>CM075211.1:16551466-17151466 GCA_037577465.1 Liposcelis bostrychophila | reverse complement strand
TTGAGATTCTTAGTTGATCGTTCTCCTGCAACTTAAACCTAGACGAAGCTTTGTTAATTTTTTTGAAGAAGGTTTTTCCGCCTACAAAAATTTAATTGGAATCGAATAATTTTTTTAAAATTATGGGAATATTCCTCTTAACGTTCGCCACAACTTTTGTGACATGAAATTTTGATCGCTTTATCATTTAATATTGTGTTATGTGTTTTTTGTGAGATCTTCTCAAAAAAAAAGTCCGATGTTTATAAACAAAATATCAGCATGTTTACAATTTTTGAGGTTGCGAATTCACTATGGAATGTTGGACCAACATGTTATACCAACTTGTTGTAACCAACTTGATGGTGAAGAATTAAATTTCGGCGTAGGAGTAAATTTTGCAATAGTCGATTTGTTCGTTTGTCAAACATTTAAGTAGAACGTGTTGATCCAATTCGTTGGAACAACATGTACCAACTTGTCGGACCAACTTGTTGTAGCAACATGTTTGACAAACGAAAAATTTAATTTAGGTACAAGTTGGTACTACATGTTTGTCCAACTTGTTGTACCAACATGTGGGTCCAACATTCCATACTGAATTTGCACCCTAAGGGTGCAAGAACTCGACTCTGGGAGATATTTGACCCCTGATGCTGATTCCGATTCCGATTGCGATTCCAGTGATGCTCGATGATTTTTACAACGCGATTTATATTCCGATTCCGATTCTAAACTAAGGAAGAAATTTTCGCTATTTTGATGCCGATCCCGATAAGTTTCTTATCATTCGAATCTTATTCCGATGCCCATTCCGATTAGTTTCCATTCATCGATTCTGATTCTGATTCTGATTCTGATTCTGATTCCGCCGATTCCGATAAAAATCTATTCGGCAACCATGCCTGTTGAACTAGAGCAAAAAAAAAAAAAAAAAAAAAAAAAAAAGAGCAAAAAATTAGGACTTATTATGTTTTGCCACTTTATGCGGATTATTTCCCCATTTTTTGACTCTAAAAAAATTCGAATTTAGACTTGTGATCTACGCAAAATTTCTGATAATGATAATTTCTAAAAATGACTGTTTTTTTAAGGCAAAAAAAAAAAAAAAAAAAAATATCCATTTTTTCACTTTTATGGGAATTTTCCGACCTTGAAGCGCAAGTTGGGGTGGTTTCCCGTCGAGTAAAAAATCTGAAAAAAAAACTAGGGTTGCCACAGAGAGATCCGATTCCGGGGGTGCGCTTATTCAAATTCAAAAATTCGCAAAATAAGGGACATCTTAATATGCAAGTATAATCTTGCTGCTTTTCAATTCGGTATCATTTAGTGAGGTCGCTTAGCGTCAAAATTCAACGGAATCGTGCAAATTGTGATACCTCAATGAAACTTGGTGGTTAATATGCTCCTATAGGTAGGATCATTTTTTGATATAGAGCCCAAAATTTTGGGCCTTGGTTCCGCCGGGGTAGGACCCCACAGTAAAAAATGAGCGAAATGAGACTTATTTTCAAAAACAGCTATACCAACGTCAAGAATATCGTTTTATTATGTTTCTTGGATCGTAGAACTCAAAATTTACTGTATGACCCCCCCCCCTTCCCCCTCCCCAAATAAAATAGGAAAAAATCACTTTTTTTTTTACTTTAAAGGGCATATCCCTGTTACAGTGGAGAATAGACTCCCACCGGAAAGTCAAGTCGCGGGTTTGACATACTATTAAGACTTATAAGATATGTTTTTCTCCAACTGTTTAGCCCCAAAAGTTAAACGTGATAGCAGTGGTGCAAAAAAACTGTTTTTTTTTTTTTTTTTCATTTATCGTGCATTTATTTTTTATTATGCGATTTATAGATCCGGCAAAAATCATGAAGGTACCCTACCTTACGACCAATATTGTGGGTAGGCTGGACCCCCACTAAGGTCAATGACTTACAGGAGAAGAAAAATTTGAATATGAAATATTGCCACTTTTTTACACTTCCAGCAGAGGTGGCACTTTTTAATGCCTTTATATACAAATGGTCTTAAGGTAGATGATACCCTTAGGTCTTAGGTTCTCAATACCCTAAGACCATTATTTATAAAGGCACTAGCTGCTTCGGGGTCGCTTCGCGACCCCTACGCATCTAGTGTATGCATTGTAATAATTAGTAAAATTTGAAATATCAATTACTTTTACCGTGTTAACCGTAAAGCTATAATAATACGAAATTTTTTAAACCGTTTGAGTAGTTTTCGCTTTCGTTTTTTTTCTGAAGTAAGGGAAAAATAAAATGTAAGCTTTATTTTTTTCTTGGTTATGAACTAACTGATTAAACCCTTTGCCGACCATATTTCAAAATTCGGAAATACCTCATTCCTCCCAAATATTATTTTTCTGTATTATATCTATAAAGGTAAAGCACTCGGCCAAAGGGACATTTAAAAAAAAAAAATTAAATAAATAATAAATAAATAAATAAATCATGCGCCCGATATTGCCCAGTTATGCAACCGCTGGTGCAAACTTCAAAAAACGCCCCAAAATATTTAGTTTCTATTCTTTTAAACTTATGAACGCCTATACACAGAAACAGCTGTTTTGCCTATAAGCTAAACATAGATGAAGCAATCTAGTTGAATATTGCAGAATTCACTGTCTATTCGTTAATTGCTTGCATTTTTAAGTTCATAAGAATAAAAAGAGCAATAAATAAAACGTTTACAAAATTCGATATAAAAAATCTGTAATATTTTAAAACAGACATTACCACCTGGTGGAAATTTTGGAATGTCGTATCGATATTAAAAATTAATGCTTGTCGACATCGGGCCAATCTTGGCCAAGATCGATCCGATCTCCAATGACGGCCAATATTGAAAATATGTTAAATTCTCATTTGACCGATATCGAAAAGCATTAACTTTCTGAGGTTGGATCGACATTGATGATCTCAAAATTTTCATCAGGGCAACCATCTTGAATTTGGAATATTTTTAAATTCGAATTTCATTTTCCGTTTCACCCCTATCGCAGTTTAAGGGTCAGAAAAATGCACCAAGGTTTTTCCTTCTTTTTTTTTCTTCATAGGGACATTGATCTAAAACAGGCATCATAGTAGTTGTCCTATCTATCCTATGTTTTGACAAAACGTTTTGTATGTCCTATGGAAAGTCTTATTTTTGAGTTTGTCCTATATTTTTGTAGTTATAATTAAAAAATTAATTTTTTCTTAGCTTTATATTTTAGCTTTATATTTTAGCTTTATATTTTATGATAAAATGGTCATTTTCTGCTGCGATATCTGATTTTCTTCTGATGATTTTTCTTCACTTGACAAACTTATTTCTTTATAATAAAAAAAATTATAATTTTTCTAATTTCTTTATCCAAAAATTTTTATCCCCTCCTTCCCCCCTCCTTCCAAAAAAAAAAAAAAGAAGGAAATGAAAGAGTGTTTGCCTTGTATTTGATCTATATTTCTCCAAAAAGAACGTATACTTTTTCAAGAAATTTCCTATTTTTTGTTAAGGAGGAACTATGATGCCTGATCTTAAAGAAGCGATGATGAGAATCGTATGACGCTAAAGAAGTCATAAATATAATAAATTCCATACATTTTTTTTATCAAATCATAGAAAGTAGGGCTGCGGTGTCGTTAAAATTTTGAACGGAATCTGTTCGAAAATTAAGATCGGTTCAAAAGTTTAATGGAATAGAAAAATAATTTTGATTCAAATTGAGCTGAAAAATATTAATAAAAAGTATTATGTTGGCGACAAAAGGGGGAGAAAAAAAAATTAAAAGAAAAAAGTCGGGGATGGCCACCACCAAAAGTGGGGTATGGCCACCATGCGTCCTTTTCATGCAAAAGACCGACATCAACCAGTGAATAAAAATGAAAAACCGAATTAAAAACAAAAGGTGGGTCTACTCATTGTCCGATTTTTAAAAATTTCAAAGAGAAAAAGTAGATGCCTAAGATTATGTTAATTAGAAACATGTTAATTAGCAGATTTTGCAATTTGAAAGTTTTGGAGAGAGAAAAGAAAGAAATTTTAAGGCGTTGGTTACATTACTCGAACATTTTTGTTCGAAGAGTTTCAAAACTTTTTTCTCGATGAAAGTGTTTACACTTTTCAAACAAAGTTTCGATGATGTTTGATGATGTTCGATGATGTTTGATGATGTTTGATGATGTTTGACGTTATTTTTGGGGTTGTATTATATTTTTTACGTAATGGGAGGGTACATATATATAATAACTTTCGAAATACAGCAGATTCCGATTTCGATTCCGATTCTGAATAAAAATTAATCGGGATTTTTTTTTTTCCCCCCCAACTTTTTTTCAGTCTTTTTTTCCTACCGCGTGTAGGAAAAAAATGACTTAAATTAATATGGGTACTCGGTCGATGATATATGTACCCTCCCATTACGTAAAAAATATAATACAACCCCAAAAATAACGTCAAACATCATCAAACATCATCAAACATCATCGAACATTATCGAACATCATCAAACATCATCGAAACTTTGTTTGAAAAGTGTAAACACTTTCATCGAGAAAAAATTTTTGAAACTCTTCGAACAAAAATGTTCGAGTAATGTAACCAACGCCTAAGAAATCCAAAATTTTTTTTTCATTTTTTTGATAAGAATTTTAAGAAAGATTGATAGGGGTGACGTTCTCATAAACAAATTCGCAAAATAATGTATCACCGATGGTCACAGTACCCTCAATAAAAGCATCAACCGTTTGGCATTGTTATAAACACGTCCCTTTTTCTTTTCGCTACCTGAAGCAACTGCGAACATTTTTTTCCCTATAGGAAGTATATGGGATTTCGCTTTTTACGCAATATTTGGCGAAGGAATGGTGGTAGAAGACTAAATCTGTCGAATTTCGATGCGGCTCCCGAAAACGTGTCAGGGGCCGCGATCAAACTTAATTCGGACATCAGGTTTTCGAGAAAATCGCGATTCTTTTTTTCCCCGGACTTTCATTCTAAGTTGATGCGATTCCGGTTTGATTTAACTCGTAGAGCGATTTTCGTAGTTGCCTCTTAAAAGAAAGGGGGGGTTCTGAGTTGGTAGCAGGTATCGACCGTTTTCTTGGGTTGCGATTTCGTTAAAAAGTGAAAAAAAAAGTGAAAAAAAATCGTCTTGAATTTTATATATATAGATTAAAAAGTGCCACCTCTGTTGGAAGTGTAGAAAAGTGGACAATATTTCATTTAGGGTCGTCCATATATTACATAACGCCTGGAGGGAGGGGGGGGGGAGGGGTCGGGACATGTGTTACGTAATTTTAATATTAAAATTATTTGAATTTTATTTCACTCTTTTAAAAAAATTTTCCCGATTATCCTTCAAAATTAACAAATTAAAAATTTTTTTAACTCCTAAAAACGGATTATTTGTCATGAAACTAAAAATTTCTTGACTTCTTCTTTTTTTTGGGGGGAGGGGAGAACCCGTGATACGTAATAACGAAAGGGGGATTACAATTTTCGTTACGGGTGTGTTACAAGGAGGGAAGGTGGCCAAAAAGTGGCATATTTCGCAATACGTAATACATGGACTACCCCTTTTGAAATTTTTCTCCTCCTATATGTCATTGACCTTAGTGGGGGTCCAGCCTACCTACAATATTGGTCGTAAGGTAGGGTACCTTCATGATTTTTGCCGGATCTATAAATCGCATAATAAAAAATAAATGCACGATAAATGAAAAAAAAAAAAAAAAAACAGTTTTTTTGCACCACTGCTATCACGTTTAACTTTTGGGGCTAAACAGTTGGAGAAAAACATATCTTATGTCTTAATAGAATGTCAAACCCGCGACTTGACTTTCCGGTGGGAGTCTATTCTCCACTGTAACAGGGATATGCCCTTTAAAGTAAAAAAAAAAGTGATTTTTTCCTATTTTATTTGGGGAGGGGGAAGGGGGGGGGGGTCATACAGTAAATTTTGAGTTCTACGATCCAAGAAACATAATAAAACGATATTCTTGACGTTGGTATAGCTGTTTTTAAAAATAAGTCTGATTTCGCTCATTTTTTACTGTGGGGCCCTACCCCGGCGGAACCAAGGCCCAAAATTTTGGGCTCTATATCAAAAAGTGATCCTACCTATAGGAGCATATTAACCACCAAGTTTCATTGAGGTATCACAATTTGCACGATTCCGTTGAATTTTGACGCTAAGCGACCTCACTAATTGTAACAACCAAAAAAATGCTGCTTTAGATCAATTCAAAAATGTTTTGCGACAAAGCATTTTTTTAAAACCTAGGTCCATACACTGGAAATGTTTTTTGCCAAGACTTGTCATGGCTTGTCACAAAGCATAATTGCTAGGCTCTTTGGGACGAGAATAAGATACGAGCGATGCAATCGGACACATTTCGGCCAAATATTCGTGCATTATTAATCAGAATTCCGGAAATATATATTTTTTTTCTTTTTTCGTGACGATAAGCATGGAAATATTTCGAATAACGTCAGTCAAATCTGTAAACAAATTTTCACTATGCGCTAACTTTTCTTCTCTAGTGGATCCCTTAATAAAGGTAGTAGGAAGGGTTTCACCCTGGAGACTAATTTATAATGGGAGGAAAATATTTCTTCATTATCCCTCTCCTCCTAGTGAAAAGAAGAGAGTTTCTAAGCCGGTCAGCGCAGACATATTTTTTCCTTTTTTTTTTTTTTATTTTTTTCGTTGAAATCGTTAAACGATTATAGCCTAGCCTAATTGGGTCAAAATCTAATTCAACAAAGCGTTCGGAAATTTAAAAAAATGTATATATTGGAACACAAAAGCTTTTTTGTCGGTGGTGAGGAAATTTTTTTTTTTTTTTTTTTTTTTTTTTTTTTGTAATGGCGATGATTGTGATCGAAAAGAGAAATAAAATTTTCCAGGAGTTTTCAATTTTAAAAAATGCCGATGACCTTTTTTTTAATTTGATTTGATTTGGAGTTCGTGATGAAAAAAGCACGCTATTTCTTCGAAGCTCATTAAAAAGATGGGCCTAACTAGATTGGGAAAACTTTTTTTTTTTTTTTTTTTTGATACTCTTGCTATTTTATTTTTAAAGAGTCGGATAATAATGTTTAAAGAAAACGAAAAGATAAAAATAAAGATAATAAAATATTTAACGGGAGGAGGGAAAGGACCTTAACAATGGAAAGATTTTTGTAAAAAGCAACGAGATCAAAAATAATAATAATAAATGTTTGATTTTCCTTTTCTTTTCCTTTTTTTTTTTATCACTTGTACGTAAGCTCTTTTTTTGAGAAAGGAAAAAAAATCAAACAGATGGCAAAAAATTCATGCGATCAAAGCTTTAGATCCTAAAGTACTTCTTTTTTTTTTTGCTTTTTTACATTTGCAGATATACATCAGATATGCAAAACATTTTTCCTTTTCAAAATGGGTAAGAAGACGGAAAACTGAAGAGGGTTTCTCCTTTATCAGTTTTCCTAAACAAAAAAAGCAAAAAAAGATTTTTATTTTTCTAAAAAGCGGCATTTTTCTCCAAAAGCAAAACAGTTCCTTTTTTTTGCGAATAAAACGTTGGTCCTGGGGATTATGTTTTCCATGAAAAGCACTGAAAAATTGGTCAAGTCGGTCTTTTCGCCGATGTTAAAAGGATTTTTTTTTTTTTTTTTTTTTTTTTTTTTGTATAAGTTATGATTGTAAACCTTCCCGCATGTGTGGGAGGTTTTTAACTCAGGGTTTGAGTGATGGTAAGGGCTGTGATGGTATGGTTTGCTCGTCGTCTTCATTTTGAGAAGGAATCTTCCAA
Source organism: Liposcelis bostrychophila (assembly GCA_037577465.1). Classification (NCBI taxonomy): domain Eukaryota; kingdom Metazoa; phylum Arthropoda; class Insecta; order Psocodea; family Liposcelididae; genus Liposcelis; species Liposcelis bostrychophila. The sequence goes on along the minus strand of CM075211.1, from coordinate 17,143,691 downwards.
CCTAGAGTAATGGCGTACGATGTTTTCCTTTTTAGATATTTTAATCGTTTCGTGTTTTAATTTAATTCTCTCTATTATTCACGAAATTTTAAATTTATACTGTTGCCGATGATTCGTTTGTCTTTTTGAATTTTTCATTTGTTTTGACACGTTGATTTTTTTTACGTTTTTTAGGGTTAGTCAATCGTGCAATTTCATCTTGTTAAATCATGAGTTTGTTAATGAATTGTTTTTATTTATTTCTAAATGTCACTGAAGATGGATGTAATTTAAAACACTCGAAATGATCATATGACAGGAATAAATGTTTTAATAGTAGTCTTGGTGGATTTTATTTCTAATTAAGTTCAGACTACTGGACTGCGCCCCCCCTCCCCCCCGGCTCCAAAAAAAGTCATGCGTAATTTTTTTCTCTTAAATGTAGAGACCGTGCTTCAAAAAGCTACTTTTTTGTTGTGAGAGAGAGGCTTTAAGATTATGTCTTCAACTGAAAACCAGAATAAAACCAAATTGATTGTTTCATTACACAGTGGTCCGGAAAAAAAAAAAAATGGCCCAAACTCATGCCCAAGTCTGTGTGAAACTTAGAAAGAAGATGAAGATGTCAAAAGCTTCGATATTTTGTGCAGTTAAAAACCTGCTGCCCGTGCCCCCTAATTCGAAATGACGGGCATGATATGGAAGCCAAAATTTTTAATTATAAATTAAATTTCATGAATATTTATTTTTAGGTGTTTTTGTGGCTGCTGATTTCATATATAGGATAATTCAAGATGGCGGACTTAGTATGGCGACAAATGTAAAAAAAAAGTTAAGGTGTTAAATTTTCATGAAAATTTGTACTTAGAGGTTTTCGAATAGGGATGAATTCGAGATGAGATGAGACAAGAAACAAGATTTTTATTATCGAAGTACAAGATCTTGTCTTGTTCTTGTCTCATCTTGTGTTCGGCAAGATGGAGAAACAAATAAATTTCAGGAATCGTAAACACTCCAACCGCGGGTTCAGCTATTGAGATTGGGGGTTCAGGTGGGATAACTGCTTCTTCTCCCTTTTTAGGAATCTTCGTCAAGGGTTCCTCCTGCCCTTTATTAGATTTATTTTTTCGTTTAGCCATTTTATAACAAAAACAAACAGACGGAAAAATTAAAAAAACAAACAGACGAAACTTTTTACCAACCTTAATATAACGGAGGCTTTGTTCCTTAACATGAAATATCGACTGCTACTGCTATCAAAATAAATTAACAAAACCCGTATTTCAGGCGAAGAAAATGTTTTTTAAGGAAATTTTCATTTTTGAATGTAAGTAACGATAGCTATTTTTTGATATTACAACAAAAATTTTTGTATGTTATCGCTAATTTTAATTTACTAACTCAAACTTGAAAAGCGCGAATTTTTTTTAAAACCACCATTCCAACCCGTATATTTTTCTGTTTTGTTGCAAGATTCCTTGTGTGTTTCTTGTCTTGTTCTTGTAAAATTTAAAGAGCTTTTTCAAGACAAGATGCAAGAAATTCTTGTAATTTCCTGTCTTGCCGTACATCCCTATTTTCGAAGTCGCTGATCTCGAATCCATAAACCGTTTTTCTGAATTTCGAACATACAACGAGTAAATTAATTTTTTTCATTGTACTGAGTCCCTTAAAAACATTTTAGGAAACTATTAGCGGATTTGAGATCAGCGACCTCGAAAACCCCTTAGTACAAATTTTCATGAAAATTCAAAAACTTCAACTTTTTTTTTACATTTGTCGCCAGACTAAGTCCGCCATCTTGAATTTCAAAATGATTATCCCATATATGAAATCAGCAGCCACAAAAACACCTAAAAATAAATATTCATGAAAATTCATTATTAAAAATTTTGGCTTCCATATTATGCCCGCCATTTTGAATTTTGGAGCAAGGGCAGCAGGTTTTTAATTGCACGAAATATCGAAGCTTTTGACACCTTCATCTTCTTTCTAACTTTCACACAGATTTGGGAATGAGTTTTGGCCATTTTTTTTTTTTTCGGACCACTGTGGCATTAATAATCGTTTTCCATCCCTGGAAAGAAAAGGGACAGTTTGTGTACGAAAATGAATAAACCGCGAAAACCAATCGTCTTTTTTGTTCCGTTAGAGGCAGTCTTTCGGCTAGGTGAATTCCTTTTGATGTCGTAATTTTAATCATTTTGATAAACGAGCCTAAAATTTTCCGACTGTTTATTTTTTTAAAAAAAATTTCTTCGTCTAGTTGGAGACTTCCATTTTCAATCTTCTTGTATATATCAACCTTTTATTTCCTGCAAAACTCGTGAAATTTTAGGAAAATTTAATAATTCCGAGAATTATACGAGAGAACATGTGGAAAGTTTTCCGTAAAGTTGATATTTCCTGGGATTTCTTCTCGTCCCTCATCTCTAAACTTGTCGGATTTGGATTAGAGGTCAGTAGTTTATACTTAATTAGACGAAAGTCAGTGGTTGCAGTTAATTGGACGAAATGGTGTACAGCTCCTCTAATAAATTAAGTTCGCGCTAAAAGTCCTGGATTATTTACAGTTGGAAAAATTTTCGTTTAAAATCTTTACCATAAAATTTAGAAGAAAAACTCGAATTTTGCGGGAAAACATTTTCCAAATCGATCCCTTTTTTTTTTTTTTTTTTTTTGTTTATACGGAGTTATTTTCCGACAAGTACGGAAATGCGACTGCCAAGTTTGAATAAGACGATTTAGCCATGGAGCAGAAAGGTAAAAAAAGAAAAAGTTTAAAATTTCAAAACAAGAATGCAACATGGTTTGCTTTGAAATGTATATATATTTCGAAATTGAAAAACTCTGGCTCTCCTTCCGTTTCGTGCCTGGCGTTTTTACACGAACTCGTAAATGAGAACACGCGAATGATTTACATGCCGCCGAACATTCGCTATGTACAATATCGTATATCTTCATTAATCGTGTGTTAGTCTATCCGTCTCAATTAAAAAAAAAAAAAAAAAAAAAAAATACCGAGCTCTAATGAAAATGACGATTGAACTTTTGCGGGGAACAAAAAGCCCACACGTATGCACACGGCCTAATTTATAGACAGTCATTAAATATTAGGATTATGACCGTGATTTTTATCGGAATCAACGAGCGAACGGAGAGAAAAAAAAAAACGAAATAAATGAAACAATTAAAAAAAAAAAAAAAAAAAAGAAGTATTACATGATTGGGCCGAAAGGGGAAGGATTGGTTTAAATTTTATTACTTTCTTCGGTGCTGTACCGAACGAAGTATTAAATAAATATTTTAAAGGTTGGTTCCCGGTTTCATTTTCCATATCTCTATTGTCTAGGAAATTTCATCATGCAATTTTCAGTTTTCCAATTTTCAATATTTCCGGACGCAATGAAAATATATAGTTTTTTTTTTCCGGAAGAAGGTTATGCTGTAATCAAATTTGAAATTCGTTTAACCAATTAAAACCTTCGATTTTTTAATTTAAAAATAAACCCGAACCAAAACTTTTTTTTGGCATATTTGTATTTTTTTTTCCCCACTTGTTTTAAAAAAAAAGGAGAAAAATAAATTGGAATGCTGAGTAATATTTATGTTATAAAATTATCATGGGTTGTCATGTTTGGTTGAATGACGGTGCCATCACAGCGTGTCGTCGTCTTATGAAACCAGCCCTTCGTGATCTTCATTAATTTGGATTGTCTTCTTTTTTTTTTTTTTTTTTTTTTTTTCAAGGGGAGAAAATAAAAATTTTAACCCTTTGAAACTGACACATTTTTTTTCGGTAGCATCTTTAAAAAAATTAAAAAAAAAAAGTCATCAAAGTTATTGTTTTCTTTTCCTTTTTCGTAATTCGAGTGTAAATGAAAATTAAGAAAAAAAAAAAGAGAGCTTTTCTCGAATTACAGAAAATGGTCGCACTGCAGTCTGCTAATATATAAGTCGATTCTTAATTTATTTCCGCTCGGGTGCACATCCGCTTCGGGGGTAACTTTTGTCGGCTTACAGCCGGATTTGTATGCAAGTTGGGAATTGGTCGAAGATCAAGTTTAAATGAAAACCGCATTTGGATGTTTTCCGAATTTTAATAAAATGCACACCATTGGTATTTTTTTTTGTTTCGGAAAAAAAAAGTATATCACGATTAAGCTTATACAGGAATCATTTTTTTAAATGTCAACTTAGATTTGATGTGACGTTTTTTCCACCCGTATTTTCATGTTTTCATATATCACAAAGGAAAATCTTGTCTTTTGACAGGAAAGCCAATACTACATTCATCCGTCATTTATTTTTATATACCAAAGCCATTTTTTTAAAGTTAATTAAATGTACGCAACTTTTTTTTTGTTGTTTTCGTGCCTTTTGTACTTTTTATATTCGGGATAAGCTTAATGGTTTTTTTTTTTTTTGCTTGTCTTTTACTATTTATAATTTTCTAAAAAGTGGCCCAAGAAATAGTGTGTTATAAAACTGAGTTATTAATAACTTAAATTTCGTTATAAAATTTTATAACCCGTCAAAAAAGACATCTATTTATAAGTCGTTATAAAATTTTATAACAAAAATTATTTTCAGTTTTTTTCTAAGTTTTTTTATTCTCTTCTAACGCTTCCCGAATTTTTCTATTTCTGTTTTTCTTTATTTTTGAGCCTTTGTCAAATTAAAATACAAGAAATAAACGGAAAACTCGGAAAAATCTGGAAAATATTATAAGTCAAAATAATTGGCAACTTACGAACCGTATTGCGGATTGCCGCTTTTAAAAATCAGTTGAAAAGTGGTGTAGTGATGGATAAAGGCGGCTGGTAAGTCGACCAAAAGGCGCGGATTCTATTCCAAAAAATTGTATTTTTTTTCCTTTTTTTTCTCTTAAAAAATGTTTAAAAAAGAGCCTATAAAGTCGGGACCTTTGCATCTGATCCAACGAGCAGATGCTCCAAAAAAGTTTTGGATCATATGCAAGGGTATGAAATTGCACTTGCTCCAAATTGCATGTGCTCCAAAAATTTTTGGAGCATATGCAAGAACTATGTGTTTTTTATATTGCATTTGCTCCAAAAGTTTTGGAACAAGTTCTAAGGTTAAAAAGGTTGACTTGCATTTGCTCCAAAAAAAAAAAAAATTGCTTCTACCCGTTGTTTCCAATAGACTTATTCAGTTATTTGTTGGAGAAAGAAATATTTTCTAAATAAAATCAGTAATATCATCTAATTTAAAATCAGTAATATTCAGTTTCGAAATTATTCGAAGTATTCAAGTTCGAAATTATTCTGGGTGTCTACTGAATACTGGGTCTCTACATTTTTGAAATTCAAGGTTTTTTTAAGGCTTTCAAGACTCATTTTTAGAAAAAAAAAAGGTTTCTTTTATTTTTTAAAGAACACGCTTTACTTTAGAAAAGTAGGACTAAGGTAAAAACTAACAGTTTTTTTTAGATAAGGCAAAATAGAACGTTTTTTAAATTAAAAAAAAAAAAAACATTAATAGTTGAGAAAATTGGCTTCCAGAAAAACTGTATAAGTTCTAAATTTAAGGATGTTTACTAAAGATTATGATTGAAATTCAAGATTTTTCAAGGTTTTCGAGGTTTTTAAGTTTCAGTTTCAAATTCAAGGCTAATTAAAGGTTTTAAAGGTTTTCAAGGTCGGTAGACACCCTGTTATTAAAATTTGAACTGGTTTTCAGTTTTAAAAATAACCTATATGGAAATTGCGTAGAAGCAATTGGATCTTTTTCTTTGGAGCACATGCAAATCAACCTTTTTAACCTTAGCACTTGCTCCAAAACTTTTGGAGCAAATGCAATATAAAAAACACATAGTTCTTGCATATGCTCCAAACATTTTTGGAGCATATGCAATTTGGAGCAAGTGCAATTTCATACCCTTGCATATGATCCAAAATGTTTTTGGAGCATCTGCTCGTTGGAGCAAATGCCATAGACCCATAAAGTCCCCATATGCCCATATGCTAAATATAGTGCAATTCAAGCATAACATTAATATATTGCTCAGTTAAAAATTTTAATTATAAACATTCATAAATTGTTATAAAATTTTTATAATCGGCCAAAATGTTATATACCGTAGATTGGGGTGAAGTTGAAAAGGTGGGGTGAAGTTGAAAAGCCTGAAAAAGTCATTATCAGCACAAATTTTAGCATTATGACTATGCAGCGGAAAAGTAGAGAACATTTCTAGTTCACTTCATTGCATTTAGAGATAAGCAGGCGATGCTTAATAGCATTTTTTAGGCCCTTCAACTTCACCCCAGCTTTCAACTTCACCCCAATCTACGGTAGTTATAAAAACTGTTATAACTTCAACCCTGAAAGTGCATGCCGCCACCTTCAAAATTAGCCTTTCAGGTTTACCGCCAGTGTAATCAAATCATATGAATTGCGTGTAGAGATTCCTCCCGGGAATTCCCGGGATCCCGGTTTTTTTTTCCCGAAAAGTTTCCCGGGAACATTTTCTCGTAACTAGTCCGGAATCCCGCTTCCCGGGAATGGAATTTTTCTCATTTTCGAGAATTCCCGGGATCGACAAGTTTTTTCCCGGGAACGAGAATAATATCAATTTTATCAACTTTCTGACCATTCATCACATAAAATTTTCAATATTTTAGGAAAAAGTTATAAAAATCAGAATTTTTTTTTATAATTTGCTTAAAGCGTGCCCTTTAAACGAAAAAAAAAATTTCGTCATGGCTCCGCTTATTTCCAAACTTACTTCCGAAAAATACGGAAATCAGGGTTATTTTGTTATCTTTTTACCTTCTACATAAATACTCGGCTTACCCGAAATTCAAGGGAGTTTAAGTGTCAATTTCTCGATTCCCGAGAAATGAAAAGCTAACGAAACGAGGATTTCGAAAATCCCCTGGAATCGGGGATTTTCGTTTCCGGGATTGATATTTTTTTTTCAAAAACGGGAATTCCCTATTCCCGGGAATGAAAAAACGTCGGGAATTTGGAGTTTCTAATAATGTGATTTTATTACAACATGTAATAGAATCACATATCGGGGCCAAAAACACGGGGTTATCGGCCCTCCTCCTTTACCTTATTAACCACTTTTAGTTGAATCGACAACACATTGGTCAACCTCGGGAGAAAATTAAAAAATTTTCTTCCATAAACTTTGGGGGGTAAACTTATAACTTTAAATATTGAAAGCATCTTATTTGGCTTAAAATTGTTTTATTTTTACCAAAATTTCAAAACAAAAAAAAATCCCGTCATGTTTGTTTTTTCAAGAAGCCCTAGAGCCGTAAAAAAAATCTTAATTAAATCTCAGTTTCTATACCAAAGAAATGTAGGAGAGAAAAAAAAACTCGGCTAAAAGTCGCGTGATCGACCTTGAAAATTCTCCACTTTTTGACTTTCTCTTCATTACCCCGCGCATTCGTATTTAAAACAAATTTCCTTTTCAGCTTGTTGGATCGTAAAAAAAGTTGCATGCGATGTTGGAGTGATGCATGTAAATAATAAACCAAAAAGAAAAAAAAGATCATGTGAATGGGATGTGTGTTAAATTTTTTTTTAAATAAAAAGAAAACCTAGGTCAAATTTTTTTTTGTTAAGACCAAACATGTAGCCTCGAAAGCTTTAAATTCTCCTCCTTCGGATAAAATTTATAGTCTCTTACTGGATTGGTTTTCGAAAAACTTTTCTTAAAAAAAAAAAAAGAAAAAAGAAAAACTCTTTGCGATGCAGGAGTCTATAAACTCATTTGCAATTTATTTTGCATGTTTTCCGGTCTGTCTGTTTATCATTATTAACCCTGCATTGCTATAGTTTGATTGGTTTAAGCCTTCATGCAAAATCCCATCGCGACCTTTCGCGTCTTTCGTGTACGAACCTTTTCGCTTTTATTTATTTATTTATTTATTTTTTTTTTTAACTGGATGGATCGCGTTTTTTTATTGAAGACTGTTTACTACCATCATTCAAAATTTAGCCAAGGTTTTGAATATTTCATTTTCACACACCACGTGATGATTCTTAAACTTTATTAACCTGGAAACAATTTCCATTCTTTATTTATACTACTCAACTCGAATCATATCGAAAGTTTTATTTCGAAATTAAAAGCCGAATTTAAAACTCCTTTTTTTTTCTTCACTTGACTTGTGAAAATGCCGTGTACCATTCCATAAAAGTTCTCCTATATTTTTATTCACCGAAATACTGCATGTAATTTTTTTTCTTCGCCGATATCGAAAGCATTCAAGCTCGATGAAGCGGAAAATTGAGTTCAAGAACCGGCTCCACAAGTTTTTACTACGACATTTTTATTTTTTTATTTTTTATTTATATATATTTTTTTTAAAGCTTTATCTTATTTTTCTTTTTACGTTACCTTTTTTCCCGAAAAGGTGTCAACCGCAAATTAATAAATAAAAAAACTTTTCTCATTTCTTATAAAGTGATAATGTAAAAATTAATTCATTTTCCTTTTTAAATGGAAAGGAAAAAGAAAAAAATCCGAAGTAATTTTAATCGGATTGTTAATAGCGGCTTCCCGTATAATTCACTTAGAGAAGAAAGCATTGACGATTATAATTTACACAATTGTTTTAATGAAAATAAAAAAAAATATTAAGAAAGGAATTTATTTTAATGAAGAGAAAAGGACGTCGATGATTTTTTTTCCTTTTTAAAAGTAATTATTAATTCGTTACGTTCGCTTTTGAAAAAAAGTTATCCCCATAAATATTTTTTTTTTAAGCTTGGGATAAAAATCACATCCGCAAAAATTGCATTGTGAAGGATTATTGGTAATTAATTTATATTAATTTTCATTGTTCTTCTTACATTTCCGATTACAATTGAAATCTTATGTAAAGCTTATGGCCCTTCGTATTGTAAGATGGCATTACTTTTTTAAAAATACTTTTTTTTTTCTCAACAAGGGTGCAAATTCACTATGGAATGTTGGACCAAATTGTTGGTAGAACATTTCATAGTGACTTTGCACCCATGAACCTTTAAAAAAATGGTCCTTGGGTTTCCAGTAATTGGGAAAATTTGCTTAATCTTGCATATTAATTTTCATTGTTCTTCTTACATTTCCGATCACAATTGAAATCTTCTGTAAAGCTTACGGCCCTTCGTATTGTAAGATGACATTACTTTTAAAAAATATGAAACAATAAAATCGTCTTCCAGGAAATAGTGTAATGACTCCAATCCCCTTGACATTCCCTTGTTGTACAGTACCAACATGTTGGCCCAATATTCCATAGTGAGTTTGCACCCCAATGACAGTTGCAACACTTAGAAAAACTAGAAAAAGTACCGAAAAAATGTTTTTTTTTTTTTTTTTTAATTACGTTTTTTACGTCCTTGAAGTTGGCAGGACCCAGTCAACGGATTTGATCGAAAATAGTCTTATATAGTAGCTTTTCATTGTTCTTTAACAGTTCCGTGATTGTTACGATTTGTTCTCTAACCTGGAAAAAACTGGAGCCAAAAGTAGGTGGGTCCTGCTAACTTCACGCGAACAGGACCCAATTTGAATTTATCAAAAAGTTTTGCCTTTGTCGGTTGCTTTTGATTTGTTCTTCATTGTTCCGGCCAATTCAACGTTTGTTCTGCAACAGGTATGACAGTATTAGGAGGAGTAAGGGCACTGCCAACTTCACGGAAATAAAATAAAGTCAAATTCAGGCGTTTAAATAGCTTGAATCGATTTCATTTTGTTTGTTATCCGAGAAAAAGGTTTGTTCTTGTACGAAAAATACTATCAGGTTGAATTTTTCATTTTTGGAAAGACATTCTGGGTGTGAAAAAATCATGGCCTATTTGTAATATTTAGGACTTGTCTATCAATGTCTTTTTGATTGTTCTGAAATGTTCTACAAATATTTCGGTACTCCATCTTCTCAAATCCTGGAAATACAGACTTTTGAGGTCTGCATGCAGCAGGACCCATTTTTTCCCCCCAATAGAGCGCGTCATCTTTCCGGTTTGTTATTCAATCTGCTGCCACGTCGGGTTTACAGTGTTCTTTTTTTTTGTCCATTATTGATCAGACATCGTTTGTTCTTGTCAGGAAAACGTTTAAGTTCATTTGTGGCTGGAAGTTCTGATCAAAAGTCTTTTGTTCTTGATTGTTCTGGTATTAACAAGATAATTTGGAATACCTTGCATTATTGTATTGATCAGAAATCGTTTGTTCTCGATTGTTCTTCCCTGACAAACGACTGAACGAACGACTTTTGATCAGAACTTTCAGCCACAAATAAACTAAAACGTTTTTCTGACGAGAACAAACGAGAACAATGGAGAACAAACGCGAACAAACGATGTTTCATCACTACAATAATGCCAGGTATTCCAAATTATCTTGTTAATACCAGAACAATCAAGAACAAACGACTTTTGATTAGAACTTCCAGCCACAAATGAACTTAAACGTTTTCCTGACAAGAACAAACGATGTCTGATCAATAATGGACAAAAAAAAAGAACACTGTAAACCCGACGTGGCAGCAGATTGAATAACAAACCGGAAAGATGACGCGCTCTATTGGGGGGAAAAAATGGGTCCTGCTGCACGTGTAGTTTTTGATATTATTTGAAACTTCAATAGAAAAAGAATAACCGATTTTTTTTTTTTTCCAATGATGGGGAAGAATGGTAACTTTAGAGATTCTGTACGTCAGAGCCAAAACGTCGGCAGGCACGGGCCTTTTGTTATGGGAAAGCCAAGCATAGTGGCCATTTTGAATTTTAAAATCCGAAATGTATATAAAATGAAATGGTCCTTGGGTTTCCAGTAATTAACTAAAACTTGCATATTAATTTTTTTTGTTCTTCTTACATTTCCGATCACAATTGAAATCTTATGTAAAGCTTATGGCCCTTCGTATTGTAAGATGACATTACTTTTTTAAAAATATGAAAAAATAAAATCGTCTTCCAGGAAAAAGAGAATGTATATAAAATTCGGCTTCAATTTTTTTGATGGTACTCTATGCAAGTCTATTTTTTTTTTTTTTTAATTTTGCTTGATTTAAAAATTTTTTAATTATTCAGAAAGTTGGTTATAAACTGGCTTTTATCGAATTTCTTTTTTGGAAGTGAGTAAACACCTCGAATTCGTTTATTTTTTTCGAACAAGAATGCCCACTGTAGAACTTCCATTATCGGTTGCAATCGGAACAGTCCAAATAAATAGGCAGTCTTAAGAATGAGGAAAATCTATCGCCTTTTTTAATATAAAAGCCGAAATCTCGATTTTTTTAATTTCTAAATTTTGGGAATTAACGACATCATTGAGAAAATAATTCGTCGGATACCTGAGCCGAGAGAGAATCGAACCCTCGTCCCCTCGTCTTTCGCTTGCCGGGGGGGGGCTCTACCACTAAGCTACTGAGTGCGGATCGGTAGCTTAGTGGTAGAGGACCCACAAGCGGAAGACGGTGGTTCAATTCTCGGCTCACGTACCCGACGAAATTTTTTCGCAATGATGTCGTTTCTAGGCAGTCTTAAAATTTTTGAAAATGAATGGAATTTTCTCAAATTTTTTGAAGCCAGAAAATAAAGGCCCGGGCTTGGTTTTTTAAATCGTTTATTTATTTTAGTTATATCCGATTTACTATTGATGATGGACAAGTATTGTTTGTTAATCTTTTCCTACAAAATAATATTTAAACATGAGGAACAAACTGGAGATATGAAAACGGAAATTGGAAAAGGAAAATAGGAACATAATATAACGGAAAATTCGAAATTGTTAGGAATCTACGCATCCGGACCATTGAAGGAAACAAACTGACATTTTTTTTTTTTTTTTTTTTTTTTTTTTCGTTTTTCAAATAACGGAAAGCGTGCCGAAAAGTTTAATTTTAAAAAGACCTCAGATCCTACTAACAGGAAATTAATCCCATTCTCATCGAATTATCCACTTTCACGTTTTCGCAAAAAGCTTACGATGACATTCGATTCAATTTATTAATTAATTTTTTTATTAATTTTTTTTTTTTATATCCGCTGCAATATTTTCCATTTCGAAGTGTTTTAAACTTTTGTTTAAAATAAATGAATAACGGGTTGTTTAAGCATAAGTTTCAATGCATCGAACAAGAGGTAACTTACAGTAGGAAAAAAAAAACCAGATGGTCGTAAAAATGATTGCAGGAGAAAAAAAAAAAAAAAAAAAAAAAAGAATAGAAGAGCAAACATAGAAAAGCTTTTTTCCGAATGGTACCATCAATTCTCATTAACTAGGTTCTGTATCATTTTACATCTTGCGATTCGCTGCATTGGTAACGTTTTTCAAAGAACATTATTCCACGATTTTTTTATAGCTCGGAAAAAGAAGAATCAGATGTGTGCGGTATATTGGGAAAAAAACTTCTCTTTTTTTTTAACGTAATGTTTTCGAGTAGAGTTTTAGGGCTGAAAATTAAAATGAAAAAATCATGCGACAGATTCAACCATGTAATGAAAAAAAAAAAATTAACATTTCCTTTTTTAATTGAAAAAAAGTGGTATTAATTTGGGTGTATGAAACTTTTCAGTACTAGTAAAAGTTGAGTAGTAAAATTATTCCCAACTTTTATTCGTGAATTAAAAAGAAAAAATCGCCCCAAACATTTTTTTTTTAGCCAAAAAGTTGTGTCGCATTTAATAGATTATTAAAAATTAATTTCGTGGTAACAATATTTTACTTTGTCGTCTGGACGATGATAAAAACGAAGCCTAAATTACCACGATTAAAATTACATTTCAAATCAGATTATCATTGAATATATATATCAGCTTTTCGAAAACCGATAGATCGCTGACCGCGGAGAAAAGAAAATGCCCACCCCCCGAATACGGTCATCATTACCTTCACCTCGGACCCACGTGTCAAAGACTTTTCGTGTTATCATTTAAAATTTTCATGCATAAATATGGCATATCGAACATTTTCTGAACAGAAAATCAATAGATCACCTAGGCAACTTGGAAAAAGGCACATCAGTTGATTTTTAATTAAAAAGCAGGGTTTGCGGAGGAATTTTTTTTTTTTCCCCTTTTGATTTCGCGATTCCGGACCGCAGTTTTTGCCTGCAGGTAAAAAAGATTAAAAATAAAGAAAATAAAAAGGTCGAAAGGAAAATGAAAAATAATCGAACGATATGGAAAAGACTCTGTATCTAAATATATGTATTTAAAAAAATAAATAAATAAATAAATCCCAGAATTTTTAATCCAACAAAAAAAAAGTAAGAAAAATTTAGAATTTTTTTTTTTTTGTTTCCTGCTCAATCAGCGTACTTCTTGAAAGGCTTGGAAATTATAGTCGATAAGGGAATGGAAAATGTAAATATGAGAAAAATCAAGAAATGCTAAATAAACTACTCGAAGAAGATGGGGGAAAAACTCTCCAGGAAAACTTTAGGAAACTTTATTTTATTTTATTTTTTTTTTACCAGCACGAAGAAAAAATCGAAACACTTTTTTTTTTTTTAGTTTTAACTAGAAAATTTTTAAAGGTTTTCCGGGAATAAGAAAACTTTAAAAACTTTTTTCCAAAGATAACATCGTATCTCAATTACACTGTATTTATTCGATCCAATCGAATCGTTCTTTACTTGTAAATATATCCTAATTTTTTTTTCTTCTGCACTTAGACTAGAATTTAATAGTATTTCCAAGAAGCTTTATAATTTTTTTTCCCTCCTTTTTGATTTAAATCTGGGGTTCGATTCCGATTACATCTCCTTGGTCACATTTTTTTTTAAATGTTAATGTAACTGAAATTCAGATCGGAATCAGGACCGGACAGTGGTCGCCACACCATAATTTTGCGGTCAAAACCCCTGAAAAAAATTGTTTTTTCTATTGTAACGTTGCGTCTTAAACTATTCTGACGTTGCGTCACAAACTATTGTTACGGTGCGTCACAATCTATGTAACAAAACTATTGTGACCCTGCAAAGAAGAAGAGACGGTGCGTCGCAAACGATTGTGACGGTGCGTCACAAACTATTCTGACGTTGCGTCACAAACTATTGTTACGGTGCGTCACAATGTGTGACAAAACTATTGTGACCCTTCAAAGATAAGACGGTGCGTCACAATCAATTGTGACGGTGTGTCACAAACTATTGTGACGTTGCGTCGGTACGTCACAAACTATTGTGACGTTGCATCACAATCTATTGTGACGTTGCGTCGGTGCGTCATGTCACAAACTATTGTGTCACTGCAAAGATAAGAAGGTGCGTCAGAAACCCCTGTTTTACATATCAAGACGCAGCTGAAAGCACAAAATTTTATTATTTGGCCCGACCTAACTGACATGTGCTCACGATTCTACGGGGGAAACTGATGCAGCGATTTTATATTCAACGAATACGGAGATCGTTAATTAACGATGGTAATTAATTCCTCCCGAAATCGTTAGCGACATATCTGCAGTGTCCACTGTAAAATGTAATGCGTTACGACAGATTTTACCACTCAACGTCGGTATGATTATCCTCATAAAGAAATAATCGGGCTTATCGAAAACCATAAATTATCAAAGTGACATTTTTTTTTCACTTATTTTAAATTTTTTGCACAAGCGAAAAAAGGTGTAATGAAGAAAAATAACAACTGTCCCATGTGGTAAATGCAATGTTAGCATCTAGTCGCATAAACACATTTAATAACTGCACTGGGATTTTTTTTTTTTTTAAACATAAATCCAGATAAAGCTGAAGTTTTTTTGTTTTATATAAAAGAATATTAAAACTAAATGGATTTTTTTTTCGGATGGAAATTTTTTCCCGTTTTTTTTTCTCCCTTCATTTTTAAAAAAAAAAGCGATCGAGGCTATCATGATGGATGGATTAACAGATATAAGATTAACGAGAAATGTTAAGTAGATAGACATTAAAAAAAAAGAGAATAAAAATAAATAAAAATTGAAGCTAAAAATATATTTAATGTATGTCGGTAATCAATTTTAATCTATTCCTGCGGCACGCTCGCTTATTTTTTTTTTTTAATCAGAAGATACGGTTAATGAAGATTTTGTGTGGTAGCGGTTACGTTCGTTTGAAAAATAAAAAAATTCAATTGAACGTTTTTTAAAACTTGCGTAAATGTTTTCGCAAAAAAAAAAATAAAAAAATTGCTTTTACCCAGCAAGGGAAAATGCCATTGCCAAAAAACCATTGTTTATTTTATTTTATTTTTTTTGGCTTTCTCGACATCATTGGTCGTAGAGCCATTTTTTCTCTATTTTTTTTCTTGTCTTATTCAGACTTTCAATTATTTTCTTATTCAGACTTTTCACTTACTTAATAATTTATTTTTGACAGTGCGGTCGGAAACACAACTAGTTTAAATGACTTTTTTCGGTCAGACTTTCAACTTTTTCATGGAAACTCTGGTTTTATAGGAACTACTTTTACAAGGTTACTGTAAAAGTAGTACTGTACTGTACTAGTATTTCCTAAAATCCCTGCTAGAGAGAGGGAGTGTCGGTGGTCACCCATCCACTAGCTGACCGTGCTCAATGCTGCTTAACTTCATTGATCACGATGCCGATACACGGAACGAGTCACCACTCCGACCCCTTTGTTTATTTTTTGTTGTTTAAATAGTTCCCAATTTCACCGCTAGAGCGCTGTACTGGTCTCGAAAAGAAACGTTTTTTTTATTGCGAAAAAAATTAAAAATGATGAAATATTAAGTCTTGTTCATGCATTTTAAATCATGGATCTGTACCTCTGAACATAGCTGAACGTTTCGGCACGATTTCGGTGCGGTTAGACCCCGGTTTCATGTATAAAATACCAGATTAAAAAAATATATTTTTAATATGTTTTTTTATCATTACAATGTATCCGCCGCCCGGCTAAAGTGCCTCAAAAAATAAATAAATTAATTAATTAGTTTATTTATAAAATAAAAATTTGGGCACTTTTGGAACTTTAGGTGCTACTTTACGTACTTACATTGAAGTTTACATAATGCTTGGCCATGGGATATAATCCCACCAGATTTTCTTAATCTATTGTTAATTTATACTGACTTTTAAAACTTTTACAACTTTTACTTCGTAAGATAAAATTGTGGTCAAAATATTTGAGGTCAAAACATTTTATTAGTGAGGAAAGAAAATTCGAATACTATAATTGTTTTCTATTTCTTTTTCTTTTTCATTACTTTTATAAACCAAGTTTGCTATTACGGTTTTTACTTTCGTCTAACACGAAATACACTTACTCGCAAGAGAAAATTATTGTGTCGGTACGAAAATATCTACCACCCACCATACTTACATTGAAGTTTTAGATACTTCATAACATCTCACTCACGTGATAATTTCCGTTATTAAGAAGAAAAAAAATTCTAGTTTCCTTCGCGACCGACCGGCTCACACTGCCGGCACGAGAACGAATAAGTATATGGGGAAATAAGGTTATCGCTTTTATTTTGATTTAACGTAAACTTTTTTTCTTCGTAAGATAAAATTGTTGCATAATGCAAGTGCGTAAAATGCAATGAAGTTGTTGAATCAGCGTGAAATAGATGAGTTATACGAAATGGGTCGATTCAAATGACCTTGACTCAGTAAGCGTATGTCCCTGGCGCCGCGACGCTCTACAATGCTTCTCCTTTGTGACCTCTATTTTCATTCTATGACACTTCGACCTCTTCCTCTTTGGATGTCGTAAATTTTAAAACAAATAATATCTCATCCCCATATTTATCTTACCGGGTTTTTATTTTCATTATTTTTAAGGAGAAAATATCCCCCTTTTATTTCCCCCTTTCCCGTATTTCGTTCGAAAAATCAATAATGCTAACCTAAATATTGTTTGAAATTTGTTTTTCATTATGTTTGAGCTTTTCTTATCTGATTTTCTTTGAAGTTTATAAAAGCTTCTTTGCAAAAAATTTTCGGGGAATATTGAAAATGGCGATTTCTGATTCTCAAAATCTTATCATTTTTTTTTACAATGGGGAAGTTTTTTTTATTTTCTTTTTCTTTTTTAACTTTCCGAATTTTTTGTTTTTTTTGTTTGTTAAAAGTTTTCGATTTGATAATGAATGTTGGAATTATAATGTAAATGGTAGGAGTTTGGAAGTTTACTGTTTTTTTTTTTTTTTTTTTTTTTGGTACTAAATACATCAGTATATTTCTCGGAAAAGATATTAGCGGAAACTTTAAAACTTCTAAAGCTTAAAAAGGAGAAAAAAAAATATGGGGGATTTTTTCCCTTAAAGTTACAACCGTTTTTTGCACGTTAGAAGAAAAAAAAAATACATTTTCATTCCAAGTGTTTTGAAAGTCTCCATTTTGACTTTGTTTTCTGCTCCGGAAGTAGAACATTTCGCGGTTCTTCAACTGACCTCGAAAGTAAACATTTCAGGGCTAGCGCCTGAAAAGGAATTACTTTCGAGATCACTTAACAGAAAATGGCGTCTGTCGACTGTCTCGCAGCAAAAAAAAACAGCTGGAACCAATCATTTCACTTGAAATGAAAACGATTTTTCTCTGCTGCGAATCGAACGCTCGATATCTCGAAGTCTCGACCGTTTGCCGCGCCTCGCTTCGCTCGGCGCGCAAATTCGGTCTCGACCTCGAAATTTCTCGCTTTCGATTCTTGCCGAGAAAAATACTATTCAGGCCTAGACTCGAAAAGTATACTTTCGAGATCATGTAAACAAAACGAATTTCGTTATTCTCGTCCTGAAAACTACATTTTCAGGGCTAGACCCGAAAAGTATACTTTCGAGATCATGTAAACAAAACAAATTTCGTTATTCTCACCCTGAAAACTATATTTCCAAGGCTGGACCAAAAAATTTCGATTTTTTACTCGGCCCTCTTGCCGATCCGAGCCTTCGGCTCGGATCGGCAACGGCCTTGTAAAAAATCTCACTTTTCCGGTCCAGCCTGGAAATCTACTATTTCTGGCTCAACTATTTTTGCTGTGTATCCGCTTAAAATATTTTATTTCGAAGGCTTCATTTATATGGAGTAAGCAAGAAACAAGCGCTGTTCAAAAGTGAAGGGTTTTCATAAAAGTGTCATATATAAAAAAATGACGGTTAATTACAACAGAATTAAAAATTTACAAATTAAACTCCTACCATTTACATTTTCAGTATTGATTATGGTAGAGAGCCTTTTCCATTGTGTAAAGGGCGAAAATCCCGTATATATATATTTTTTTTCCCCATTAATTATTTATTAATTAAAAACCCTTTGAATTGCGCGCCCGCTTAAACAATAAATTAATTTGAATACTTGTGCATAAGCGCAACATACGTTTACTCGCAAGTCCCCATAAACCGCCGTTGCAAACTTTTTGCTTAAAATACCGTCGTGCTCGTGGTTGATAAAAATGTCGCTAGATGTCCGTGGCGATCAATCCTAATTAGTTGTTAGGTTTTCCGCTACGAGCGCTGCGCTCAGCGAGGGGTTGATCGCTGCAGACAGTCTCAGCGTTGCCAGACGCACTACTATGGTAGTACATTTACTACTATTTACCTTTGTGTACTACCAACAACCAAACCCTAGGTAGTACTCCTATTTTTACTACTATATTAGAAAATGTACTACTTCCGTACTACTTTTTGGAAAAATTTATCTTTTCAATAAAAAAAAAAAAAGTGGCAACAATTCTTTTTTCTATGATAGTCGTTTCTCTGTAGGAAATGAACATAAAATACAATTTTATTTCCTTGTCTTCACCTAAAATCACAACCATGCGGATCTCCTATATTGAACTTATGATAATTAAGTTATAGTTCTATTCGGATTCGGCTTTATTACATTTTATTTCATTTTATTTTATTTTGGCTTCAAAATGAACTAGTTTTATTAGTGAACCAAGTTAATAAAGTTATATTACTGAAGGTAGCAAAAAGACTGTTTTCGACTTGCTCGAATATCGTATTATCCTTCCACAGCAACATATCCAACCTAAAAAAACGCGCTACTTTGTATTTTCTTTGTCAAAAATTTCGTACTACTATTTCCTCTTTTGTACTACTATTTTATGCAGTTTGTACTACTATGCTGTTTCAAAAATCTGGCAAAGCTAGACCCCGACAAGTGACTCCTATTTTAGCCTTCGAACCGTAAACATCTAATAAAAAGGGTAATGCGCGAATTATTTTGTGGTGTATAATTGAAGTGCTACTTTTCTCATATTCAATCAATGAGTCATTTATTTTAGTTATTTTATTTCTTTGTGATATTTGTTTTATTATTGATAACAAATATCACAAAGAAGTAAAATAAAATATTTATTATTTTACAGGGGGATCAATCCTCCGAAACCATCATGGCGCACGGGCATGCCTGTACAGACAGGATGAGCTAAGAGGGTCTTTTGATTCCCACGGCCCCAGGGCATTTTGCACGTTACAAGTGGAAACATGATTCTCAGTATTTGTATTTACTACGGCGATTGATAGTAGCTGTCGATTTCGAAGAACATATTAAATCGTTTTTATTCATTCAGAAACTGAGGCACCGCCGCCGACGATTTTATTAATTGTGAAGAAAAATGGAATTCTTGATTATTCCTATTTATTCTTAATTATTTGCCGGGGCAAATACAAGATTTAAGGGGAAATAAAGAATTTGGTGCTAGGATGAAGAAATGGCTAATAAATGAGGTAATATACATATTTAGAAAAAACATCAGAGGAATGTTAGTGTCTTCTTTTTTAAGAGTTCCTGTTTTAAATTATCTTCATTTGTTTATTAATTATTTAACTATATTATTGTCATTTTCTGTTGACGAGACCGATAACTTGTATTGTTTTTATGGTTAAATGAACTTGAATTTGAATTTGGATTTTAAATACTTGTTAAAATCGTTCTAAAAATTGAAAGAAAACCAAAATCGAAAATGCATGGGATTATTGTAAGAAAATAGGGCAAAGAATGTCTGATCCAATTTTAATACAAAACCAGACCTGTGTATATGCTCAGGTAATAGACAATCAGCACAATGATTGCTAATTTATTTATTTATTTAATCAGCGGATACAAACAGTCCGAAACGGACTAGTAATATGTGATCTCTGTCAACAAAAATTATAATATCAAAAGTTTCGACAAAAGAAAAAAAAACTGAGCATTAGCTACCGACTGCTGAGAGTAGTTTGAGCTGATTGGAAAAAGAACCAGAGCTCGAAAAGATGTCAAGGTTCGGAAATGAGTCATATAATTTAGTAATTCTCCCAAGATTTGAATCTTTAGGGTAGAGATCATGTGAAAAAAGAGGAAGAAGTTTTAACCGAAGACCTGGACATGTAATCGTTGAAGGAAAAAATCGAATAATTTGATTTTTTTCAATTGTGCAAATGTTTATGTTACGCAGTTTGCTTTCCCCTCCCTATATTTCCTAAACTTTTATGGATAAGTAAATGAATAGTAATTTTCACTACGCCGCTTTTTAAAAATTTTTTTTATTTTGAAGCCCGTTTTTTTCTGCATCCATAAAGCCAGTCGGCTATGAATGAGCATTGAACAAATCTGTTTTCAGCCAATCGATTAGAAAACAAATGAATGGCGCAACGACTGTGTAGATTAATTAAAAACCATTTATTGCATTTCATGGAAACTATTATGGATAAAAGCCTCTTCATGTTCTATTTATCATAAAAACAAAAAAATGCTTACCATTCAATCTACTATTCAATCTTTCGATATTTGCTACGGTGGATCATCTTAATGAAGTTATAACCGCCGATTCCTCCATTTTCTGGAATTTCTCGACTGAACGAGCTCCATGATCCCTAAAATTAAGAGAAAAAAAATCTTTTTAACTTGCTGTCATTTCTTGAGGAAAAAAATACAAAAATTTTTAAACATTTCTCGGAATTCGATTTATTTTCTTTCTTTCTTTATTTATTTTTTTTAATGTCACGAAGTCAATAAAATTTCAAAAAAAAAAAAAAACTTGAGGGAAAAAGTCAGACTCTTTTTCTTCAAGCGATTTTCATGCGTGATTTACGGAAAATTTTCTCCGTCCTTTTTTTCGAAGAAATTGTGATTGAAAAAATATATAATTTATTTTGCTTTTAAAGTATCATCCTTGACTTCGAGTAATCTACTTTGAACGAAAAAAAAAAGTTGATTGCATTATCTGAGGAGGAGAAGAAAAAAAAAAAAAAAAGGTTTTTTTTTCCGAAAGCTTTTATTTTACCCCGAAACTTAATCATAAACATTAACTTATCGCATGATTGTTTCTATTAACATTTACCCTGGAAACTTTTCAATCTCATTTACATTTATTTTCTCAAATCGATTATACAACAACGTCGGATGGGTATAAAACCGATTATCCTAACTTATAATTTACTGCAACAAGAATAAAAAAAAAGTTTTTATTTTTATTTTTTAATCTCCAACATTTATGTAGAATTTAGTACAGACGGATAATACAATAATGAGTAACAAAGTCTCAAGGGTAAGAAGACTGAAAAATAGAAAAAAATAAATAAATAAAATATATTTTTGAAAAAAAAAAAAAAAGATGTTTAAATTGCGTTTTCCCTTGAGAATACGAGAAAAAAAAACGTTAAAAAGGAATTTTCCTGTTAAAAGTGTCCGAAATGTCAACAATCTATGGAAAAAAACGAGAATAAAAACCTATTTTAAAATGGTTTGAATTGAAGATTGAAAATTTTTGTTATTATATTTTAGTTTGGCTTTTGTATTTTTTTTTTTTCAAGAAGTTTTGAATTAGTATGTTTGTCGATCGGATTAGTTTTCAAATAAAAAATAATCTTTGTGTCACGACTGTCGATCATACGAACCCAGAGCTGCGACAGCACAGACAAGCGATTCGAAAGTTTTTAATGCACACCCCTTATTACTAAATTTCTTATTGTCCTTTCTTTTTCTTTTTCTTCTCTCGTTGTATTTATCTCTGTCAGAAATGCATCCACGGTCTAGGATTTATTTCTCCCGCAAGAAAGTGTGATGCTATAAATCAAGAGCTTATAAAAAAAACGTTGATTTTAATCGCTGATATATTTTCGCCTAAGTTGCTATTCCTTTGACGGGATAATCGTTAAGCGTCGGAAATGATCCATTTTGTGCTCAGTTTTTTTTTTTCTTTTCGTTGAGAGTTTTAAATGATGTACATTCGATAACTATTTTTTTTTTTTAATTTCATCATAGTGTTAAAATCCTAAAGGTGTAGGTTCGCTTGCCAGAAGACGGGCGTCGGGAAGACCGTGTAGAATTTTTGTCAAAATATTTTTTCTTATGATTTAGTTGGATTTTACATCATTTTCCATATTAACTAATTAAAGTCAAAAGAGGTCGACTTGGCATGGCTGGTCTCGTAACGTGTGGCGAACAACGAAATTAAGCTTCTGAGTTTGCGGCGCAAAACACGGATTGGTGTGACCATCGAAACCTCGCTCTATCTAGTGGAGTAAGTTGGAACTTACTAGTATACTCGCATGCAGGCGCTGGGTAAATTTCGATGCGGGAATAACGGTAGTTTCACATAAGCTAGACATTGACGTGCTTAAGCAAGCGAAATTTTATCAGTTGACAAATCTAAGTGTAGTATATGTGTGTATATAAAGTCAATGTTGTAATGTAGTAATGTGTGGTGTAACACCCCCTGCTTATGCTTAATTGCGAAAAAGCAGGGTTATCAATGTTATAATTAAAGACAAAAGAACGTTTTTTGAAAAAAATTTCGAAGCTCCCATCTTGGAACGCGTCTTTTGTCAAGAGAACAGACACCTTAAAATCGGGGCTCTCTATTTTTAAACGCTGTGGAATCAGAATTATACATTGCATCCCGAAATTCTAAAATAAAAATAAAAATTCATTTAGAGACTGATTTTTTTGGCTCTTATAAAGTGGTTGAGTATTGCGACTTAGCAATACATTCGATTCTCGCAATTCAAGATAATTTTTTACCACGAGAGCAAAACATTACATCATTTAGTCAGAAGAAAAAACGTCCCCCCCCCCCCCCCCGCCTTTCCCTCCATCCTCTGTAATGGAAATGAAATATTTCCCCCCAACTTTATTTATCTTCTAATTATCAATTTGTGTTATGGAAAACGTTTTGAAATTTCACTAATGGTTTTTGTCTATCATTTTGTTGTAGATGGTCTTTGTACTCCAACGCCTTTTATACGCGATTTAATTTGCTGGACTGAATTTGGGATGATTGACAACTTAATCAAACAATATTTCGTTGATTGTACTGCATTATTTGGCGGTGAATGAAGTCAAGCGGAAAGCAGAAGTAATGTCGCCTATTGGAGGAATTTTTGAAGTAATTAAACGTTTGGGAAACAAAAGTAAGTAAAATGGTGTTAACAAGAAGATAGAAATCGTTTAAATAAATGAGTCTGCCGGTTATGTGCACTTTTGATACATGATGTTACCCTTTAATCTTCTTTCTCTTTTTTTTTCTCTTCCCCTCTTTCTTCTTTCTTCTTCCTCTCCCTCTTTCTTCTTCATTCTTCGTCTTCCTTCTTCTTCCTTCGTCTTCCTTCTTCCCTCTTCTTCTTTCTTCGTCTTCCTTCTTTGTCTTTCTTCTTCCTTCGTTTTCGTTCTTCCCTCTCCTTCTTTTTTCGTCTTTCTTCTTCCTTCGTTTTCGTTCTTCCTTCGTCTTCCTTCTTCCTTTGTCTTCTTCTTCCTTCGTCTTTTTTTCTTCCTTCGTCTTCCTTCCTCCATCTTCTTCCTTCGTCTTCTTCCTTCGTCTTCTTCTTCTTATTTTTCTTCCGACTTAACCATTTACGCTTTGCTCGTTACATATTTAGTTTATTTTTCACGATTAGTCGCAATTCTAGGGCTGCTGAATTCAAGCTGTATAAAATGCGATGGGGTGTGGATTCGCAAATGTCGCCATTTATTACTTATTTAGTTATTAAGTTAAATGTAAGAGTCGAGAAAATCGACTATTCGCATGTTATCCAGATTTTTGCATTTTCCAAATCAGCAAACGAATAATCAAATAATCAGAAAGTGCTTACAGAGATGCTTCTAGAAACATTGTCATCGACTGTTTCATACTGCTAAGAACAATTTTTCCCACATCAATTTCAGATAAATCGATTACTAAATAAAAACACAAAAGAAGGAACACTCCAGAATGTAAATTCCGCGTTTACGATCGTTTTAAAAAGTGAGTTCATCACCTTCTTTCCGCGCTATTGAAATCTTTTCCTTTTCGATCACCGTAAAGAAAACACGGGGGGAATCCTTTCTTTTTCTTCTCCGTCAAAAGATCCTAAGGGAAATGAAAGGAAAATAAAAGGACGAGAGTAATTAATTGTAACTCGTTTTCGATTGACAGAAAATTATTAATCATCCCTCTATATTGGACGAAATATTTATTCAAATACTGAAATTAATGTTGCGTTTATTGTTTCCTTCCGTACCATCTCGTTTCAGAAAAGGGGAAAAATTGTAATTAAAAGTGTGTTTTTTTTCTTCCTTAGAAGTCTTTCAAAGCGTAAAATTTTGATTTGCTTTTTAAAGATTCGTATAGACAGGCCCGTAGCCGGCTTGAGAGGTTAGTGGACCGAAATTTGATTTTAGGAGCGCCAAACAGGATTTAAGAGAAGGAGGGAGTTTGAGCTCCTCTGTAAATTTTTTTTTGACTAATGCAATAGCTCTATATTCCATGTTAAAATAAGACATTTGGAGTCCCCCTTAAAAAAACCTTTCTTCCCCTTGACCTTCCGGACTGGCTACTGTCCTGATTAAACCAATGAAAAAACCGGGATGAGACCTTTTTTCCAGTATTTCCTGGAAAAAGGTATTTAACCTTTAATTCTTCGTCTGATTTAGCTCTTGCCAGGGGGCGAGATTTTGATTATAAAGCTCTTTTTTTTTCAAAAGTTATCCTATAATTGATTTGTTTCCTGCAAAAATCTCTTAAGCTTGGTTTTTTGTTTAAACACAGCATTTAATTCCGAATGAATGTAGAACACACACACACGTGAAAGGGAAGGAATTTGTAAGCTACGAAAAGGCCGTTACCCAACAACAAAACCCCTTCCGTCTTTAACAAGATTTTGCACGGAATTACAAATGCCACTCGTTAAATAAAATAACTATTATTCCCAACATGCATTAACTCCCTTTCCTCTGCGGGGATATTGAAGGTAATTATAATTCATGACATAAATAAGAACATTTCATATTCGCGAAATCCTTAAGGCAAATATAATAAATCCCAATTCAACGCCATATGATGAAAATCCCGCCATCTGACGGGGCTGGATAGTAAAACCTCAAGTGCACATTGCACGTAATCGGAATGTTTAAAGGGATCCTAAACTGCCTGACGTATTCGTGTAAATTGAGAAAATGCAAAATCATAGTAAACATAGGAAGTAGTGCTCCCCTCCCATGACTATGGAGCTGCCTAAATATATTTTAAGTAAATTCTGCCATTTTTCCGCGGTTTATCGTAATACATTTTCTTGGTCTAATATTGAATGAATCTTTAAAAAATTTGAAATATTGCCCGCTATGTTGGAATCCAGCTAAGAGGCCAAGACCTAATCTTAATAAGCGCCACATCCCTCAGGTTTCTAAAAATTGATCCAATCAATTTTTTAAATCTTTCACATGGAAATGGCAAATTTTATTTTATTTTTTTATTTTTAATATTCAAACACAACATTGCGGAAGGAAAAATTGCAGCTATGGGTAGGGAATAATAATGAAATTCAGCAAAAGGTATATTTTAAAGCCCGGGCTACAAACGATTTGATCCCGATTTCATTTAGTATCCCCCTAAACTTTTATGATTACATTTACATGATCGTGGTAATCTGTGCCTGTTTGCATTCTCAATTATTGTTGAGCTTTATGGCGTCTAAATAATGACAATTCGAAATACCGAAACAAAATAACAGGTGGATTTCTCTCTGACTGCCCCGGGTTAAGTGATAGTAATTTAAAACTTCTCGGAAATAGGATTTTCGGAACTGCAGGGGAGTATAAACGTGGATTTTTGTTTTTGTGGACATCGCTTTCCCGTGTTTTCGGATCCTTATAAATTTTATTGACGCAATTCTTTTAAAAGATGCAGGGCCCGAACTCACTTCTTTTTTTCCCTAAAATTCCATATTTTTAAGCTGACTCCTTGAAACTCTATATTTTTTCAAAAGCCTCCTTTTTCCATATTTTC
Source organism: Liposcelis bostrychophila (assembly GCA_037577465.1). NCBI lineage: Eukaryota > Metazoa > Arthropoda > Insecta > Psocodea > Liposcelididae > Liposcelis > Liposcelis bostrychophila. The sequence goes on along the minus strand of CM075211.1, from coordinate 17,117,547 downwards.
AAATAAAAAAGTTACCTTTTTTTTAAAGTACACAAAATACTTTTACTGTGTAAGCTATGCATAATAAAAAATATAGAGGCACCACGTGTAATTTGACTCTTTTAATTCTGGAAATAGAAGTAAGGTTCCACCCTTAAAATGCAATCGTTTGCATTTTAACTCGATCTCTTGCGAGCTTAGGACCTCCGAAAATCGATCCATACTTTTAAATGATGAGTATTCTAATTTATATATTTTTTTTTCTTTTTTTCAGATGCTGATGTTTGGTTTTTTTCTTCAGGGGGTTGCTTCGCGCGTTTGAATTTTTTTTCGTTGTTCCGTATAGAGTTCCGTAGGTCACTTTCGCACAGGGTTGACCTTTGTTCGGTCGGTTTGATAGATTAGGGATTTAAAGTAACTTCTTTTTTTTAAGTAGTAGTCTAAAAGGCTACTCACGGGAGTGCTTCGAAAGTAATGCAACCCCCGATTAACGACAAATGAGCCTTAGCCAACTCCATTTCAGTCAGCGGGAACCAAACCTCCCCGTAATCAGTTGAGGCATCGCATTTCCAGAAGAAGTCGCGAAGATGGTTAGTCCTGCTGTACATTTTTTTTTTTTTTTTTTTTTTTGGCCGTTGTCAATAAGATGTGCGGTACATAAGGGTTATATTAAGGAATGGGTCACAAGACAAGAATTTCAAGACGACTTATACTTCTGATCCAATTTCGTACTTCTGAAACGATGCACTGCAGTTATTACGCACTTCATCTCAAGATGAAAATCGAGAGGAGCTTGATAATCCATGAAATGCTTATTTTTTTTAATACGTGAATGAAATCCGCCTATTATCAGCGTCGTCTGCTACGGAGGTATTAGCTTCATAACAAACCAAAAATGCTTCATTATATCACACCACCTGCATGATATTTTACAAATATCATGCCTATGACGTCATCAGCAACAAAAATATTTTCTTTTTGATGCGAAGCTAGTGTGCCAACCTAAAAAGCAATGTTGGTAGTATTGTCAAAAGTTCCTCTGCAGGCGTGCCACTTATAAAGAAATGTATCTTTGATTGACTAAAGCATTAAAAACACCTCGAAGTATACGCAATTTAGTCTCTGTGTTATTTCATCCATAATGCCCTAGTAATGAAATACTATATCTGGCCATAGTTAAGGTGGCCAAATTACATTTAGGTGTCAACGTTATCTCCTCCTTAGTCCTGTACTCAGTACCACAGTACCTCAAACTTGCCTGTACGTACGCTCATAGATATATGGGACCTACAATTCTACGCTTTTACGAACGGCTATTTGAGAGATTTACGTAGCATTTAGACTTCAGCGCTTTGCCCAATAATAGCAGTTGACTTCCTGGCTAACGCACTAGACTAGACTATCGTTCAGTCAACGTTAAATCATTTTCCGAATAACTTGACACAATTTTTTAAGTATGCTTATATGCCTGCTCGTAAAATTCATTTGACAAGCAAGTCTTGAATTTGCAAAGCGGCTGAAAGTGTATTTTTGTCGTAAATAAAACATAACGCTGTAAAACCACTAACACGCTCCTCAAATATTTTTTCATTCGTCAAAAATTTTTCAACAACCCAAAAATTCATGTCCCAAGCACTGAATCTCATCCAGGGGAAAATAAAACTGGAAATGCCTGGCACAGCTATTCGCACCCACCTTTACCTTTTAAATCCTCAGAGAAAAAGATTTCTTTTTCTTTCTCCCCCCCGTTTTTTTTTAACAAAAGAAAAAGTTGCATTCTTTTTTATATTGCTTGCATGCTACATCCGAATTCTTCCTTTTGCCTCCTCGATTTCCGACTAAGAAAACCATTAAGGATAATAAAAAGCCTCATAAGAATATTCCTAACGCTAAAAACGAAATTTATAGTCCAAGTGTTGCATAATATTCCCTAAAGTCAATAAGTTGAAATCGACCCTTTATTTGCGACATCGCTAAATTATTAAAGAGAATGAAATACCTCTGGCTTTTTTTTTTTTTTTTTTTTTTTTTTTTTTTTAGTACTTCTAGTTGTGTTTTGTCTTCTCTGTTAAATCTAAAAATAACGAACCCTATCCTTTTTTTATTTTCCTCCCTTTCTCTCTCTCTCTCCTGATATCGAATACAACGGAAACACAAATAACACTTCTGTTACTCTTGTATCTGATTTCGGAAAGCTCTTGATATCGATTCACACTTACCGATGCATCTGGGAAAACGTTAATAAAAACTTTCCCAATTTGCCCTTCTGTTTTGTAACTCGAGCTTTTGTGCCATGGACTTCCAACGACGAAGTCTTTATTATTTTATTTATGATTTTTTTTTGCTTTTCTCTTATTTATTTATTTATTTATTTATTTATTCGATAAATCTTCCAATTTTTGCTTTTAAATTGAAAAAAAAATCGGCAAGAAAATAAACGAATAGAAACAAAGTTATTGATTAACCTTGTGTAGAGCGGAAGCAAGATAAGGAAGCAGTAGTAAGGTAATTTTGTTTCATGAAAGAATCAGATAAATAATTTACGTAAAACTTTTCTGGCTTCAATCTCCACAGGAAAGAGAAAAGTCCGACAAAATATTTAACTTTTTTTTTTTTTTTTTTGATATCATAAGCACTACATTCCGCAAATATAAAATTTAATGCTCATAAACCGTAGCTTTATTTATTTATTTTTTTTACAAACCTCAAAATTTAATCTCAGCATTATGAGACCGTTGCTTTAACGCTAAATTGTTGAAACCAAAGTAAATTCGTCCTGATTTACGTTTAAATCCGCCCTCGGTTTACTATTACTAAAACATGTCTTTGGGGTTTTTTAAACGCGCGCGTGCGGTTTTGAGCCAAACCCGTCCATACAGTTTTTAGTTTAAAGAACTTTTTTTTTTTTTTAAATTTGCTATCGGTTGTTTCCCTCTTAAATCCCATTTAATATTCAGACTCTTGAAGGAAAAAAAAACTCTGATTTTCGATTAAGGATGAACTATGTATAAGTACTATCGATCAGGCCGTTTTAATAATCGTTTAATTTTCTTAAGTACATGATTCTTTAAGAGCTCTAGGATTCAAATGTCGTTAAAAGCACGAGTAAAAAAGAAAAAAAAAAAAAAGGAGATAATTTTTTTTTTTTTTTTTTTCAGAATACTGCTTCTAAGCACTAGGGAATATGTCCCGCGGGATGCGACATCGATTTTTAGTCATTTCTCGTTTCGGTTTTGTTGAAAAATGATAGACTTGTTTTTTCAGCTATAAAACATCATTTTAAAAAAAGTATTTGTACGTTTTTTTACGCCTATGTTATCAATTACCGTTTTTAATTGGGTTACTTGAAATTTTTTTTTTCACTTTTTAAGTAAATTTGAGATAAAGCGCCATTCTGCAATTCTTTCTCCGCCTCTTCGTTTTTTTTTCTTATTCTCTCGTTTTCCCTCCTCGTATTTTTTCTGCTTTCCTAAATCAGGCACTCTTGCTTTATCATTTTGGTTTTTATTAATTACCGATGTTTTCTCATTTTTAGGACGTGCTGACTTTGGGATATTCCCGGACGAAAAAAATACCTTCCAAAACTATAAGAACCAGATTCTAGAAATGGAAATACCGTAGGCATCGAGCCCTGCGCTAAAAGTAGTGGAGGATGGTAAATAGTTTGCTATTTGCTTCAGCTTCGTTGGGAAATTTAGAAGGTATGTAATTCAGAATGTCCCTTAAGTATTTTGAGAGCTTTTGAATGTCACGACTCTCACCCTTTCGAATTTTTTTATAGCTTCAAAAAATAATATCAGTGTTTACTTTTCATAGTTCAAAAGTTCATGGAGTAAAAAATTGATTTTTTTTTTTTTTCGTTAAAAAATAGTTCTTATCAAGAATTTTTTGCAATTTACGGATTTAATTTACATTTCTTTTTTCTATTACGGTTTTCCTATTGTCAGGAATTCCCCTTTAACTTCCAGAACAGGCTATACATCTGCACAAATTACTGGGTTAAGTCTTGGAGCAGGGAGACAGGTTTGTTTTATGTTCACCTTTTGGAAAAAACAACAAAAAATTGTGTAGACCGATTTTAATATAATTACATAATATTTTTTACTGGTTATAGGACACTTTATAACGCGTCAAATAATAACGCGACAGTTTATAACGGTCAGTTCGTAACACACGACATTTAGCGTACCAATTGGTAACGCTACCTTTTAATAACGGCGACATATAATAACACCACCATTTAATAACGTGCCAAGAAACACTAACTTGAAAAAAAAAAAAAAAAAAAAAAAAAAACTGTTTTAGGATATTCTATTGTTACCTTATGTAAAGCTTACTTCTTACAAATTCTGGTGTGACCTTATTGCCTAATTCTATTGTTAGCTTATATAACGCTAACTAAAAAATTCATATGATGTGATATTTTTACTGAACAAGGAATGATTTTTTTAAGCTTGTCCGACCCTGCATATATGGAAATAAAAATTTTTTATTAAAAAAAAATGATTATAAAAATTCGAAACAGCGAATGTTACGAAATGACGCGTTATATTTTGGCACGTTATTAAATGACTGTGTTATTATATGTCGCCGTGATTAAAAGGTAGCGTTACTAAAAATCGTGTTACCAACTGACAGTTATAATCTGTCGCGTTATTATTTGACGCGTTATAAAGTGTCGGGAGACCTTTTTACTGTGCTGGTTTAACATTGCTTTGCCCTATGCGGAAAAACTTACTTTTCGCAATGGTTTACGAAGGGGAATGTGGTTCTTTCCTACTGTGAGTAATGAAAAATTCTTAAAATCCTATTTAAAGATTTACGGTGTGTATCGCTTTATAGGTGTCAAAATACCTTGTAACACATTATTTTAATCCCGAAATCATTTTGTTCTGCGCCTTCTACACCCCCACTTATCCCCGATCCCACCTTTATCTTCCGTTTACCCTTCCTTTCGCCTGCCTGTCTGATCAACCCGTCTTCCGCCTTCACTCCATTGGGCAGAGCATAGTTGCGCCCCGCGGTCAGTTTCAATGAAGGCACAGTTGCGCCCCGTTCTTGGCAAGGCATAGTTGCGCCCCGTAAAATTAATCCCCTTAAAAATTTATTCCTAGTTGCGCTCTTTTGTTGACAGAAAAAAAAAATCAAGCTATAAAATAACATATATTTGTATCCGTTTTAAAATTTCGAAATTTTTTACATATCAACATTTTCGGGCGTTTCGATTTGATTAATTTTATCAGCTATTTTTTTTATAATGATAGCTACAGCGTTTAACGTATGTGTATCTGTCAATTTCCTTTTTTTCCTTTTTTTTAGTTTGTCAAATTTTTTGCAAGAAAATCTAGTCTTTTCATGTACTTCTTGTTCTGACAAGTTTTCTTTATGTTAAGACTGTTCATTTGTATATAAACATTTGCTTGAGTTTGTTGAAGCACACATTCAAAAAAAATATGAACATTCGGTTTTTTTCTGACCTTGTGCTACTTTTCATTAAATTTTTTTTTTTTTTTTTTACCTGAAGATTTGCAGGTATAATTTAATGGGGCGCAACTGTGCTATCAAATTTAAGGGGCCATAAAATAACGGGGCGCAACTATGCCATGAAATTCCAGAAAACTGACCGCGGGGCGCAACTAGAACATACCCCACTCCATTAAGTTTACTGACTTTTTTAAAAAAATTTCCTCCACCCTTTGCCCTTTTCTTTTAATTTAAAACTAACGAATTTTCATTAAGGAACAAAAGAAGACAGTGAAGACACTCGTGAAAGAAAAAAGACAGAGCATTAGCATCTGTCATCTCATGTGCACTTAACTCAACAAGCTATTAGGCTAATGGGTCCATTACGTGATAGAACTTTATTTACGATTTATCTAGCTTTTTTTTTTTATATATAATAGGAAAAAAAAGTCTCGACTTTCACACTCGGGAAGCAGAAGTATCCACTTTTAATTTTTCCATTTGTCCCGACAGCTTAAAATGATATGTTAATGAAAATCGTTGTGTTTTCCATCCTTTTAATTAATGCATCCGAAAAGGACGGGGCATTAGGGGAAAATACCGCTGCGGTTCCTAAGCCGGACCTTTTCTTAATCTTAAGGGTGTGGCCGCAGTGCTCATTAGCGTAATTGTACAGGGTGTGCAACAAATCCTTGACCTTGTTTAATACCTTTCTTTTTTTTCTACGGAAATATTTATAGACGAGCAAAATTTACCGGGAGGTAAATTGCGGAAAATTAAATATTTCTGAAATAATTTAAAACTCGTTTGTCGGTCATTACCCGTTTTCGGATTAATTTTAAATGTAATTTCTTTTTTCCGAAGCCGCGGCATATAAATCGAATATTGATTGAAGGTCATTTTGAAGCTCTTCGGTCATTTTCCCTTTTAATGCAACTGGATTACGTTCAGCCGGCGGTTTAAATCTAAGATGTAGTCTCCCGGTAATCACTAACATTTCCGTTGGTTATTCCGGGGGCTTGGAAATAAATTAAATGAATCATTAATACAGGGATTATACAAAGTTTAGCCGCTAATTCCTTATAACTTAGCGTCCCTCCGTATCCTTTGATTTAAGCAAATTTTCGACCGATTCGGAAAAATTATTCAAGATAGAAAATTAAAAGCACAGAAAAAAAAAAAAAAGATTCTCATCATCGGTAAACGCAAACGTCGGATGAGCTAATTAACCTTTTCCAACGTATTAAAAATTTCTTTTTTTAACTTTATTGATTTTTCCCGAAAGCAGAGAAAGAAAAAAAAAAAAAAAAAAAAGGAATTCCGCGTTATCACCTTTAGGAGGAAACAAAAAAGAAAAAAAGAAAATAATAATAAAAAATTCTCAGAAAATGAGATAAAAAAGGGGACGAGGAAAATTTAAAAGTAAATTAGGGGTGAAAATGGTTTAAGGAAAAATTATTTAATAAAAAGTCGGGCAAGAAAAACGGTTGGCAGATTAGGGAAACACATTGATTCTATTGTTCCTATCCTTCCTGTTTTACGTCAACTTTGTCAAAATTGAGTTTTAAGCTTTATCGTTGAAATTTAAGAGGCAAAATATGCCTTTGAGGTCGCAAATTTTCTAATTATCACAGGGTGTCTACACAGTTAGCCTCAACGAAGTTTTTATTCGACAAAAGTGGTGACAAAATCTGATCGCGGGATATCAATAAGGATAGTGTAGAGGTTCGAAAAATGTTGGAACCAAAATCCTAGCTGATCCCCAAAACAGTATATCTCCATAATTACACTTTTTTGCCAAAACTTAAAAAACTGACTTCAGAGGGCTGTCAGAATGATTATACAGGATCAAAAGCCGTTGCAATGAAGTTCCCAGCTTATTTACAAAACCACATAACTCCATATTTAGACTTTTCTGGGCTGTAGCCTTAAAAGTCTAAATATGGAGATATTTTGTTTTGCAAATGAGCTGGGAATTTCATTGCAACGGCTCTTGACCCCACATAATCATTCTGACAGCTTTCTAAAGTCAGTTTTTGAAGTTCTAGCGCAAGAAAGTGTAATTATGGAGATATCTTGTTTTGGGGATCAGCTAGGATTTGGGTTTCAAAATTTTTCGGACCTCTACACTATCCTTATTGATATCCAGCGATCAGATTTTGTCACCACTTTTGTCGAGCAAAAACTTCGTTGAGGCTAACTGTGTCTACCTATTTGAGTTAGCTAAATTGGTCTAAAAACGGAATAAAAGAGTCTTGTTTTTATTATTTTAAGAACACGAGGAAGGGGTTCGAAAAATCATACTACCGAGGGGCTGGGGGGTTATAAACATGAAAAAAAAAAAAAACGGTTTTAGGTGATACTTGAACGTTCCGTAGCCATGAGGTATTTTTTTTTTTATTATTATATATATATTTTATGAGGTATTTTTTTTAATTTATTCATTATTTTCATGAATAAGTCATCATTTTTAGGAATTTTGAAAATTAACTTTAAAAGGCTAAGAGCACTGAAAAATTGTAAATAATAGCCGTAATTTTGATTGTAATTGTTTAGGAAGGAGAGGGGGGGGGGAGGTAAACGAAAAACGATTCCACGAAAAGGCTTAACGTTAGCAAATCAAAAAATTCCATTAGGAATCGTTCAAATATTATGTAAGCATGATTTTGGCCATTTTTGACCCCCTTCCTCTTATAAGCTAAAATAAGTTTTTCGGAAACCACTTTACCATTTATTTACAAAGTGCCTACCTATTATTATTAAGATATATTTATTAAGTAAGATTTCAATCTCAAACTTCCTCAAAATCGATATTTTGCACTTGCGTTAGAATTTGTCAACCTCCTCCCTCCTAACTAGTAACGTGCTTACGTAATAGAGAGCGTTTCAGTATTACCTAAGACCTTTTTTCGGGTTTTCCGATCCCCTCCCCCCCTGTCGTAAGACTTAGTAATATTTCTTTGACCCCCCATTAACTTACGTAAGATTTTCGCTGACCCTCCTTTTTTCTTTCTTTACCGCCAATTTTAAAAATGTCTTACAGAATTTCAAAAAAAAAAAAAAAAATAAAAACAATTTTTTTTTTTAGAGAATGTGACAAATGGAGGAGTGTCCATTTTTTATATTAAATTTTTGAATTTTTTGGAAGAATAATTAATAATAAAAATTCTTACATAAGATTTTCCGGACCTTCCCCCCTCCCCCATGTAATAAATCGTAAGAATCTCTTGCACCCCCTCCACCCCCTTCCGGTCTTACGTAATACTTGAATGACCCTGTGCTAACATTTGGCTTGGGGACCATTCAAATGTGACGTAATCATTTTTAGTCGAATTTTGACCTGTTCCTTTCCCCCTTCTTGTCATTAGGGGTCGTCTATGTATTGCGTAATGCCTGGAGGGGAGGTGGGGGTCGAAGAAGGTGTTACGCATTGTTACGGGGGAATGGGGGAGCTGGGTCATGTGTTACGTAATTTTAATATTAAAATTATTTCAGTTTTATTTCACTCTTTTAAAAAAAAATTTCCCGGTTATTCTTCAAAATAAAAAAATTAAAATTTTTTTAACTCATAAAATCTGATTAAAATTTATTTAGAAACTGAAAATTTTTTTTGAGTTCTAAAAACGAAATTAAAATATTTTACAAAGGGGGGGGGGGGTGGTTAGAACCCTTGTTACGTAATAACGAAGGAGGAAGGAGGGGTACAGGTTGCGTTACGGGTGTGTTACAAGGGGAAAAGGGGGGGGGGGGTCAATAAGTGGCCAATTTTGCCAGAAGACTCGACCAATTACGGCCCTCGGCTTCGCCTCGAGCCGTAAACTTGGTCTCGTACTTGAAATATTTCCTTCGACACCTGTAAAGAAAAATACTATTTCACGACCCATCTCCACCCGATAAAAAAAATTTGCTTGATTTTTCGTATATAAATGAATGTTTTCATCAAAATGTTTTGTTGAAATTTTTTAAATTTAAAATAAGACAAAAAATCAAGAAAACACCACAAAAATATGCATATTCTGGACTTAAAATTGATATTCTACCTATTCATATATGACATTTCACAAATTCTCAGAAGCTCATCATTTGCGACCCCCTCCAAAATGCTGACGTCATATTTGAATTAGGGTGTCTCTTATTTTGCCAATGACGGAATTGTAATGGTGCCGGCCCCTAAAATATTCCCAAATAATTCAAAAATAACGTGTGCAAAGTTTGGGGTCTCCACCTAAACGCGAAGTGGTGCCTGTAACAACGTCATTTTTCCCATTTAAAATACATGGGAAATTTTCTTGTTTTACTTTTTATTTTTTTTCTCGATAAATAGCAAGTCGAAAAATCTGCCGTTGGTCCAAATTATTATTTATATATATGCCTTTGAATCTAGGTACAAAAAATTCGCCCAACTTTTTCCCGTGCGCAAGGAGGAACCTTCAAATTTATGTAAAATTCAAAACAGTGCTATTCCCCCTTATCTACGAAAAAAAAGTTGGGCGAATTTTTTGTACCTAGATTCAAAGGCACATATATAAATAATAATTTGGACCAACGGCAGATTTTTCGACTTGCTATTTATCGAGAAAAAAAATAAAAAGTAAAACAAGAAAATTTCCCATGTATTTTAAATGGGAAAAATGACGTTGTTACAGGCACCACTTCGCGTTTAGGTGGAGACCCCAAACTTTGCACACGTTATTTTTGAATTATTTGGGAATATTTTAGGGGGCGGCACCATTAGAATTCCGTCATTGGCAAAATAAGAGACACCCTAATTTGAATGACCGCTTGCTTCCCGATAAGCTTTCTAAAAAAATCGTTTTACGTCTTCCTCCCCCTTTAGCACCCTTAGAAATTTAGTTGTTTCTTTTTTCTTCCTTTTTTTTTTTTTTTTCTTAACAGGAAAAGATTGGCCTGAAAAACCGGATTTATTTCGCCATCTTACAATCATTCTTAAGTAAAAGAATAGTTTTTCTCTGTAAAGGGGAAAATAAAAAAAAATTTGTAAAATTTTTTTCACGTAAAACCGAAGCTTTTTGCCATTTACTTGACGTTTTATCTAATTTGAGCTCATTGACTCAAATAATGGCGTTGGTGCAACGGCAAAAGCTATCCAATCAATGGGAAACCCAATACTGCAATCATTTGAAGTTCAATTCTATTTTCGTTTGTTTTTCTTTTACTCTAACCTTTTTTTTTTTCGCCTTCTCCTCCTATAAGAAAGCAGTAATGCGAAATATCAAGTTTTCCCCAGCACACACATTTTCGCTATTTTAAATTGAAGGAATTAACGCCCTTATTAGAAAATTTGAAGTATATACGGGATTATTTCCTCGTTTTCTTGGAAACGAGTTTTCGACGATTAAGATTTCACAAATATTTGCGATGCGTGAATTTCGAAGATCAGAAGGAACGTATCCTTTTAATCTCGGAAGATTTCTTATTGAGTTCACAAGACGTGAAATATAAATCCTTATGTAAATTTCAGAACTAGATTTTAATCCTTAAAGAAGTCGTGTAGCAACAAGAAAAGGTTTCTCCCTTGATTTCTACGGAAGCTCTGAAAGTTCGTTGTTTATTGCTTACGGTCGACTGTCAAAATGAAACTTGACAGTAGTAGGTATAAACCTGACAAAATGCTAAGCTCAAACTTGATATTGCCATGTTTGAACATGAGAGTATCAGGCTTAAACTCGACAATTTTAAGTTTGAATCTGGCGTCCAGGCATCTTGGACGTTGAACGTCGTAATTTCAGGTTCAAACATGACAGTAGCAGGTTTGAATCTGACAATGTGCTAAGTTCAAACTTTATATTGTCAAGTTTAGACTTGAAAATATCATGTTTAAACTCGACAATTTTAAGTTTGAACCTGACGTTCAAACATCATGGACATTGAACTTGGTAATGTCATGTTTGAACCTAACAAAATTCTAAGCTTAAACTTCACATTTTCAAGTTTGGACTTGAGAATATCAGGCTTAAACTCGACGATTGTGAGTTTGAACGTGGTGTTCAAACATCATAGACCATGAATTCGGCAATATTCGGTTTAAGCTTGACAGAAGGAGGTTTGAACCTGACAAAATTCTAAGCTCAAACTTGATATTGTCAAGTTTGGACTTGAGAAATTCAGGCTTAAAATCGACTATTTTAAGTTTGAACCTAGCGTTCAAACATCATGGTCCTCAAACTCGGCATTGTCATGTTCAAACATGAAGTAGGAGGTTTGAACCTGACAGAAATGTATGCTCAAACTTTATATTGTCAAGTTTGAACTTGAGAGTATCAAGCTTAAACTCGACTATTTTAAGTTTGAACCTGTAGTTTAGAAATCATGAACCCTGAATTCGGCAATGTCGGGTTTAAACTTGACAGCCGCAGGTTTGAACCTGACAAAATTCTAAACTCAAACTTCATATTTTCAAGTTTGAACTTGAGAATATCAAGCTTAAACTCGACTATTTTAAGTTTGAACCTGGCGTTTGAAAATCATGAACCTTGAACTTGGCAATGTCAGGTTCAAACATGACAGTAGCAGGTTTGAACCTGACAGAAATCTAAGCTCAAACTTAATATTTTAAAGTTGGAACTTGAGAGTATCAAGCTTAAACTCGACTATTTTAAGTTTGAACTTGTCCGGTTCAGACTTGACAGTAGCAGGTTTGAAGCTGACAAAAGTCTAACCTCAAACTTCATATTGTCAAGTTTGAACTTGAGAGTATCATGCTTAAACTTGACACTTTCAAGTTTGAACCTGGTGTTCAAACATCATGGTCCTTGAACTCGGCATTGTCAGGTTCAAACATGACAGCAGCAGGTTTAAATCTGTTTAAATTCTTAGCTCAAATTTCACATTGTCAAGTTTGGACTTAAAGTCTATCAGACTTAAACTCGACACTTTCAAGTTTAAACGTGGCATTCAAACATCATGGACCTTGAACTTGGCAATGTCAGGTTTAAACTTGTCAGCCGACAATAAGCAATAATCGGTGAACTTATAGCTTCCGTAAATTTCAGGTGAAAAAACTGTTTTTAGCCAATATCAGAAGAGCATCATCCCGGAAATCAGGTCATCCAGATGGAAGGCTAAAAATTCGCTCTTGTTTTTAACCGGTTTAAAGCTCAGGGAAGGTATCAAGAGAGGTGTTTATCATAAAGGGAAAGAAACTTGAACCATTATTCCCGGGTTTAAGATTTTCATCTCTGGGAAAACTCGGGGGACGTTTCGAATTACTTGAGGGTCATTTGGGATTTAGCTTTGTTAATTGAATGTGGGGAGAGAATATTAGTCACTAATCAACTGACTGACAAGTTTCTGAGAAACCGGGAAATTGTTCCTTAAATGGTTTTCCAGGGGAATTTTTCTTTAAAACGTGTATGTAACGGAGGATCCCTTTAAAAACATGACCCGGTATTGCACGATATTTTCGAGATTCACTCTTAACCGGGAACGCTCGGAGCAGTAGGAACAGAGTTAACATGTGTCATAACTCGACAGTTTAGTACACGTATAGGAAAAGTTTAGTCTTTTATAAACTCCTAAATTGAATAAAGCTTTGCACGGACTTTTAATGGCGAGAAATTTTGTTAGAAGAAGAAGAAGGAAAGAAAAAAAAATTGGAAAATGTCTCTGGATTTCGAAAAGAAAAAAATCGCTATAAAGTTAGAACATTATATCCATTTTATCAATTTTTATTCCTTCGATATTATTAAAACAGAAATGTGTCCCTTGGCGGTAATAAACTAAGCAGCCGATGCAACGACTTTACTTATCCCCTCATTAGACACCGGTTTGCATCATTTTATGTCGCATTTGATACTTAAGAGAATGATTTTTTTGTCTTTTTTTTAATTTTTCCTCCAGAAAACAAAGCTTAAGATAAAATTGGATTTTCCTGAAACACAGCAATCAACCCCTTGCAAGTTTCTTCAAAGTCTAATAGAAAGTTATTAATCGTATTAAACTATCGGTGGTTCGAAAATTTTCCGGTCGCAATAAATCGAAAGGAAGGGAGGTTAAACCGCATAAATCAGTGCCTCCTCTCTCCTTTTTGGGGGAAACCTTAAGTAAAGTATTAAAATTGGAAAAGTCAAACAAGGACAGAAAGCTGCCAAGTCCCGAGCCTAATCGTAAATTTAAACTTAAAACCTCTTTTGTTTTCCCCGTGAATGGAATATGAGGCTGTTCATATGACTAACATATACAGTAAATAACACCTGCAAGATCTGTATTAAGAAACTCTACCCATCGTATCTTTCCCAAGGGCCCCATCGTCGTGCTCGGAATATATTTGCATAGATATGTCAATTCATATATCTCTCCCAGCTGTTGTATGGTCTTAGCTTTTCATCTTTTCCTTTATAAAACTTTAACGGAATCAAAACTGACGAAATATGCCGGTCATTTGTTTATTTATAACTTCATTTTCCGACTTTGAAAGTTGGAGAAATCGTGAGGGATGAAAAAAAGGTTTTTTTTTTTTTTTTTTTTTTTTTTTTGTACTATCTGGCGATGCTTGGTTTGGTAAGCAGCATTTTTTGCAAAAACTTTTTTAGAGTATATTTTGAAATTATCGATGGAGCCCAGAACTAGATAGGGGAAATTCCACTGTTTGAGATTTAACATTAAGATTTTGGAGACCCCGCTCACCTAAGCTTTCCGTTATTTCGCAAACTTTGGAATTTTAAATATCTCGCCCCGGAATCCGTGATCCCAGGTCCACTTATGAATCCTACTTTTATTTAAATTTTTTACTTGACGAGAAAGCGTCCAGACTTGAGTTTAAGGGTCGGGGAAATTCCCATAAGGACGATAAAATCGATGATTTTCTTTTGTGGAAAAACCGTCATTTCCTGTCGGAAATTTTTTTCGACAGGAAAAAAAATTCAAATTCCCAGGGTTTCTCATTGGTTCCGGGGTTTTTGACCCTCCAGAATTCATTGATGAATTCAGTTTTTCGATCCGTTGAATTTCCGAGCATTAAATTGAGAAAAATAAATTTTTCAAAAAACCGAAATCGGCCCCCTGGCTTGGAAAATATTCCGATCCAAAAACGGACTTTATACTTGAATTCTGCGACTCCGAAAACTTTTTTTCCAGTGAAAGTGAAAGTAATCGATACCTAAAATTGGGGTTTTGCGAAAAAAATTTTCTAGTTTTTTTTAACAGGGAAAAAAGAGTTTGAGTTCTCAGGGTTTCCGATATTTAATCGCTGAAGCCAAAAATGCACTTCAGATTCGTGATCTAAGCGGATTTTCCAATTGGAAATAGCTGCTTTTTCACAAAAAAATTTGACTTTTACGTTTTAAGAGCATTCAAGTGTTACGAAAGACTGAAAAAGGGGGGGAGGGGGTACTCGAAGTTCTTACCATTTGTTACATGGAGGAGGGGGGGAGCTTGGCAAATCTTACGTAAGAATTTCCAGTATCATTTATTTTTCTAAAATTTTTTTTAATTTCAAGAAATTAAATTGTTTTAATTTTTTTTCGAATGTCTAAAGTAGAAAATTTGAAAATGTTTTTAAAAAAATTCAAAAAATAAAAATTTATTTTTTGATGAGATTTTGTGCCAACTGTATTCACCTGGACTCTCAAAGTTTCCATGATGAATCGACTTGAAGCTTTTGAGATGTGGTGCTACCGTAGAATCCTTCGAATTTCATGGGTCGATCGGGTAACCAACGACGAAGTTTTGCGAAGATTGCATAGGGAGAGAGAAGTTTTGCAAATCGTAAAACGACGGAAGTTGGAGTACTTCGGTCATTTTCTGAGAGGGCCAAAATATGAGCTTCTGAAGACTATCATTCAAGGGCATATCGAAGGAAAAAGGAGAATAGGCCGGAAGAACCTATCGTGGCTGCGTAATTTAAGAGCTTGGACCGGTTTGAGCGTCGAGGAGCTTTTCAGAATTGCCCCCGATAGAGACGAATATAAAAGTTTCATTGATGGTCGCCTACACCTGGACACAGGTACGGCACCGTAAGAAGAAGTATTCATCTTCGGGGATACAAGTATGAACTATAAATCTGGGTATAAGAAAAATATTACTCCAATTTAAAATCTGTGCTAAAAAAAAGGGGGAAGGGGTCCAAAAACCCCCCAAAAAAAGTCTTACGTAATACTTAAACGTTCCCTTTTATTTGGCAATTTGGGTTAGGGTCAGAGTCCCAT
This sequence comes from Liposcelis bostrychophila, assembly GCA_037577465.1. Classification (NCBI taxonomy): domain Eukaryota; kingdom Metazoa; phylum Arthropoda; class Insecta; order Psocodea; family Liposcelididae; genus Liposcelis; species Liposcelis bostrychophila. The sequence goes on along the minus strand of CM075211.1, from coordinate 17,101,939 downwards.
CAGTGAAAACCCCGACAATAAAAATCACTACGGCGAAATCCCGACAATTTAAAATCCCAAAAGGTCAAAATATCGAAGTTAAAAATCCCGAACGTAAGAAAGACCTACAAATATTAAATTTTGACAAATTAAATTCTGACAGGATATATCCCGACAGTAAAGAGGACTTTCCAGAGTACTTTTTCATCAAATCGCAGGATGTTAAAAAGAAATTTATTAATCACAGATAATTTTTTTAAAAATTGCGAGCAGCCCTTAAAACTTAAAAATTGCCAATTAAGATTTTCGTCTAGAAATTAAGAGCATAGATAGGGAAAATCAGCGCTTTAACTTTAAATTAAGGGCTATTTCCCTTTAAAAAATATGACAAATCCATACAAATTAAATCGGTTTGCGTCTAACATCTAACTATTTTTTTCTTGAGATATTGTAAAAAATGTGATAAAAATATTGAAATTTCAGATTTTTGCCATTTTTATGCCATATTTGGCCTCAAAAGCAAAAATTTTTAGACGCAAAACTATTTCATTTTCGAAATCTACGATAAAAATCCGATAGGAAACAATACTTTTTTCACAAAAATCCAAAAGTCAAATTTTCATCCTTAATGGAGTTTTCCAAAATTTTGGTCCCCTTGCGAAACCTCAAGACGCCATTTTAAAAAAAATTCAAAAAGGAAAAATTTTTACAAATGATAAAACGCAGCGATTGCGCTATCAGGCATTTTGAAAATCCAAAATTTTTGATTTTCGACCCACCCTAGTAATAAGTGTTGTGTTCAGGATATCATCACAAAACGGCAATGTTCATAATGCTCTCTCCAGCCTGTACAATCTTCCTCCAAGTGGACCGCTTGTGGGAGCAAAACATCTATCGGAGCAATCTTTACACTGAGTTCCTTGCTTTTCTTTCTCTTCTTTGAAGGCTTCTTACGAGCTTTATAGGTACATTTTAAATAACAGACAGATTACCGTTCCAATTGCTGTTAACCACATTTATAAGAAGGATGCGCGAAAATAAATCGGAATAATAAAAAAGACAAGCAGTGGGATGGCTAACCACTTCATAACGTACGCTTACACAGGATTAATATTCATGAACTCTGCATTTTACTCAAGGTTTGAAAAATACCAGAAATGCTTCCTCGTTTTGAAAACCCAAGAACGAAGGAAGGGAAAATTATTCGAAATACTGTATATACCACTCATTTTTTCTAGGGAAAAAAAAAATTAAAAATATTTCTAATCGGACCACGATCATTAGAAAAATTCCAAAGATAAATGACTGTATTATTAGCGTTGCCAACTATTTTAGGATAATGACTGGAGCTGAGAATTCATGAATAATAAAAGACTATTTAGGGCTATTTGTAATATTTACTTTTTTTTCCCTCTCTTTTTATTGTATTGAGTTCTCTTACGCAAGCGACTTTCCAACGTAATTATTTTCGAAGGAAAAAAAAAAAAAAGGTAAAACATGCAATTTTTTCGAGCTCGGAATTCTAGGAAATGCACGCGTGCATTCAAAAAAAAAAAATATCGTAAACACTGACAGAAACAGGAAATGCAAATAACTTCCGTTTAAACATTTTAACAAATTTACCCCCGAGCAAGAAAAAGGTAATCATTATATCGAGTCAATGTTTTTATTGCATTTTCCAGGTAATGGCCTCGTGATATGTTGTAAAGTTTTAAATTTTTCAGACAAAAAAAAAAAAAAAGGAATAAAAGGGAAAAAATTCTTAACTTCTGTGAATTTAATGAGATGAGATGTAGAGAGAGTGATGTGCAACAGCGCTGAAAAACATGTTTTGTAAAAGTATGATTTCTAGTTACATGTAACTTCCTTTCGCTCCGTTCCCTCGTTTTAAATTCAGGCCAATTGTACTGTAAATATACTGTAGAAACGAAAGAAATCGGCGAACGGATGAAATCAAAATAACGAAACGGGATGAAAATGACCGGTGAAAATTTGGGATTAATCAAGCACCGGTATTTTGTAAGCAATAGGGTATCCGCTATTTCCCAAACTTTCAAATTTTAAATGTATCACTTCCTGAATTCATGACCCCTCGTCCATATAAAAACTCTCATTTTTTGCAGATTTTTCAGTCGACGGGAAGCGCCGTGCAGACTTGAGCTTAAACGGCGGAAAATTTCCGGGTTCCGATCAAAATCCCGAAAATGAAAATCCAGACGCTGAAATCCCGACAAGTTCAAAACCCGCAGTTTAAAATCCTGAATTTCAAAATCCCCTTATAAGATCATACGAACTTTAAATTCGGTTGATGGTTCCAATAACACAAAACCGGACGGAGAATCTGCAGGTTTTTAAAAAAAATGTTTTTTTTTTCATCAATTTTTTGCACCCTTAGGGTGCAAATTAACTATGGAATGTTGGACAAACATGTTGGTGCACGTTTGACAAGGGAACGAATCGACTATTGCAGAATTTACTCCTACGCCAAAATTAGTGTGGAATGTTGGTCCAACCAGAAGGTACATTTGTTGTACCAACATGTTGGACAAACATGTTGTACCAGCTTGCCGTGCCAACTTGTTGGAGCAGCCTGTTGTACCAACATGTTTGACAAACGAACGAATTAACTATTGCAGAATTTACTCCTGCGCCGAAATTGGTGAGGAATGTTGGTCCAACAAGTAGGTACAACTAGTTGGTTCAATTTGTTGTACCAACATGTTGGTTCAGCATTCCATAGTGAATTTGCACCCTAACTTCTTTGTTAAACATGTTGGTACAACAAGTTCGTCCAACATTCCACAAGTTGGTATAACATGTTTGTCCAACTTGTTGTACCAAAATGTTGATCCAATATTCCATAGTGAATTTGCACCCTAGGAGTAAGTTCTGCAATATTCGATTAGTTTGTTTGTCAAACATGTTGGTACAACATGGTGGTCGTCCAACTTGTTGTACCAACATGTTGGCCCACCATTCCATAGTGAATTTGCACCCTCGGGGGTTTTGAATTTAAAAATTCGAGTTTTTCGACCCGCCCAAGCAAACATGTTAAATGCTGATTATGAAACTCTAGACAAGCATAGTGGGATTGTTCTGTCCGGCTTTAGAGCTTTACCGAACTTATTCTTTTAACTTATATTCATCCAAATCTTTATAATTAATGTCAGTCCCCCACTTTAGATTTATGTTTCCAAAAAAAAAAAAAAAATTTTCTTACGAATTTTCGAAGCACGTCTAAACGGAAATCTTACTGCAGATTTTTTGCCATTTTTCCTAATACTGTATTTCCATATTTTTTCGCTTAGTTTGTGTCACATCCGTTCCCTTTTCATTTTTCTCCTTTCTCTTCACTTCACTCATCTTAGCTTTTCATTTATGTTTTAGAAAAAAAGAATTTATTTATTTTTTTTTTTTTTTATGTTTCGAAGAAGAAAAAACAAAAAAAGGAAAGAAAAAAAAAATTTTAACAATAATCAAAAAAACCTTAACCGTTATATCACATCTGGAATAACGTTATCTTTTTTTTTTTTATTTGGAGAAAAGCCGAGATATAAATTTGTTATTCTCTTCTAAAACCTTTTTTATCCTCTGAGATTTGAAGCCGAAAATATTTTGTATTAACTTATATTTCCCAGTCATGATTTATATATCCCCATCAAGAGCGTTACAGCTTTTTCGCAAAACTCTTGACGCACTTTCCTGTTGAAACAATTTAACAAAAGTAAATGCCCGAAATTTACTTGTTGAATGAAAACAATACTTCTGGGAAATATTCGTAATAACGATTTCCTTTTATTATTTACGTTTCGTCTATCTGATTCACCAATTATTAAATTAGCTGGCTTTTTTTAAGCAAAAGCTTATCCACACAAATGTTAATAAACGTGATAAGGAAAACGAGAAAAGTAAATACGCAATTTCGATAAAATCCATTAAAATTAGAGGAGAAAAAAAAAGTATAACAAAAGTTTTTTTGTCGCGATAAAAGGAAAAAATAATTAAAGAAAAAAACGAATTCTTGGAATTTTCGGCCGGTTTTTTTTTTTTTTTTGTTGCTTTCAAAAGATTAGCTTCGGGCTTATATCTAATTATACAGAACGATGCGAAATTAATTCCCAATTTTAAGGGAAACATTTTGAAAAAAAAAAAAAAAAAAAAACCTTTTAAAAGTTTTTTTCTATAACGATTAGAAAAACGAAAAAAAAAACGGTTATTAAAAGATGAAATTTACTGTATAAAAAGCAGATTATAATTTAATTTTCAAGAGTATATAAATCTCTGACTGCTGAGTGAAAAAGATGATCGATTAGTAAAAAAAAAAAAAACCTCAGACGAAACTTTGAAGGATTTCTTTTTTTAAATAAAAGAAAAAAATGAAGATTTCGCTTTTAATCAATTAATTGGTTATTATATCTCATTCAAAAAATTTTTGGTTTTTTGAGTTTTCCTCGTTTTCATTTGATTAGCCAATCAGATGCTTTTTTTTTCTTTTTTTTTTTTTTTTTTTGAACTGAGCACGTGGGGAGGTAGTAAGTGTTACATAGTTTCAGTTATGAATAAATTATTATGAATGAAACATGTAGTTGGAAGATGGTTAAACTAGCATGAAAACCTAAGCAGACGTGACAAGAGTGCCAACTTGTCTCAAGAAGAGAATATCTCTGAAGCATTCTTTTGAGATAAGAATCGTGGAATTGTCGTGGAGTCACAAAAAGCCATTCTTTTTTGGCGTCTAAATGGGAAATCGCGAGAGAATGCATAACCAGCCATCTTGTTTACCAGCCGAGGCGTGTCCGACTTCTTTTCTATTTTTTATCTTTTTTTTTTTTTTGGAGAAAATATTCTCATAACGTCGCTTTTTTTTACCTCCATTTTCCCCCCAAAAAAATGTTACATGGTTTTTTTTTTTTTTTTTTTTTCCTGTGACTCTTCGCTTTGGGATTTCGAAATCCGAAACAAGAGAAAAGTTGAGAAATTGAATATCGGTTTTTTTTTTTTTTTTTTTGAAAGGGTTAAACTGGAAATTCCACGGTAAACGAACAGCACGCATCCTCATATGGCTGATAGGCTAGTAAAGTCAAAAATTTAAGTGCCTCGAGACTTTTGAAAATCCTCGGAGAATTCGTCTTTTTTTTTTTTTTTTTTTTTTTTTTTTTCGGCGAAAGTTGATTAAATTTACCATATCGTATTCCTTGGCTGGTAAAGCCTTTACTGTATGTTATAAGATCCCCATAAGTTCGTTGTGGAAAAGAAATTTTCAAATAATGAGTTTAGTTTAAAAAAATATACTTCCTGAATTTTTTTTTCCCTTAAGTTGATTTATCCTCAGCTAGATTTTTTTTTTCTTTTTTTTTTTTTTCTTAACTTGAGCTTCTCTGTTTCTGCTGTGCTTCTCTTGTCGTTGGCTGTTCACCTTTCTCTTTCTGTTCTTTGTTATGTTTCATTTATTCCATGTATTTCTCCTTTTGCAAACGGATTAAGCAATAAAAATTTAAAAGAGAGTCCTCTTAATTAGAAATTGCAAATTCCCGACGAATTTCCATTTCCGGGAATTGAGAATTCCCGTTTTTAAAAAAAATATATTTCCCGGGATTTTTATTTCTCGGGAATCGAGAAATTGATATTTGAATTTGCGGGAATCCAGGGAAAGCCGGGAATTTATTTAGAAAAAAAAGGGAAATAACCCTGATTTCCGTATTTCTTGAAATTTAAGTTCGGAAATAAGCGGGACCATGAGGAAGAGATTTTTTTTCCATGTTGGTCAAAGGGCACGCTTTAGACAAAAAAGGAAATCATGTAAAAAAAAATTATGACTTTTATAACTTTTTTCTAAAATATTGAAAGATATGATAAATAGTCAAAAAATTCATCAAAATCATACTGTTCCCATTCCCGGGAAAAACTTGTCAATGCCGGGAATCAGGAATTCCCGAAAACGAAAAAAAAAATTATTCCCGAAAAGCTGGATTTCCGGCAATTTAAAAAAACTTTTTCGGGAAATTTTTGTTGGGAAAAAATCGATTCCCATCCCGGGATTCCCGGGACGAGAATTCCTGGAAACAATCTCTATTTCCTATTTACGTTTCTACATGCGCTCAATAATGGGCCACTTGAACACATTAAATTACGGAAGAAATCAGGGAATTATCAAAAATCCAAAGCTCCTTTTAACAGGAAGTTTCAGCGAATACCTGAAGGAATGGCTGTCTTATCTAACACTCGATTTAGGGGGTAAAAATTCAAATTTTAGATATCTAACGAAGTCCTCTGACGTATTCTTGCATTTTTAATGGTTTTTCGAGTTTCTATTAAATTTAAACAAGTTGGAAAACTTGTTCGAATCGAACCCGAAAAACAAAAACAAAGTTTTTGACCTCAAAATTTTTTGAAATTATTTTCCTGCCTTTCTTACACTTAAGCAAGTTGAAACTTGCACTGAAAATTTCAACGCACATGGAAGGAGCTCATTAAATACTCTAAATTTAAATTTTTTTTTCTCCTTAAATCAAATACTCCCTCTGTCCCAAAATACTTTGTGTGTTTCTCATTTTTATTTCCCATTTCGCAAGCTTTTGATTTTTGCCGGAACTGTTTGTACCACTTTACCCACCCACCCAAGCACTATTTCACACCACCTCCCCATCCCCTCAGGGGTCCCCCCCTTTGGGAAATAAATTACCGAAAAAATGGAAAAAATTAAAAATTTCTATTATTTTCGCCCCGTTTCAGAAACGAAAGCGAAAAATTTGAAAGTGGTCGGAAATGAGAGAGTACATTACCCTAAACAAGAATCCCTCATGAGAAAATTTTTTTCATTTGTCGCAACCCCCCAAAAAAATTAAATATGTCGAGGGTCCGACCAAGGGGGCGAATTTTTAAATCTCGATTAGATGGTCGCACATTAAAATTCAAGATGGCGAATCCAATATGGCTGACCATTTTTCAAAAATTCGATTTTTTTCCCACATAAACACTTGTCCGGGGGGTTATTAGGGACGCTGATTCCGAATCTGAGGTTAGTTTTTACAATAGTTCAAGATGGCGGATCCAATATGGCGGACGATTCCAAAAAAAATTTTTTTAAATTCAGTCAAATTCATGATTGGGGGTTATCAGTGAAAGTCCGCCTTATTGCATCCGCAATCTTAAATTTTTATAAACGGACCTGAGAATCGAAATCAGTGTCCCTAATAACCCCCCGGACAAGTGTTTATGTGGGAAAAAAATCGAATTTTTGAAAAAAGGTAGCCATATTGGATTCGGCATCTTGAATTTTAAAAAATCGACCTCAAAATCAAAATCAGCGTCCTCAATAACCCCCCGATAACGTGCTTATGTGAAAGAAAGTCAAATTTTTGAAAAAAGGTCGGCCATATTGGTTCCGCCATCTTGAATTTTCAAAAACCGATTTCAGAATTGAAATCAGCGGCCTCAATAACCCCCCGATTACGTGTTTTAGTGAAAAACAATCGATTTATTAAGAAAAGGTCCGCCATATTGGATCCGCCATCTTGAATTTTTAAAAACGGACCTCAGAATCGAAATCAGCGACCTAAATAACCCCCGTAACAAACGTTTCGCGACCATCTAATCGAGATTTAAAAATTCGCCCCCTTGGTCGGACCCTCGACATATTTAATTTTTTTGGGGGGTTGCGACAAATGAAAAAAATTTTCTCATGAGGGATTCTTGTTTAGGGTAATGTACTCTCTCATTTCCGACCACTTTCAAATTTTTCGCTTTCGTTTCTGAAACGGGGCGAAAATAATAGAAATTTTTAATTTTTTCCATTTTTTCGGTAATTTATTTCCCAAAGGGGGGGACCCCTGGGGGGGATGGGGAGGTGGTGTGAAATAGTGCTTGGGTGGGTGGGTAAAGTGGTACAAACAGTTCCGGCAAAAATCAAAAGCTTGCGAAATGGGAAATAAAAATGAGAAACACACAAAGTATTTTGGGACAGAGGGAGTATTAGACAAAACAGGGAATTTCTTTCGGTAATCACTAAAGCTTCTTCATTTAAAAGAAACCGATGCTATTATATTTCCAAAATTTTGAACTTCTTTATCCCTAGGGTCAGTCCATGTGAAATGACCAAATTGCAAACCACTACCTTCACCGATTTTTTTGATTTTCGGGGAATCGAATCTACCCATCGGTCTTATGAAAACCCCAAATTTTCAAATTTTAAAACCACCCGTTCCGAAGTTATTGACCTCGGAAAATTGGGATAGGGCGCTTACCCTGTTTTTAAAAATCGCTGTAACTATGGACCGCGGTGACATAGAAAATCGAACGAGGTCTCTTTTTATCGCCTTTAGTGGGGCTTTCGTGTGATATACCATAACCGCCATTTTTTTTAAAAATTAGTTTCCCGGACTTCCGAAAATAAAAATTTCAATTTCCGGAAAAACTATATCTTCATTTTTTTAAAAAAAATGTAGGTTAAAGTAGAGGTCTAGCTTACCTTTTAGCCAAAATTTCACGATGGGCCTGCCATGGGTTCCTACAGTATCACGCTGTTGAAAATGTGCTGTCGGAAAAAAAATTTTTTTTAATGGTAATTTTGGGTTATTTTGACTCCGTAGCGAAGGTTTGTACTTGCAAAATTATTTTTTTTAAAATTGGCCTTGAAATTTCCAAAAAACCCATATAAGGGCCAAAAATGAAAATTTTTTTTTCATAAAAGACCACTCATTCTTATCGGAAATTTTGCGTAGATTACGAATTTGAAGTCGGAAATTAGTTTTGGTGCAAAATTTTTGAGCCACAGGCAAAAAGCCGTAAGAAAGTTTTCAGAGCTTTAGCTCAAAAATCATGCACCAAAACTAATTTCCGACTTCAAATTCGTAATCTACGCAAAATTTCCGATAAGAATGAGTGGTCTTTTATGAAAAAAAAAATTTTCATTTTTGGCCCTTATATGGGTTTTTTGGAAATTTCAAGGCCAATTTTAAAAAAAATTAATTTTGCAAGTACAAACCTTCGCTTCGGAGTCAAAATAACCCAAAATTACCATTAAAAAAAATTTTTTTTCCGACAGCACATTTTCAACAGCGTGATACTGTAGGAACCCATGGCAGGCCCATCGTGAAATTTTGGCTAAAAGGTAAGCTAGACCTCTACTTTAACCTACATTTTTTTTAAAAAAATTGAAGATATAGTTTTTCCGGAAATTGAAATTTTTATTTTCGGAAAGTCCGGGAAACTAATTTTTAAAAAAAATGGCGGTTATGGTATATCACACGAAAGCCCCACTAAAGGCGATTAAAAAGAGACCTCGTTCGATTTTCTATGTCACCGCGGTCCATAGTTACAGCGATTTTTAAAAACAGGGTAAGCGCCCTATCCCAATTTTCCGAGGTCAATAACTTCGGAACGGGTGGTTTTAAAAATTTGAAAATTTGGGGTTTTCATAAGACCGATGGGTAGATTCGATTCCCCGAAAATCAAAAAAATCAGTGAAGGTAGTGGTTTGCAATTTGGTCATTTCACATGGACTGACCCCCTATTTTCATTTATATCCCTTTATTATTTATTTTCGGAAGCAAATTTTTTAGTGCAGAAAAAATATCTTATTTTTTGACAATTTTTTGTCTTTTTTGTAGGTTTTCCACACGCTAAGAACGGAGTTTTTGCCAGAGTTTTAAAATTCTGGATTACCGTATGCAACCGTCGCGTCGTTTGCTCCGAGACTGGTTTCCTGGAATTGCAAATGTACCCTGCGGAAGGATTTTTCACAGAAAGCAGTTTTTAAACAGGTGAGTTATAAAAGAAAAAAAAAGGCTCCAGGCCAGACAAAAAAAAATGTCAACAATCCTGGAAAGAGGTAAAGACAGCAATATACGGACGTACTGAAAGAAGCAGAAAAAAAGAGACTGGAAATTTTTTATTCTGCTGCCTTTTTCTGCTCTTTTTTCTATCTCTTCTTGGTCGTCTTCCCTATTTGCTTTTTTCATTTCGCCAGCCAAAATTTTCGAAGTCGAAAATAATAATGATCAGGATAAAAATCCCGGTAATTCTGGTTTTCTCATCCCGGGATTAGTCCCGATGGAAAATCGTTCGACATCTCGGGATTTGGGATCCCGGGAATACAGTTCCTGGTCTTCATCTACACCGCTGCCTTTCATGGCCTGTTTTGTTGGTTTTTCTCTTGATTTTATTTCTTGATCTGGATTTCTCTTTTCTAGTCTGCAATTTACGGGTCCTTTTTTTTTTTTTTTTTTGTCGCGTTTTTTTAATATCCAAGAAAAAGTGAGTTATAAAATTTTATAACTCTATAACGTTTTGGCCGATTATAAAATTTTATAATTGTTTATAAATTTTTATAATTAAAATTTTTTAATGAGCAATATTTTAATTTTATGCTTGAGTTGACTATATTTAGCATATGGGGACTTTATAGGCTCTTTTTTAAACATTTTTCATGAGAAAAAAAAGGAAAAATAAAATTACAATTTTTTGGAGTAGAACCCGAGCCTTGTGATCGTACCACTTTTCAAGTCGTTTTTAAAAGCGGCAACGTGGTTCTTAAGTTGCCAATTATTTTGACTTATAATTTTTTCCAGATTTTTCCGAATTTTCGATTTATTTCTTGTGTTTTTAATTTGACAAAGGCTCAAAAATAAAGGAAAACAGAAATAGAAAAATTGAGTAAGCGTAGAAGAAAATAAAAAAGCTTAGAAAAAAACTGAAAACAATTTTTGCTATAAAATATAATAACGAATTATAAATAGATGTCTTTTTTGGCGGGTTATAAAATTTTATAACGAAGTTTAAGCTTTTAATAACTCATTTTTGTTACACACTTTTTATTGGGATCCGTCGGTCACTCTCCTTTTCCATTTCTTTAAATATCACTTTTCTGCTCAAAACGATGTTTTAATTTACTTTACTTACTTTTCCCAATTTAGTACAAAATGGCGGTTATCTAAACCGAGTAAAATCCTCCTTTTTTTGCAAAATATATCTAAGATGTTTTGACTCACCTGAAAAAGAAAAAAAGTTATTATTTTAGAGCAGAGCAATTTGCTGAGCGAAAATTTATTTTATGTACATTTTTTTAACAGGAGCACTGGACTTTAATGTTTTTTTTTTTTTTGCATAATTTCAAAGAAAGTATATTTTTCCCCCGGTTAACGCATATGAGGCCGTACGTACACACATTACGAAGCATAGAAACAATTATACACACAAAAAAGCATACAAGCAGCAGCACATGACATCGTTAAGAGATAAAAGAAAGACAGCTTTTTTTTTTTTTTTTTTTTTCCTAACGTGGAAACATGTAATTTTTGTTAATTGTGACCACGAAATGGTTTCCGGTGACAAAACCGCATTTTTTTCCCCCCCTCTTTTTCTCAATCTTTCAAAAGCAATCTCGAAAAAGAAAAAAAAATGGAAAGGAAAAGAGGACACGATCGTTACAGAGTTCAGTTGAGAGAAGAAAAAAAGGAAAAGAAAAAAAATTTTTAGCTATAAAAACACAGAGAAGGGAATTTATCTTTGGAAAATAAACTGCTCTCCGGAGATGATTTCTTTAAATAGGTCAATAACTTTATCTTTTCCGCGGTTTTTTTTTTTTTTTTCGAAAATATTGTAGGCTTTTGTAATTAGATTAGAACTATTCTTTTTTTTTTCTCCTCGCTTTTCTCATTCCTAGAATTCACACTTACAAAGTTTGTATTTATCTCCTCTCCCTTTTTCCTCTTTTTGCGATGATTTATAAGGATATCTCTTATTATCTTCTCGTATCGTTTCCGTTGACGGTTTAATATTTCCTCGTTTGCTTAATTTATAATTTCTGATTTTGATTTTACTGAAACTAATTAGAGGCTCCCTTAAAATTTAAGTTAATTACGGTCGTCAAACCGTCTTTATTTTAAATATTTGCTTTTGGTTGGAGGAAGTCAGAGGGTGGAAAAATAGCCCAAGTTTCGGGTTTTCGGTGGAAGACAAAAGCTGGCCTGGTTCTAGGAAAGAATGCCGACCGAAGTTTGATTTCGAGTCTGAGTTTTTTTTTTTTTTCGTTATTGATTAAAAATAGGATTTTTAAGGCCTTTGTGGGTTTGAGTCCTACTCGAGGTGTGATTTTTTTTTTCTCGGTATTTCTCGAATTGTGATAAATCGAAATGATGGCGTAATAATTGGTGATTAAGGAATTTCCGGTTATCTTCCTTAATTTTGCCGCTAAAAATAGACGATGTGTTGAGACTTCTGCAAAATCCCAACTTTTGCAAAAGTTTATTGAGAAATTCCGCTAAAGCTCGTATCCTCGGTAGTGGTTTTTAAGCTTCAGAATAGAAACTAAAATTTTAAAAATATTTTTAGATCACGTGACCTTTGAACCAAAACATTCCGAATGGACTACTTCGAAAAAACCGGGTTTCCTATGTTTAACGTATGAGTACTCGGAAGCTTTTGTGTCTCAGGTCGTGATTGCGTAAACAAAAACACAAAGATTGAATTTAACGTTAGGCTAAGTGACCAGCTGCAGCCTAAGCAGCTGGTTCAAAAAACCAGTTTTGTTGTCCAGAAAATTGAAAGTAGTTCGAAAGAGTGCAAATCTGTCTACATTGGACGAAAACTTACAAATGTTTTATTTATTAAGTTCAGAGAAAAGTGTCATGATAACTCCCAGAAAGTCCAGAAACAAAAAAAAAAACGGTCAGGGGATATGAGGCAATGAGGCATATCTCTACGTAGGACTATGTCTAGAATTTTAAATAAATGTTTTCAATAATCAAAAATCATCGAAATTTTCTTTTCAAAAAATTTTAATGATCCTTTTTAGTCCTCCAAGCCCTGATATTAGTCCACGTGGCCCCCTTTTTCAATAAAAGGATGTGGGTAATCAAGGCCGATTTTTGGGCCCCTCAGGAAAAAAAAATTTTTTTTTCTTCGTCTAAAACTTCATCTGAGAGGCCCTTTATATGCTGACACCGGGTATTTTTGCATAAGTATGAGTGATACCAATGAAATAAAATAAAATTTCAGGGTTCCAACCAAAATCGAGATTAAGCCGAATCTCAGTCGGAAAAATCAGGTATAAGCTCGATGAATACGCTAATGACGTCACAGGGGTTAATCGGAAAAATTCGGGATAGTGAAATTCCAGTTCTACGACATCGAAAACATAAGAAAACATTTTTTCAGGCCCTTAAAGTTTTAAAGTCTAAAAAAAATAAATAAATAAATAAAGTTTAAAAGACCTGGATTGCCCAATTTTGAACAAGCTAAATTAGCCTTGGAAAGCCACTAAGTGGTTAAAAAAAATTAAAAAAAATTTTTTTAGTGGTTTTACACCCGAAAGAAGCCGATTTTTAACACGCCCCCCAAAATTTCAAAAATTTTTTTAAAATGACACACCCTAGTGTTTACGCAGCATTTTGATGACCCTAATAACTAAAAACTACATTACAAAAATAATTATGATAGTTTCCTTCTCTGACGGTTTCATGCGAACTCTTAAAAGACCCAAAAAAAAAAAAAAAAAAAAAAAAAAAGCAAAAGCGCTAAAAAAGTGAGAAATATCATTGTGGAATTAGACTTAAAATTTTCACATATCTACTTGTTATGTTTGTTATCGTTTGACGTAAGTCCCGTGCAACAGGAAAATACATGGAAGCTTTCTACAAGCATGTTTCCAATGTCGAAACAATAAACTCGAGCCGTAGTGGAAACTCAACGGAATTCGTTTTAAAATCATCATTACGAATTAAAACAACGTGTTATTAGGGAACATAGGAGATGGCATTTGGGATATGTAGTAGCCAGCCCCGGCCTTCCCTGCGGATATTTTTAAATGAGCTTTGAAATTATTGTTATAGAAAACAAGATTTTGATTTAGGTTTTGAAATCCGTTAAGGGATTCAAAAAAGGACAAGGAGCGGGCTTTTTATCTGATTAAGCTATTTTTAAAATTGGAAGCGGGACGAAATAATAATGATAAATAATCTAACATCACGAATAAAGGTGTTCAAGTTCATTAATAATTTTTTTTTTCTCCCTCTTTTCTAAAATTTCTCATTAGGAAAAAGATTTTCTCCCGCCACCTTTTTCTCTTCTTGGAAACCATAAGGAAAAAAAAAAGATGTAGGGACGAAAGAAAAGTCGAAATTCATTTTTTTTTTTTAAAGCAAAACAAAAGAAACAGAATATTTCACTACAATATCTTTTACTTGGAAAAAAACAAGGATTTTCAACATCCCAGAATGAAATCCCTTCAATTTGAAAAAAAAAAAAGATACTTCTTGCGGAATTCAGCCCTTGCCAGGCCGGGTAACCAGAGTGGGACACTTGAAAATCTGGGAAGGAGGAGTAGGGTGATCAAAAAAAATAAAAGTGTTTCCGATTTTGTTCTTCACCAAAAAAATGGGTTCATTTTAGGGTAAAAACGTAAGAAAAATTTTGAAACATTTTTTTTTCAACTATTTAGGGGTGGCGCAGAGCAGGAAAAGGGCCTAAGCCACAATTTTTTTCTTAGCATTTAATGAATCGAAAATTTCGGTCATTTTTCGGTAATTGAATTTTACAAAAGTGAACTTTATAGGTACTTTTGACGATGTGGAAGACGAATTTCACCATCCCGATTTTCTCCGATCAACGCCTGAGTCGCTGTTAGCGCTTTTTTAGCGCTTTAACGCGATTTTTCGGCCTTAATTTATATTTATGTCTAAATTTGGAGCCGCTGAAATTTTTTTTTCCTTTTAAAGTTGCTTATACTTATGGAAAAATGCCTGAGGAACACGAAAAAAAATTTGGAATAAAAAAAAAATTCGGGTAGAATTTTGCGACCGTAAAAAAATTTTGGAAATTGATTCAAAACAAAAAAAGATCCTATTTATTTGAGTGTTTCGAGTGAAAATGTCATTAAAGATGACCTCTACATCGAACTGGTGAGGAGTTGCCGCCATTTTTTGGCAAAACAATTAATTTTTGGCCCAAAAAACCAAAATGTTACTTATACCCCTACTCAGGCGTTGATCGGGGAGAATCGGGATAGTGAAATTCGTGTTCCTCAGGCTTTTTTTTGACGTAGGACTACGTCTTAGGGAGCACCATGAGGGTTTATTCCTGCCCGGTTGTCCGGTTGTCTTGTGTTTAGGACACCGAACAGAAAAAAAACCCAATATTTCAAAAATTTTAAATAAGTTTTTTAATAAAAAACTAAAATTGAAATTAAAAAAATATTATTAAAATGAAAATTAAAAAAATATCAAAAATCCTTGATGACCCTTAAAAGTTTTTTTTATATATTCAATGAAGTTTATAATAAAATTGTTACAAAATATTGCAAATTTTTGACTAATTTTTTTTTAAAGAGAAGGAAAATTTTTTATATTTTAATGGTTTTTGATCAAAGGATGTGGATAATTAAGGCCGATTTTAGGGCCCCCTAGAAAAAAAAATTTTTTTCGTCTAAAACTTCATCTGAGAGGCCCTTTATATGCTAACACCGGTGGCACAAAGTTGCGCGCATGCGTTCCGGAGATATAGCCAGTTGTCAAGTTCGCCATTGTGCGCACGTCAGACGAAAAACTTCCAATGACAAAAACGCAGGTAACACGAAGCCCAACCATGCGAGCTTCCCAATGGTTCCGTCCGAAGTGCGCACATACCTTAAAGTAACACTCAAATAATGGAACATGCCATTATCTGACGAAGCCGGCAAAAGTCTCAAAATTCCTTCTAATATGTGTTTTATAGGAGTCTCAGTTTTACTTCAAAATTATTTTTTATCTTCATTCATGTATTACGTAACGCAAAATAGGCCACTTTTTAACCCCCTCCCCCCATGTCCCTAAAAAAAAAAAAAATTCATCTTTTACCTTTTCACTCGGGGGTCAAAGTGATTAACGTTTTACAAGTCAAAAAAATTTCAGTTTCATAATAAATATTAATCAGTTTTTTTACGAGTTAGAAAATTTTTTTAATTAAATTTTTTTAATTTTTAATTTTTTTATTTTGAAGAATAACCGGGAAATTTTTTTTTAAAGAGTGAAATAAAATTGAAATAATTTTAATATTAAAATTACGTAGCACATGGCCCAATCCCCCCCCCCCACCCGTCCGTAACAATGCGTAACACCTCCTTCGACCCCGCCCCTTCTCCAGGCGTTACGTAATACATGGATGACTCCTAAGTAATTTTCGTTTGAGCCCCCAATTTTGTTTAAAAATTAGGAAATTTTGAACTCTCCCAAAACTGATTCGGTGTAGGAAACTCCCCATCTAGTTTTCGAAATGAACCTTTAGTTTCTTGTCTGTGAAGAAGAATAAAGCCCCTCGAGTCCTCGCCGCCTAAAATTTACTATCATTCTAACTTTAAAAAAAAAAAAAAAAAAATTGTCAAAATAGTAACCGCCAAAATAAGACTAACACTTTATAGTCAGACGAAGAGAGTGAAACTTGGGGTTTTTTATTTGAAGAACTTGCCTTTTGTTCGGATCCCGAGAGATTTCGACATTTTTATTTTGAGATAAAACTAGGGAGGAGGAGAAGGAGGAGGAAGAGGAAGATAAAAAAAAAAAGAGTCGAAATACTGGGCAAAAAAAAATAAAGGAAAATTGTATTGTAGATATTCGATATTATTGTTTGATTCCGGGGATAGGTCGTTTTATATCTGATGATGTTCCTCTTCAGTGTTGAACTAAGTATCACAGAAAATCGTTGACGTGCTCGGATTTAATATCCAAAGGGAGAGAAAAAAAAAAAAAAGGAATGAGAAAAAATATAAATAAATAACACGTGGAAGTTATTTACGTATTTGCTGGAGCTGATGTTTAATCTGTAGGATGTATAAAGGTATGCTTTGTAAACGGTAGAAAATCCATTCAAAGGGATCTGTTTGTTTTCCTTTTTTTTTCGAAAGTTCATTTCTTATTTATTCGGGAAATCAGAAGAAAAAAAAAAAAGAAGAAGAAGAAGAAATCCAAGATTCGATTTTTTTTTTTGTGCTGATCGATCATTTTATGCCTGTTCTTGCACGATGTCAAGGAACAAGGAGAACGCCCATGTTAATTTTCACTCTTGAGCTTTTCCTTATTCTCGAAAAGGGTTTGATTATCTAAAATCTGAAATTTAAATTATGCATTGCTTATACAAGTTGAAGGAACTCAATTTGCTATTGTGAAGCTTGATTTTTCCTTTCTTTTTATAATATATTAAAACATCCTCTCTTATCGAAAACTTTTTTTTTTCTCGTGAATCGAAATTGCCTCTTAAAAAGAATCCATTTTGATAATGGATTCATTTTAAAGAAAAAACATTTTTTTCTCCCCCTGCAAAAAAAAGGAAGAATCATTTAGCACCGTTGCAGTGCATCATATTAGGTAAATTCGCGGACGCAATAGAGCTCAGCGCCTTTATTACAAAACCTGACGGCGACTTACTTAAACTTAGTGAAACTTTTAATTTAACCCGACAGATGACTGCGTCGGAAATTGTTAACTTAACGACTTTTTTTTTTTTTTTTTGTAAATTTAAATCAAGAAGAAAAAAAAACCCCTGTCATGATTAAATCCAAACAAGGAGAAATTTAATAAAAATACGAAAAATTTTATTAAAAATTATTCAAACGTTTCTCATGGAATAAAAACCGCGATAAACTAATAATAAAATTCAGTTGAAATTATGCGAGAAGACGCGTTGGCGTTTTTGTTATCAGATTTCATCAGCGTAAAAGAGGATTCGCTGTTTTTTAGATTTCCTATAATTAAATATCCTTTTAGAAACTCGAAATACGCGTAGGGAAGCATTAAAGGAATCCCTTTCTTTAAAGAAAGGAGGCAAAAAAAAGAAAATGCTTTGGTATTTTTTGGATTAAAATTTTCTTCGAAATAAAGGGAATTACGTGCAAAAAGCTGGGAAAAATGTGTTTGACTTTTGGATTCGTAAATTTCGCGTGAATTTTTTTTTCTTCCACGGTTTTAATTATATGAGGGTAAAACACCGGATTGAAAAAAATTTACATTGCCTTTTTCGCGCTTTTTTAAAAAAATTTATTTTACTGTTTTTTTTTTTCTTTTTACTTTGGCGTTGGAAAAGATTCCGACTTATTAAATTTTGCTTTTTAAAAGTTCGTTGCCTCCGTTATTTCAATATTTTTATTTCATCGCAGTTGCTTAGTACCGGATGCTTGAAGCGACAGCAATATTGCAGATATATTGAACTTGAAAACAGAATCGAATTTTTAAATATTCCCAGACAGTTTAACGCCTGAAGTAGGAAAAAAAAAGGTTCTGAACTTTGCAGTCGGTGTTGACAACCTGGCAACCTTTAAATTGAAAAGAAATTAATTTGTCTATTTTGAAGTAAAAACTGATTCCTAGCAGCAAAGAAATATTGATACTTATGAAGTATATTTAAATATATTTAATTTTCCAACTATATTTATTTTTAAATATTTTTAAATATTTTAAAAATATTATGCAAACATTTTTTGATACAAGAAACAATAAAGATATTTTAAAAATTTTGAGAAAGATTTTCAGAATATTTTTATTGCTTTTTGTTTCCAAAAATATTTTATAAATGTTATTATTTTTTGCTCATTAGATTCATTTTAAAAAAAACTCATTGGGTACAAATTCACTAGTGAATGTTGAACCAACATGTTGGTACAAGTTCGACAAACATGTTGGTACAACAAGTTGGACAAACTTGTTGCACCAACTTGTTGGACCAACATTCCACACTAACTTTGTTGTGCAAATTCACTATGGAATTTTGGACCAACATGTTGGTACAACAAGTTGGACAAACATGTTGTACTAAAATGTTTGACAAAACAAACGAATGGACCATTGCAGAGTTGGTCCAACAAGTTGGTACAAGTTAGTACAACATGTTGGTCCAACTTGTTCTACCAACATGTTAGTCCAACAGGTTAGACCAACCCAACATGTTTTACCAATTTATTGGACCGACATTCCACACTCATTTCGGCGTAGGAGTAAATTCTGCAATAGTCGATTCGTTCGTTTGTCAAACCTTTTGGTACAACATGTTTGTCCAACTTACGGTACCAACATGTTGGTCCAATATTCCATAGCGAATTTGCACCCTGGGAGTAAATTCTGTAATAGTCGATTCGTTCGTTTGTCAAACATGTTGGTACAACATGTTGGTCCAACTTTTTGTGCAAACATGTTGTACCAAATTGTTGTACCAACATGTTTGACAAACGAACGAATCGACTGTTGCAGAATTTAGTTCTACGCGGAAATTAGTGGGGAATGTTGGGTTGGTGGTCCAACTTGTTGTACCGACATGTTTTACCAACTTGTTGGCCAAGAAATGAATTTCGGAGTAGAAGTAAATTCTGCAATAGTTAATTCGTTCGCTTGCCAAAAATGTTGGTACAAGTTGGTACATGTTCGCCCAACTTGTTGTACCAACTTGTACCAACTTGTTGTACCAACTTGTACCAACTTGTGGGACCAACTTGTAGCAACTTGTTGGACCAACATTCCACACTAATTTTGGCGTAGCAGTAAATTCTGCTATAGCCGATTCGTTCGTTAGTCAAACAAACATGTTTGTCCAACTTGTTGTACCAACATGTTGGCCCAACATTCCATATTGAATTTGCACCCTAAGAAAAAAATTAGAAAATTGAAGAATAATTAAGCCAGTGAAAAAATTGACGTGTTTTTCCCTCTTGAAGTACTATTTTTAAAAATAATTCAGAGGTCACTCCGGAATTTCGAAAGTGATCGGTTTTTTTTTTTTTTAGATTTTAGTACATTCGTTAAAAATCAAAATTTAAACTAAAAAAAAAGTTTGCTGATTTAATACTTCGTATGGAGATTTTTAAATTTGATTCGGGTTGATGTTTTCTTAAGATCAATGACCTGACCTTTCAAAAGAATTTTGTAGAAAAATCTTTCCATATTTCTTCGGGAAACTACAAAAAAATGACAGCGCTATCATTTCTAACCTTTCACTTTAATTGAACTTTTCCAATGAGGTTAATTAATTATAAACAATTCGAACGAATGCGGCTGTTAGGTTTCGTTACAGTCTTCCTACGCAAGAACGGGAATCGAAATAAATCAAACAGGTATTATTATATTTCATTTTCAATTTTTCACTTATCAGTTAAAGGTTTTCCCTTCTACTTTGTGAACATTTTCTTTCTTGTAAATATTTGACTGCATTTTGGTCAAACTAACACTGATGCTATGTAGTACATAATTCTGTTTTCAGTGCAATCGGCGTTCAGTGCAATTAATTTTTAAACAGAGGCTTTTAACAGAATTCTGAAAACAGCAAATACTGTTGCTTTCCCCCGATTTTTTGTTTTTGCTGCCGGGGATAAAAATAATGACTATTTAGAACGATTAAAATATGTGACCGTGAAGAGAATGCGGGAGCTTAAAGGGAAAAGCAATCTAGTTCCACCGCATGTGGAACGAAAATCCATCAAAAAAATTGATTTAGAATTTTTTCTCTTTTAACTTTACTTTTCCTGTTCGCGGTCACATGAGGAAATCATTGAAATTCTGAAACTCATTAAAAAAACAGTCAAAGGATATGAGGCATATCCCAACGTAGGATTACGTCTAGAATTTTTGGTTGGGATCTAAATCCTCCAAGCCCTGATATTAGTCCACGTGGCCTCCTTTTTCAATAAAATTTTATCAAAAATCATAAAAATTTAAAAAAATTAACAATTTTCCTTTTTTTTTTTAAAGTAGTCAAAAATTTACAATACTTTGTAAGGGTGCAAATTCACTATGGAATGTTGCACCGACATGTTGGTACAACAAGTTAGATCAACATGTTGTACCAACTTGTTGTTCGTTTGTCAAACATACGATTCAAATTCACTATGGAATATTGAATCAACATGTTGGTACAACAAGTTGGACCAACATTCAACACTAATTTCGGCGTAGATGTAAATTCTGGAGTAGTCGATTCATTCGTTTGAATTTGTTGTACCAACATGTTGATCCAAAACAAACATGTTATACCAACGTGTTGGAATGTTATCGAACTTGTTGTACCAACATGTTTCACAATCGAACGGATCGGCTATTACAGAATTCACTCCTACGCCAAAATTAGTGTGGAATGTTGGTCCAACAAGTTGGTACAACATGTTGGTCCAACATTTCGAGCGCCCTAAGACTTAGCCCTACGTCAAAACGCTTTTAAAAAGAGAAATCTTTGGCAGGAGGGTCATTCTCCTAAAGAAATGGCGAAGCAGTGTCCGGAGCTTTTTTTCTGCTGCTTATTTACTCAATTTTGGAAGCTCGACAATTTTTTGTTGCGGACCTTTTTCTGTTCAAAAAAATGCAAAGTAAAATGAGAATGACCCAGGAATGACTATTTTCGAATAAATTTTGCTACAGTTTGTTCATTAAGGAAAAACTTTCAAGCTATCGAATTACAAAACATCACTCATACATACAGCTTTTTTTTTTTTTTTTTTTTTTTTTTACATTTTTTTCTCGTTATAAAAATAATAATGAAATTTTTTTTTCTCTTCCAGAAAAAAATAAATGAATTTCTCACCCTTCCATTATCATATAAAATTTCAAACTACCCCGGTTTGACCTTATTATCTTTCCTAATGCATGCAGAATAATTTTTTTTTTTGGCGATGATGAGAAGTACTGTATACCGAATACATTAAACAAATAAATAAAAGGAAACAAAAATATTTATAAGGGGAAGGGGGGGGCTGGGGAGAAAGAAAGTGCTTGCGAAATTTTATTCGCCCATCATTTTTCGCTTTTTTTTTTTTTTTGAACCCTGATCCCCTTACATATTTCTCATTAATTTGATTTTTTTTGACGATATTACAATTCATCATTAACTCACGAATTTCTTGGAAATCTTTTTTAACGAGATTTCTGTTGAAATCAGAAAATAATTAAAAGATTTTGTTTTTTTGTAAATCAGAGGAATAAAAAAAAAAAAAAAGTATTCAACGCGCGTAGATTTTTTTCCCCTTTTTCTTTCTTCTAATGATTATTTTCTGTTTTGTATTATCAATTCAAGTCAGAACATAACAAAAGACAATAAGATTACAATGGTATTATGCTCAGTATTCGAAGTGGGGGGAAAAAGAAAAAAAAATTGTAATTTGCTGCCTTTTCTTATTCTCATCTTTTTAATAAAACTCTTTTTTTTTTTCCTTTTTTGCGCTCCCCTTAGACTCGCTTATTTTCACGTGGAATAAAATTTTTGATATAATATATTTATTCAGTGATCTTACTTGCTGGATCAGCAACCAGGTTTGCTTTTTATCAGGGAAATGGTTCGAAAGTATTTTTTTCGACTTTTCAGCATTTTTCTTTTTCTGAAAATGTTACTTTTTTTTTTAAATTTTACTTATACACCTTATGGGGGTTAACGATGGATGATTTACATAACTTTCCTTTTTTTGGTTCTGGATGAATGATAGACTTTTCAAAAATCCGGAAGTTCCTCAAGAGCTTTTGTAATATCAAGAAGAAAAAAAAAGTTTCCAGTGAAATTTACAAATCTCTGACCTGTGCGATAAAAAAAAAAAAAGAAGTTGTTTAACTTTTTAACAAGTCGGCGTCAGTGAAAAAAGTTAAAAGATTCGGTATGCTATCAAAAAAAAAAGGAAGAAAACAGCGAAAATTTTTTTATAATCGCACGAAAAATTTTAAAGCGTGATGATTACGAAACGTTTTTGCTAATTCGAAAAATTTACATAAATTATTCGAAAATTAGGAAAATAAACAAACTCGTTAGTGCAATTACTATGTCATACTGTTCTCGATTTTTCGAAAAAAAAAATGTGACCTCTGTCACGCTTTGAAAAATACCATGGAAAATTAAAAAGGCTCCAAAATGACTAATTCAAGCTTCAAAGACTTAACACTTCATTAACCCCTGCTGATTCAGATATGCAGAGGTAATTTTTTTTAATATATATATATTTTTATAATACATTCTGAAGCGAAAAGAATCATTCATCAAACGAGCGAGTTAAAAAAAAAAAAAAAATTGTTGACTTTAATTTTCTTGTTGACATTAAGAACTTGATGTTTGTTTTCATTTGATTTTTTTTTAGAGTTGCTGAAAAACAGATTTTGATTTAATATCGCAAACCAAAAATAATCCGATGGTTATTTTTCTGGGTAGAAATATTTTTTTTTTTTAAAACTGGTCTAGATTGACAAATTAATTTTTTTTTTATTAAAAAACGTATTCGTTTTATCATTTCACGAAATATTAACATTGTTTACCTTCCACCCGACGAGGATTATTCACACAGCGCTTAAAAATACAATTTGAAAATGCTTCCATTTCACTTTTCCCACAAAAATTACATGAAAACATTTTTAAAAAAACCGAAATTGCACCGGGGTTGATGCCATGTTATCCCCCCCGATCCGCGCTGTTTGATTATCAAAACCCGGGTCTAGAAGGCTGTTCTTATAACGTCGTAATACGGGGAACGGGGGGATTTTTTTATACGGAAGTAATTAAAACTTGTTGACAATAAACAAGAGTCATGCATACCTGCAGTGCCCAGGCCAAAACCAGGTAGTTAAGCGGCCCTATAAATCCTCAGACAGAAGCTGACGCGAGCGCGTTTCCCACAGAACTAAAGCTTTTGCTGACAACGTTCCACACCTCGCGCCCCACTCGCCCTCTGAAATTCTGGATTCGATCGATACCTTCCACGCACTGCTTGTAGATTTTTCGAATTTCTCATTTCTCCCGCGCTTTTTTCTTTTTTCCATGGCCCCATTTCCTTTGTATGTATACGCTTGAGCCGGATGAGAAAAATTTCGAGTTTGGCGTTTTATTAAAAAATAAAAAAAGATTTTTTTTTCTTTTTCCTTTCGAAATGTTTTTATTCCACAGGTGTCTTAAATTAGGGTTGGAATGAAATGTAATAAATAACAGCTTAATCTTCGTTTCGTGGGTTTAGAATGTGTAGGCTTTACTCATTTTCATTCAGCAGTTTCCCTCGTTACGCGTAGGAAGTTCAAAAGAAGCGTTTTGCTCTTTTTACTTTTTTTTTTTTTTTTTTTCTTCCAGCTTCTTTACAGACTGTACTCAAGTGAAAACATTAATCTTTTATTCTCAGAAAAAAAATTGTAGCGGAGAAAAATAATTTTTCGCGCGAATTAAAAATTTAAATATGTAGCATTAATCCACAGATGGCAAAGAAATGCAGATTGGAATCTAGAAGATGAAATTGATAATGTAGGAAAGAAAGAAAAACAGTAAACCAGAATTCCGGAAAATATATTTTATTAAACAGACGTTTTTACAACGTTCCGAGTATTATAAAACTGAACTAACTCGAAGCAGACAACTTCCTTTTTTTATAGCCTTTGAGAGAAGTTTTCTGGATCATTCTGCAATATTCTAATGGCGGTAATTTCAAATTGTTTAAATTACATACATCAAGTGAGAACCATTAAGAGGACATACATAATCCGGCCCTGCAAAAATGTAGCCTAACATAAAATTCTATTTCCGCATTGCACAGTGGTCCGGAAAAAAAAATGGCCAAAACTCATCCCCAAGTCTGTGCGAAACTTTAAAAGAAGATGAAGGTGTCAAAAGCTTCGATATTTTGTGCAATTAAAAACCTGCTGCCCGTGCCCCGAAATTCAAAATGGCGGGAAAAATATGGAAGCCAAAATTTTTAATTATGAATGAAACATGAATATTTATTTTTAGGTGTTTTTGTGGCTGCTGATTTCATATCTGGAATAATTATTTTGAAATTCAAGATGGCGGACTTAGTATGGCGACAAGTGTTAAAAAAATTTAAAGTTGTTAAATTTTCATGAAAATTTGTACTAAGGGGTTTTCGAGGTCGCTGATCTCGAATTCATAACCCGTTTTTCTGGATTTCGAACATACAACGAGTAAATGCATTTTTTTCGATTTATCGAGTCCCTTTAAAAAAATTTTAGAAAACTATTAGCGGATTCGAGATCAGCGACCTAGAAAACCCCTTGGTACAAATTTTCATGAAAATTTAACAACTTTCACTTTTTATTACATTTGTCGCCATACTAAGTCCGCCATCTTGAATTTCCAAATAATTGTTCCAGATATGAAATCAGCAGCCACAAAAATACCTAAAAATAAATATTCATGTTTCATTCATAATTAAAAATTTTGGCTTCCATATTTTGCCTGCCATTTTAAATTTTGAAGCACGGGCAGCAGGTTTTTAACTGCACAAAATATCGAAGCTTTCCTTTTCCCGAAGACCTTCATCTTCTTTTTAAGTTTCACACAGACTTGGGAATGAGTTTTGGCCATTTTTTTTTCCGGACCACTGTGCATAGCTTTTTAAAATCGTTTTTGGTTCCTTCAAGAATAGACTTGATACAGCGAAATTTTACTGCAATTTTGTAAATAAATCCGAAGTTAATTGAAATCTGGTTGAGCTCTATTTTCTCGCTCTGAAAATTTTAGTTTTGATAATAAGCAGATTAAGGGAAGAAATTTTCTAGCAGGATTTGCCGAAACCGACAATATATTGTTAACTTCTAAACTAATCGAAAGCATGAACATGCGATTAACTGAGGAACAAGTCACGACATTGCAATCATAGTGCAAACGAATTTTAACCCAAAATCCGGATACTACTTACCCTCAACGCTTATTTATTTTTCCCAAACATTAATTTTCCATTTCATTTATTTTTTTTTTTATTACTTGCCATTTTTTTTTTTTTTATCTCAATTTTTTACTATCCCGTTTTTTTCGAATTAAAAATTCAAATTTCAAAAAAAAAAAACTTTAATTTTGCAAAACGTGTTTCAGTTTTTGACGGGGTGGAGAAGCTGAAGTGAAAACCCGGAAGTACAAGTCCGTGGCACAAGATGTCAAGTTTGTTAAAGAGCATTCTAAAATGTGAAACTAAGGAAAATATTTTATTTGATATCATCTTTACACTTTTTCATTTTTTTTCCCTGCGAGATTTTTTTTCCCTCCATTTTATTTTATTTTTTTTATTTCTTTTTTTTCCTCCATCATATTTTAGTATTTCTCCTTTTAACTTCCTACAAAGAGAGAGAAAAAAAAATCTTCCTTCTGATTAAAAGATCTTATTTTCTTTCGCGGATTTAAAAAAAAAAGTTTTCCGTGACTTTTTTTCCGCTAAACTTATTATACTTAAATATTTACTTTGCGGTGGGTAGTAAACCGATTTAATTATCGTGCCGTTTTTTTTTCTCTCCTGAAGAAAAAAAAAAAAAAGATTATATTTGAAATGATGATGGTATAACACAACGTGAAAAATGTGGATGGAAATATTATACAATAAAGGTTATTAGTTTAAATGGCGTTTCCTTTATTTAACACAATGACAGTGCTTTCAACTAGGCGAATTCGTTTCCTTCCGCTTATCTCGTGTTCGTTCTCCCGTATGTGTTCCAGTTTTGCCATACGTACAAGCTGGAACGAAGCCGAATTTTTCTTCTCATGTAGAAAAAGAAAAATTTTATATTAGGCCTAATTTTTTTTTTTTTTTTTTTTTGTTCCTGAAAAGAATAAATACCGTAGGGATCGTTCAAGTATTACGTAATACCGGAAGCAAGGGGAAGGGGTGCAAGAAACTCTTTCCATTTCTTACATGGGGGAAGGGGGGAGGGTCCGGAAAATCTTACGGAATAATTTTTATTGCTCCCTCTGTCTGTGTGTGTCTCTTAACTTTTAATTCCCATTTCGTAGGCTTTTTGTTTTTGCCGGAAGTAATGATATCGCATAACTCACCCACCCGAACACTTTTTCACACCACCCTCCACCCCCCCCCCCCCCGGGATCCCCTTCTTAGAAAAACAAATTCATGAAAATATGAAAAAAATCGACATTTTGAATTAATTTTGGTCCGCTTCTGAAGCGAAGGCAAAAAATTTGAATGTGACCGGAAATGAGAAAGTACATGACCCTAAACAAGAATCCCCCATGAGAAAATTTTTTGCAGTCGTCGCAAAATTTGGGTGTCTCGACTACCCGGCCAAGGGGGTAAATATTTTGAAACCCATTAAACGGCCACAAAAATTTTTCCACGGGGGTTTTCGGGGTCGCTGATTTCAAATCTCAGGTCGGTTTTTAAAAATTCAAGATGGCATATCCAATATGGCGGACTTAAGTTTAAAAAATTGACTTTTCCCCACAAAAGTTCGTGTTTGGGGGTATAGCGGGGTCACTGATTTCAAATCTTTGGTCAAAATTAACTGTTTTCTCCTAGTTCCAATCATCCTTTTCCCTTCCGTCGTTAAAACCGAATCATCTACGGAGCAATGTGGTTTCGCGTTATCCCGCTGAACAAAAATTTTTCAACACAATTTTGTTAAGAAAACAGTTAATTTTGGCCTAAGATTTGAAATCAGCGACCCCAGTATACCCCCGAAAACGAATGTTCGTAGGGAAAAGTCAATAATAATAATAATAATAATATTCGCCCTCACCGCAAAAGCGAGAGAACCACTATCGAAAATAATAATATATGCGCGGGCATCGTAGTCTAGTACGTAGCATGCTCGACTCTCACACTCGAGACCCGTGCTCGTGCTTGGTCCGATGCTCGCTCATGACATAGGAGTGAGGCCATACTTTCTAATTAATGGATTTATGGTGTTTAGCCTATGCAAGAATAAAAAATTATATAGGGAGAGATGCTATGATTGCCGTAGTCATCTTCTTCTTCCCTTTTCAGACTGGTGTAATAACGCCAAAAAAACCACCGCGACCTTGTCTTGCACAAAAGCAAAAATCCAAAAAGAACTCCAAAAATCTCACGATAACGGTGTGGTCAGGGCAAACGCTTAAATGCAACCGTCTTCCCCCTCTATCGGAAGTAGGCTTAGTTAAAAAATCTCTTTAATAAATGAGAATATTTCAGGTCTATTTCAGAGATGAAAACTTTAGAGTTCCGACAGGTCGACGATGTGTGGAATTGTCGTAATGGTTTTACGACCTCCACCATCGGAAAAAAGGTGTCCCCCTAAGAAGGGAGTCAAAAGAAACGAAATATAATAATAATATCATAACTTAGATACTCTTAGCGGATTTAAGAGATGCAGGGCCCGCTTAACCCAAATGCAGTTTTTAACACGAGTAATAATCACACGAAAAATAATAAATTGAAAACAATAAATTTAAAATAGTAATAATTAAATTCAAAAAAAGAGGTTGCAGTAGCTGCGGTTTAGGGCCTTTGGACGGTATGCCAATTCACCCTTCCGAATTGACGATATATAGATACGCCCCACTGTATAACATCAGTTATAATTTCCTTTTCATTTTACCGGTAAGATGAAGAGTGTCTTCGATCTCCTTGTTGGCTCTCTTAGACCAAATACCTCGAGCACCAACAATGACCGGCATATGCAACACCTCAGTGACACCATATTTCGACTTAATAGCTGCTTCAAGGGGAGGTTTACCGTACTTCGACTTTTTATTTTGGGCAGCCAGCTTAAGATCTTCTGTCTCCCAAGGAACATTGGCGTCAACAACTATAGCGGTCTTGCCTTTTTTCATGATCATATCGAGGATAAAAACGCAAGTCCGCCATATTGGATCCGCCATCTTGAATTTTTGAAACTTGACCCCAGATTTGAAATCAGCGACCACGCTATACCCCCAAACACGAACTTTCATGGGAAAAAGTCAGTTTTTTAAACTTAAGTTCGCCATATTGGATCCGCCATCTTGAATTTTTAAAAACCGACCCCAGATTGGAAATTAGCGACCCCGATATCCCCCCGAACACGAATTTTCGTGGGAAAAAGTCAAAATTTTTAACATATTTTCCCCATGTTGGATCCGCCATCTTGAACTTTTGAAAACTGACTTGAGATTTGAAATCAGCGACCCCGAAAACCCCCGTGGCAAAATTTTTGTGGCCGTTTAATAGGTTTCAAAAAATTTACCGCCTTGACCGGATAGTCGAGGTGCTCAAATTTTTTGGGTGGTTGCGACGACTGCAAAAAATTTTCTCATAAGGGATTCTGGTTTAGGGTCATGTACTCTCTCATTTCCGGTCACATTCAAATTTTTTGCCGTGCTAATTCTACTATTTCGGTTTTCCTCTTACTTTCTGAATGCCAAAGGTAAAACATTTTAAAATAGGGCTTTCTAGTCACCGCGAAGACTTTACGAGGAATGTTAAGTTAAGTTTATTTAAATTCCCCAAAAGCTACCCACCCACGCTTGTTGTTTTTTTAAAAACAACGGCGAAGGTATTTAACTCTGAACGCAGCTCTACTGTAATTTTTGTGCTTACTATAGTTTACGGCCTGGGCTTATTTATGTTACGTTAAATTAGGCTATAATGTGTTGAAACTCGGAAAAAAGTGCTTGCACGGTCGAAACGGTTTTTTCTTTCCCTTTCCAGTTCACAAGCGCCTGGGGCTACTAAATATTTTTATTCCATAACTTTTTTTTTTCATAAATTGTGACCTAAAAATTAAAAAGTAGCATATGCATAGAGCAAAATAAAGGAAAATAGTAACACAGATTGTTTTTTTATAAAATGCCATTAACCGAACTTGTGAACATCTACCGGTATAAGGTACGTCAACCACAGAGTAAAAAGCTTTTTTTTTTTTTCTTTTTCGACGGAATTCCTTTTTTTTTTTCGTAAGCAATTCAACGAATTTTTTTTTCTTTTTCAACACTTTTGATAAATGAAATTCCAGGTATTTTTCGCGACTTTTCTGCCTTCATTTTATTTTTATTTTTTTTCCTGCGAAATTAAAACATAAGTCGGTCATGTGCTGTATCCTTTTCATCACTTTAAAAGCCTTCAGCGTGTAAAGCTCGGTGTTTTTCTGGTTCAATAAACAAACGCAAAATATGATGGTTTTCATTTCCTCGTTAGCCTAAATGCAATACCTGTTAATTTTTTTTTTTTTTTGAAAATTGACGTCAATAAACGTCAAAAAAAAACTACTTCCATTTTTTTTTTTTTTTTTTTTTTTTAAGGGAAAAAAACTCGATGAAAATTGAATTTTTTTCCCATTCGTTTAATGTCATTCTATATTTTTTTTAACTCCCCAATTTCCTCCGTCTGAAAAAAAAAATCATTTTAAAAAAAATATTCATTTCACAAAGGGCAACGAAATATCCCAACGCCCCCTCAAACGCCCAATACACTGATCACCATCCGCGATTTACAAAAGCTGCAAGACTACACAAAAGCTCGGGGAAAAAAACGTGGAATTTGATATTAAACCCGGCTACCTTCATATGGCGTGGGTGGGCAGAAGTAATGTAATGCCCTTCCTTTATACCTTTTAGCTCTCAAAGCGTATGACAAATAAATACAATCTTTTTTGCGAAAAAAAAAACAACTTTCCACGATTTCGTTTTTTCATTTTATTTTCTTTTTCGAAAAAAAAAAAAAAAAATGAAAACGATTAACACGAGTCGTGGAAGTTGGTAATTTTCATTTTCTTTAAATTATACAGTGTTTCCTATGAAGAAGAGTTTCTCACTGGGGTAGTTCCCTCCCGTGTTTGTAACTCACGAAACTGAATATGAAATGAAGTCGAAGGCAAATTGGGACTGCAATTTTTCGTTTTGCAACTACCCCATTATCCTAATCTCAAAGTTCCCTTATATACCTCTGCCGTTGAAAGTTTAAGTTAAATATTTTCCAGTTTAAATGTTAATAAACAGCTACCGTTATAATTGTTGCAGCAAGTGTAAATTTATTCGGGAAAATTATAATTAAGTTTCTGTAAACTTGAGCAAAATTTTTTTAAAGTTAAAAACTATGTAAACCCCGTACTAAGGGGAGTAATATACTCCCCTTACTAAGGGGAGTGAAATGCATTCGGAAGGAAATCGGTCCGGAATCGTATTTCTTTTTTTAAAAAAAACAAAGAGGAAAAAAAAAAGTTCTTTTTTTTTTTTTTTTTTTTCTCTTTTTCCAAGAAGTCTCAAGCCTAAATTATTGTTCACGTTAACGGAGCCAAATCCTAATTTTAATTCTAATCTGGTCGTTTTTAACACTCACGTCACGTGAGCAAACGCCCATTGTTGACCGAACGAATGTAACCTTTTAAAACGTTTTAATCGGAAAATTAAACGGAAGGGAACTGCGAAAAGTCCGGGAAATTTTTTTTTTTTTTTTGTGAAAACCTAAGCTTTTTTTCTAGAGAATTAGGCGAACCGCCGGGCTTTTCCATTCGAAATCGGGGAGACCTCGGGGTGTGTTTCACGCGTTCGTGTTGCACTGAAAACCCGGTCCTGTGGGAGGCTCCCACACTTGCATTTGCTCCCAACTAACCTTTATTACATGAAGTAAAGTGACGCTTGAAAGCCGTAGTGTGATAGTGCCCCCTTCGGTATATTGATGGCAAATAAATAAATAAATAAATAAATGAAAGTAAAATACGAATTTCCTTGAACTGTTTTTCGTTCGGAATTTTGGGAACGAAGAAAATTGATTAAGTTATATGTGCTATGCAGATAAGGGCGGGAAGTCAGTTTTGAAAGTTGGGAAAGTTGTTTGATGAAAATTGTTGTAAGACTGGGTTTTATTGACAGGTGTCATGTTTTATTTAGAAGCATGTCATGTATTATTGTCAAAACGGAGGAAAAGGCGACTCCTTTGGATTGGCGGTGCTAGTCCCAGTTTCCTGGAAAAAATATGTAGCGCTAATAATTGTATCAGAAAGTTTTTAATAATTTCCATTTAATTCGTCATATTGTCGAGTTTAAAGAGGAAATTCACTTTTCTATGTGTCAGTTCTACTTCATGCTTTCTTATTGTTTCAAAGGAAAGTAATTAAAGTAGTTTACGAGTCCCCGTGCGTAGTAATTTAAATACTTTTTTTATCAAAAATTGAGCCAAATTGTTCGGACGAATAAATAGATTCTTATTTATCATGTCCAGAACAGTTCTCATAGATGATTTAGGGAATTAATTAAAAATTCTGAAAATAAAATTTTTAATAATAAAGACACTCAAATGACTTCGATTTCGCTTTACAAGGCGGTGAAAAGTCGAAATTTTAGTAAATGTTTACAAACATGGCTCCATCTTCGCCAAAAAAAAGTTTCAATTTCCAAATATAAATCGAAATATTTAATAATCCTTTAAAGGCGAGGTCGTTTTTTTAAATAGAATCGTTGTAAGTACGAAGATCAATTCATTTCTAGTTTTTTTCGCAAATCAATCGAGTAGATTTTTAAAATTGTGAAAATATCCCACTTCCGGTGCCTGATTCCCATAAGAGCAATGCTTTGATCGGACTTTGAGAGGTAACTTTGACATTTAATTACATTAAAACTACATAAGCAAAAAATCTGAAAAAATTCCAGTTGATAGATTATGTTCTGAAGAATCAATAAGCGGAAAATAAAAAAATTCAATCGATATTCGATTGACTCGTAAACTACTTTAAGTAACAAATCAGACAAAAGCAGCTGTAAGTTAGGTTAAAAATTTTTTAAAAAATTTTTATAATAGCTGTTTAATCTTTTGCGGTCATGGATCCGTATATGGACCCATAGATGGGTCATGAATTTTAATGCCCATACGTCCATGGGTTCCTGGACCCATCAGTTTTGCAACCCTGCAAAGCTTTCATTTTTCTTAAAAATTGTAAAAAGGGTGGGTCGAAAAGGGGTATTATGTAATAAGGTGGGTCGAAAATCAAAAATTTTCCCGCCTGCAAGGGGTTTTAACCTGTACTAATCTCCGACACGTCGAGAGAGAGGGGGGAGTGCCTAAGAAATTTCTGTCGTCAAAATAACATATATAACAAGCAAAGGTCGCCAAAATATTTAGTATTTTAGTCAGCAAAACGTTTTTTTCTAGTCGGCAAATTTTGGATTCACAACCCGCCTCTTAGGGTGGCTCATTTTGAAGGCCAATTTTTTAATTTTCGCTCCCTGGGCAAAAAATCATTCATTTATATGTCAAAAAAGCCTAAATTTTTTTTAGGTCGGAAAAAAATTTTTTGACCCAAGCCCATCGGTTTAAAGTTTTTAGGGCCGAAATGGTACTTAATGGGACGAATTTTTGAAATTCGTCCAATTAACATCTTTTAATATAAAAAATTGTCCTCTATAGGGTATATTAGGTACATATTGAGCTTCCTAAAAAAAATATTCGGTTCGAAAATATTGACCTGTTGGCCGCTTAGGTAGGGTTATAGTAGAAAAACGGGGATGGCTGTAACAGGGGCAGATAATTTTGAAAATTCGAAAATAGCCAAAATGTGCCCAAAATATGTAGAAATAATGCCCCAAATGTAATTTCGATGCCAAACATTTTTTACCCTATGTTAACCCCATTTTTCCTTCTTTCGGCTCTTTTTTTTTCTAAAAAATTGCATTTTTAAAGCCAAAAAGTGAATTTCCAACGTATGTAAATACTCAAACTAACAAAACTTGATAAGTTCTCCAAAATAAAAAATTTAAATTTCAAATTTTTGGGAATTTTTAATTTTTTAAAAAATCGATTAAAAATAATTTATTAATATTAAAAATTTAGTAAAAATTTTTAAAAAAATTAAAAATGCCCAAAAATTTGAAATCTAAATTTTTTATTTGGAAACTTATCAAGTTTTGTTAGTTTGAGTACTTACATACGTTGAAAATTCACTTTTTGGCTTTAAAAATGCAATTTTTTAGAAAAAAAAAGAGCCGAAATTAAGGAAAAATGGGGTTAACATAGGGTAAAAAATGTTTGGCATCGAAATTACATTTGGGGCATTATTTCTACACATTTTGGCTATTTTCGAATTTTCAAAATTATCTGCCCTTACCCTGTTACAGCCATCTACTATAACCTTGCCTAGGCGGCCAACGGGTCAATATTTTCGAACAAAAATATTTTTTTTAGGAAGCTCAATACGTACCTAATATACCCTATAAAGGACAATTTTTTATATTAAAAGATGTTGATTGAGCGAATTTTTGAAATTCGTCCGAATTAAGTACCATTTCGGTCCTAAAAACATAAAATCCCTGGGCCTGGGTCAAAAAATTTTTTTTGGACCTAAAAAAATTTAGACTTCTTTTTACATATAAATGAATGATTTTTTGCCCAGGGAGCGAAAATTAAAAAATAGACCTTCAAAATGAGCCACCCTACCGCCTCTCCTACTAAAGTCCATCGTGACGTCCCTTACTAAACTGTATCAACCTGTACTAAACTGTTCCAGGACTAAAAGTCGCCCAAATTTCTCACATAAAATGAAAAAAAAAAATAAGCATAAAAAAATAAAAGTTTGGTCCGAAAAGATTCTCAAACAATGAGAAAAAAGAAAATTCAAGATTTCGAGACCACGCATCGTTTACTTCCCTGTTAGCATTTCAAGTATAAGAACAATTACGCTTCGGTAGATGAGTTTTTATTAGCTCGTCAGTATTCAAAACTTTTTCCACGGGAAAATCTAAGCACAAAAGGAATAAACGCGAGACAAAGATATAACGACAAACGGGGGAAAGGTTTTTTGTATAAGAAAAAAAAAAAAAAAAAAACGTTAGGAAAGAAAACTGAGTCAATATAATGACGGCCTCATTACTTTCCACATATCCCGGGAATGAAAATAGACTTTCAGCCAGATCCCCTTTATTATGCTGACAGTCCTTTTTTTTGTAACTTCTTTAGAGAGCTTTTGTCATTTTGGTAAATATAATGACTTATCGGAAATTCATCTGTTTATCATTGTATACAGTCAAATGGGGTATAATCATGCCAAGCCAATCGAAATTTCTAAATTGACGTACACTTTGCGGTATTATTAGTCTTTCCGTTATATCGACCTCACAAAAGTTTTATTTTAATTTAAAAAAATAAATAAATAAAAACATATACGAGTTCGTTTCGTTCGGAAGTTGTTTAAGAAATCTGAAGCTTTTTGAAGTTCTTACCCGTTTTAAACGGCAAAGAACGTCGAAAAATTCTTCTTGGAAACTCAAATATTTTTTTGTTGTTCACAAATTCTTTGAAATAAAGACTAAGACTTCTCAACTGCAGACGTATTTTCTTAAATTCTTAATTTATATAAGAAAAAAAAAACCTTTTTACAGGTGCATTTATCCAACATTATTTTTTTTCATCATTTTCTCTTTCTTTCTGCGGTAGCTCAGGTCTAAGTTTCACCTTGTATCAGATGTGAAAGTTTTCACATTTTCCATCTTTTCATTTGTTTCGTTTTACCCATAATCTTCCTTTTCTTTTTTATCATTTTCATAATCACTATCCAACTCCGAGGAAACTTCAACGTCTGCCGTAATGTTTTCAACACCTCAAGACACTTTCATATCTAGGTTACGATTAAATAACTAAGTTTTTTGCGAGGCTTGTCCAATCTGCTTGTTATCCCGTTTACGTGCTTCTAAATATAATGGATTCTGAAAATTATACGCTTTACGGAGAGTTAATTAAGAAACGTTAAGGAAAAAAAATTTTTTTTTGCCTGGATACGATACAAAAATTTTCTTTTAAGAGAGTTTTCGGTTAAGGATTTTTTAAAAGGAAATAAAAGTAAAAATTATGGTTCTTAAAGTAGAAAAAAAAAAACACGTAATCGAAAAGCAGCCAAAAATGAAGAATTTTACGTATAGAAACCGACAGACATAAACAAAAGAAATAAAAGTGTAAATAAATGTAAGAAAGGAATGCAAGGCAGTCGAAACAGATTTCCCGGGATCGTAAAAAAAATTTAAATCCAGATTTCCCGGGCAGTTTTCCAATATTTTCCTCTATACTTTTAAAAATTCTTGGAAACATTTCCGGTTTTTTTTTTCGGTTAAAATCAGCCGAATCCAGATGAAACTTTATTTCCCGGAACCAGGAAAACTATTTTTTTATGAAAAGCAGGAAATCTCGGAACCCAAATTTCTAAATTTCCCGAAAAATCAGTAGAGATAAACGGGAAGCAGAAAACAGGAAAAATAAAACGCTGTTTCTTTAAAAACTACCCAATTTACCTTTTACTGCAAAACGGGCTTCACAATTAATTCAGGAGGCCAAAATACCGTCTAAATCACGGGCAAACTCCGCGGCCGCAGAACAAGCCAGAGGGTTAAAGTTTTAACCATTTGACGGCCAAATTTCGAAATTTGGAAATACTCCATTCCTCCCAAAGATTATTTTTTCTGTATTATATCTATGAAGGTAAAGCCCTACGCCAAAGAGACATTAAAATTATATTGCTCAGTTATGCAACCGGTGGTGCAAATGCAAATTAAATTTTAATTTTTTTTTTTTACCCTTTTCCCGAAATGTTTTATATGAATTATGGGATTTAGGGGTCGCCGATTACGAATCTGAAATTAGTTTCTACGTAAGGAGTGGTAGCCCCAAGAAAAAGTGCGTTATAAAATTTTATAACTCTATAACGTTTTGGCCGATTATAAAATTCTATAACTATTTTTAAATTTTTATAATCAAAATTTTTAACTGAGCAATATATTAATTTTTTGCTTGAATTGCACTATATTTAGCATATGGGGACTTTTATAGGCTCTTTTTTAAACATTTTCATGAGAAAAAAAAGGAAAAAAAATTACAATTTTTTGGAGTCGAACCCGAGCCTTGTGCAGCCGCCTTTATCCACCACAATTGTTTTCAACTGATTTTTAAAAGCGGCAATATGGATCTTAAGTTGCCAATAGGGTTGTTTCACTATATTTCAAATAATTTTTTCAACTGTTCAGAAATTTAGGGAAAAATATTAGAAAACGAAATCTCATTTGTTTTGGCTTATTCGGAATGTTTTTATCTTTTAAATTTCAATTAAAAATTGACGAAATTTCAGCCAGATTTAAACGCTTTCGAAAAGCGCAAAATGAAATGGCGTCTGGTTGTTTTTATCGTTCCGTTCAAATAACCAGTTCGAATCTGCAGTGACTCAAATGTATGAAAATTTTATAAATGGCGAATGTTTTTGTTTTGAAATAAAAATGGATAAATTTTTAATCGAAGCAGCTTCGCGGATACTATTTTACTGGAGTCTTGCGATTTGTTAGCACATAATGGATCGAATCCATATTTAATATTTCTTTTTACACGTTGTCAAAATGACAGATGACTGGTTTTTAATTTCAAAACAAAAACATTCGCCATTAAAAAACTTTCATACATTTGATTCACTGCTGATTCGAACTGGTTATTTGAACGGAACGATAAAAACAACCAGTCGCCATTTTATTTTGCGCTTTTCAAAAGCGTTTAAATCGAGCTGAAATTTCGTCAATTTTTAATTGAAATTTAAAAGATAAAAACATTCCGAATGAGTCAAAACAAATGAGATTTCGTTTTCTGATTTTTTTCCCTATATTACTGGAGAGTTAAAAAAATTATTGGAAATATAGTGAAACAATCCTATTATTTCGACTTTTAATATTTTCCAGATTTTTCCGAATTTTCGGTTTATTTCTTATATTTTTAATTTGACAAAGGCTCAAAAATAAAGAAAAACAGAAATAGGAAATTCGGGAAGCGTTTATAGAAGAAAATAAAAAAACTTAAAAAAAACTGAAATTAATTTTTGTTATAAAATTTTATAAAAAGTTATAAATAGATTCCTTTTTTGGCGCGTTATAAAATTTTATAACAAAATTTTACAACACACTTTTTCTTGGTGGCCCCCAGAAACCCAACTTTTTTTTTAAATTATCGGAAAAATAACATATATGGATATCGATTTATATGTTTTCCGGCACCCTGATTTCAAATCTAACATCGAATTTTATGTACGTGCGGTCCCCCAGAAAATCAACTTCTACTAAATTAACCTCCTACTGAAAAAACAAATTTGTCTTCATTTTTCAAAAAGCGATTATTTTTTGAGTAATAATAATTAAGAAATCAAAAATTTTAAAAGTTAATAGTCCGCCGCATATCTACGGCGGATCTACGGCAACGGACACTCTTGGAGTGCTTCCTACCTAGGTATCGCAC
This sequence comes from Liposcelis bostrychophila, assembly GCA_037577465.1. Lineage (NCBI taxonomy): Eukaryota > Metazoa > Arthropoda > Insecta > Psocodea > Liposcelididae > Liposcelis > Liposcelis bostrychophila. Next base: position 17,064,057 of record CM075211.1, on the reverse strand, counting down.
CTGCTAATCAAAATCGACTAATCTGTGTATAATCTGTGCTAAACTATGTAAATCTGTCTTCAAACTGTGCACCCGGTTCATTTATCCTAATTTTTTATGGACCTTCACATGGAGGCGAAAAACAAGTTGCTGTAATACATTAATTCATTATTTAATCAATCGTGAAACTGACAGTTCAAACCTCCGATTCGTTTAATTTTTTTTCTACATAAATCTAATATCTGATGACACTTTTTTCTCCGTGTTCAATTTAACTTTTTTCCTATTTTACGTGTCGTCCTTCACTTATCCCAGTTCGGCGGTTTCTTTTCCATACGAATAATAAATTCGAAGAATTTAAGCGAATGATTGCAATCATTTTTCTTTTTCCCTTCTCTTTGGTTAAAAAAAAAAAAAAAGTTTTTTTTTCCCCTCTTTTCCTTAAATCGATATCTCTTCATCATCCCCTGTGTGACGGCCATTTTATCCGGATTTTTGACAGATGTATCGTTTATCCCCAGCATAGAACGTTAGAAAAAAATTGTCATTTCGAAGTGTTTTCCTGGATCAAATAGCGTTTCGGGTCCCGGGAAAATAAATTTAGTATTTGAATGGTTTTTTTATTCCTTTTTTTTTTTCTTGCAGGTATGCATTACTGTTATTTCATACTCTGAGGACTGGTGAAGCAGGTACATAAACAAAGTCATTATCCACTTCTTAATCAGCTTAAGCATTGGAGTGATGTAAGTACTTATTTTATTTTTTACAACTTCTCATACGGTCTTAAATTCTGTGACCTGAAAAGGGCAAACGTTGTCGTGGGACATCCCACACTTTGAACTGACAGAAACGGAGAAAGCTTTCAAAGGAAGAGAAGAAGTAGAAAAGAGAATCGAAAAATTGCTCCTTTGCTTAATGTGGAGACCTGTCTTTTATGGATAAAAATTTTAGTCCCCAAGTGAATCCATATATTATTAGATAAGTTTCGCTATATTTGCTTGATTAAAAAAAAAAAAAAGATCCAATGGTTTTTCATTTTCGTTCTCGCCTACGCTCTTTCCTGTGTTGCAAAAGGCCTAGCTTCTTGTCGTCATCCACACATTTCTTTTTTTTTTTTTTCATCCCTGTTGCAGTATTCACCTATACTACGGTGTCATTATGGTAAAAATTACTAATAATGTATATAAAATTTACCATCACCTATTAGTAATTATACATCTACTATTAATATTAGTAATACTACTAGCGTTTTATCTGTGTAGGTAGCGCACACTCTAGGTGGCACACACTCTAAGAGTCCTTCCTACCTAGGTAGTGCGCACTGTAGGAGTGCTTCCTAACTAAGTAGCGCACACTCTATCTAGGTGGCACACACACTAAGAGTGCTTCCTACCTAGCGAACACTCTAAGAGTGCTTCCTACCTAGGTATCGCACACTCTGGGAGTGCTTCCTACCTAGGTAGCGCACACTCTGGGCGCCAAAATAATTCAATTTTAGATACCCGATGCAGCCGTTACGTAAGATTTAAAAACCTGAAAAAATTCATTTTGATAGCTACATATATAAGTAATACTTCCACTATCGAATCGATTTCTCAGATGTGTATTTTACGTGGAAAAAAAAAATGTCTTCATCAGCAAGTGTTTCACATGTCTTTTAAATGGCAAAAACTGATTGCTTATGGGCACCACTAGGAGGTGAACGAGAGATTTTAGCTTCTCTGTCTACTAATTTTTTTATTTTCTTGGAATAATTTGAGCGATTGGCCGCCATTAAATTTAGACCTAGGCTTTTTAAGCGTCACCCTAATAATTATAAGTAATGCCTTTTTTTTGTTGTACACGGAATTTATGCTTAAATATTAGTTTTCTTCGTATTTCTTTCAATTCTTTTATTGTGGAACGTTTTAAAAAAATGATACTCTTGTTACCCGCTTTTTACCCATTTTTTAAAAAAAGAAAAACTTTTGTTAGTCACCTTCTGAATTTTTACAAAAATTCTAGTTAGGGTCAGTTCGCCGAAATGGAAACACTTTCCGCCATGATGGGAGTTACTCACTTTAATAATAATTTTTAGCTATAAAATTCATGTTTTTGAATTCAAAAAAATTATCAAACTTTTCTTTAGATGTTTAACTTTAACCCTAAAACAAGAATTAGAAATTTCCGTTTGATATAAATCCTACAGAAACAGCGTTTTCAAATTGGCATTATTTCCCTTCATTTTCGTGTTATCGCACCTTTTTGAAAACACCTATTTAAATCACTTGAAAATCAACTACGAATTTTTTTTAAAGCAGATATAAAAACTTCATTAATTTGTGATCACATTTATGCCACCAATTCTGAAATTCACTTTAAAAGAGAGAATTACGGACACATTTAAAAAAAATATACGTTTTGTTGACGTTTTCGGCCATTTCCATAAGAAACAATGGTCAAAATGGCGTGTTTACATTTCGGGTGAGATCCGAAAAAGTGGTACCGTTCGGGAAAAATTGAAAATAAGACGAAAATGTTAATTGTAAGTAAAAACTAATGCTTTCTGAGTAAAATTCGGGTATTTTTTTTATAGATTTAGTCATTTTCAGGCTTTAAATTCATAGATTTTCGTCTAAAATATGGACTTTTGAAAAATTCAAATGAGCCAAACAACCGCGATATTTTTCGAGGTCTCTTTCATTTTGAAATAATAAAGAATTGAAGAACTTTCAATGGCAAAATCGCGTAAGGTCATGATGCCTTATAACCAAATAACATCTTTGGTTATGATTTTCCTATTTTCATTCCTTGTAAATTGAAATAATGGGGGGTGTTTCCAATTAGGCCGTGTTTCCATTTCGGCGAACCGACCTTAACTAGCAAAATTAAAAAATCTTGTATTTTCTCGAATTTTCTCAATCTCGATCTCAATTTTTGGGTGATACTTATTTCAGATTTAAATTTCAAAATAAGTTTTGGTGTACGGTTTTTGAGCCACCGGCAAAAGCAATAACAAAGTTTTTAGAGCTTTTAAATCCAGCCTATAGCTCAGGAACGACGCAATAAATCTAATTTTGGACTTCAAATTCGTAAACTACGCAAAATTTCCGATAAGAATCGATGACCTTTTATGCCAAAACAAATTTTCATTTTTGGCCCTTATATAGGCTTTTGGCCGTTGCAGCACCTCAAGATGTCGCTTAAAAAATCTGAAAAAAAATTAAGGTAATTAGTATTTCAGTGTTAATTTATTTGTTTTTTTCCAAAATTCGTATTTTCAATCTGTCTCCTTTCTTTATGGTTTCACCTCTAACCACAAGACCTCCGCCAATGTATGTATGTAATTAGTATTATAAAAATACATCTATTCCCATATCAGTCGTTTTCAAATTCGAAAATTGGCTGTTTTTCGACCGCCCAATTCATCAGTGAGTAAACCTAAAGTTTCAACGGCAGTAAATTAGTGATGCCGATAAATTGAAAAAAGTTATCGATATAGTATATCGATATTTGTTTTAAAAAAATATCGACCTATCGATAAATTGAACCAATTTTTTCCGAAAAGCAAAAAAAAAAAAAAAAAAATTAGAAAGTTTGTTGATGGTACTTTTTTCCTTCTAAAAATTTTCTGAACATAATGTTTTGTTTAAAAAATTCAAAATTTTTTTTGCAAAATTTGCAAAATTCCCGAAAAAAAATACAGTTTTTTCCCGAAAATATCATTCAAATTATCGACCAGAAATTTATCGATATGGTGTATCGATAAAATTGTAAATATCGAAAAAATATCGATAATTTTTGCGTCGATTTATCGATATATCGAAGTTATCTATGTATCGAAGTTATCGATATATCGAAGTTATCGATATATCAAAGTTATCGATATATTGAAGTTATCGATATATCGAAGTTATTGATAAAATATCGGCATCACTACAGTAAATGAGTACAAGATAGAGATAGTTCAATATTTTATTTTAGCAGGCATCGCGAAAGACCTCCGAAAGAACTTCTGACAAACCCTGGACTGGACAATATATCCATGGAATTTATAGATTCCGAAAAAGCTTGGAAGAAGTTAATTTACCGACACCACAGATATGTTTTCTACAGGAAACGGCGTGTAGTTTCGTTTCCTATATAACGGTGGAAAATTTTAAATTAGTAGTCACAACACTTTCAGAAGTTAAAATAAATGTTATGTCATTTGTTAATTAAAGAAAAAGCTTTCGAAAACACCTAAAACAGTACATTTAAAAAATAAAAATTAGATTTTCGCTTTTAAATTTTAAGTTCGTGTTGGATTTTCCGTCCATAAAAAAAGAAAGGGAAATAATTACTCTTAATTAGAAAAAAAAAAAGTCGTGACCTTCATTTCCAAAATAATTCGGAAAAAAAAAAAGATCCATTGGAGTCAATCACGACGAAATCCCCAACGGGTACGGGGTTAACGATCTTAAATATTTTCCTTAGAAAAAAAAGAAAAAAAAATTTTTTTTACATCGCTCATCGATTAAATTTCGGTTGCAATATTTAAAAAAAAAGAAAGATTTTTTTTTTTTTTTTTTAATGAAGTCTAATCGCCGAATTCATGAAAAGTGAGGATGAAAGTGGCCGAATGAAAATCGTCATCATTTTCCACGTAGGTGACGTAAGTCCACCGTCTCAACGTCACGAAATTCGTGACGTCACCTTTTTTTCATCGATCCGTTCACGTAGAACGCGTAATGTGGGCGTTCCGTCGTAGTATTGTATGGGTTCGTCATCTATCATTAATGACGATTTCATTAAAGTGGTCATCTTTTCACTACTAATAATGACTTGCTTGTTCAAATACCTTTTGAAAAAAAGTGTACTTTGGATATTCGATTAGGATAATAGCTTATTGAGGAACTTTTTCAAATACTTGTTGTTTGTTTGAATTGTTTTGAAGTTTTTTTTTTTCTCTTATTTTTTTCCTGGTTTGTGGATTTTCGGGTTAAGGATCTACTGAAGGGCATGAGTATTTTTTCTTTCTTTATTATTTGCATTTGGTATATTTACAGTTTACGATGCGTTGTTAAGAAAGAAACCTAGAGACAGAATTTGCTGATTTTTGCAGGCAATACAACTAATTAAATAACCGGAAGCAGCCGTCGCTATCTAAGATTTTTATTAAACAAAATGCGGAGTAGTAGCTTACGAACGATACAAAAAAGGCGAAAAATAGCTTATAGTTAAGTGATGAATCGCCGGTTATAAATGAAATAAATAAGACTAAAAGTTAATACACTCGACTGCAGCACCGTTCTTATTTTCTTTTGGCGCCATAATATATTTCAGTTTAAGGGAAAAAAAATTATGTAAAAAACAGTGCCAAGAGCTTTTGTATTCATAAAACGTACGCTGAAAAAAATCGATTAATATTTGCCCGAGTTTCACAGCTTTCATTATTTTTTCCAAGTAAATTTTATCTGAAAAGAGTGAAAAATTGTACTTTTGGTTTAAAAAAAAAAAATCAATTAAAGCATAGAATTTTAAGCAATTTTTTTTCTTTGGTTTAAGGCTAGGGATTGCAAAGTACCGTGAAATCTCGGAACCGGTCCCAAGGGAAAAGACCTTTTTCAAAACCGGTATTCCCGGTTCTTAACAACCAACCATCCAATTAAAAATAATTTTTTTTTTTTTTTTTTTGCCGGCTTGCATTTAAACGGCAAGTATTTTTTCCGATTTTGGGCAGTTTTTTATTTAATTTTTTGCCAGTATTAAAATCGACGTTTGGTCGGTATTTAAAATAATTGGGCTGTACAATACAAACAAATGGGCTTTAAATTAGTATTTTTCGGCCAGTAAAAAATAGCTTTTTGGTATGTAAAAAATGATTTAGCAATTGTAGAATGACATTTCGGTCTGTAAAAGCATTTAAAATGTCAAAACGTATCCTAATCCACAAGAAAAGCCCGTAAAGCTGTTTTGGGTCTTTGCTTTGATCTTTGCTTAAGTCTCTTTCAGATCCAAGAAAAAGAGTACTCTTTCTTTTTCTGGAAAATCCAAAATGTACTCTTTTTTTTCGAAAAAGCAAAATTATTTATCGATGTGCCAATTTTTACAAAAAAATGTTAGTTAAGAGCTGCTAAAAAAATTTTTTTTTTCTTGTTTAAATTCAATTTTTGAGACCTTTTAACAAAAATATCTTATTATTTTTAGTTTTACAATTTAAAAAAATTTATTCTTGAAAAATTGGATTTTTTTAAAAGCTTCATACTCTTTTATACCCTTTTGAGAAAAATATTAAATACTCTTAAATATTTTTTTTTTTTCCAATCGAGGGCATACTCTTTTGCTATTTCCAAAAAATAACATGCCTACTGGCCAAATAATTTGTAGCGGTTAAATTTTTAATTTATCAAGCAAACTTTTTCTTAGATGACAGGTGGAGACATTTTCTTAAATTGAATAATTTTAATTCGAAAATGTTTCTTCGTAGGTCCCATAAAATATAAAACATGCAACAAGTAACTTTAAGAAATCAAGAATCAAAATCCAAATTTCTGAAAATTAGTTGTAGGTCGGCATCGTACAAAAAGAAACCAAGCGATAGCGCACCTGCGGCAGCACTCTTACTTCCCAAGAGCGAACAATGCAAGAAAGAACTTGTCTTTTTCTCTCTGCTTGTAGTTTTTTTGTCTAATCAATAGAAATATTAAAATTAGGGAAACCGGAACCGGTTCCGAGGTGTTCCGAATTTAGGCTAGGTATGGGTTCTCCCGGTTCCGATACTTGCGGTACTGCAATCCCTATTTCACGTGTAAAGACTATTACGGGTGGGGGGTTATTGGGAACAGTATTTATGTCCTAAATCGCAAAAGCACAACTGCCCCCCCCCCCACCCCGCCTTCCCTTCCCTCCCCCGGCTGATTCTTTTGTCTCGCCGTCGAAAGTCTGTAATGATATGAATTATTGAATCTTTCAACACACATGCACAGTACACGATTTATTTTAGCCGTTTCAAAATGAATTAAAGAGGACACTTTAAGTATGCTCTTTATTTTCCATACTTTTATTATACCTTAAGTATGCTCTGGGGAGGGAGCGGAGGAGGGGAGCGGTTTCGCTCCTGCAATGAAATCTGTTCCCAATAACCTCCCACCCGTAAAATGAACTATATGAACGCTGAACTTTGGACTTCAAGAACTTATGACTTTTGATTTATATTTAAATGTGAAGAAAAGATTCCGATTTTCGACTATGATATTTGAAGCCAGTCAGAACGGTATGCATTCTAACCTTTTTCTTTTTATAAATAACAGAAAGAAAACTTTCTTTTTATTCGATAATTGTAATATTTGTGACGATAATTACGGACTTTTTTTTTCATCCTGATGATGAAAAAAATAAAAATAAAAAAAATATTTACACTATATACTTAATTATTTCATTCAACTTTTATCCGATTTTAATTTTAATTCTGCATTAAAATATCCTAAAGGCGCAGCTCACTTTACAATGAAGCTAAAGTCAAAGCTAATATTAAATGTTGAAAATAACGTTCACTTTCATTAGTATATTTGCTTAATATTCTTCTTTTAACAGTCAGTTTTGGGGTAATTTATTCATTTTCTGCATTTTAAAACCCTTCCGTAAAGACTTACGAAATTTTCCTACTCAGCTTTTTTACGTTAAATTAACTTGCCAAAAGCAACAATGGTATCTAACCTTCAGAGAAACAAATAATTAAAAAAAAAATAATAATAATAATAAGTAACTAAATAAATTGACCGTATCCGATAATTATTTATTAAAAGAAGACCCGAATTACAAAGTAAAGTGCTTTATTAGTTATAAAGCTTACCTTACTTTTCTCGAAGTTCAGCATGCAACTCATGACATCATCTGGTAAAAGGCGGATTCTTCATGTTTCAAACTAGAAGCATAAAACGTATTATGATGCCATCTGACATGAAAAAAGGAAACTAAAATTGCTACAAGTATAGCAATAAGCCCATAGATGGCATTGCCGTCGCGTCAATTAGGCCTTGGTTTGAAAATTCGGCGTCAAGTTTTTTGGAGATTTTTTGGGTTTCTGGTTTAATCGTTTTTCATCACAGAGGATTTTTAAACAGGAGAATCTAATAAAGCAGAATAGTAATAATGTTTTTTTTAATTCCGCTACGCAGGAAATGAAATAATACAACAACTACCGTGTTTGTAAAAATCATTAGGCTGACAAGTACGTACTTGTCAGCTTTTTTTTCTCCGAATTGCTTTTCATGCACTGCTCTGGTTCCTCTTAACAGCGCTTTGTATTAATTTTTTTTTAAATTCCTACAAGGAATTAAAATAGTTATTATAATATAGTTATTAAAATAGTTATATTACAAATAATTAAAATAGTTCGAAACTTTTTCAAAATGATTTCTTTGTCAATTTCGGGACCGCTTGAAGTACATTTCTGAGCGGTTAAAGTTTCTGAACGTACTTTCGTTAGTTGCCAATAACATCAAAATAAAAATTGTGAAGATCGGAATTTTTTTTTAAAGATTTCAGTCGAAAGTTTTAATTTTTGTTAATTGATTTCTGTGGTTTTAACCTGGTGTTTATGAGTATTTTAGAGTGATCGGAAATTAAGTCGGCATTTTACGTTTTTCATTTTGCTTTTTACAGGTAAGTAAACAACATAACCTAAACCGGTCAAAATCATATATTAGTTTTTAATGTAAACGTATAGCGAAAACATAACCTATTGCATTAAATCAATTAAATTTTTTTTTGTCTATCCCTTCTTATGGGAATAATTAAAAGCGACAAAAAAAATGAAAATCTTATAAAAGAAATACTGAAGACATTAATGAAAATTCTTGTCGATTTGGGTTTGATCATAAATCAATTCTGATAAATATCAGTCATGTATTTTTAATACAATGCTTTAGATCCTTATCATTGTCAGTTAATTATTCATTAGTTTGAGTAACTCACCAAAGCTGACTTTATATTCATATTGATTTTCAAAAAATTATGCTTTTTCATGTGCTTATGTTTGGGCTTATCTACCGATTAACATTTTCAATTTTTATTTTATTTTTTATAAGATGTTGATTCTTGGTTTGAATAAATAAATCAATCAGCTGTTATACTTATTTGTTTTGTTAAATAATGGCCGCTCTTATGGTGTTGGATAATTTCATTGAAGTGAAGGAGGTGTTACATTTACAGATTTTTTTAAATGAAAAATTTAAAATCTTTTTTGAGGTCGATATTTTCTGTAATACTTTTTTCATATTTCCCCTTCTATTGTGGATTTGCATCCACAATTAAAATTTTTTTTTCTTTTGTTAATTATTGTGTGAATAGCAGAAAGCCACTTCAAGCTTGTGATGTTTTGGTTAAAACGAAAGTGATCTCTTGGCTTTTAGCGATCATATTTAAATTCTGATTTAAATTTTGGCTTCGAAATTAAAAGACGTTTAATTTAATATGTTGTAAATTAAAAGGTCTGTTCATTCAGATATTTCTGTTTTTCAAAATATACCAAATCTGAAATTATTTTTAGTTGATTAATTTTTTGACTGACCAGTGTAGGCCCCTGTTATGTAATCTTGTATCTGTAAAATGTTCTGTCATGTTTGTTTGAGCACTTAGTCAACTTGGAGTTGATGACTAGGTCAATTCTTTTTAAATTTTGGTTTTTTTTTTTTTTTTTAATAATTTCTTTTGCACTTTTGTTAGTCAGGATTATAAGCAGAGAAAATAATTTGGATTTACTATGTTTTATATGTGTGGAAAACACCTGCACGAACTGAAATCATTTTTTTACTGTGCATTAAATTTTGTTTGGACCCAGCATCAGCATTAAGGCCTGCCCCTGTATTAGTTGCCAAAATGCATACTAATTATATGTATAACAATTCTTAACCTAAATTCATTTTCTAATAAATGAGATATTAAGATAAATTTATATCAGTAAAGCTTTAACCGACATTATTGACTACATGCGTTAATAATTGTAAATAGAAGGTTGCCATGCATTAAAAAAAAGTATTTTTATTTCTTATTTATTTTATTTCTTTTTTTTTTTTTTTTTTTTTTTTTCGTTTTCATAAAATGGAGAGAGAGAAAAAAAAATTGAAAAAGGAAATTTGATATTAAGAATAAAAATTTTACCATGTTTTATAATGTAACCTCATTACGATTCCGTTTACGTAAAGTCGCAATGTATCACTCTAAAGTGTATTTTATATGAAGTTAAAGGATATGTGACGTATAAATTGGACGTTTGTCGCTTTTCAATTACAAAAATGGCAATGTTAAAAACGAACTGTATAAAATTTAATAATAAAATAAAGAAAATGAAGAAGTATTTTTTTAACAAACAGATAGATTGACTGAAAATTTTTTTTCTTGAACGGATTAACACGTTCATAAGTATTCCGGATATAATTAATTTTTTTTAAATTTGTTTGAAACTGTGCGCCGAAGGTCGATTGACGTATCTTCATCGTAAATATGGTTGGAGGTAGTCTGTATTTTTAACTTTTTTCCGTAGATTTCCCGTTATCCGGATTCGGGGGTTTTTGAAGTCGCAGACACCGAATCTGTTTTCAATTCACGGACATTCAGTACCTGAGGTACATTATTATGTCGACTACGGTATTATTAAACTCGTTGCTTTATTAGTCCCAATCCCAAAAACTTCCGACTAAGAAGAAAATCAGGTATCCGAAATTCCTACCTACGCCTCTTCTTATTTGTTTTAATAGGTGTTAGACATGATAAGCACAAATTATTGTTTTTCTTATTTTTAAAAAACCCACACAGTAACAACATAAACCTTCCAATTAAAATGAAACCGAACATGGAAGAAAAAAAAAAGAAAACCTGAACGCGGCCCTGACTAAAATATTAAATTCGAAATTTCACTAACAAGATGATATAATAGACTATAAATTTTAAAGGAAAATATATTGGTCTGGCTGGAACAAAATGAAATCCTTGCTTATTTTGCCTGTATTTGACATGAATTGATGTATTTCATTTTAAAAAAATTGGAAATTTTCTATTGATAACGACTTAAGTTTTTTTTTCTTTTTTTTTTTAACCCGATATTTTGATTTATTCATATATGAGATTTTTCCTTTTTAATTTTTATTTTTTTAATGTATATATATATATTTTTTTCCTTTTTTATATAGTATTTTTTTGTGTAATATGAATTCGGAATGGTTCACTTCACTTTTCCTGTTTTTCATTTTAATATTGAATCCTTTTTTTTCCCTCCCAACCCCCTATCCTTCCTTTCCTCTTTCATTTTTTTTTTTTTTTTTTTTTTTTTTAGCTCTTTCCCTCTCGTTTTGACGTTTTCATCCTCGTAAATCACTGATGTACTAAACTAATTTTTTTTTCAAACTTGGTATTTACAGCATTTTTTTTTTTTTTACAGAGTAGACTTTGATAGATTCGTTTCAGTTCAAAAGAATCGACGGATGAGAAAAAAAAACGTTAGATTTGTATTTTTTAAACAGGGAAAACGCTCAAAACAATAATAAAAAAACATGAATAATAAAAATGGGATAATAATCAACGAATATATAAGTTGATACGTGAAGAGAGAATTATATTTAAAGTGTCTTTCCACATTGTTTTTTGTCATTTTCAAAAAGCTATTGTGAACGTGTCATCGCGGAGGGCCATTGTTGAACTAGAGAAGGGTCTTCTTTTTTTTTTTTTTTTTTTTTTTTTTTTTACCAGCAGGAAAAAAAGATTGAGCTTTTTTCTAATTTTATTATTTTTATGTGAACTTTTTACTAACATGCGCACATTTTATTTTGTTCTTAAAATGTGTTAATCTTGGATGTCGCCTCTTTGCTCAGGATAAAGCTGTCGTACCTTTTTTTGGATTTTTGTTTGGCTCCCAAAATTATGGGATATATCGACTGTATTGGGACTCCCAATACAGTCGATTGTCGTATATTCTTCTTCTTTTTTTGCAAGAGTAGTTTCATGGAGGTGTTGTAAGACAACTGAAGAGTGGAATGGAAGAAAGAGATCGTACAAAATCGAATCGAAAAATATATTTGTTTTTATTTTTTTGTTATGGCAGCCTGCTTTATTTTTTTGGTTTTCTACTACCTCCTTTTTACATCTGATCCTTCAACTCATAGTTGAGCAAATGAAAATCTAGTTATTGACGTAGGACTTCGTCTTAGGGCTCGGTCATGGCGAAATCTGTCTGTCTGGGTGTCGGTCTGTTCGCACCAAAAATTAATATTTAGTTATTTTAATATTAAAATTTTAATATTCAATTTTTAACTTTGAAAATTTTATATAATATTTTGATTTTTTTTTTTTAACACTCGGCCTTTTTTTAATAGTAAAATTAAACGACATGAACGAAAGCAAGGACCTTGAAAATTTCTTGTAAATTTTATTTAACTTTTTTTTAAATTTATTAAGATATTTTTATTTTCGATCCTAATTGATAATCTTTATTTTATTTTTAACCGGATATGGATCATTTTATTAAGAAAGTCACGCTTATATGATCGTGAACTATATATGCTAAACATAGGAAATCAGTTGAAAAGTTAAATCGAAGTGGCGAAAGATGGAATCGAACCATCAACCTCTCGTTTTCATGACGATTGCTCTACCACTAAGCTACTTCGACAATCGATTCAACCTTCAACTGATATGATACTTGAATGAAACAGCACGCAGTATATGAAATTAAGATGTTATTTTTTTTTTAATTTTCGCTGTTTTTTTTTTAAGGGTGCAAAATGGAATGTTGGACCAACATGTTAGGGAGGAAATTCACTATCGAATGTTGCACCAACATTCCTCACTAATTTCGGCGTAGTAGTAAATTCTGCAATTGTTGATTCGTTCGTTTGTCAAACATGTTGGTACAACAGGCTGGTCCAACAAGTTGGTACAACATGTTTGTCCAACTTGTTGTACCAACATGTTTGACAAACAAATGAATCGACTATTGCAGAATTTACTCCTAAGCCGAAATTAGTGTGGAATGTTGGTCCAAAATAAGTTGGTACAACAAGTTGGTAGAACATGTTGGTCCAACATTCTAAGTGAATTTGCACCCTAAGTAAAATTTACAAGAAATTTAAAATTAAAAATTTTATTTTAGGGTGCAAATTCACTATGGAATGTTGGACCAACATGTTGGTACAACAAGTTCGACCAACTTGTTGAACCAACTTGTTTGACAAACGTACGAATCGACTATTGCAGAATTTACTCCTACGCGGGAATTAGTGTCGCATGTTGGTCCAACAAATTGGTGCAACATTTTGATCAAACTTGTTGTACAAACATATTGGTCCAACATTCCGTAATGAATTTGCACCCTTAAAATTAGACGACATGAAAGAAAGCTTGGACTTATAAAACTTCTTTTAAATTTTACTTTTAAAAAAATTTTTTAAATAATATTTTGACTATTTTTTTTTTAATGTGGAATATCAGCCACTTGTGAGTCAAATCAGGTTTTTGGAAAATAAAAATTAAATTCACCCGTTAAGTAAATTTATCTTAGTTAAAAATTAATTTAAGACTTTTTCTTTTTTTTAATAACTAGTATAATTTATTTATTTATTTATATATACGTTTACAATTTTTCGATATAAGATGCTTTGTTTGTAAACTTTTTGCCATTTTCTTATTTTCCGTTTTGTTACCAACCTAAAAACTGTTTTTAAAAGGATGCTCAGTTGAGCATCTTATGTCGAAAAATTGTAAACGTACATATAAATAAATAAATTATACTAGTTATTAAAAAAAAAAAGTCTTAAATTAATTTTTAACTAAGATAAATTTACTTAACGCGTGAATTTAATTTTTATTTTCCAAGGACCTGTTTTGACTCACAAGTGGCTGATATATCAGCCACTTGTGAGTCAAAACAGTTAAGTTAACAGAGAAGTTAAGGTGGAATATATTCCACCTGGGGTTCGGAAAATTCGGGGTTCCGATATGGACTCGTTTTTACGCGCTAAAAATTGACCGAATTAATGGAACAGGTTTAAACCAGTTAAATTAACTAAGGCTGAAAAACCTAAGACCACACAAGTTCCCCTACAGCATAAAATGTTACAGGTTTTTTTTTGCTGTCGGAAAATGCACATAGACCAAAAATAAAATTTCTGCAGTCCATTAGGAGCCTCTCTGTCTCTCTTTATTTTCTTGCTTGTGTTGCATCCATTTGGTAAAAAACCAAAACCGAAGTAAACCAAAACCCTTGTAAGTGTTTCCTGCCTCCTGCGGTCAACCACGAGTCTGTTTTTGCGCTTCTGTTGCTAAATTTCTATCATTTTTATTTTTTTTTCCTCAGACGCCAGTCGAGACGTTTTCCTTGTTCATCAATAATATACTATCTGCCTCAGTTGAATTACTTTACACAATACACGTTCACCTTTAAAACTTTTATTGTTTTCGAACCAGTTATTAAAATAATAGTAAAAAAAAAAAAAAAAAAAAAAAAAATCGCGTGAGCTGCAGTCAACCCCTCCGATTCATATTACAACAACAAATCCAATGTTGAAGTAAAATATTTCACGCCATGCAAGTTCTTAAACAGGCGTTTAAATATTTTATTGACTTGTATCGTTATTTTTTTTTCCTCAAACGCTTTTTTTTTCTCACCCTGTAATTATTTAACCCTTATATTATTTTAGTTTATGTTGATTTTTTTTTCTAAATGTATAATTAGGAATAATCTTAACAAGTTTATTACCGAAAATAGGAAAAAAACTTTTTATTTTATTATTTTTATTATTTTCTGCAATTTTTTTTTTTTTATTTTTTTCATTAAAACATTCTGTACGTCAACCTTTCAATCCTTTAAATCCGCTCCTATTTTATTGCGGGCGCGAGAACCCGAAATAACAAAAAAGTTCATTTACACAATGTAAAATAAAAAAAAAAAAAAAAATACATATAAATATACGGGGAAAAAAATATAAATAAATAAAAATTACTTCAAATCTTTTTTTAATATTTCAAATTTAATTTTTTATGTTCTGCATATGAATATAAATTTTTTTAATAATATTGTATATTAAAAAGGTTTAGCCTTCGAACCTCTTTTGTGTATATTTCCTTTTGTTTGGTACCCGTAACCTAAACAATGGGCGTTTATACGGAATAATTGAGAGGTTGACATGGAAGAAAGGAATAATAATAAAGCTCGCGATAATGTGAAAAAAAAAAAATTATACATATCCCTTTGCGTCAGCTAACCTCCTGGAAAAAAAATGGGAGGAAAAAGAAGAAAAAAAACACACGCTTTATTGATTCTTCGCAACAGAGGATAACATCCGATGATTAAAATCTATTGGTCCAAAGTATGTTTTTTAACTTGAAAACAATAATACAATTTTTTTTTTTTTTTTTACGTGATCGGCTTTTATCCCGTTTTTCCTCGCAGATTTACGTATGTGAAAAAAAAGGGGTTTGTAAATAAAAAGAGGATCATATTTTAATGCTGTGCATAAATTAATATTAACGATATGTCAATTTATTTAAAAAAAGTGAAAAAAAAAAAAATTCAATCTCTTTTAAAGCTGATTTCGACAAATTAACTGCGGTTTTAGGGCCCATTGAATTGTGTACACTCTGCGGTTTCGAACTTTTTTTTTTTTTTTTTTTTTTTTTTTTTGAAAATCGTGGGGCACACCCGTTTTTTGTCCAGCGACCCGTTTCGGCCTCATACGGTGGCAACATCTCACGTCTCTCAGTTCGTTTTCCATCTAATTACATTTAATCGATTGAAATGGTTCACTGGATTTAATAGTCTTGTAAAATAAGTATACATAACCGGTAAACAACGATTGTAATAATCTAACGTTAAACATTCATCCGGAGACTTATTAATCCAACAGTGTACTTAACAGTACCGCAAGAGATGTGATGACTCAATTGAATATGACAACAGCGGGGTTGCTAGATAAGGGTGTATGTGTGTGTGCCGATTAAAATCGGCCACACGATCCCACTTGTAAAGCAGCATGACACCTTTTCCCATCCCTGTGGCGCGTTCTCATTTTTTTTTTTTTTTTTTTTTTTCTTCTTTCTTCTTCTATTTTGTCTTATTCCCTCTGTCGCATCTCGAGAGCCTTTTCTAATTATAGGTCGATGTGCTGCAAGAGACATACTGTTTTTTTTTTTTTTTTTTTTTTTTTATCTTGGCTGGTTATTATTATTATGAAAATTTTATCGTCGTTTTATGTTTAGTCAAGTCAAAATTCGATCGCCAACGCAATGAAATAAACGCATGAGAAGTAGTTTGATGTTGATTTATTACTTGGAAAATGTAATTAGATAATTAAAATTTTGAAAATTGGGATTTTGAGTAGATGCCAGTCTGCTTTTATAATAATAAAGGAGTAATTGAATACAAGGTGATTCAAGATAGGAATCGATAAACAGGAATTCAGGATTCGTGTGCCGGAAACCGATCAAGGAAAACTTAAGAAAAAAAGAAAATGGAAAATAGTAAAAGGGATAGTAAGCTTGAGAAAAGCGATTGTAAGTAAGTCGAGCAAAATAAGCTCATGCAGGTACAGGAAAAAGGAAAAGCGGAAAGGTTGACCCAGACAAATTAAGGCAAAATACAGGAGGACCAAGGGAAAAAAATTCGGGAAGGCTTTAAGACAATCTGAGGCATTTAAGTGTATCAGTGATCAGGAATAAGTAGTAATTTTTTATTCCATGTGATGCTGAAATAATAATTTTAAGAGAAGGCTTCACGGATGCCAGAAGGAATGGCTACTTTCTTTCGATTTAAGATGAAAAAATCCAAATTTTAGGTATCTAACAAACTCCTCTGGTTTATCCTGGAATTTGTAGTGCACGTTTTAACTTGTCTGAAATGTATGGGCGGTGGGAAAATAATTTGAAAAAAAAAAAATTGCGGTCGAAAAACTTTGATTTTGTTTTCCTGGTTTTTGTTTGCTTGGAACAAGTTGAAACTTGCACCGAAAATACAAGAAAACTTCAAAGAAGTTCGTTAAATACCTAAAATTTGATTTTTTTCCTCGTAAGTCGAGTGATAGACAAAACTTCTGGTATTCCGTAAAGCCTCCTCTTAAAGTCCATTTTCTGACGCTAAATTAGTACTTTTAAGGTCAGTAAAAAGAGACCTCTAAAAGTAAATATTTATGATATATCGCTCGAAAAGTTGCGACATTTATCTACTAGAGCTCGAAAAGTGAAAAAAAATCAATTAGGTCGCTGTGAAATCATAATGCAAACAGCTTTGAATGAAATAAAAACTATGTTTCACAGCTGCAAATCTAAATCTCGACACTATGAGCCCTCGACGGTTTTCCGGACTTCGCTTAGCTCAGCGCGGCAAAATCGGTCTCGGACTGAAAAAGTGTCGATTTAGATGCTAGCAGTGAAATATACTATTGTTGTGACCGTACATTACTGTCATCTTTATTATGCAAAGCCCCTCGTAGACCTTTCTATTAACATTTCCGACCCTTAAGAGGAGGCTCCAGATATTTATTTAAATATACCATAATAAATTTCCATGACTTAGAACTTTTTTTTGGGGATACAAATTAGAAATCTGGCTTCGTAGCGAACTTCATAGTGATACTGGCATCTTTCCTTCAAAATTTCAGATTCTCAGGTTGTAAAGAAACTCCGGAAAACGCTTTGGAAAATATATTCCCGACTTTTATTTTTGAAAACGTTTTCCGGAGTTTCTTTACAACCTGAGAATCTGAAATTTTGAAAGAAAGATTTATGAATATAAAGTATGAATATAAAGTTTAAATTTGTGAATATAAAGTTCGCTACGAAGCCAGATTTTTAATTTGTATCTCCAAAACAAAGTTTTAGGCCAGGGAAATTTATTTTGGTATATTTAAATAAATATCTGAAGCCTTCTCTTAATTTCTTCAGCTGGCTGCGGATAAGACTAATACATATGAGTAAAATACAGTAGTAAATACAGTAGTATTTAGTTTTGACTATGTGAACATAGAGGCATGAGATAGTATAAATATAGAATGACTGGAGAAAAAGTAAAGCTGGAAGCTGGTCCAACCGAGGTTGATTGTCGCAACGAGAAACCGTGAGTGATTGTCAGACCCAAAAAACTAATCATTGAAATCAGGATAACCAAAAAATGGTTACATTCACTGAAAAAGTAGCTGTGGAAATTAAATTAACGATTTCAAAACTGTTACTGGTAGCGGATTCTATGCCGCGGTTACAATTTGCTAGAGCTAAAATGTTCAATTTTTTTGTTTTTTTTTTTTTTGTTTTGTCTGACAACCGCAATTATGGCTTTCAAAATTTACGTGAAGGCACGAATTTTCTTCGTCTGTACCTTTTTCGAAGTGACATATGTATCCAGAGCAGTAGGGTTTCGGATTTTGCTTTTCGAGAATCTCGAATTAACATGTTGAGGTGACTCGAGATTTCTAAATTCTCGATTTTGGACATTTTTGTACATTTTCCCGAGAAATTTTGAGTCACAAATGTTACCAGTAACCCTAAAGAGCAGAATATCAGATTTAGATACCGCATCAGGGGGTTACTTTGTACTCGACCGGGTAACTTTGGACACTTCGATTTTTCCTTAAATTCTTGAAAATAGAAGAAGGAAAAGCTTAAGGTGACGAAGGAGTGATTCATTTTTTTGAACACCCTATACTTCGAAAAACGCTAATATTAATGTTTTGGAGCCAGATATCAAAATTCCGTTTCCGAGCAACAATTTTTATCAATCTTAGGCTCATTCGGGAAAAATTCCATACCTGACCATACAGTACATTTTTGGGAAACTTTGATTTAGGATAAATTCCCGGGAATTTATAGTAGATTAAGGTTTCCCAAAAACGTACTGTATGGTCAGGTATGGAATTTTTCCCGAAGGTGCCTAAGATTGATAAAAATTGTTGCTCGGAAGCGGAATTTCGATATCTGGCTCCAAAACATTAATATTAGCGTTTTTCAAAGTATAGGGTGTTCAAAAAAATGAATCACTCCTGCGTCACCTTAAATAAGGATTGCATTTCATAAAGTGAAGCTTCTTGAATATTATTTTGTAAAATGGTCCTTTTAATTAGCTTCATTATATAAATATTCGATTTTAAAAATGATGCGAGACGGGAAAATATATCAAAGTTCGAAATACTAAGGTCCCTTCAACGGTATCTGAATGCCGTATTCAGGTTCAAACACGTTCGGCACTTACCCTACATTATTTTTTAACTACCCAAAAACTTTCTTTCCAAATGTATTTTCCCGAGAGCAGAAAAACAAGAATTAACAAAAAAATGTTTGTAAACACTCCATAAACGCCATGTTTACCAGCCATTTTTATTCATTATTTTTTTTGTTTCAGAGAATTTATTTTTCTTGATTATTTTCTCTTCTTAAAATTATTTAACGAAATAAAAATTGTTTTTGTATTAACCGTCATATGTTTTGAGAATATTTTTTCGCCATTTATTGCTTTTTTTTTTGGAGTTATGAATGCAGAAAGTTACCCCACTTTCAGATCGTCGAGTGCGTTCGGAAAATTGAGTCATAGATTGACTTAGAAAAAGTATAACCATTACAAACGGATATCATTTGAAAGCTGAAGGATCTCCCTTCATGTTTGTGAAGACAGATTGAAAATCTCCTCAGTATTTATACAAGTATTAAGAAAAAAAACGTGAAAAAGTGTAAAAAGTAACCCCTGGTGTGAAAATCATATAGAAACCCTGACTAGAATACTTATGACTGGCTGCTGCCCAATTGAAGTAGTTTTAAAAACAAAATCGTCAACTATACAACGAACCACATTGCTATGTAGTAACACGAAAAAAACTTACGAAGTGCATTATCTGTATTGCTGCTTCTCCATTATGGCTCAAAATTAATTTTCTAGAATTAATTTTCAAAATTTCCGGAAGTACTGTGCTTGAGTTATTCTATGAATTTCCGACCATGGATTAAAAATACAAAAAATGCAATGTAATAAAAATGGCCGACTCCATTTTTAAATCTAGGGTTAGAAATCCATAGAATAACAAAAGCACAGTACTTCCGGAAATTTTGAAAATTAATTCTAGAAAATTCATTTTGAGCCATAATGGAGAAGCGGCATATATCGATACAGAATTATACTTTTGTTTACATACGACGAGTGGAAAAAGAAGTTGAAATTTATGTCTACTAACTTACTTGGCCTTTCCCTAAGCCACCCTAAGCATTTCTGGACACTCGTTTTTAGATTTGGACCACAATTTATGAGTTCCTCAGCCAGGCTTCTTGCGTTACTTCCAAATCTCAAGCAAATACTTTTGAAGTGGTACCTCATTAACCAGAATTTATTCCGAAAATCTTGATGCAAAAAAGTATGCATTTTACCGTCAAAAAGAAAAAAAAATGAAAGCCAAACCCAATTAAATGTTTTTTTTTAATTTTTTCCAGGTTCTTTATCTATCGCTTCGCAGCTTTCAGTCTGGACCAAAGTATAAGGTAAGCAAACACGTTTTTTTTTCTCCGATCGATGTTTGATTAGCTTTCGACCCAATCAAACTGCAAATGTCAAAAAAAAAAAAAAAAAAAAAAAACTCTTTAAATCCTCGTCTAAGACTAATTAATGAAAACCATGGATTAGAATCCACAAAGACAGTGTAGTAGGAGGTTGGGGGACAAAGATAAGGGGGGTAAATGGGGTAGGGGGCGGGAGGACGGAGGGAGGGAAGGGGGAAGCACGGTGTTATAAACCATTTTAAATATTCCTCTATGCAAATACAGGTGATCCCCATCCCTAAATATAAAAAAAAAAAAACCCAGCTCAAAAAATGAATAATAAAAAATGTTAACCCAACCCCCTTATGAATTTTTTCGAGATTGGTATTTTCCCTCTAAAATATTACGTCTTCATCGTAAGCTAAACATGTTTTTTCTCGATTTTTTAATGTGCCTAATAAAAATGTATAAGCTTCATTTTTGAATACATACCGCAATATGTAAAAATATTTCATTTTTTTTTTTTTTTTTTTTTCTGTTTAAGACTTTGGAATTTTTACAATTTTTATTCCTGATTTTTTTTTATTACATAATTTTTTTTTTCTCCGAAATTTATAGAGATGCTTTTTAAATCGTTGTTTTTTCCTTTAGTTTCTTTTCCCTGGCGGTCGGTCGGTCGTCTAATGTCTTTTTGTTATTTATCGCTCAAATTGTCCAGATGCTACCTAATTTTTTTTTATTCCCTATGTTATTAATGAACTAAAAGATTAGGCAATTATAAAAATGAGCCTTTATCACGAGCATTAGATGGATTTTTTTTTTTGTGACTTTGTCGCATTTGATGAGTTTAATTTCAAATCATTTAAAAAGAATTTAGGTAACGGTTCAAGCTAACACCTGAATCACAGAGAAGTTTAATACAGCTTTCTAGAACAGGAAGAAAAAGTGGAAGCAAGCTGGATCCTGAGTGTTTTTATTTCGTACTACATTTTGCTGACACTGCTTTTTTTCTTCCCCTTTTTTAATGATATTTTTCTTTCTTTCTCCTATTCTGTTTCGGTCCTGTTTTTCTTTTTTTCCCGGTTCATTCGATTATCTGCCTATTCGCTGTCCTTCTTTTTTCTTCT
Source organism: Liposcelis bostrychophila (assembly GCA_037577465.1). Lineage (NCBI taxonomy): Eukaryota > Metazoa > Arthropoda > Insecta > Psocodea > Liposcelididae > Liposcelis > Liposcelis bostrychophila. The sequence goes on along the minus strand of CM075211.1, from coordinate 17,042,491 downwards.
TTTTTTTCTGACTCTTTTTTCGTGTTCTTTCTCGCCGGCTTTGTTTTTTTTCATTTTCCATTGTTTCTTTTGTGTTTGATTCTAACTGCTTTCTTCCCAGCCTTTTCCACTGCCTGTTTCATTTTCCTGTTTCTTTCTGTTCGGTTTTCAGGCTTTTCGCTTTTTCTTTTTCTGGCTTCTTGATTTTCTGCCTTGTCTCTCTTTTCGCCGATCTTTCTTTTCGATGTTGGCCTTTATTTTGTCTTCCCCTGTCTTTTTGACGTAGCTTTTGAGACTCAGTCCTGGGGAAATCTGTCTGTCCAGGTTCGGTCTGTTCGCACCAAAAATTTTATTTAACTTTTTTTGAAAGTAAATTTTTTAACTTTTTTGTAAGGGTGCGAATTCACTATACGGAATGTTGCGCCAACATGTTGTGCCAACTTGTTGGACCAACATTCCACACTAATTTCGGCGTAGGAGTAAATTCTGCAATAGTCGATTCGTTCGTTTGTCAAACATGTTGGTAAAACAAGTTGGTACAACATGTTTGCCCAACTTGTGTTACCAACATGTTGGTTCAACATTGCATAGTGAATTTGCACCCTAAAAGTTAAGAAACTTAGCTTTTACAAGAAACTTGAAGTTGCTAAAGCCAAGACTTGAAAATTTCTTAAAATTTTATTGAACTTTTTTTTAATTGTCGCCGTTTTTTTAGGGTGCAAATTTACTATGAAATGTTGGACGAACATGTTGTACCAAAATTAGTGTGGAATGTTGGTCCAACAAGTTGGTACAACATGTTGGACGAACATGCATTCTGCAATAGTCGATTCGTGCGCTGGTCCAACATGTTTGTCCAACTCTTTGTACCAACATTCCACACTAATTTTGGCGTAGGGGTGCAAATTCACGATGGAATGTTGGGAGAACATGTTGGTACCACAAGTTGGACAAACATGTTGTACCAACTTGTTGTTATAACATGTTTGACAAACGAACAAATCGACGATTGTAGAATTTATTCCTAGGGTGCAAATTCACTATGGATTGTTGGATCAACATATAGGTACAAAAAGTTGGACCAACATGTTGTACCAACATGTTTGACAAACGAACGAATCGACGATTGCAGAATTCGCTCTTGCGCCGAAATTAATGTGGAATGTTGGTACAGAAAGTTAGTACAAAATGTTGGTCCAACTTGTTGTACCGACATGTTGGTACAACAAGAATTGTCAAAGGACAAAATTAGTCCAACAAAGTGGTACAGCATGTTGATCCAACATTTCATAGTGAATTTGCACCCTAGGAGTAAATTCTGCAATAGTCGATTTGTTTGTTTGTCAAACATGATGGTACAACATGTTTCTCCAACTTGTTGCATCAATATATTCGATAGTAAATTTGCACCCTTAAAATATCTTTTTTTTAAATATTAAAATTAGAATACATGAACAAAAACAAGAATTTTAAATAAAATGTTTACTGCATTTTTTAATTTTGTCCTTTTTCCTTTTGCCAAGAATATGAGCTAAAGCAATGTTTTAATATTAAAATTTTAACTTCGAAGACTAATTAAAATTTTGACTAATTTTTTTCAACCTTTTTGACCTTTTTTATCAAAAATTTAAAGTTTTTTTCGTAAGAGTTATATTTTTATCAGAAAATTCGAATTTATTGACCAAAAACGAGTCAAAAAAATGCCTTAAAATTTTTTAATCGTTTTATTGTTTAAATTTAACAATATTAGGACAGTACCCCAAAGGCGTAGCCCTACGAAAGGATATGCCTCCATATCCCAGTCTGACTTTTCCTCCTTTTCTTCCATTTGATGGGTCAGTATAGAAAACGAGCATCAAAATGGTAAGCGATTTGCTTTCTTCGTTCTTAAATGAAATTTTTAACAAAATCTGAAATGAAATAGGTGCAAGATTTAAATTTTGATCCTAAATAAAATTCTCAGAACTTTTTTTAATCAGATAGGAAAAAAAAAAATAAAAAACGTGCAGCATCGAAACATTTTTTCCTTCATTTTTTCCCTTTTTTTTTTTTTTTTTTTCTTCTTCTTCTTCAATACCGTAATATATTTATTGTATGTTTATATCCTCCATCTGTGAGATTAGTTTTTTGAGAGTTTTCCTTTAAGGACAATGAAATGAAAACTGTAAGGGCCGGCTTTTGTTTTCTTTTCGCTTGCAGTTTCATCGTTTTTCTATTCAATTTTCGTATTTTTGTTTATTTACTTTTTTTTTAAAAGCATTTTTCATTTTTTTTTTTTTTGCAATTTTTCTATATATTTTTATTTTATTTTAATTTTTTTTTTCTTCCGGTGAAAAAAAAATATTTAAGAGGTTCATCTTTATTATGTTCAGATGCTTAGAGACGCCTTGAGATGCTTCCACTTAATGGAATTCGATAGAAGAGTTAAGAGGAGGAAAGATGGCTATTTTGTCTTAACACTCGATTTACGGGGAAAAAAGTCCAATTTTAGGTATCTAACGAACTCCTTTGAATTTTTCTTGTATTTTCGGTACAAGTTTCAACTTGTTCCAAGCAAAAAAAAACCAGGAAAACAAAATCAAAGTTTTTCGACCGCAATTTTTTTTTTGAAATTATTTTCCCGCCGCCCATACATTTTAGACAAGTTAAAACTTGCACTAAAAATTCCAGGATATATCAGAGGAATCCCCGCGTTGCATTGTAGACATGTACTTCGGTTTTCCTTTCGATGAAATAAAAAAAAAAATTAATGAAATGGAGAGTTAATATTTGTTGTTATTACATTATTTATTTCGAGTACAGATAGGTATTTTAGAAAAATGACGAATATGGGGAAAAGTAGGGGGTGACCTTTTAGGAATGAATATTATTCAGGAGTTTCAAGTACCCTTATTCAATCAAGCTTTTTTTTTTTTTCGTCCAGGAGGGGGATGAAAATCGCGCCGGGAAAAAAATATAAAAAAAAAGATGAAAGGAAAAACGAAGTTTTTGCTTGCGTTTTGCGACTATGGGGTCTTCGTTTAATTTTTTTATATTTTCGGTTGTACATTCGAAGTCGAAGGATATAATATTATATTGCTTTGAACTGCTGGCGGAAAATCGGCGAAACTTGTTAAAAAATTTTCCTTATAAGATTAAAAAGAAAAATCAGGATTATTACTATAAAAAGAATAAAGAAAGAGAGAGAGAGAAAAAAAAGTTTGATTACAATTTAATAATCTTCAAAACAAAGAAAAAAAGTCGGAAATTAAAAAAATTAACATTCTTTTAAATATTTTAAAAAGTCTGTAATTTACAATGATTTTAAATTAAAAAGAACCACAATAAATTATTTTTAATTGTTTCGTAGACTCTTCTTTCCCAAACAAGGAAACTTTTTTTTTTTTTTTTCTTTCTTTTTTTTTGCAAGAATTACAAAACAAAGTTATGCCGAAACTTTTTCCTTTTTTCCTGCTTTTTTTTTTTTCTTCTCTTCTTCTCTCTCACTCTTTTTCTCTCTTCCAAGAAGGAAAAGTTTGAATAAAAAAAGGGGATGTTGATTTGATTTGAAATCGAATAGGGGTTTACATTTCTTATAATAAATTGGGATTCGGGATATTTAGACAGGCATATGTTCAAAATCTCATTTCAAAATGATGTGATTTTTTAAACTAACGAAATCGGATATTGAATCAGTTTTATTTGTGATTAAAATGTTTTATACTTGAAAGACGATTTTTTTTTCTCCCCCTCGCACTTTTTTCTGAGTTAAATTTGTTCGAAAAGGTACTTTAGGCATATTACATTGTACTCTAAAAGAGGAGAGCTTGTTTTTGACGGTCAAAAATCTGATCTTCACGTCAAAAAAAAAAAAAGTTTCCCCCTCCCGTCGTGACCGCTTATTATATTTATTTTACTGGATCCAAGCCAAATTTTCTCGCGGGGAGAGAAAAAAAAAATGAAATATTTTCCATCTTAATCCGAACAAAATCATAAAAAAAAAGGAGGAGGAAAAAAAATAGTTTTTTTTTCCCTCAACAACAAGATGAAAAGAAATCATTCTCGAAAAAAGAAATTCGAAATTTGAATTTTCCACTGAACCTTGAAATGAAAATATTTTAAACCGACAATGTAAATAAATTGATATCTGATATTAAACGCGAAAGGGGAATGATATTTTCTTAGGATTCTCGTAAAATAATATGAAAATTGAAAGAATTTTTATTAGTAAATGATTTTATATATATGTAAGAAATGAATATTTTGATTTTATGTGAAATTCTTTTTTTTTTTTTTTTTTTTTTTTTTTTAGAAAAAAAAGTAATATTAGGTTAGAAAAAAATGAAAATAAAGGATGAATTCGGTTGGAAAAATGATGGATTTGTATTCTACATATTCATTTTCTTTCTTTTTTTTCCATCATTCCCTTTTTTTCTCCTGTTTTTTAATAATGAGTGTATATGTTGAGATCGAATTTTTTAAAATTCAAATATTAGACAAAAAAAAATAGTCCGGATTTTTTTTCCCTCATTGGGTGTTGTTTCAGGTACGCCTTGAGCTTTTCAAGTTTACGTTGTTTTTTTTTTTTTTTCTTGTGTTCATAAAAGAGAAAGAAAGCGTGATCATATATTTTATTTTATTTTGGTTCTCTCGTGCTTTTTTTTTTTTGTTATGTAGCATTTTATAACATTCAACAGATAAAGGGTTTGTTAATGGACGATAAATTCCAGTAAGGTACATTTACTTTGCAAACTGAAATATCGTTATCAAACATCTCAATGGTTTGTGTAACTAAACACCTTTGTCATCAATAACAATGCAGTGTTGGATTGTAATAGCAAAGCTATTTGCTCAGAGAGAGATTTCAAGAGGATTCAAAAAAAAAAAAAAAAAAAAAAATATAAATAAATAAAAATTGGATTTAAATGCATAAGCTTAAATATAATTTTTTTTGAAATCTCATTTTCATTCAAAACTTTATATTTGAAAAATTCTCCTTGCGTGAAAATGGATTACTAAAAAGTTTGTTCTACTTTCTTGTAGAGTTTTAAACACTCAAGTAATTTTAACCATTTTTCTGCCAATGAAATATTTTTAATTTTTTTCTTTCGGAAAATAAGGAAATCCCTACTCTGGGAAACTGAGCTCTCGAAGGGCCCTGAGGGCATTAACATCGCCCTGCAGTTTTCTTTTCTAAAGAAAAGCATAGTTTTCATGGAATGTAATAAACTGTTGCTTTCTTGAGAAATATTAATACAAAATTACTACAGAGAAGGACAAGGTCGACTCATAATTTGGTCAATCGTGGCCCAGGACGCATATATATATTTTTTTTGTCTTATTAAATTATCTTTTTTTTGCATTGCTTGTAAGTTGGATGCTTGGAATGTTGGAATCCACTATGGAATGTTGACCAATTAATTAATTGATCAATGAGTTAATCAGTCAGTCAGTCAGGGTGCAAATTCACTACGGAATGTTGTACCAACATGTTGGTACCACAAGTTGGACAAACATGTTGTACCAACATGTTTGACAAACGAACGAATGGACTATTGCAGAACTTACTCCTACGCTGAAACTAGCGTGGAAATGTTGGTCCAACAAGTTGGTACAACATGTTATTCCATAGTAAATTTGCACCCTTAGAAAATTTCTTGTAAATTTTTTTAAAAAATTGTCTTTTAAATTTTTTTAGGGTGCAAATTCTCTATGGAATGTTGGACCAACATGTTGTACCAACTTGTTGTGCCAACTTGTTGGACCAGCATTCCACACTAATTTTGGCGTAGGAGTAAATTCTGCAATAGTCGACTCGTTCGTTTGTCGAACATGTTGGTCCAACTTGTACAACAAGTTGGTACAACATGTTTGTTCAACTTGTGGAACCAACATGTTGGTCCAACTTTCCATAATGAATTTGCACCCTCAGTCAGTTAGTTAGTTGGGTCATGCAATGAGTTACTTTCTATTTAAAATAGTGCACTTGTGCAGTAACCTTTCTTTCAATAGAGAAGTGACATGTTTTGAGATGATTCCATCGTTTAATTGTGCTAGGGGAGATATGACAAAAAGCATCATTTCGACTCAGTAAAAGAAAGCTGTTAACTTCCGAAAAGAGAAAAAACAAAAATTTGAATTTGAATACCCGTCAAGACGTCGTCTGCCTAAAAGTGGTTGTGTTCATTTCCGAAACTCTGAACGGCATCGATCCGTAATGTTTACAAGCATGCTTTGCTTGCAGCAACTTATTGTTTACAAACAAGACGGGTTTCGCTTCAGAATCGATGTCTCGCTTCGAGTTCGATATCTCACTTCGATATAGGAAGATGACGCCACACCAATAGAAAATCGTTTAAGGAGTAATCACGTGATAAAAACTTTTCGGGACTTTTTTTTTTTAATTTGATGAAATATTTTCACGTTTAAATTACTAGTTTTTAGTTAATAGCATACTACACATTAGTTGTGACTTGTCTGTTGTTGGTAAATTTAAAAATCGAACAATTTTCTGTCGATTTATTTACTTAATTTTGGCGTAGCAGATGGTGCATTAATCTTCTTGCAGACTAATTTTATTCATTTGTTCCGATTCATGTTGACTGATGAATTTGTTGTACTACTTAATAATCTCGTGAAAATTCCTTTAATTGTTCTTTTGTCAATTCGTTTTTTACTTGGTTCGTAGTTAGTTGATTCGTTCATAGGTCTGCTTTTGGTTAGTCGACGATTCTGTTCATTTATTCATTTGTAGGCAACACATTTAGTTGGCGCTATAATTCAACGCCTTATAGTTAGACCTAGGGTAGCGTTCTGAAACTATGCTCTTTTGTAAATATAAAAGTTGGTATACCACTCATTAAAAATGAAGGTGACCGTAGCTATATACAGCTCTATCCGTATCCGTTAACATCCAGCCTGCAACACACTTCTCCCAATTTATCAGTTTACCTTGTTCTTAACACTTTCCCGATGACTACCGTATATATACGATTCTGGAAAATTTTCGGAAAATCACCGAAACCTTAACGATAACTCTCCGGAACCCGGTCTAAACCAGATCTAAAGCTCCACTCTTAATCCAAAAAGTGACAGTTTTGCGACATGCATAACTATTTTTTTATGGAGCTCAGTAATTTTTAGAAAAATACTCCAAACATAAGCGGTCATAAAAATCGCTTTACACCAAAATTCCGCCGGCATTGGCTACTATGGCCACTTAGACACTTAATAGAAAAGAGACGTGATTGCTAAATTATCGTTCTCTGTTCAAAGTTCATATTCTCTGGTCAACAAATGGCAATTTTTACTGAAGGAATTTTCTTAAAAATTAAGAAAAAAAAAATTATAAGGTTGTAAAATGTTTTTGTCACCTGACCCCACTCCAAAACGTTTCTCATTGGGGTGACGTCACCGTTCGCTTTCAAGCGCGCGGTTATTTAAAAAACGAAACCACAGGTGCACCTGCTCGTCGTCAAAGATTAGCACGGATTTGTTCGTACAACTCTTCTTGGCTCGGATGGGCATGCCGCCGATAACTCACCTAGGAGCACACCTAAATCGTGAACTGTGGCGTCACGGTCGTTTCGGCTCCAGTTCAAACAGCCAAAATTTTTATTCTTTTTTATTCGATAATTAAACATAGCATGATAGCAAAAATCACATTTACTATTTTTATATGCTAGCTTTATTTAGAAAATATGTTCAGTACAAAATGTGTCTCTTGTCTATTCTTTAATGGGACCTGGAGGGTTGGGGTCTTCATATTCTCCTATCTATTTATTTACCAAGTGTTGACTCTCTTGTCTCTGATTAGCTAAGGAACCAAAGAAGCAGATATTCGATTAGGCATGAGGACTCTGTTAGTTTCTCCTTGGTCAAAGGCACATTTTTGGCCAAGTGAAAAAATTTCCAACCAACAGGACTAACTACTAAAAGTAATTTAAGCAGTAATTTTTCGCTTCTTAAAAAAAAACGGTTTAAGGGCAGCAAAACGGACCTAACCTTAAATCTGCAATGCAATGATTTGCTAGTAACCAAATGCAAACGAACGGGTCGACCATTTAAGCAATTTTAAAAGTTTGCAGTAGTCGATTTTTTAGTGGAAAATCATGTGACCTGAAGGTAGCAGCAGAAGACAGCCACGTTGCGTTCTACATTACTAGTTGAACATTAATGAAACAGTGCAAATATCAACAATTTGTTTGATATGCTGTATCAGGTAATTGTCAAAACAATTTCTGACATATGTCCTTTAAACATGGATTGTTTTCACTTTTTTTGATGAGGAAAATTAGCGAAACGATATCATTTCTAATTTTTGCTTCTTGAGACTAATGTGGGTATTATCGTGGAAATCATTTATGTTCAAAGTCTTTCAGTTTTTTTCGTTTGTTTAATGCATTTTAAACGAATACTGAATATTTTAATTTAATCATAATGAACCACTTATTTTTTAAAAATTCTTTAAAAACAAAAAAAAAAAAAAAAAAAAAAAAAAAAAAAAAAAAAAAAAAAAAAAGCCTTGCAAGATAATAAGTTAATAATTTTGCACGTGCTTTTTTTCCTCTAGTCAAAAACCCAATAATTTGAAAAAAAAAAAATGGTCCTGTACATGTCACTGTTTCCGGTTATATTGCAAAATCCATTTTCAAGTCTGTCACTGCCCCAATCCGCCCTTATCGTTATCCAATAACCACCCTCTAATTCAATTTTTTTCACATGGCGTTTTTATCATTTATTTATGACTTTAGAATATTTTTTTTATATTAAATGAATTCCCAACGGTGAGTATTTTGGATCATAAATCGATATTCTTTAATTATGTATCCCAGGTCAAACAGATAGGATTCTGTCTACTGTATTTTTTTTCTGTATTATTTATAGTATTCTAAATAATAGCGTATGTATTTTCATTTTTTTTTCTCCCCCGAAAAAAAAAAAAAAAAAAAAAAAATCGACCGTATCTCATGGGATTATATGATTATTTTACCTTTTTTCCTCTCTGTTGGGAGTTTTTATTCTTCCCCCGAAATTTTTTTTTTCCTGTACCTAAGGTGAGATCGCTGAAAAAGATTTTTTTTTTTTTTTAAATCTCAAAAACTGCAAGAATAGAGTCTTTATAAGAAAACGAAGAAACTAATATAAAGAGAACCAAGAAAAAAAGAAAATAGAAAAAGTTGTATCAAAAAAAAAGATATTAAAAAATCTGAAGAAAAAAGTTTTTGTTATTATATGACTTGGTTAGGATAAGATGAAGAGGGGTAAACGGAGAAATAAGGGGGGGAGGAAACTGTTGTTGTACAGAGTCATTTGGGTCAAACGAGTAAACTTTTTCTAAGTTGTTAAAAAAAAAAAAAAAAAAAAAAAAAAAAAAAAACAATAATCACTTAATAATTACTATTTAATTTATTTATTTTTTATTTGGTTTAACTGTCAGAAAAGTGACTTGTTTTTCCTTTTTTTTTAGGGGAGTAAAAAAAAGGAAGAACTGAGTTAAAGTAAACAACTTTGTAAGCTCAAAATGAAATAGCTTTTTAAGCTAAAAATAATTTTTTTAAGCTCAAAAAAACGCCTATTATATTTTTTTTTCCACGAAGGATATATATGCGTATGATTTTTCATTATAACTCATTAAAAAAACGAGGACTTTTCATTTCCCTCCACCTCCATTCTCTTTTCCTCGTGCCGTTTTTTTTTCCGAAATTGGAAAAAAAAAAAAAAAAAAAAAAAAAATGGGATCTCTTCAAACCAAATTATTCCTTTTTTTTTTTTTTTTTTTTTTTTTTTTTTTTCAATATCAGAAAAAAGTATACTTTCACTCAAATAAGATAAATCAAAAATAGAAAATTTCAGAAAAAAAAGGCGAAATAAATAACATTTTGTATATTTTTAGTTACATAAAAAGAAAATAACTTTCGGGGGAAAAAAAAAGGTCGTTTTGTAAATTTGATGGAAAAGGCGGATTTCATTGAAATTCAACATCAAAGGACTAAACATTTTTCAAAGCTTAAAAAAAAGTGAATTATTTAAAACTCTCGCGTTTTGGAATGAGTTACTTGACACGACTAATACCGATAGTTGTTTTTTTTTTTTTTTTTTTTTTTTTTTCCTTTTTTCCTTTTTTCTGTTCCTCCCTACCAAACGATATCACGGCCGTTTGGGTTTTAAGAATTTTTGACACAACAACGAAGGTTAACTTTCGATTAAGACTTTGTATAAAGAACTCGCTCTTTTGAAAAAAGAAAATTTCCGACGGGGAAAGAGGGGGGGGGGGGGGCTCAGCATTATAATTGAGAAGTTTTGGAGAATTAATAAATTTCAGTCACAGTCGGGGAAAACCTAGGAAATTTCGAATTGTTTCCGACGTTTGATAATGACATCAAAATAAACAAACAAACAAAATACAATACAATCACAATAATTAAATTTTTAACGCCGTATAATTCTTGTATATGTAAGTTATATAATTATGCTGATTATTATCAATTTGCATTATCGTGCTTTATACTTTGACATTATAAACTTTTCATAATACATGAGAGGATTTTACCCCCCATTTTGGCTATCTGGATAAAATTAAGCGAGACTTTGGGAATCGTTTTATTATAAACATTTTTTTTTTTTGTTTTAGTTATTGTTGGATTGATTTTTTTTTTTTTTACTTTTGAATTGAATTTTTGCTTTTAAGATAATCCGTTGTAAATAATTTTTAAGGTTGCAAATTCACTATGGATTGTTGGACCAATATGTTGGTACCACAAGTTGGACAAACATGTTGTACGAACTTGTTGTACCAACATGTCTGACAAATGAATGAATCGACTATTGCAGAATTTACTCCTACGCCGAAATGAATGTGGAATGTCGGTCCAACAAGTTGGTTTAACTTGTTGTACCAACATGTTGTACCAACATGTTGTACCAACATGTTGTACCAACATGTTGTGCCAACTTGTTGGACCAACATTCCACACTAAATTTGGCGTAAGAGTAAATTCTGCAATGGTCGATTTGTTCGCTTGTCAAACATGTTGGTACAACAAGTTCGTCCAACATTCCAACAAGATGGCATAACATGTTTGTCCAACTTGTTGTATCAACATGTTGGTCCAACATTCCATAGTGAATTTGCATCCATACGCCGAAATTAGTGTGGAATGTTGGTTCAACAAGTTGTACCAACTTGTTGGCCAAGAATTTAATTTCGGCGTAGGAGTAAATTCTGCAATAGTCGATTCGTTCGCTTGCCAAACATGTTGGTACAAGTTGGTACAAAAAGTTTCTTCCAACTTGTTGTACGGATATGTTGATCCAACATTTCATAGTGAACTTGCATCCTTACTCCTATACCGAAATTAGTGTGGAATGTTGGTTCAACTAGTTGTACCAACATGTTGATCCAACGTGGGGTATAGGGTGCAAATTCACCATGGAATGTTGGACCAGCATGTTGATATAACGTTCCCTTTGACAATCCCTTGTTGGTACAACAAGTTAGTGCAACAAGTGGGACCAAAATAATGTACTAACTTGTTGGACCAACATTCCACAGTAATTTCGGCGTAGGAGTATATTTTTCAATAGTCGATTCGTTTGTTTGTCAAACATGTTGGTGCAGCAAGTTGATACAACATGTTGTCCAACTTGTTGTACCAACATGTTGGTCTAACATTGCCAGTAAGGGTGCAAATGCACTATGGAATGTTGGACCAACATGCTGGTGCAACAAGTTGGAAAAACATGTTGTACCAACTTGTTGTACCAACATGTTTGACAAACGGACGAATCGAATACTGCAGAATTTACTCCTATGCCGAAATTAGTGTGGAATGTTGGTCCAACAAGTTGGTACAACATGTTTCTCCCGCCTCTCTTTATTTCTCTTATCCCTCTCTTCATTCATTTTTTTCTTAAAATCCGACAAATTAAATTGGTATCGTTCAAACAAAAATTACAATCGTTAAACACTTTTAAATCTGGAAACAAACAACCCGCAAAAAATCAAAACGGGGAAAGGGAAAAAAAGAAGAGACCGCAAGGAGGGGAGGGAAAATGATTACCAGCCAAGACCACAAAAGAAATCAGTCGGAAAAGAATCTGTATCACTCAAACCGATCCCCCTCCCCCTCCTTGCCCCCTCTCCCAGCCTTTAATCTAATTGGTCACCCCCTTTCTAAATGAACTTTTTTATTTATTAATGTCTTTAAATAAAAAGTTGTTAAGTAATTAATTGAATCCGCATCATCCCCAAAAGAAACGACACTTTCAAACAAAGTTTTTAATTATTTTCAAAAATGAATAATTCATTTTAAATTTTCCAACAAAATAAAATTTATTAAAAAGATTTTATCTTAAATTCAAAATTATCGTTTTTTTTTCTTATTTAACGCAGTGGCTTTTTTTCTCCTCATCTTTCTCTTCCTTTTTTTTTTTTTTTTTTTTCTGAAGGAAAAAAAAGGAAGGATAGAGGAGAGTCGAAGAGAAGGAGGAAGGTTTTGCGATTCTATTACGACTTTCTTAAGATGATTTTCTTATGTTACGATATTCTAAATAATGGTAAAATTTTATCACATCAAAAACACCTTCCAAGCTCAAAATGACGTCGGTGCAAAAAAAAAAAAAAAAAAAAAAAAAAAAAATTAAAAGAAAAGTAGAGAAGGTAGTGGCACACAAAAAAATGTCAATCTGCAGCTCAAAACTTGAAATTACTTTTTTTTTTTTTTTTTTTCCAATTCATGCTCGAATCTTGACTCGGAAAACTTTTTTTTTTAAATCTCTAGCTATAAAACAATCAGTTTGGATGGTGATCTGATATACGGGAGTTTCACGTAAATCTGGGGAAACCAATATTATAGAAATCCACTTAGATAGAATTAAATGAAAACCCATAAGTTCACACCAAGTGAAACGAGGGTAGTTATTACATTTTAATAAACCCTTTTTATAGCTTTCGTAAAAGGGTAAACCGGCTTTATGTTTTGCTTATGACGAAACAAAGTCATTTAACGGTTTAACAAGGAAATTTTTATGTAAAGTGAGGAAATTTAAAGAATGTAATTTTCGTTATTTTTTTTTTTTTTCTCCGAGGAGAAAGAAGTAAAAGGAAAAAAAAAAAAGATACAACTTAGGAAAAAAGATTTGGAATTATTATTAAGTTTCTAAAAAAAATTATTTTGGACGAATCCAAAACCAAAATTATAATCCTCCGGCTTTTGAATTTTAATAACGAAACATGAAAATTAAAGGATAGTATGAGATTTGGTTTTCCCTTTTTTGAAATGATTTGTTCTTGCTTTAGTATGAATTTCGTTTGTTCTCCATGGAACTATGATTTTTTCCAAGAAAATGAACGTGCTTGTTATCCGACACAGCACTTGGTTACAGTATTCGGTTTGTCTTCCAGTGACTTGTTTAATAGGTTTCGTATGTTTTCCCCTACTTTGGCTTGTCCTCTAGGGCGCAAATTCACTACCGAACAGGTTCGGTGAAAACATGTTGCTTTTGGATAAAATTTGTAAACATCTGCTGTGAACCTGTTGGACAAACACAATCGCTTAGTCTGTTATCCAACATGTAAGGGAAGCTTACATCTACTCAAACATATCCAACATGTAAGGGAAGCTCTACATAAGCAGTGAGACTTTTTTAATATTTTCAGTGAGGGTGCAAATTCGCTGTGGAATGTTGGACCAACATGTTGTACCAACATGTTTGACAAACGAACGAGTCGACTATTACTGACTTTACTGCTATGCCGAAATTGGTGTGGATTGTTGGTCCAACTTGTACCAACATGTTGATCCAACATCTCATAGTGAATTTTCACCCTGAAAATGTTTGTTACTTTTATTCAACGCCAACGTTTGGGTGCAAATTAACTATGGAATGTTGGAGCAACATGTTGGTCCAAACATTCGGTAGTGAATTTTACACCCTACGCCCTAAGGCCGCAATTTCACGCCAAACATGTTCAGCGTACATGTTGGACAAACATTTTCATTGAAAATTTTCACCGACATGTTATGGAAGCTCTACATAAGCATTAATGTTTTTTTAAGCATTTTAAGTGAAAATGTCGGTCTAAAATGTTTGCCGGACATGCTCGCCACTTTTGCTTGCCCAACATGTTTGTTGAACATGTTTGGCGTAAAATTATGCCCTATGATTTTCCCTAAATTTCTAGATTTTTAATTTTCTTAGGGTGCTAATTCACTATGGAGTGTTGGATCAACATGTTCAACCAACTTTTTGGACCAACATTCCACACTATTTTCGGCGTAGGAGTAAATTCTGCAATAGTTAATTAGTTCGCTTGTCAAACATGCACATGTTGTCAAACAAGTTCGTCCAACATTCCAACAAGTTGAACAAACATGTTATACCAACTGTTGGGGTGCAGATTCACTATGGAATGTTGACCCAACATGTTGTACCAACATTTTACACTAATTTTGGCGTAAGAGTAAATTCTGTAAAAGTCAATTCCTTCGCTTGTCAAATATGTTGGTACAACAAGTTGGACAAACATGTTATACCAAATTGTTGGAATGTTGGAGGAACTTGTTGTTCCTACATGTTTGACAAGCAATGGAATCGACTTTTGCAGAATTTACTCCTACGCCAAAATTAGTGTAAAATGTTGGTACAAGTTGGCACAACATGTTGGTTCAACTTTCCAGAGTGAATTTGCACCCTTATTCGCAAGATATTGTCATGTTGAACAAAAACTTACCGAACAAGTTGAATCCCATGTTATTAACGTGATTTTCATTGGAACGTCATTTACTTTCCAAAATTTCAAATCACAGATGATTTCCTAAGAAATCGGGAACATCTGTTCAATAAAAAATTACTTTGAAAACCTTTTCTTCTTTTAAAAAAAATTAAAAAAAAAAAAAATTGTCGGCTATTTTGGAACTTTAAAAAATACCATGAAAAGTATGAAGTATAGTGTTGAAATATCCGGAAAGCTTTTCCTGTTTAAATAATATAAACCACGGTCCCAGGTTAAACCTCTCCGAGAGTCGGAAATACAATTGTAATTAACATGTGTTTGGTGGAAAATGACTGGTTGCATCGTTTTATCACTGACCTCTTATGTGAACCAACACATGGTTCACTATTTAGTGTTTTTACTAACGACACGTATCATTAGTCGGATTATAAAATATTGATGTTGTAATTAAAATTATCAAGTAGCTTATCCGTCAAGCTTATGCTTTTTTTATTACACACTTGGTTTTTTTTTTCCCCCAGGATATTTTACTTAATTTTTTATTAATGGCTAAATAAGTTTTCTTTTTTTTCTTTTTTCTTTTTAACTTGCTGGTGTTAGAAAAAGAATGATGGGAAAATAAAGAAACTTTTCCAACTGATTTTCCTGGTTGTGAAATAATTTTCGATATAACTCGTTTATTATGTAAATTACTCTTCATAAATACTCATACGCTAAACTTAGAACAAGAAAACTTATTAAGGCCCTCCTTTTCGCCCCGCAAATCCTTGTTTCTCTCCCCCCTATCCCCCCTTTGTTCGTCTTGTCTTTTGGTAATTTCAATCTTTGTTCGTAATGAAAATTTTAGAAACGAAAATATGTCATATCAGAGTTTGATGTTTTCATTTCTTTGGCTGATTTTTCTTTTTGATAGTTTTTTATTTTAGTTTTTATTTAATTTAATTTTATTTTATTTTATTTGTTATCCCTGCTCATGTTTTCCCGAACATGTCAAACGGGTGACCGTTTCTTTCCCTGTAAAATTACCATCGAAATATTTTTATAGAAACTATGAGGAAAATGTATCGCCTTTTAATATAAAAACCAAAATCTTGATATATTTTTTTTTTTTTTAATTTCTAAGTTATGGAAAATAACGACATTATTGATGAAAACATTTCGTCGGGTACATGAGCCGGGAAGGAATCGAACCACCGTCTTCCGCTTGCCGGGCGGGTGCTCTACCACTAAGCTACCGACCCGCACTCGGCGAATCTTCTCTGTAAAATTACTGTGTAACTGCTTGCGCAGGTCAGGGACTATACACGATTTGTATAGGAACTACTTGTACAATGAGGTTAAGATGACTATGAGGTTAAGATGATTAGTAGTTCCTACAATCTCTTCTAGAGGGAGGGAGTTTTGGTGGTCACCCATCCACTAACTGGCCGTTCTCAATGCTGCTTAACTTCATTGATCACGATGCCGCTAGATGAAACGTATCACCACTCCGACCCCCATGATTCATGTTGCAGTTTAAGTCCATCATCGAGAATAGATTCGTCGAGTGCGGGTCGGTAGCTTAGTGGTGGAGCACCCGCCCGGCAAGCGGAAGACGGGGGTTCGAATTCCTCCCGGCTCATGCACCCGACGAAATTTTTTCTCAATGTTGTCGTTTTACAGAAGCTGTTTCCGAGTACATTTTTCAATGGAACTTTTTCCGAGGTCTTGTTTACCTCGTGGTCAAAAATATAAGAGGCAAATTACTCACTACGCGGCGCTGTATGTGCTCGAGGATCATTAGTTCAAAATCGAGGGTTCTGATTAGCTGACTGGATTTAAACCAATCAGATTGGCCGATTTCCAACCAATGGCGCTTTAGTACATTTAGGTTAGTTCACTTAATTCCCGCCCTTACTTTATGCCCTAGCTTTTTCGTTATTTAAATGCTTTTTCGTTTATCTCCTAGCTTTTAGTGGTTGATTGCTCCTTTCAGTTTTGCTATTTCATTTCCATTCGTTTAGCATTTTTCCTTTTTCGGGCTTTTCGCCTGGATTTTTTCTGCTTTACTTCCACCATTTTTTTTTTTTTTTACATCGGTCGATTCCTTTTCAAGAAAATAAAAAAAAAAATTGACGTAGTTTGAGCAAAGAAAATTAATTGAATTTTAATCTCAGCCTCATCGCCCACAGGAGAGAACCAAAAACCAAATAAAAAAGAGAGAGAGAGAAAAACTTTCACATCGGATAAATGCAATCGCCATTGATGAAAAACGTACGAGGAAATACTGCTATTTCTTGTTTAATATAAGAGTACATAAAATAAAATTCAAGTTTAAAAAAAAAAAAAAAAAAAAAAAAAAAAAGTTCATTTAATTTTTTTCTCTTTTTTAAGGGAAGGGGTGGGTTTTTATACGCTGCCATGGTAACAGTCCAAATGACGTATCGATCCAATTTTCGCTTTTTTTTTTTTTTTTTTCTTTTTTTTCTTTTTTTTTTTTTTTTTTTTTTTTTTCCTTTCCTCTTTACTTGCTGCCTTTAAATTTTAAACTAACATCCAATCTTTTTTTTCTTCATGTTTTGTTTTACATAATAATAAAGTTATTTGATTAAAAAAAAGACGTGACCCGAGGAAAGCAAAAAAAAAAAAAAAAAAAAGAGAGGACGGTCAACGAAATGTTAATAAGGTCATCAACTTCGTATATCGAAAGATGATGTTGCGAACTGATGGACCGATAGGGGTGAACAGAATTCAATCTTAAAAGTCAAATTTTTTTTTTTTTAATAATAGCGGGGGAAAGTACAAAAATAAATTATTACCGCTGGTAAATGAGATAATGATGCCCCGAAAAAAATTTCCCCTTCCTTTTTTTTTATTTTTTTATTATTATCATATCGGACAAACCGTTTATAATCTCACAAAATTTCTATGAAAAACTTATTTTCCTCTGCGCAACTCTGGAAAAGTTTACTTTATCCTGTTTCAATATTCTTTCACATCTTCTAAACTAAAGTGTGTACGGTCGAAATCAGTTAAGAAATTTAATTCATGTCTACATTTTGAAAAGTTTAATTTTTAATTAATCGAAAGGAAAAAAAAAATGCAAGAAGGAACTCCGCCCTTTGTAGCTTTTAAACGTATCAGATAAAAGTTAATTTAACCATTCAAAATATGTCACGGTCTATATGCTACGATTCTTTTTATTTTATTTTTTTATTTTTTATTTTTTTTTATTTTTTTATTCTGTTTGAACCATAGTTATATACTTCTCGAGCGAGCAGTGTAGGTCCCGAAAAAGCAATAAAAAAGTATTATTTTATAACATGAAAAACTTTTTGGAAGTTTAATAAAATTGAATTTTGATGTATGCGGTAGGAGAAAAAAAAAACAAAAATGAAAAAGCAATAAAGATATACTAAACACAAATAAGAAAAAAAGAAACAAAAAAAAGTATTCGATATTTTTGTTTTTCCTCTTGATATTTTCCGAAGTTCTTTAAAAGGTGCCAATTAAATTTTAAAATTTTCTTTGATAAATCAAACAGAAACGACCTCCCTCGCTTAAGGGAAATCGGTTAAGGGGATAACTCGGGTTCGGGATAAATGGGTCAATCTCAAAAGAAAATCGTTTAAGAAGGTCAAATGCACTATCTTCGTAAATACCTTTTTCCTTTTCTTTTCTTTCCTTTCGATTATTTTTCTTTTTATGCTCCCGCCCACTCTCCTTTCGAGGAAAATAAAAAAAAAAACTGCAGGAAGATTCGTAGTATGCGTATAGATAGCATAACTTATCTTTATAGAATATTCATAGCGCTCAAGTAATCAGCAATTTTATGCAAAGCAGTCCTTAACAGAATTTCCTTTCCTGGAAAACTTTATAAAATTAAATCTCTCGTTTGAAATTTCGAAGGATCACACTCTTTTTAAAATAAACGGGAATAATTATTAAATTGATATTGTTACCAACATGAAAGCATAATAAAATAATATTTTCTTAATTTCCTCTTTTGTTTTTGTATGTATATGCATGTATGCAAATAAGGTCAAAAAAGATGATAACCCAATATCTTAGTACTTTGGGAACGAAATAAAATTAACGGGATTTTATGGGAAAAACCTTTTTTGATACGGAAACCCCCCTTCCTCCCGGCTGGCAAATTAAAGAATGAGAGAGAGAGAAAGAATCGGGGAAAAAGAAAAAAAAAATTTCAATGACTATTTTCTTTTTACGTGCCATACGAATTTGGAGAAAATTAAGAAAATGAAAATTGACTCCGTCGAAAAATATATATAAAATAAAAAGGGAAAACAATAGAATTTTTCGAAGCTTTAATTTTCCTGCAACATGCGGATGTTGGAAAAAGAGTATTAGGAAAAAAAAAAACTTTTGATTATGACGTTTTTAAAAAGTTTGGCAACACTAAAATAATTAAAACAATCTCAGTCTCTCTTTAGAACTTTATTAAATTGAAATGTTGGCTTTAGCTCAAATGCTTGGGAAATTATTTCGCGGGAGGGAAAGAAAATTAAAAAGTTTATAAAATAAATATTTTTTGAAGGGGATAGTCGCATCTAAAGTAATTATTCGTCAAATATATGTTAATGAAAAGTTATAAGCTATACAAAATTTTATGTTTCTTCCTTGATCCTTTTCGTTTTTGGGAAAGGTCCTTTTGGTTGCTTCTCTGATTGATGTTTTTAAGTCGACGCCAACGCCTATTATCCGGTGGTGGCGAGATAGTTCGGGCTGTGTCTGTCTGATCGATATATTGGTCGAAGGCGATGGCGTTATTGGCGTATAATTTTTAAAAAAATGTTATGAGAACCAAATATGACTTAAAAATATGAGGCGAGAATTTTCGCGGTGGAGACGCGTTCGAAAATGTTTATTGAAAAAACAGACGACATGGCGGAGATCACAATATGGACGTTAAGCGTTATATAGGGTGTCTACCGACCTCAAAAACCTTGAATTTCAAACATAATTTTCTGTAAATACCCCTGAATTCAGGACTTAAACAGTTTTTCTGGAAGCCACAACTATTAATATCTTTTTTTTCGTCGCCTTTTTTCTTCTTCTTATAACCAGACCCAACCACACCCATTCTGGGCAGTGTTAAGTAGGGTCCCGACATTGGAATTTTGAAATTTGGCTTTCAGCACTATTTTGTACTCGTTTAGTACCGTTTAGTACCAGCAAAATAAAATTTTGTACCTTTCATTATCCCCGAGAAAAACGGAAATGAAAATTCGGGGACCAACTTAATGTGAACTGAACCCCGCATTTTCTCGAAAAAGGCTGCCACCGGGTTACCATAAGAGTTGTGCTCCAAAATTAAATTTTTTTTTTTTTGGACTTTCACCCATCGACAGGACCTACCGAGCGGATCAATTAGGCCAAATATTAGGGTCGAAATGAAAGCCGTTTCTGAGGCGGGGATGGGAGTGCTAATTCAGTTTTTATTATTTTGGCAGAGAATGGGTTGTCCGATTGAAGAATCCAAAAAACGAAGAAAAAGATCTTTCAAAGGGCTATCTAAGGGCATAATTGTTAATTTTTAAAAAAATGGTCCACTGGCCGAAATGGCCAATTAAAGGGAAAAAAAATTATTTTCTTCATGTTAGCTTCGCCGGACCAAAATTTCGCTATGATAGCCAAACATAACGTCAAAAATTGGCCTAAGTACATGTGCTTCTAAATTTTTCTTTCAACAAGAAAGTGGCAAAAAACATGGCCAAAAATGTAAAAAAATTTTTTCGCTGCGAAGATGACGCTGCACACAAATTCCGCTCTCACCACTTGAGAGTACGCAAAAAACTGGTCTAGATACGTATTTTTTTGGCTTTTTTTTCCAGCGACCAGAGTGGCCATAAAATGGCCAAAATCTCAAAAATTTGTTTCGCCACGAAGATCACGCTGGACCCAAATTGTGCCTTCACCATGTGAAAGTACTCAAAAAATTGGCCCAAAATCATGTATTTCGCCTTGAGATCCTAAGGGCGAAAGTGGCCAAATTTAATGGCCAAAATCATAAAAATCGTAAAAATTTTTTTTCACTGATAAGACCTTGCTGGTTCAAAATTTCGCTATCACCACATGAAGATACGCAAAAAAATAGCCTAGAAACATATTTTTCCGTTGAAGAAAAAAAGGTAGAAATTGGCCCAAACTTATGGCCTTAAGTAACCAAAATGCATAAATTTCGGCCCATTTTTGGAGAAAAATTTAATTTGCTGGTACTGAACGGTAATAAACAAATGCAAAACTTTAGTGCAAAAATAAATTCTTTTCGAGAAAATTCGGGGTCCAGTATGACCCCGACTTTTCATTTCCGTTTTTCTCGGGGATAAGGAATTTCGTGGTTGCGCCTATGTTAACTGAACTGAACCGAACGGGATTTCCCATAAGCTAAACATAGGAACCCGAAAGGGCAATCTTTGCCGGTCCACAGCTTTGGTCAGAACAAACAAATATATGAATAAAGTATCGCATAAGAAGGTTTGTTCGGTTCATAGAGCAGCTGATCCGGGTTTGAATCCTGTAGTCAACTTCGCTCAATACAAATTTTTTTCCGTTTGTGTTTGTTCTGATTGTAAAGGTTCTAGTTCGTTTACATAACCGGCCGGCTAGCCGGGCGGTGTACACATTTTAACGATAAAAAAATATTAAAAAATTTTTTTTTTGAATCCAATATTTTATACATGAAAACGGGGTCTAACTGCACCGAAACCGTACCTAAAACGTTTCGTTATGTTCAGAGATAAATTTCCATGATATTAAATGCATGAACAACAGTTAATAGCTCTTATATTTGAAAATATTTAATTGTTTTCGCAAAAAAAAAAAAAGAAAAAAAAAATGTTTATTTCCGAGAGACTAGTGCAGCGCTCTAGCGGTGAAAGCGCGAACTATTTCAACAACAAAAAGAGAAATGGCGTTTTATTTTTTTATTTCGAAAACATTGAAAAAAATTATCAAATTTACGCACAATAAAGCCTTTTTCATACACTTTCAATAACGAATCTTTACCTTTTGAACATAACAAAACGTTTTGTCACGGTTTCGGTGCGATCCGATCTCATTTTAATGTGTAAAATACCGAATCTTAAAAAAAAAAAATTAAACTTTTTTTAATGTTAAAAAATTTTCACCGGCCGGCTGACCGGCCGGTTATGTAAACGAACTAGAACCTTAAACAACCTTTTTCTGTTAGGACTATTTCGTTGTTAGCTCATTTTTTTTAAAAAGCAATGATGCTTTTCTTTAATCTTGTAATTATTAATTTTTTTTTTTATTATGACTTTTTCCTTAGCGCTTTTTACCGGAATTTTGTTCTTTCGTCGTTCTCGGTTTCTAATTTATTTTCATATTTTTTAATTTTTCTTCGTATTATTTTCTTTTTCCGTGATGATTCGCTAATACTTTTTTTTTGCTTTTCGATTTCCCTTTTCAACCATTTCTTTATTTTCTTGGCCATTTTCCGTTTTTGTACTTATTGCCGTTTCTTTGATCATTTTCATCCCTCTTGTTTTTCTTTTGAAGGAGGAAATTCAAAGTCGATTTGTACTTTTCTTTGGAAAGTTCCAAAAAACAATTTTTTTCCATTAAAATAAAACTGAAACTGCGGTATAAAAAGAAGTCTTAAGTAATTAAAGCTCTTTTATATTGTTATTATTATCATAACTTTTTTTTTTTTTTTTTTTTTTTTTTTTTTTAAGTAATTCACCAGAGTTCACTTGCATCGAACAAAATGAAAAATGTAAATGTTGGAAAGTATATATAATTAAAAAATATAAAGTAATAAAAAAAGAAATGAAAAGATATCTCTAGCAAATTAATTAATTAATTAATTAAATACAGACAATCGAGTGTTAATTACTTCTGCTAGGAACCGTTTTCAAATGTTCATATCGCCGTCCCCCGTTTTCTTTTCATCCCTCCCCTCCTTTCCTTTTCTGTCCCTCAAATGAAGGGTTCAAAACTTCCAAGAAAAATGAAACAGAAGCGTTTGGCTGTTATCATTTTCATTTTTAACTGAGCAATATGTTTTTGCTTCATTTGAACAATAAATCTCCGATAATTTTTTTTCGCCCATTATTATCAGAAAAATTTAGTTAAAATTGTACTTTAAAAATAGAAAATGGTAAAATAAATTTTTATTTTGGGAATTTTCCTTTCGAACGGATCGCCACTGATATCATAAAAGCGAGTGTAATAAGGTAACAAAACTTGATTATGTCTGAACCTCTAAGTGGTAAAAGGAAAAAAAAAAAAATCTTTTTGGGGTTACTTTTAAAATCTTTTTCCTTTTTATGATTATGTCTCCTGTTTGTTTTAATTAATTGGATCAGTGATTATTTTCATTACGTATATATACTTTTTCTCTCCTACTTTTAATCGAGCTATTATCGAAGTCATTTAGAGATTAAAATCTTGAAATTTTCCCATTGTTCGGTTTTTCATCCTTTAAAATGGCAAAAATCCTTTTATACAATTTTCATTTTGTCTAGTTTTCTCTCCGTTCCTCCTTTTATAAATAATTTATTAGACCGTTTTTTTTTCTTTCCTTTTTTTTCGGTTTTCAACATTTTAATTTAAGTTTAGTTTATCCGCTTTACATTTTCCTTTTTTTTTTCTTTTAAATCAAAATTGATCGAACTTATGATATTCCATATAAGCACGGTTAAATAGTTTTATAAAAGAGAGAGAGAGAGGCAGAAGAGGAAAGGAGAGAGATAGAGAAAGAGAGAGAGAGATTTCTGAGCATTACATTCTGTATAAATTGTTTCGGAATAAAAGAAAAATGTAGTCAGCTTTATTGAAAAAAAGGTCCTCTCACCCGGAAAACACAATAATAAATTTTCCAAGGAAATGATTTATTTGAAATCTGTCGTAGCTTGCCAAAAAAGAAAAAAAAATTCCCCGAGATTTTCTATATATATTTGTAAAGAGGCTGACGAACATGTGTATATTTATGGTATAATAGAATTTCTGATAAGCCCAGTCCTTGTTTTCAATTTCACATTTAATTTAGTCGCGATTAGTTCAGTGTTGCATTCAGCGTATATTCATTTTTATCAGGATTTTTTTTTTTTTTTTTTTTTATTATGAATCCTTTTTTTTTTTTTTAACTCGATTTTGGGAAGATTAGTTTCATTATGATTTTTAACCAGGAAAAAAAATAACCCATGCTTGATTCAGAGAATTTTGTAAAATGAAAAATTAAAAATAAGAGTGGGAGAGTAATATCACATGCTTAGGTTCGATATCGGAAGCGTATTGGAAGGGAAACGATATGCCTAGTAAGTAATAGGGTGTCCCTTATTTTGCCAATTTTCGAATATAAATAAGCGCACCCCCGGAATCGGTTCTCTCTGTGGCACATATGAGCCCTAATTTTTTTCAGATTTTTCATTCGACGGGAATTAGTAGAATTCGCAAGTAAGGGAGGCTTACTTGCGCTCAAAGATCGAAAAATTCCCATAAGGGCAAAAAAATCTATCTTTTTTTTTTTTTTCTTGAAAAAACAGTTTCGTGCGTCGGAGGTGAACTAACGTATTGATGCAGATGGAAATAATCCAGGCATTTAAGACTTCCAAATAAACAGTAAAAATATCCATTTTATTTAAATACTCTTTGAATGACATGGTTGAAGACAGGAGTTTTCTCTCTCAAACTTGTTCACAACTTAACATCCAAAATCTAAGAATCAAAAACCCTAAAATACATAACAATAATATATAAGCTCACTTTAAATAAAAATATAATAATTTAATTAATATTATTTTATCCTATTAAATATTCAAGCTTACCCTGACGGGGTTTTTGAAGAAAAAAAAAGTTACATCCTTTTTAAAATACAACACCGGCCATGTGGAAGGATGATCCCCTTATTTCGATGGGATCCTTTCCTTTAAATACTCAGCAATCCATCTTTGATTAATTATTTGTCTTACTAATAAACAAATACTCTTTAACGACATTTTCCTTCTTTAAAATTTTAAGCTAAAATACTTTTAAATAATCAAATAAAATTAAACAGCTGATCGCTTCAACTAC
Organism: Liposcelis bostrychophila; assembly: GCA_037577465.1. NCBI lineage: Eukaryota > Metazoa > Arthropoda > Insecta > Psocodea > Liposcelididae > Liposcelis > Liposcelis bostrychophila. The sequence continues at coordinate 17,017,758 of CM075211.1, read as the reverse complement.
CGGTGTTCAACTCTGCCGTGAAAAGGGGAATCGACCTATCGCACATCTCTGGGTTGGCCATGTTTGTTTATAAGCTAAACATAAACAAACATGGCCAACCCAGAGATGTGCGATAGGTCGATTCCCCTTTTCACGGCAGAACTCTCCTATTCAGAACGTCTGCGACTGCGCACGGTTTTCTAGAGTCACGTCGGTAATGACATTTAAAGTTTTTAAAATAACGCGCGAAATGACTTTCAGAATAAATATCGGATCAGATTTGAATAAAATAATTTTGGTACGATTTTTTTAATCGTAACAGTATCTCCATCGCAAATATAAATGGAGATAGTGTGTTTCGACTGTTTGTGAAAATCATGTGACTACAAGTTCACACGCGTCATTTGGTCTAAACTTGTGGTCACGTGACATTTTCACGAAATGTCGAAACAGACTATCTCCCATCATATTTACGATATGGAGATACGTTAGTTCACCTCCGATGCACGGAATTATTTCCGATCATCAATTTTGCGTAGATCACGAATTTGAACTCCATTTTGTTTTATCTGCTCCGGTTTTCGAGTAGAGCCAAAAAATAAGAAAAAAATTCTCGTAAAGTGACAAAACATGATAAGTCCTGATTTTTGGCTCATTTTGTGGCTCCAGCTTGAAAACCAGACTAGATAAAAAAAAAGAAGTTCAGATTCGTGATCTGCGCAAAATTTCTGATAGCAAATGACCTTTTTATTTATTTATTTATTTTTGTTTTTTTTTTTTTCTTTGAAAAAAAAAAAGGAAGGAATTCCGGAAGGAATGGCTGTTTTGTCTTATACTCGATTTACGAGGGGGAATTAAATTTTAAATATCTAACGAACTCCTTTGAGTATTTTCGGTACTTGAAACAAGTTTCAACTTGTTTCAAGCAAACAAAAACCAGGAAAACAAAATCAAAGTTTTTCGACTGCAGTTTTTTTTGAAATTATTTTCCCGCCGCCCATAAATTTTAGACAAGTTAAAACTTGCACTAAAAATTCCAGGATATACTAGAGAAGTTCGTTAGATACCTAAAATTTGGATTTTTTCGTCATAAATCGAGTATTAGAGAGAACAGCCATTCGCATTCCTTCCGCCTCTATGAAGCCTCCACTTATGGGAATTTTCCGATCTTGAAGAGCAAGTCGGATCGGTTTCCCGTCGTGTAAAAAATTTGAAAAAAAAAATAGGGTTCATATGTGCCACAGAGAGAGCCGATTCCGGGGGTGCACTCATTCAAATTTGAAAAATTCAAAAATAAGGGACACCCGAAAGTGCGGAAATGTTCCAGGATGGGGATAACCTAAGAAAAAGTGCGTTATAAAATTTTATAACTGTATAACGTTTTGGCCGATTATAAAATTTTATAACTATTTATAAATTTTTAACTGAGGAATATATTAATTTTATGCTTGAATTGCACTATATTTAGCATATGGGGACTTCACAAGCTCTTTTTTAAACATTTTTCTTGAGAAAAAAAAAGGGGGAAGATATTTCAATTTTTTGGAATGGAATCGAGGAAGCTAATACGGATGACGGCGGTGTGTTTGAGCGGGGTGAGGTCTAGGGTCGTTTCGAAAGGGGTTTTGAGTGATGCCTTCGATGTTAACACCGGACTTAGGCAAGGCGATGGGCTCTCGCCCGTCCTTTTCAACTTAGTCCTGGAGAAAGTCGTACGGTGCCTGGAGAACGTTCCTGGGGGTGTGAACGTAGGCGGACTTATTAAGGACCTTGATTATGCCGACGACATCGATCTATTAGGGGAAACCCGGGACGATGTCAGAAGGCTATGTGGAGAGTTGCTAATTACTGCTCGTAGGGTTGGGCTCGAAGCGAATGAGGAGAAAACTGAGTATCTTGTTATGGTCAGTGAGAAAGACAGGCAGGGGCGGCACAATGACACTGGAGGTAGGAAACCTTAGATTTAAGAACGTAACCGAATTTCGGTATCTAGGGTCTTATGTCCCAGCGACAATGACATTAATTTTGAGGTCGCGGCGAGGATTCAGAGTGGCAATCGTTGCCTTTTTTCGCTAGGCCATCTCCGCGTAGTAGAGTTCTGTCTAGACGAGCGAAACTCCGCATTTATAATACCATAATCCGTCCTGTAGTCACGTACGGCTGTGACACTTGGAGCCTGACCATCCGTGCTCAAGAAAGGTTGTTGGTATTCGAAAATAGGTTTTACGCCGAATTCTAGGGCCTAGAAGGGATCCATTACTGGCAGGGTGCGCATGCGTTCAAATGACGAGATCCGGAGGCTCACTGGGCAACCATTAATCACTAGTGTGATTAATCCCGAAGGCTCAAGTGGGCGGGACATGTCGCTCGCGCACCTCCGTCAAGATATATCCGACAGGTCCTGGAGGGCAGACCGACGAGTCCAAGACCTCAGGGTAGACCCCGGATCAGATGGGAAGATAATGTCGCGGCCGATGCGAGAAGGTTGGGAGTGCCTGACTGGCGAGACGCCTGCCAGGAGAGGCCTGATTGGAAAAAGGTCTATAATGCGGCGATAGGGCTCCAGGTCCTGTAAAAGCCCGATGTGTGTGTGTGTGTGTGTGTGTGGAATGGAATCCAAGTTTTGTGGCAGACTTACCAGCCGCCTTTATCCACTTCACCACTTCTCAACTGATTTTTAAGGGCGGAAATATGGTTCTTAAGTGGCCAATTAATTTGACTTAAAATATTTTCCAGAATTTTCCGAATTTTCGCTTTATTTCTTGTATTTTAAATTTGACGAAGGCTCAAAAATAAAGAAAAGCAGAAATAGAAAAATTTGGAAAGCGTTGGAAGAAAGTAAAAAAACCTAGTAAAACTGAAAATAATTTTTTTAATAAAATTTTATAACGAATTATAAATAGATGTTTTTTTTTGGGGGCGGTTATTAAATTTTATAACGAAGTTTAAGTTTTTAATGACTCAATTTTTATAACACACTTTTTTTTGGGAATGAAATAGGATGGGGCAGCAGGCAGTGGCCATTTATAGGAATGCCAGACAAAAAGCCTTATCTTCAGCAAACAGGAATACAGACTGTTTTTTTTTTTAAATCATTTTTCATCCTGGCATTTCTAGCAATCATTTTAAGAATCTATTCTTTCGTGTTAGATTTTATGACAGTTTCTGGTTTTTTCAATTTTCATAGAGAAAACCGTGATAATTTCTTTTTTATGACAGTTTCATGCTATTTACTGCTGTGGAGTAGAAATTATCAAAAACTGCCTTTTACCCAGACTAGGGAAGATGGCTATGCCGTTGAAGCTCCGAGTTATCAGAGATTTGAAGTTGCAGATTCTCTTTTAAATTATTTTCCAGCCCATGATGCTAGATGCTGAAATGAGGAAATAGTAATATCTTTTTCTACTAGGCTCTGTATAAGGCCGCTTCTGTACTAATCCGCATATGCATTTCACCTATATGGAATAAACCAAGGCCTTACCGCCACGTGTTAGAATCAATTCCAAAGCCCAGTTTTGAGGGATATTTTGTTGATTTTTTCGAAACTATTCGAACATTTTAAATTCCTCAATTGCATTTTTAAGAGACACCCTAATGTCGATATCATGATGGAAGGTGGGCTTTCTGAAGCTTTGATAGGGCGAGATTAATCCAAGTTGCATCGAGGCTCCCGCTCCAGAGGAATCCGAACCAGAAGTGAGGACCTTTGTTTAGTATTCCCTTGTCGAATTAAATTTAAAAATAAAACACACTGTATGATGTAAATTTAAATTTGAAAAACTGCATTGGGAAAAATCTGACTTGATCCGTCGTTGATGCATTTCGTGATAAAATTTCCATACTGGCCAATGTTTAAGCGGGAGTAAATAGGCCGTATGTGCAGTCTTAATATGCATTACATTTCAATCAATTTTTCCAAGATTAATCCAAACTTGATTTAATTATAATATTTCCACCGGGGGATAGCTGCAGTTTTAGACCTGCGAAAGGGTAACTCTCCCTCGTTCGTTTCGGAATCAAACATTGTATCACGCCGTCAAAAAGGGGCTCTGCTTTGTGACAGGAAATACCAATGACTCTATTATAGCTGGTTTATTACTGTGTGTCTTATCTTATGCATCTTCACCGATGACAGAGATTTCACATCATGAATTTAATAATTCTCTGTGATGAAGGTATCACTTTCAAAGTTCTCGTGCATTGAGATCGTTAATCCGCTGTTGCAACATTGGCCCTGCATCCGCTATTATAACCACCCTGTCCTGATTAATAGTAATAATTTTTTTTTTAAAAAAAACCGGACCTATTAGCTAACCTTCTGTTTTATTGCACTTTACTTAAGCTCATAAACCTTAAAAAAAAAAATTCACAACGGTGAAATTTACTTTTCTGCCTACGGTGAAAAAAAAAAAAAAAATTCGAACCTAACGATCATGTTACTAATAGTCAAACTATCAATGCAAGACATATTTATCGGTCAGTTTCCTTATCATAAATATTTTTTTTAAGTCCTTGACAGCACCCCCGCTTACTTTCAGGACAAAACTTTATAAAGAAAAAAAACATTTTTTTAACAATCGATCGTTGAAAAGTAAAAGTTTAATACCGATGGTATCGGGGCAGAACGCAGTAGGGTTTCATATTTTAAATTTCGGACTTCTTCTATAATAATTAACTAATTGATCTGTATCGCATGCTATTTTAATCTAAATCATTATTTATTATATGTTTTGCAATAGCTTTTTTTTTTTTTTTTATCCAAATTGATTCGCCATGCGTAATAAACATATTTTCTTTTTTGTTTTGTTTCAGGTACCAGCAAAGAACAGCGTAAAAGAGGTAATTTTTTTTTTTTTTTTTTACGTACGTCTTAGAGCGCACTATGATGGTTTTTTCGTGCCCGGTTGTCTTGGTGTTTTGGACACCAAACATTAAAAAAAAAACAGGTTATTTCAAAAATTTTAGGTGAATTTTTCAATAAAATTTTATCAAAAATTCTGGATGATCCTTAGTGTGCAAATTCACTATAGAAAGTTGGACCAACATGTTGATACAACATTCCATAGTGAGTTTGCACCCGGAAACCTTTAAAAAAATGATCCTTGGGTTTCCAATAATTAGGAAAATTTGCTAAAACACAATATTAATTTTCATTGTTCTTCTTACATTTCCGATCACAATTGAAATCTTATATAAAGCTTATGGCCCTTCGCATTGTAAGATGACATTACTTTTTTAAAAATATGATAAAATAAATTCGTCTTCCAGGAAAAAGTCTAATGACTCCATTCCCCTTGACATTCCCTTACTGTACCAACATGTTGGCACAAAAAGTTGAACCAACATGTTGTACCAACTTGTAGAACCAACATTCCACACTAATTTCGACGTAGGAATAAATTGTGCAATATTCGATTCGTTCGTTTGTCAAACATGTTGGTACAACAAGTTGGTACAACATGTTTGTGCAGCTTGTTGTACCATCATGTTGGTCCAACATTCCATAGTGAATTTGCATCCTAAAAATTTTTTAAAATTTTCAATGAAATTTATGATAAATTTTTTTTACAAAATATTTTAAATTTTTGACTGATTTTAAGAATAAAGAAAATTTTTAGAAACTTTTTTAGATTTTGATGATTTTTGATAAAAAGTTTTTTGAAAAAGAAAGCCAAGTGGACTAGTATTAGGGCTTGGGAGATTTAGGGGGATCATTAACATTTTTTGAAACAAACATTTCGATGATTTTTGATGATTGAAAAAAATTTATTTAATATTGGCTGGCATTTTTATGGTCAGAATTTTAATTAAACTGCAAGTCTATTTACTTCGTTGTCAGTTAAAAAATTAAATGGTCAGTATTTCGGCGGGTGGTAAACAATTGGCCAGTAAAAAAAATTATTTGTCAGTATTTTGATAAAAACTGTAAATATAAATTTTTGATGGGCAGTATATTCGGTACAATAATCAGTATAAAATAAAAATAAAAATAAAAAGCAACTTTTTTTTTTATTCGAGCCATAGACGAAGCTTGTTTCTGCAGGAAAAGTATAGCAAGTTCAGCAATGATGTTTCATATGTTCGAATTATGCAATTCCGGGATCCAGCATTTAAACTTTGGATCGCCGAATAGCCGAAGGAAAAATAAAACTGGATGGAAGGAAGTTGCATGTGTCTTCAATTTTTTAAATCGTTTATTTGCAAATGTATTATTGATATTGCCGTACGTGTGAAATGTGCTAAACTTCCTGCAGCGGCCAAACTGGTACCAATCTGTGAAAAACGGAAGCAAGGGCGTCTAAAAAAAGTTTCAAATACCCTAATGTTAAAGTAGTTGGTAAGCTTTATAATTATTAAGCAATGTTCAAAATTTTAGCAAGAAATACTGGCCAGGAATATTAATTCTACTGACCGAATTTTATTTTTTTACTCCTCATTCTGCCGTCTTTAGCGAAACTGGCGTAACTGACATTTTGTAAACAATGCTCTTTTCCGATTTTTAGCTTATGTAAACAAAGGTTCTATTCCGCTTGTTTACAAAAAGCAGATACGCCAGTTTCGCTAAAGACGGCAGCATTTCCCAATTAAATACTGGCCGAAACATAATACTGCTCATTTAATTTTTATACTGACCAAAAACGGAAAAAATACTGACCATTTGATTATTTAAATATGGACCAAAAACTGAGTAAAATACTGACTGGAAAAATTTTAGCCTTTAAAATTGGCTTTAAAATGTTATTGAAAAACAATATTTTATTAAAACATTTTTTTAATTTTATTTACAGTTTTTGGTAAAAATTCTTAAAATTTTAATTTTTTATTAAAAATTTTGATAATGTTTTGCGGAAAAGGTCATCAACATTTTTTGAAATGAAAATTTTGATGATTTTTGATAAAATTTTATTGAAAAAGAGGGCCACGTGGACTTATATCATTTAACTTAAACTATTATTTAAGCCCAACCAAACATTCTAGACGTAGTCCTGCGTAGGGACATGCCTGACTGTTTTTTCTCTCTCTCTCTTTCTTTCCTTAATCCGCTACTGACGTGCATGTATTAAGACACATTCTTTTTTTTTATGTATGTATTTCTACATTGCCGACCGAGGAATAAATCATACGTAAAAGAAACAATTCAATAAATAAAGTATAAATTAGCGAATTGTAACTAGATCAAGTTTTGCATCGTGACTTGTACGACCTGATTTCACTCCCCCGCGTACGTAAATCTCGGCATATACTTTCGCTATCAGTTGAATAAACAGTCAAAACATGCTGACATGTGTCTTTATGTATGTGTGTACCACATGGGCCTCCCAGAGTCTGATTTTTTTAAATTGAAATTTCATTTTTAAAAAATTGTAGCAAAAGACGAATGCCTTTTAAATTTTGTAGCAAGCTTTAAGGGGTCTCCCGGATAAAAATGGGGCGCTGTTCTGTGTATTTGAATCAATCAGGTTTTAGAGAAGTGAATGATGTAACATAATCCACTTTATTTTATCTGGATGGATTTTTCCCAAATGGAACGAGAAAAACCACTTCTTTTTTTAAATTTTTTATTTTCTTTCTTTTTTTTTTTTTATAAAACTTTTTGTAGGATTTTTGTATGCAATTATCAGGGTGGGTGTACTGATTTTGTTTTTTTTTTCTTATATCAACATCGGAGTATTAGAGTAGAAAATGGAAGAGAAGAAAGCAAAAAAAAAAAAAAAAATACGATTTTTTCTTACCCGGAAGACGGATTTTTATTTAATTTTCCAGTTATAAATAAAATAAAAGGTTTTTATTGGCTCTCTTTCTACTTCCTGGATCTTTAAAGTGCTTTTCTTTTGTTTGTTTTGCACAGAAAAATATTTATGTTTTTTTTTTAAAGAAGGCAGTAATGGTCAACGGTTTTGTGAATTTCTGATAATATGCAAACCGTTTTGGATGAAAAACCGAGATTTATAAGTTTTGACCTCAAATAAAATTTATAATTTCTTTAATTTGGTATGTATCGGGTTGTCTTACGAAATGACGTAATGACTAATGCTTTGTCCGCCATCTTGGAAAAGCTCGTTCTTCGCTTTTCAAGTTTCAACTTGTTCCAAGCAAACAAAAAGCAGGAAAACAAAATCAAAATTTTTCGACCGCAATTTTTTTTTTTTAATTATTTTGCCGCCACCTATACATTTTAGACAAGTTGAAACTTGCACTAAAAATGTTAGGATATATTTTTAAGTTCAAAATTTTAAGAACCAAGGTTTTGAAGGCCAAAAAAAAAAAAAAAAAAAAAAGTATTATTTTTCGAAAGCGCTATGCAATAAACCCGCGGCTGTTAACAGCCCGGGCCAAACGGGAAGACTGGGGTTCGAGTCCACCATGGGTACGGGTACGAGTTGTTAATTTTTCTCAAAAATTTCTTTCCATCTTTCTGTTCCGGGTTTTTTCCTGCTCCGGTTTTTTTCCCTCCAAAATCCAAAAAATGAATATTTTACTTCAATTTTTAAAGGCACTTTCCAATTTTTCCCAAATTGAAACTTAAAACTCTTGGACTAGGGCTATTGTTTTGATCTATTTAAGGGATGAAAGTGATTACGATTTATTGACAGGGAATTTAAGCCATGTGCTTTTTGAGGATTATAATTACGAGCTTGCATCACCGGGCGATTTATTCCCACCGATTTAAAGTGCATATGCTCCTCCTCGATCTCTAAAATATGAAACATAATGAAATTCAATTTGGAAATATATGTTTTTTTTTATTTATTTTATTTTTTATTTTGATGTAATCATATCATTTCCATATGGGGAATGCCTTGTTAGACGTTATACACGCAAAAATTATGATTTCACCCTCGAGACCACACACAATAACGAATTTAATTTAATACAGTACAGAGGAGCACCATAACGAAATATAAATTACAATTAAATTAGGTAATTAAAGAAATATAACAAGGTTCTCCTGACGAGTTTTCCTTTCTTCAACTTCCGGCAATCCACAAACGCTCCAGGCCTTTTGCTGTATCGTAACGTTATTTTCCTTGTTGCATACGATGTTTTATAACACAAAAATTGTGGGTTCAATCTTTTTTTTTCGTTTTATTTTTGATTATAAATGATTGAAATTATTGATTTCTATAAACTTTAGAAGTTATTCTCGAGAATTCTCGCATCGGGATTTCTCTTGAGCCGAGCATAATGACTCGGGCATTTTTTTCGGGAAGATTTTTTTTTGTTCGCTTTTTCGGAGATTTTCCCGAAAATTCTAAGGATTTAAGAGAAATTATCGCGAATTATCAAGATCCGAGAATTTTTTTTACGTTTTGCCTGAGTCAAGATTTGAAGGTTTTTTAGGGATGGACATGACACGACTTAACACGGGAAACTGTATTGTCTTTCTCAACACAATGGGAATGCATCTTGTCTTGTGTCTTGCTCAACACAGATTCGATTCTCGAGCTTTAGAAGCGCATACTTTTTGCATTATGGTGGTTCAAAAAAAACTTTCTGTTGAAAGCTTGGGGGATGAGACAAAATTGCGTTCTTTACTATGTAAAAAACCTGAAAATTTTTTTTTTGTCGACGATTAGGGGTGCCTGTATGAGCAAAAAGGGTCTAAATCGACGAAAAGTGAAACTAATCGTAAAAATATTTTTTCCCTCTCATTTAAGAGGCCAATAATTTTGCCTAAATATTTTTTTCCCATGTTTTCGAACCTGTAGAATACGAAAATGACAACCGTTTCTTCCAAAAAAAATTCTGGGGCCCGTAATTGGAACATCTTTTGGCATTTTTTAATTTTTTTCGGCCTAATTTTTCGAATTTTACTCTGCCCGATCCTTTTACGTGCAGCGATCTGGTCGAAAACATGGCAGCTTATGTTTTCGAACCTGTAGGATCTGAAAATGACAACGGGGATTTTGGAAAAAATACCTGGGACCTGTAAATGGACCATTTTCAGACTTTTTTTTTTGATTTTTTTAGCCAGATTTCTTCAAATTATAGTTACGGTACCGGCATCTACATAGGGGCTAATAATAAGCTCAAAGACATCCTAATAAATTCCTAATCCATTTTCCTAAAAAATAAACTATTAATCCATTTTTCCCCAAAAATTAAACTCCTAATCCATTTTTTCTAAAAGTGCTGGTTCCTAAAATTGTTTTCTTAACTATTTTTCTTTTCCTAGTTTTTAATTTATCTAAAATTTTTTGATCCCTAAAATACAATTTCTTAAAATCCCTTTAGGGATTTAAAAAATAAGGAAAAATATTAATTTTAGAAAATTATATTTTAGGAGTCAAAAAATTTTAGGAGAATTGAAAATTAGAAAAAAAATGGTTTTGAATTCGCAGAATCTGAAAATTTAAACGGAGATTTTGTAAAAAATTTCTGCGGCCTATAAATGAACCATTTTCTAGCGTTAACCGTTAACCGTAGAACTTGCTAGAACGTTCACGATAATAAGTGCAAACCCACACTGAAAAAGTGACATTTTGCACTCTTTGAATTTAAAAGTTTTCATCCTATCAAACTACATAATTTCATAATCCCGGACATGTCCACTGTCTCAGTATTCGTTGACATATTAGCTGACGTGAAATTCCGCCGGAAGAGCTTTTGACGAATTTTCTAACGATTTTAAGACAAGCATTCATCACCTTTGCAAAGGCTTTGACCGCAAAGCCTACACCCTCCCGACATAAAAAAGCAAACATTATCCTGAAAAAAAAAAAAAAAAAAAAAAATCAGAAAGGGAGAAAAACCCGAGGAAAAAGTTAACAAGTCGTCACGTGTTTTTTAAAATTAAGTAAAAAAAAAAAAAAAAAAAAAAAAAAAAAATCGCATATGCTTTATATTTTACCAAAAAAATAAACAAAAAAATAAATTTTCATTAGTGTTGACATTTTGAAATTAAATTTTTTGGTTGGTTTTTTTTTTTTTTTTTCAGAGATGAAAAAAAAAAAAGTTGACGGTTGAAGAGAGAAGGGGGAGGGAGGAGGAGGGGTAAAAGGAAAGAAAGGGTGTCAGAGGGTGTTATTGGGATCACCATGACAACTCAATTGGTTACGAAACTAAACTTTACATTCTCTGAAACCCTATATACAAAATTAAGTAATCAATAAGAGAAGAGACGAGTTTCAAATCATATGTAGCCATCTTTCCAAATTAAACTTTTCCAAATATTCTCCGAAGCAAAGCCGAAATAAAAGAAGGAACAAAAATATCTCTGATTTTAACGAGGAAAAAATATGTAAATGTATTTTTCACATTAAAAAAAAAAAAAAAATTATCACTGGGATCTGGAAAAAAAAGAAAAGAAAGAGGTAACTGACATTTTTATAATGGCGCCAGGAGATCATCATTCAAGGTCAACAACAACCAACTTTTTTTTTGATCTTGTTGAAAGTATTATCTATTGTTTAAATCAATATTAATTTATATTGTTAACGTAAAACAACATTACTGAAAAAAAAAACAAAAGAATTCGACCGATAAAAAATTGAGCAATATTAATAAATGGATATTGGAAAGGAAAAAAAAATGATTAAATTCGTTTTATTAATTTCCAAGAGGTCGTTCAGCTGAAAAAAAAAATGATCGCTTTTCTCGAAAATGATAAGGAAAGACTTTCTTTTTTTTTTCAATCAAGCTACATCCAAAGTCTTTTGAAAATTAATAATTTTATAAATTTTTTAATGAAATGTTACGGTTCAAAATAAGCAAAATATCAAAAATTCGAAAAATAACCAAAAATAGACGGCAAAACAAAAAAATCCCCGCTGACCGTAGAAATAAGTAATGGTGTTTTTTTTTTTTTTTTTTTTTTTTTTTTCACAAAAAAAAAAAAAAAAAAGAAACCCGAGATAAAAATGAGTAAATATCGTAATGAATACAGATCACCTGAGCGCCCGTTCGTTTGCTAATTAAACAGAGTATATCTCTATCGGAAACTCGAATTTGAATTTACCAGGAAAAAGAAAATAAAAATATTTGTTCAGATCAAAATTGAAAAAGTCGGAGGAATCCTTCCTCTTCTCGAAATATGAAAAAAAAAATATATATCGTTTAAGTAAATAGAAATATGTTTAATTGCTTTTTTTTTCTTTTTTTTTTTTTTTATTAACTCAAAAAAAATTGAAAATGAAATTTAAGCTAAATATTGTTTCAGAGGAAAAGATATTTCCATTTACGGTTAAATTAGTAACACGGGCTGATTGTAATGAAATTAACGTTTTTCAATTTTCCTACCACGTCTCCAAATGAAAATAAAAAATAAAAAATACAAAAAAAAAAAAAATTATTTTTATTTTCTTTTTTAAAAAGGCATGTTTGTTATTAATAAAAGGATCGTGCAGGAAAAATGGTAATTTAGAATCGGTTTAATTAAGTAAAATTGTATAGGATACGAAGAATTTTGAAATTGGAGGAAAGAATAGGTTGTGTGAAAACTCTTTTGTTTTTCACTGATTTTTTTTTTTTTTCCTCAAAATTCGGAGAAGTGCTTTGAAGGGTCAGGTCGCCTAAATGTAAACGCTCTCCGCCATTTCGGAGCTGACAATTTTAAATATTTCGTTTCTTACAAAAAATTGCGTTTTAAAAAGTGAAAAACAACCCAATTTTCTTTTTAAGACTTGAAGTAAATATATGGTTTTGAGAAAAAATTATCGCCTTTTAAATATCATAGAAGCCGAAATCTAGGAATTCCTTAATTCATTTGAAATCGCCGCCACCCATCCACCCCCCCTTTTTTTGCCCTTACTTTTACAGAGCTTTTCGGCCTTCCGTATGTTCTTGGGCTATCTACAGCCATTACGAGAAGGCTTTATTACGTATTCCTTTAAGATATTAACTGCCGTGCTTAGCGAATCTAACGTAACTCCATTTTGGAATTGACCGTTTGTTTTCATAAGTTAAAAATAGGAGAAAAGTACCAATTCCGTCATGAAGTTAAGTCAGATTCTTTAATCACAGCAGTTAATCCTAGAGAAACTATCTCCTGCAGAATCATTTTAATCAACCCAAATCGGATGAGAACAAGACGCTGCACTTCACTTTAAAAAAAATGGAATAAGCTTAGAAAAAACTTAAAACTCTTTTTAACTGTTTTCCTTGTTTTATATTCGACTAAAAAAGAAAAATTGGAGACGATAGGTGGCCGCATCACATAAAGTTTAACACATTTGTCCGATAAACTGGTTCACGGGATGACTTTATTTTTTAAAAATGTATTTTTAACTCAAAATGGATTTGATTTTTATTCATGTAATTAATTTCCGATCACAACATGAGGTATAAAGTATTGCCGGTAGGTAGTCTTTTATTTTGCAACGTTTTGGAATTTTTCAAAGAAAAAAAAGTTGAAAAAAAAAAAAAAGAAAAAAAAAAAAGAGCAACTTTGGACAAAAGAAACTTGTTGATCTTAGTCACCCTATTATGCTTCCTTGTTTTTTATCCTCTTCTTCCATCGTAGGTTTTACCGTATATTGTTTTTCTTTAATCTGGAAAAACTGAAATATTGTTTGAGAATTGATACGAGGAAAAAGAGGGGGAAAAAAAAGATAAAGAGGTGGAAAGAGAGAGAGGAAGAAAGGAAATTTTGCTGATGTTCAATCCTAAATATCTTTTTATAGTAACTTTCTTTCATTTTTATTTTATATTATTGTAGAATTGTTATTTTCTTTATATTAATGTTATGGAGCTTAGGGAATTCTCCTTCCATTCACCCGGTTTTTCTATTCCGGGGGGTTCTATGATTTCAATAAAATTGTTTTTCCTCCTTGGAAGCTTTCATGTAGTGAATGCAACTTTTGTTTAACTTTGCTCAACTTCTCTTACATTCTTTTATTATGCGCACTTACTGCTTCTAACTCACCTTTACAAAACTAGGTAATACACTTGTTTTTACGATCTCTTATAGCAACATTCTTCAAGTTTTCGAAAAAAAAAAAAGAGGGAGAGAAAACTTTTCTATTTCCTTTCAGACCTTTTTTTTTTTTTTCCTTCTTTGTATCGTTTTTTGTTATGGGGGTTTTTCAATCCGCTCGATTAAATTAATTCTCGGGAAAAGAAATCGGGGACTACGCCCCTGCACCCCGTGATATTCGGTCCGGCTTGTGCTCGGCCTCGCTTGTCACAATTCTACGTGCCATGAACTTTAAAGTATTTTTTTTCCCTTTTACCGTTTTAATCGTGGAGTGATTAAATCGATGTGATTTTATATTTATTTCCTGTCGAAAAAAATTAATCCCCCCCGAAAGGAGTAAATGGATTAAAATTTAAACGGGACCATATTTCGACCCTTCGTATTAAGAAATGCCACAAAGTCAGTTGGAATTTTAAACTTTTCTTAATCGCTTACATGTTAACGTGGTCGCACCCTCTCGTACCCCCTACTCCCCTCCCCCCAGTCAACCGCCCCCCTCCCCGTATCCCCCCCCCCCCGCCGCCCCTCTCATCACATGTTATTAAATTGGGCACTGGTCTAGAAACTCATTTTCATTAAAACTTTAGACCCTTTCTTAATAATAACATGCAAGAAACCAAATCCAAATTTGGTTTTGAAATTCTCTTACGAAAGCTATTTCCATTCTCTGTCCGGTACAATGAGTAGATATTATAAATTTGATAGTATAACAATATGAGTTTACCCGAATGGCAAATATAAGTTTCAGCAAAGTTTTAATACAGTTGATAAAATGAATTTATGTTGAAAATAAACTATGTGATATAAATTAGGGGAATCCCAACTTTCCTAGATATGCATTCAGATAATTCGTATTCCTGTAATCAGAATGAGTTTTCTACAAAGTTTCTATAGATGATTTCATCAGAATCGGATTAACTTAGAATAATTATTCCTCCAAATGGTTAGCAAGGGCGAAAGGGATGTATTTTGTCGATCGGGAAGAACATTTTTTTCCCATTGTCGGATTGTTTTCTTTTTTTCTTTTTCTTTCTTTTTTTTTTTTTTTTTTCTTGGCGTTCTCATCTCCGTTTAAAGTTTATTTCTGTTAACGTTTCCTTGTTTAATGGAAAAAGAAACACGATTTATTTTTCGGGGGGGAATTTCGATTTCGTTTCGAAGATCGATTTTTCTTTTTCGTTAAGTTCCGGATAACTGCACACCGGTGCTGACAGCCGAGGTATTTTATCAAACTTGTAACGAAAATATTTTTGGTTATAGTTTTGTTAATACTTGTTGAAAACCGCAATTTCTTGTATTCGACGAATGCGGATTTACCGTTGCGAAATGGGCTTGAGTTTCAAGAAGCCTTATATACGGATTATCAGAAAACGACCGTTAATTTATTGCGTAACATATTTAGGGGGCTGCTCGAGTTAATTGATTTTACGTTGATCCTTTCAATTTTCGATTTCCTTTGTTGTTGAGTAAATTTCGGAATAAGCAAAAAGATTTGGATTGGCTCGTTTTTTTTTCGGGGTTTGGATTTTTCGTTTGATAATTTGTTCTGTTTTTCAATTTAATTGATTTTTTTTAAAATTGTTCTGGTATTCGGTGCTCACTGCTTTTCCTCGTACGTTTTTTTTATCATTTCCTCTGTTTTTTGTTTGTAAATTTTTGCTCATCAGTTTCTTAAATAAGACTTCTTTCATTTTTAGATTTTTCTTTCGCTCTTTCTCCAAATTTCTATCCTCATTTCTTCTGTTTTCTGCTTCCATTTTTATTCGAATTTTTTGGTTCTTCGCTTCTTTGCCTGATTCTTTACACCGCTAAATACTTGGAAGATTCTCGCGTTAGTTATTGTCTTAAGCCGGCAGCTCTTTTTCGTGTTCCATGGTTCTTCAGCCCCCCCTACGCCCCCCGTTGTCCTTTTTCTTCGTTATTCAACGCCTCGATTCTTCCTCTGTTTTCTTACTATCGGATTATCCCGCATTTAAAATTCAAGGTTGTTTCCAAGGTCACCGCAATATTGTAATAACGTCAATGATCAAGGCTTTCTGATATGGAAATCGTGAGGAATCGGTTCCACATTTTTTTTTTCCTCCGCAAAGGCAAATAAATAAATCGCTGTCCGTTTGTACAGCTGGTCGTTGAATTGCCTGAAAGGGGAACGATTGTAAACCTCCTTTTCATAACGGCGTTGGCAAGGCGTGACGAACCTTTGTTTCGTACTTTTCTAGCTGAAGGGATGTAGGGTGCGAATAAGAATTTTTCCGTTCATCCGCCCACTGCCACGTAAGATTTGCTATTCGACGCCGAACCGGGAGCTTAACGTCTTGAAAGGACTGAGAAACACAAGGCAAGGTAAGGAGTGTCGTAGAGGTGCCCGGTAGTATTTTGTGTGTCGTGAGGTGTTGTCCGGCGTGTCGATCGACTGTGAAATCTGACACAATCTTCTGACTAAGGAGAGCTGACTGACTAGCCGATCTGGTGTTTAAATCGTTTGCCACTTTGTTGAGGAAACCTATAATGGAAATCATTCCAGAATTAGGTCTAAATGGAGGGAAGGGGGCCTGCACAATGCTGCAAAAAAAAAGAAATGGGACTGTAACCCTTTTGCCTCCCATAGACCCATGGATTTTAATGCCCAGACGCCCATGGGTCCAAGACAAAGCTTTAATTTTCTTAAAAACCTGTAAAAACCATGTAACTGGGGGTATTTTAAACTGCTGAAACCGAATATGAAGTCAAAATTTTAAAAAATCCAAAATTCAAGATGGCGGATGGTTGATAAAATCTTATTTAAAATATTACATAATTTTTTACTAGATTCGAATTTTGTAAACGCTTTATTTACTGCTCTTTTTATTCTTATGAACTTAAAAATGCAAGTAAATAACGGATGGACAGTCAATTATGAAATATTCAACAACAAGCTTCGCCTATGTTTAGCTTATGGGTAAAAAAAACTGTTTTTGTGTACAGGAGTTTATAAGTTTAAATTTAAAAATAATAAAAACTAAATATTTTGAGGGATTTTCTGAACTGCTACTTTCGAATCTGAAGTCCAAATTTTGAAAAAATTCAAATTAAAGATGGAGGACTGTTAACTTTTAAAATTTTCAGTTTTCCTATTTATTATTACATAAAAAATAATCGGTTTTTGAAAAATCAAGACAAATTAATTTTCCGGGAGGTAGCTAATTTAAGACAAGTTGATTTTCTGGGGGGCCGCACGTGCCCCCTACGTAAAATCAAATGTTAGATTTGAAATCAGATTGCAGGAAAACATAGAAATTGATTTCCATATGTTATTTTCCCGATAATTTAGAAAAAGTTTGTTTTATGGGGGGCCACCAGTGCCCCCTACGTAGAAACTAATTTCAGATTCGGCATCATCGACCCCTAAAACCCCTTAATTGATGCGAATAATATTAAAAAATTTTCGGGAAAAGGGTTAAAAAAATTAAAATTGAGTTTGCACCACCGGTGGCATAACTGCGCAATATCAGGCGCATCAATTTTTTTTTTTTAATGTTCCTTTGGCCTTGTGCTTTAACTTTAACTTTATAGATATAATACAAAAAAAAAAAGAAAAATACCAGATTTTATATCTGGAAGATTATTTACAGCAGACGATTTCCCTTTTTTTGACGAATTGGGGACGGATTAGAATAGTTTCCTTGTACACCAGTTTCAACCAGCAAAAATAGGTAATATATTTTGAGTTATCGATGATTTGCCTGAGAAAATAAAATTATAATTTTCCTGTGGCAAATTTGGATCCCAGATTTTAAGAACCCAATTTTTTCGAAATTTTAAGAACCCGATTTTTTTGACATTTCAAGAACCTTTTTATCTCGAAATTTTAAGAACCCAATTTTTTCAAAATATTAAGAACCCAATTTTTTTGAAATTTTAAAAACCCAATTTTTTCGCAATTTTGATTGCCGATATCCTGCACTTAATCCGCCAAAGCCTCTTATTTTTAGTCCTGATTTTTTTCTTAATTATTTTGAGAATGTGATTTAACAAATTTATCTTGTTTTATACGAAAAAAAAAAAAAAAATTGAATTCAAATTCTTTGAACATTTTACCGCACTCATCTAATATCTCCAAGAGATGTAAACTTCCTTTTTACAATGGAAAACTTTTGCTAGTGACTTCTCATTTTTTTAAAAGAGTGCATTATGTTGATTAAAGTCCGTCTTTTCCTTCTTTTCTCCATTTTTACATTTCCTTTTTTTTTCTCTCTCGAGAAAAAAAAATAGAAAAAAGAAATTGTCATCACGATTAATAGCAAATCGGTAACCCAATAACTTGACTTTTAAGAGGAGAAGGATAGAAAAACAACATAAAAAAAAAAAAAAAAAAAAAAAAAAAGAAGATGATCAGGTACTCGAGGGACGAAACCCTAACAGGTGGCTGAAAAGGTTTATGTTTAACTTAAGTATATCCCCTTGCCAACACCTGACGCAATACCTCCAGGGATACTCTACCATATGGCGCTAATATACCTGTATCGAGGAATCATCTGGTGAAGAATCTATCGAAATTAAACTCGCCTCCGCTTGGTAAAATATCGATTACCTCCGTTGAAAACTTAAAATGTGCAAACATTACAGCCCTTGATTACGATAGTTAATAAAAAACAATTAAGGGAGGTGAGGGTGATTGCGTGGTTTAACCTGTCATGAATAAATAAAACGGTCATCAAGGAATTTCGCTTGCTTAGCATAATTTTAATGCGATCATAATTTTCCTACGCAGAATAAGCATTTTTGTTTTTTGTTTTTTTAATTTACACGTTTAATATATTATTTTTTGGGTTTTTTTATTAAAACTCGGCGGAATTATGAAGTTTCCTCACCATATGTTATGGTACCTGCCGCAAGAACTAGAATATGATGACTTTGAATCTAACTTTTTTTTCTTCTTCATTATTAAAATTCCATTTGAGATGAAAAAAGGCCGATACTGATTCGCCAAATAATATCCGAGTGGTTCCTTTTTCGACTTCCTCGATTTTTTTTTCCCTTTTTTTCTTTTGTATTTTTAACTTTTTTAACCATTATGGTTGCAGTTGTAAAATCATCACGTGAAGTGAAGATCACCTTTTCGATATCAAGTCTCGAGTCGATTTTATAAAGGAAAGAAAAATCAAAAAGTAGGTGAATTTTGATTTTTACAAATGGGTGAATTTATTTATTTTTTGTTGAGATGAATTTCGATATGATAAAAAAAAGAGAAATCATGTTCAGGAAACCTACGCTTCAATTTTTCTTTTTGAAAGGAAACGAACGGTTTAAACTCATTAATTTAGTTGGGGTTATCACTATTGTATATCGTGTTATTTGGATTAAAGTAGAGAACAGGGCTAACATATGAGCAAATATTTGTACACGGATTGGATTGAATTGGTTCCGATGTATTGGTTTAATGAAATGTATACAGTCCAATAGGTTTATTGCGTCTTGTTTATTGATGTCTAAGTTATGGGGTGAGGGGGGAAAACAAAATTTTTCTTTTATCGGCGAAGAAGAAAAGGAAAAAAAAAAAAGTCGTTAAACGCCGAAAATTAAACAGTTAATTAGCAGCAGTGTTGTTATTTACGTTTTTAGTAAATAAAAAGTTACTTTCCGAAATTTTAAAAGGTTCTATAATCGGATTTGGTGTAAATTCTCCGCTTGGGCTAATCGAAAATTTGGGATTGGTCTTCTGAGGTGCAATCGGTAGTGTGATGAAAATCGACGTGACAGAAATTTTTATATTAAACTTATAAAGCTGTTAATTTTTTTCTGTCAAAATTTGTGGATTATAAAATTTTTGCTTCATCGATCTTGGGTATATACCAAGGGGGTTACTCACTCGCCAAAAAAGTGTACTAGGCAATTCAAAGTAATTCACTGATAATTCACGGAAATTCATGCCCAAATAAATAGAAGTAATTCAGGGTAATTCATGATTGATTTAATATAATTCAAGAGTGAGCAATCCTTCGGTTTCCACCTTCTTTTCCAGTTTGTGTATAAAAAGTGTAACATTTTCTATAAACTAAAGAACGTATAAACAACGTTTATTTATCTGAATTAGTACCCGAAAGTTCGGGACTAGTCTGCTTTGATAGAAGTAGGCTTATGAAGCTTTCGTCGTTTGAAGTTGACTAGTCTGTTTTACCAAAGTAGACTAGTACCCAGAACGTCTGGTTCTTTATCAAAGTAGACTAGTACCCAGAACGTCTGGTCGTTTGTCAAAGCAGACTACTCCCCAAAGTTCTGGTTGTTTACCAAAGTAGACTAGTCCCAGAACTGCTGGTTCTTTATCAAAGTAGACTAGTCCCAGAAATTCTGGTTGTTTACCAAAGTAGACTAGTACCCAGAACATCTCATTCTTTACCAAAGTAGACTTGTACCGACTAGTACCCAGAACGTCCGGTTCTTAATCAAAGTAAACTAGTCCCAGAACTTCTGGTTGTTTACCAAAGTAGACTAGTACCCAGAACATCTCATTCTTTATCAAAGTAGACTAGTCCCAGAACTTCTGGTTGTTTACCAAAGTAAACTAGTACCCAGAACTTCTGGTTCTTTATCAAGGTAGACTAGTTTCGAACTTTCGGGTGCTAACCAGATTCGGATGACAGTTTTAGGGTTCTGGTCCAGAACCCCCAGAAAAGGGTTTTGAACCTCCGTAAGATGAATTTCAACGCCTTATAATACAAGGTTCAATTCCGTAATAGGAGGTTCAGCTCTTTGCAAAAGTAATTTCAACCCGCCTTAAAAAAAAGTTTGACGCTCTCTCCTTTGACCCCTCTCCCCTCTCCGATAATTTTATTGTATCCCTGTTATTTCCCCTAGCTTCTTGTTGTAATGAGCCGTGTGACGCCCCTCTTACAGAACTTCCGCCCCCTCCCTGGACTTCTAGCTTAGGCTTCGGGCCTGATTCAAATCATTCAAAGACATTTTACTTTCTGGATTATAGAATCCAGAAAGTACAGATACCTCTCTGTCTTTCTGTGAGTTTTTGCTGTAGCAATGGCCCCAATTGGTCAATTTATATAGTAACTGGCAAATACCCGGAAAGAAAAATCTGCCGGTGCATTTCTGAACATGATCATAGCTTATTCAAGGATGATAA
The DNA here is from genome assembly GCA_037577465.1 of Liposcelis bostrychophila. Taxonomy (NCBI): domain Eukaryota; kingdom Metazoa; phylum Arthropoda; class Insecta; order Psocodea; family Liposcelididae; genus Liposcelis; species Liposcelis bostrychophila. Next base: position 16,996,750 of record CM075211.1, on the reverse strand, counting down.
ATCTGAGTAAGAAGCCATTTTTCAAAATTTATGCTCTATTTAGGGCGGTATAATAAATTTAAAAAAAAAAAAAATATTCATCTACATTGACCATATAAATTTTTCTCGCGTATCACTTTTATATTGATTATATATTTATAATTTAATTTTCACTTATAGTGTTTCATAATTTACATATTTATGACGGTTGCGTAGAAACTACTAATTGGAAATAAATTGTTAAGCTATATTAATTATTACACGAGAATTTCATTTCTACAAAAAAAAAAAATTTTATTTATGTTATCAGAACAAATTTATAGCGTATTTACTTATTTTTATTGAACAAGATCATTACGGTTCTCATTTAAAATTAACAAAAAAAAAAAAAAAAAAAAAAATTAAAAACGTTTTTTTTTTTAAGATACCCGACCTGCCGACTTCGAATCGAGAATAGGTACCCGCCGTTTGATACTTTTTTTTTTTTTTTTTTTTTTTTTTTTCACTTTTACAAATTAGAGGGATTTCAGGGATTAAAATTTTGGTTACGGAACAGTTGTTATGAAGTCTTTGCTAAGTTATTTTGTATCGTTTTTGTGGTGATATCGAGAATTTTTTGGGGTAAGATTTATTTTTCAGCCTTGATTTTTTGTTAGTTTCCTCCAGTTCCGCGACTGGAAATATTTCGAGAAGAAAAAAAAGTGACCCGTTCATTTATTTATTTATTTTTTACTCCGTTTTAAAAAAAAACCGCTTTTCAAGACCGAGTAGCTGTCAGAATTGTTGATAACATATTGACGCGTGTTTCGTGGGTGTAGTTTTGTCATTGCTAATGGAATAAAGTCTAATTAATTGTGGATTAGAAAGACACGAGGAATGATTACCGGTTATGATTGTCACGTCGTAAATCAACGGTGTCTTTAGATTTTGCCAGGATTGACAATGTTTCTCTCCTCGAGGTCGTATATAAATTTTTTTTTCTTCATATTATTATCATTTTTTTAGCGTTATTATTTCTTGCGTAACGGTTTTCCAGAAAAAAAAAAGATGGATGTCATTACGATATTTATTTCACGATTTTCTGTGTACGAGTGTGTGGAAGATTTTTTTTTTTTTTTTTCGTGATAAAGATACAAAACTCGAAAATTAAAAATCAGTTAAATTGAAAAAGTGTGTACTTTCTAAAAGCTGTTCCTACATGGTGAGGATTACAATTATCAGCATTTGCATACGGACATTTTTTTTTTTTTTTTTTTTCGAAAAATTTCCCCCTCGTCGTTCCTTTACATTGCCACTTCCCGGGGTGTTTTTTTTTCTGGGTTAAAATATCTTTTTTCTTTGATGGAAAGCACAAGCTTTTGGCTGCATGTTTATATTGCTTCAAGTAAAGAATATTTTTCACCCTTTTTTTATTTTTACAATTTTTTTTTTTTTTTTTGAGGGGGGGGGGGAGAAAAAAATCCAGTCCTTTTCTTAAAAATAATAAATCTTAAATATTCCTTGCTGTTCTGACGTTTAAGTTAAATATGATCTAAATCTTCAGAAAGCTTTTGAAAAAATAAAATTAATTGGCAAACTGTGCGTATGAAATCAAAAAATGTCAGCGGATTGATTAGGACCAGGATTTTTTTTTCTGGATTTAAGCAAGATTTTTCTTGAAATCTTCCCCTTCCCCTTAAATACGTGATGGCTAGCGACCTTACCGACTCACATTCGTGCACGTGCTACTCTATAAAAAAAATCATTAATGGCTAGAGATCCGAAAAGAGATTAGCCATTCAACCATTTCCGGTTTTTCGATAAATCCGAAAAATTAATTCCAGATTGAAGTAATTAAATTTTTGAAGTTCACAAAATAATTTCTATTTTTTTTATATTTACGTTTCTTAATTTTCAAAAAAAACAATTTTAATAAACCAATAAATTTGAAGAATATCGAAGAACCGGAATTTCACCTTTAGGATCTCTAATAATGCCTATGATTTTTGCTTTAGCTTATTCCTTCCCTTAAGTGAGGCATGGGTGAAACCTCAGAATTAAATTGAGGTAACGTTTAAGTAAATTTCAATTGGATGACACATTTATTCATATTTATCCCAGCGAAAAAGGCGACATAATTGTGACGTGTCAGATTTTCGTCTTCATTTAAGGTCATTTTCCGGACTATTTTACGATTTTACGATAGGCGCAGAAAGAGTACGACTGGTAATATTTGTCACTGTATGACGTCTTATTAACGTCGTATAAACGTAGTCTTGATGTCGAAATACAAACGTACAGAAGCCCTGAAGGGTCAAAACTATTTGCCAGTGGTATCGTTGTTTGTTCCGGAACTAACAATTTTAAAGCTGTTAGTTCCGGAACTGGCAACGCTGGATTAAAAATGGCTGGTTCTGAAACTGATAATTTATTTCTTGCCAGCTCCGGAACTAGCAATTTTTAATTTTTGTCAGTTCCAGAACTAGCAAGTTTTTGTCAGCAAATTCAAGTTCCGGAACTAGAAAATTTTAATTTCTGTCAATTACAGAACTGGAAATTTTTTTTCTGCCAGTTCCGGAACTGGTAAGTTCTGTTTTAAAAAATGTTAGTTCTGGAACTGGCAGAAAAAAATTGCTAGTTCGTGAACTGACAAACGATTTCTTGCCAGCTCCGGAACTAGCATTTTTTTCCTGCCAGTTCCGGAACTAGGAAATTTTAATTTCTGTCAGTTCCAGAACTAGCAAGTTTTTGTCAGCAAATTCAAGTTCCGGAACTAGAAAATTTTAATTTCTGTCAGTTCCAGAACTGGGAAATTTTTTCTGCCAGTTCCGGAACTGGTAAGTTCTGTTTTGAAAAATGTTAGTTCTGGAACTGACAGAAAAAAATTGCTAGTTCCGAAACTGGCAAGAAACCAATTGCCAGTTCCAGAACTAGCCATTTTTAATTAAGTGCTGCCAGTTCTGGAACAAGCATCGTCTGTTCCGGAATTAACAGGATGAAATTGTCAGTTCCAGAACAGGCAGCGCTGAATTAATAATTGCTAGTTCTGGAACTAGCAAATTTTAATTTCTGTCAGTTCCAGAACTGGGAATTTTTTTCTGCAAGTTCCGCAACTGGTAAGTTCTGTTTTAAAAAAATATTAGTTATGGAACTGACAGAAAAAAATTGCTAGTTCCAGAACCAGCAATTTTTAATTCAGCGCTGCCAGTTCCGGAACAAGCACCTCCTGTCCCGGAATGAACAGGGATAAAATCGTCAGTTCCGGAACAGACATTGTTAGTTCCAGAACAAGCACTGCCAGTTCCGGAACTAACAGCGTTAAAATTGTTAGTTCCGGAACAAACAAAAGTCGATTCTGGAACAAACAACGACACAACTGCTAAATATTTTTGACCCTTCAGGGCTTCCGTATAAACGTTTTGACTGTTATGACGTCTATGAGACGTCTATGTGACTGTCGGGCAGTGGCAGATATTTATCGGTCAAGTTACAGTTTACAGTTGGAAAGTTGGAAAAATAAAAATGTATAGAAAAAGAAGAAATTTACCGAAAGCAAAATGAGAAAAATCGAAATAACACGAACGATTTCAAATCAATATATAACAGAAGGAATGGCATAAATATTTGTCTTCTCTTGACGATAAAATAATTCATAACCGAATGAATCCACCCTCGTTCATTTTCCACTTTGCTTTTCAGACTCGTCTCGCCTTGAGGCCATCATTATCCACTAACATTATTCATATAATATTATAAGATCCTTATTTGTGTGATATGATGCAAAGGTTTTTATCGTAATAGTAACAATGAATTTTCAGTCAGTTTGTCTTATTCCGTTAGAAATTTAATATCGGAAAGAAAATGAAACGTTATTTTAAACCGCTGAACCCCATAGTTGTGTGTATCAACTTCCGAGGGTAGTTTTAATGAATTCGAATTAAAAAAAAAAAAAAAAAAAAGAAGTAAAGTCAAAAAATTATTTTTCGAGAAAAAAAAAACGACGTCATTTCCTACATTAACGAGTCAAGCGCCTTGAGTTACGATCCAAACTCAAAATCTATATATGCCATAAATAACATGACTTCCAATTAAAATTTAGGCAATTCATTTTCAATGTTTTACGTTACGTAATTCATTTTGGTTTGCTATACTTTATATTTCTTTCATAATAATGACTGTACAATGTATCTCACGGTAATTTTTTTTATTTTTATTTATTTATTTATTTTCTTTTTTTCCTGTTTGAATTTAAATTGTGATTTAAATTTTGAAAATACGTTAGGAAAATTCAGCTCGTTAAAATATTGATAAAATTAATTCACTTAGAAAAAAAAAAGAATGTATTGAATAAACGTGTAATAAAAACATAGAGAATTTTTCATCATACTTATCTCTTGAGCATAAACGAGATATGCATGAAACTTTCTATATTATAATTTTAGTTTTCTTTTTAAAAGAAAAATATATATGTGAATATAATAAAGTTTTCTAAGGAGTTTCATATGAAATTCTTAGAGTATAGCTTTTTTTTTTTTTTTTTTTTTTTTTTTTCCTTCTTCTTTTTCTTCCGTTTTTATATAAGATTTTTTTCTCCCCAATATGCTTGAATACATTGCATATTAAAAAAAGTAGGTTTTATTAGGCGCGATATAAAATTTTTCGAGGAAGAGATGAATGAACAAAAATCATATTACTCAGTAATGCTTATAAGCCTAGGAGTAAAAAGGCTTTTCAAGTCTGGGCTTGAATCTCAATTTTTTGATATTGTGATATTATTTTTTATATTTCCCTGTGACTATTTCTCGCTGCCATGTCTTGTTTCCATTAGGCAATTAATTAGAGGATGCAACTGATTGAGTATAGGAATACTGCATTAGTTTTCATTATTTTAATCGGCTACCACATTTTTTAAAGTTTTTATCATTTCTTTTCTTCTGTTACTGTTTGAAAAAAAAAAGACCCTAAAAAAAGTGAGCTATAAGTACGGCCCATACGTTATAAAAATTTATAACAAGATGATAAAACGTATAATCTTGTAATAAGTTATTATAACGTATTGGTCGGACTTATAACTCACTTTTTCTTGGGGAGGCGCCAATAATGAGCTTGAATTAATGCCGTATGTCGGAGGTCAATTGAACTGACGTATCTCCATCATAAAAATGATTGGAGATAGTCACTTTTGACTATTTTTCAAAATCATGTGACCATAAGTTTAACACCTTGTCTCGTCTAGTAATTGGCAAAACTCTTTTATATCTGGATGTGAATTAAATACGTACTCCACCATATTAAGAAATGCTTTTTTTTAATGACTAAATAAATACCGTACTGATTAAATAATTTCTTAATAAATACTAAACATAAATAATTTTTAATGGAATGGAATGGACACATGGAATTCGATGCTTTGATTAATTCTGTGCCCCAGTGTAGATCAGTAGAACTGAACCGAGTCAGAACTGTACCAAGTCCATTTAGCAACGTACCTTTTTATTTAGATCAAGATTATTGCTGCTTCTCCATTATGGCTCAAAATTAATTTTCTAGAATTAATTTTCAAAATTTCCGGAAGTACTGTGCTTTAGTTATTCTATGAATTTTCGACCATGGATTAAGAATACAAAAAATGCAATGTAGTAAAAATGGCCGACTCCATTTTTAAATCTTGGGTTAGAAATCCATAGAATAACAAAAGCACAGTACTTCCGGAAATTTTGAAAATAATTCTAGAAAATTAATTTTGAGCCATAATGGAGAAGCGGCATATGTTTTTATTTAGATTATCAAGATCCAATGTTTTCCAATTGTTAACAACGGATTATTTAATATATTGAAATTGAAATTGAAATTGAAATTTGTAACCCGATTTTACAATATGTTGTACCATTTTGTAAAATCGGGTAAAATGCAGTTGAATTTTGTAACTTTTACATTTCCTAAAAATTGGCAACGTTTAGTCGCGTCTTCTGCTCGGCTATGTTTGATTGGAAACCAGATAAAAAGAAGCAGAAGACAGAAATTAGCATTAACTGCATTGAAAACTAGAGATCCTAGAAGCGATTAGCCATACATGTAATTCCGGTTCTTCGATATTCTTCTCCTGAAAATAATTGGTCCATTAAAAACGTAAATATAATAAACGATTAAAAATCAATTTGTAAGCTTAAAAAATTTAATATTTCAGACGGTGGTTTATTTTTCGGATTTATGGAAAAACCGGAAGTGGCTAAATGGCTGATCTCTTTTAGGATCTCTATTAGATTCCCTACCATTTTTCCTAAAAAAAATTAATTCCTAATCCATTTCCATAAAAATTAATTCTTGTTTTCCTAATTTTTAATTTTCCTAAAATTCTTTGATTCCTAAAATAACGTTTCCTAAAATGATTATTTTTCCTAATTTTTGCACCCCTAAAATTTTGGAAATGATTCACTAGGCCTATGAAAAGTTGCAAATTTCGGGATTTTTATTTATTTTCGTTTTTTACATTTGAATATTTTTAACGTTGTTTTTCATATTTATATTTTTGTACCGTGTATTTTTATAGTTTTCATTTTATAGTTGTACTTTTATAAAGGTTTATTAGAAAAACAAGAATAAAAAGAAAAGCCTAAATTCGCAGCTTTGCCTAGAAAATTATTACAAAAATTTTAGGGATTTAAAAAATTAGGAAAAATATTCATTTTAGAAAATTTTATTTTAGGAATCAAAAAATTTTAGAAAAATTGAAAATTAGGAAAATAAATTGTTAGGATTTTTTATATCCTTTATAGGAGCTTTGGCGTGAAATTTTATGTAAATAAATGGGTCTATTTACATGAAATCGTTAGGAATTGTTTCCTTTTTAAATTTCCTTCCTAAAAAATTTTAGTTCCTAAATTTTAGTTCCTTCAGGAAAAATGGACTAGGAAATTATATTTTTTTAGGAAAAACGGATTAAGAAAAATGGTCGGGAACGTCTCTATTGACAACAATGTAAAACTTACGAATTGAGAATCCAATTTGTAAAATAGGGTTTCGTGAAAAAATATGCGATCGTGCATAGACTAGTTCTAGTTTTACTCAGAATTAACCTCTCCAATTATTTGGCTAATATAGGCAAGGGATCAGAATAAGTGACAATCATAAATCAGTTAAGTGAATTTATGCATTTCCTGAAAGTCTTCGCTTGCTAAGGTTTGCCTTCTAAACGGGAGGTGCGACAAGCCCTTATTTTTAGCTGCTCGTCCCTGGTAGAAATTTTGAGTGAAATGGCACCTGCCCAATGTCGTTTACATGCCGAAAAACCATAGGGAAACTTAATGCGGATTACGGATCAGCCTCGATTGAGTCCGGATCTATTTCTCAGAAAACATACTGAATTCAACATACAAAGATGAGGCTCGTTCCTTGCTTAAATGCCAAATACTAATCTACTTGATTTAATTTAAAAGTCCAAGAAAACGTATTCTAATAGTCCTTTTTCGTTTAGATCTGCAATAAAACTCTGCTAGCTTTCGGCCGGCGAAAGAGGAGTTGATATTTACAAGTGCATTATTTTAATTTTATAATGTTTGATTTTGAAAGCCTTTTAGCTAAGGACCCCATAACTTCTATTAGCTTCCCTTGCTTCCATTTCCTACTTTTCGGAAAAAAAACGTAAAAAAAAAAAAAAAAAAAAAAAAAATTGTGTAAAATCCGAAATAAAAATTTCACTGCAACAAAAAGGGACATATTACTTTTAACTCTTTTTTTTTTCTAATCAAAGTTAACTGAAAAAAGAAATTTTCGGTACAATATTTAACCTTTTCACCGGGGGAGGGAAAAAAATCAAAGCTTTGAAACAACATACGAAAAGGTTTTACTTTCCCTGTCTCTGAAAAAAAAAAAGCTTAAATTTACTTTTAAAAAAAATCAGAAGTGCAATTACTTAATTGGATACTATTCTAATTTATAATTTTACCTTTTTTTGCAAAGCTTTTTTTTTCGGAGGGGAAAAAAAAGATTTTGAAAAAAAAAAAAAAAAAAAACGGAAATTTGATTTCCAATTGTTAAATTTTCCTTTTTTTTTTTTTTTTTTTTTTTCTTTTTCGCTTTTTTTTTCTTTTTAAATTAAATTCATAACGATTTTTTCCCGGAACTTTATTTTATTATTATTATTATTTTTTTTTTATTTTCTTAAAAAAGTTTTGGATTTTCGACGGGATAAAAATCGTTTTCAAATTTCAAAATGAAAATCATATCACAACAGTTATGCTCGCATAATTAGATCAAGATTTAAACGATTTTGTTAACAGTTATCACGCTAATGTGTACGTACCTGGGGGATATAAATCAGGTCATGAGAGTTTGACAAGGATATAACTACAATTTCTGACTAATTGAAATCATTTTATATTGTCGACGTGACATTTGTCTTTTGAGAGTGCAGTCATGGATTAGGATTTTCGCCTTGGGTAATGATGGAATAAATTATTATAATTGCCGTTATTACCTTTTACGCGATTACAATCCCATATGTCATTAAAACATTAAATTGCATATTTTTTTTCGGAAAAGGAACGGAGAGAATAAAGAAAAGAAAAAAAATTGGCATAGATTTCCCCTAATTAAAATATTTTTAACGATAAAAGCTTATATACGTTCGAAAAAAAAAAATATTGTAAAATAAAATAAAAAGACATTTGAATGCAAACCGGATCGTTTGCGCGAAACAACTCTCCCGACATTAATGAACTTGCATGCAACATTTTTATTGAACAATGATTAATTATAAATCTTAACTTTAATTGCTCCACACATAACCTCAATTGGGCTATTAGTTCAACTACACCCACAACTTCGAACCAGTAGGTATCATTTTCTCCTCCGCTATATCGCTTTTGGGATACAGTCAATTACTATTTTCAACACTTTAGATTTTTATTTACTTGTTTAAAAGCGATTTTTGAGAGTGGGGCAAGCTGAAGGAAAACCGCGAATTTTTTTTCTTCCCTTTTGAACGATTCTTATTATTTAAAATATTTTTAGAACTAAGGTTTTCCAGTACCGTCGTTGCATTTAGTAAAGGAATAGTGATTTTCCTGAACTTGATGTTTACCTTTACGATTTTATGCTTTTTCATTGCTGCTTTCTCAAGCCGCAACGAAGGTATGTAGACCGAAAGAATTTAAAAGAAAATTTGCTTATAATTATAATGGAGCCAAATGACCGGATCGCTAGATCAAAAGAATTTATTCGATTTGGCTCATAGCTAGAAAAGTTTCTTAAGTACATATCATCCCTGATGATGAATTTTTGTTCGAAATACGTATTGGGTGCGATGGATTTTTAAATTTTCAATATACCGTTTTATGAAATGACCGAAAAAGGAGGAGTTGTTCTTTTGATCTAGAAAATTTGCTTGTTATGTTACGCAGTCGGATCACACAACTCATGTGATGTGACTACAAAGAGCCGTGTAATCCGATTACACAGGGGCACAAAAACACGAGTTACTGGCTCGTTCCACGTTTAAGTATTAGGCCGTATCGAAATTTGGAAATTTTTGAATTCGAACATGGCACTATGCGGAAAAGTTGTGACTTAGGGTCAATAGTAACCTACACTGTAAAAATTTTTGTGTAATTTTAACACAATTTATAATTGAAAAACGGTCCACACATTTTTATTTGTAAATTATAAACACAATAACAAATATTGCCTAGCAACATATTGTGTCAAAATTAACATAAAAAGAGTTACATACAGAGTGTGTGGACCGAGTTTGTTAAAAATACACAAATTTTTTTACAGTGTAGAATCTTTTCAAATTTTTTGGCCAGCACTTTCGGCCGTCTCGATTGGCTTTAAGTTTTACATGTTAAAGGATAAGTGACATAACTGGTGTCATATATTGTTTAAGATTACAAATCTTTTTAACCTGACAATTTGGTAGCAACATTAATTTCCCACTACCCCCCTTCCCTTTCCTTTAAAAATCTTATCTTTTACCCCCCTCACCCGACCGAGGAACACTCCCAACTTTTTCTGCACTTTTAAGTCTTTCATTTTAAAGACATGTTTTAAATTAAATCTATTAATCTGTAAATCTTTAGCCAACTCATGCCTTAATATCTTATAAAGGATAAGTGATTTTGGCAGTTTTTAAAAAGCTTGTTAAAAAATTGTCTAGAAGCCTCAATTACTGGAAAAGTGCGTTTTTAAGATCGACAAATTTACAAGAAATTTAAAGTTAAAAGTTAATTTTAAAATTAGGCGACATGAGCGAAAGCATGGACTTAAAAAATTTCTTGTAAATTTTATTTAAAAAAAAAAAATTAAATTTTAAATAATATTCTGACTATTTTTTTTTTAATTTTTGGCATTTTTTAATAGTAAAATTAGATGACATAACAAAAGGAAAAACTTTAAAATTTCTTGAAGTTTTATTTAACTTTTTTTTAAATTTTCTGCTATTTTTTTAAATATCTCTTTTTAAGTATTAAAATTAGGGTGCAAATTCACTACGAGATGTTGAATCAACATCTTGGTACAACAAGTTGGACCAACATTTCTCACTAATTTTGGTGTAGAAGTAAATTCTGCAATATTTGATTCCTTCGTTTGGGGTGCGAATTCACTATGGAATGTTGGACCAAAATGTTGGTGCAACAAGTTTAGCAAACATGTTATATCAACTTGTTGGAATGTTAAACGAACTTGTTGCACCAACATGTTTGTCAAGCGAACGAATCGACTAAGGCAGAATTTACTCCTAGGGTGCTAATTCACTATGGAATGTTGAACCAACATGTTGGTACAACAAGTTGGTACAACATGTTTGTCCAACTTGTTGTACCAACGTGTTTGACGAACGAATCGACTATTGCAGAATTTACTCCTACGCCGAAATTAGTGTGGAATGTTCGTCCAACAAGTTGGTACAACATGTTGGCCCAACATTCCACAGTGAATTTGCATCCTTAGACTACGTAAACTATACAAGAATTTAGAAATTTTAAATAAAATGTTCACTACATTTTTTAATTTTCTCCTTTTTCCTTTAGCCAAAAATATGAGCTAAAAGCAATGTTTTAATATTAAAATTTTAACTTTGAAGAATTGAGTTAAAATTTTGACTTAATTTTTTTTCAACTTTGGACCTTTTTTTTTTTTTTATAAAAAATTTAAAGTTTTTTTCGTGCCAAGAAAAAAAAATTATATTTTTATCTAAAAATTCGAATTTTTTTCCAAAAACGAGCAAAAAAAATGCTTTAAAATTTTTAACTCGTTTCATTGTTTAAATTTAGCAATATTAGGACAGTACCCCAAAGACGTATTCCTACGTAGGGATATGCCCCCATATCCCAGTGTGATTTTTACAAATCATTTTTTTTTTTGTGCTGTTTATCCTTTAATGGACCTCGATACCAATCAGAATTTGATAAATCCTAAATTTTTTACGAATGAAAACGAAAATTTTCGAAATGAATACGAAATTTTTTTCTGATGGAAAGTCAATTGCTGGTCCATTGCTGGTCCTCCAGACACGAAAATTCCTAAGCAGCCCAACAGAAACAAATATGGATTAAACAACCCCGGGAAGAAATTTGAGCTCATTCCACTAATTTTTATTTGTTCATATTGTGTGCTGAATTTTCGGTCTCTGCCCCAAATTATGAGTGGTCGTTTGAAGTCTCCCTAGTTTAATATTGGTTTTTTTAATTTTTCTGCCTGACTACAAGGCCGATTTTTAATTCCTTACTTGCTTGGTTCTTTGTGTTCAACTTTTTTCCATTTCATTATTAAGTTTTATACGACTTTTCGTTCTTTATTTTCGAGAAAAAAAAAAAAAGTCACTGCAAAGTCGAAAATGAAAACTCATACTAAAATCATGTAATATCTTTAATATATTTCTTTTGCGGATTCTAAGAAGGCCGTTGTCTCCCATTTTATTTAAACGCGGCACCTCTATTAATTTCCGCTTCTCCGAAGAAAATGTGTATGGAAATAAATCTTTACCGAGTTTCTTTATTGTTGAAATTCTTGACATGGTTTTCTTCTCATAATGGCATTAACAATGTTACAGTATTTTCCTACCTCCTTATTAGAATTTCAATCATTCCAAAAGTTTAATAACCTAGTTCTCCCCCCCCCCTCCATCCCTCCATCCCCTCCTTCATTCTATAAACATTTTTTTTACAAGATTTTCCGTGATAACCATGTGCTTCGAAACGAATTCGGATTTAACGACCCTGAAAATCCTAGGATTTGAAAGAAAATCGGTTTTATTTTTTTAAAGATGGATTTCCGCGATTTTATGTCGAGTCAGCAATTGAAAATGCTGTCTATTAACTTTTTTTTTCTGTAATATTCTTCGCAACGAAAATTATTTGTCAAGGAGTTATCTATGTAATCCGTGCTATTTGCATGTAAATGATATATTAAGTTTAATGAATATTTTCTCATAGGGGTGACGATGGGGTGGTTTATCAAGGAAACATTTCATCTTTAATATTAAAGGAACTTTCCTCGTGTTTCTAAGTAGAGCAAATGAGATCAAGAAAAAAAAAAAAGGAGAAGATGAATGAAAAAATAAAAGGAAGAGGGAGAAGAGAATCGGTGAAGAGAAGAAGAAGAAAAAAAAGTAGGTAATGGGTTGTTAATGAGAAGTTGGGAAGTCTGTCGAGACCGGGAGGGGGAAATGCTAAGAAAGAAAAAGCTTTATCTTGGGGATCGTAAAGACGTTCATTCATGATCACGCGACCTTGACCCCACATGACGTATATGAACGGGTCGGGGTGGATAAACCAGCAAAGGAAAAGCCAGGTCACAAGCGATCCCTCTGCATGTCGGCTTGCCTTGCCATATCATCGATAAAAGTATCAACGGTGGTCTAGTATTTGAGAGAAGTTAAGTCCGGAAGATTTTCCCCCGAACGTTTTCCTTTCCTCAAATTCTTTGACTATCAAGTTTCGGATTTTTTTTTGCTGGTCGGCTCCTGACGTATTAATATTTCTTTTTATGTATCATTGCTCTTCGAATTTATTTGATGGTTTAGGGACAACCAAAACCCGTTTGGTTCTTGCGAATGAAATAAAACCAACCCCTTTCGGCCAGTCCGAAAACCGAGATGGAAAAACCCTCAGTCAAAAAGAATGAAAATTACAGAGCTGAACTTCTCGGCAAAACATAATGAATCTTTGTTAGAAGGATGCTCACGACACGGATACTTGACTCGAGTCGGGCGTCTGGAGCCGTTTCCGTGTTTCCATCCCCCTCCCTTTTTCTCCTTCCCTTGTCGCCCTCTGCCGCCCCCTCCCGAGGCGCTTCCGTCTATTTGTAAACGCGGCCTTCACCCGTCGTCGGTCAACGAGAAATCCTTTACTTTGGCCTTGTTTTCACATCATTCTTATAAGGTCAAGGTCGACCTTTTTCTTTTTCTTTATCTTGTTAAATTGATTTAGTTGAAAATGATTCCGATTGAAGGGGTGGAATAATCTTCGCGAATTTTTTGACTTTTATCTTTTTTATTTCTTTTTCGTAGGATTTGTTTTTTTTTTTCCCTTCCAATGGGAGGGGGGGAATTTAAACTCATTTTCTTTCTACTTTTGAAAGGTTTATTACCCCCCGTTAAATCCTTTTGCAGGGAATTTCCTGTCGGCTTTTGATCGGTTTTCGTTTTGGCTAACCGTTTGTGTTCTTATGTTTGGTTGTTGATTTTCGGTGTATGCTTGTCTGGAATGACATGTGGAGATTGGAATGGCAAAAAGCTTCTGCAAGTCAAATTGTGAATCTTTTTATGTACTAGGTTATAACTGCAATGAAGTTTAGAGTAATAATAATAATAATTAGTATTCTGGCCGAAGGTAGGTCTTAGGCTTTTTCCCGGATTGAGAAGTGTTCTCTCCACCTATTTCTATCCTCTTCCTCCTCTTTTAATTCCCAATACTTCCTTTTTTCTCTAAGGTCGTCTAGTATTTGTATTTTTCTTCTGCCAGCCCTACGAGTGTCGTCTGTCTCCAGCCTACCCTCTATCACGTCATGCAGTAGACAATTCCTCCTCAAGACGTGCCCTAATCAGTTTGCCTTTCTCTGTCGTATCGTCTTTATTATAGTCCTTTCCTCTCCCACCCGTCTCAAGACTTCTTCGTTTGTCACCCTGTCTGTCCATTTTATTTTTTCTGTCCTGCGCCAACACCACATTTAGAGTCATAAGCAACCTAAACTTAAAAGTAAGTCGGGCAAGAAATTCGAATTAAAACAGTAACCTGTACCGTTGATTTATTTCATCAGAGCCAATAACAAGCAAGGCTGGGTGTTTTTAAGTTCAGTTTATCTGTCAGAATCTGAATCTCTATGTAGCATAAAGTTTAAACCTTCCAGTAGAGGTAATTCTCCTTATTCCTTTACTCCGAACAGGGTGTAGTGGGACTTTTAAGAAGAGGCCTGCCCTCCCTGATATCTCCATGCAGACATGTGGATTGTGGATTGTGGCCTGGCTGTGAGAGTAAATTAGAGTCGATTAATGCATTCATTTTAATTGTTTTGGACCAAAGAGTCAAAGAAAGGTCGCATTCTGTTGCTAACTTTCTCTAGAAACTTGGCTGATGTTGGAAATTTTATTTAATTTACCTGAACCTATTCTGCCAGAACTTGGAACCTGACCATCCGTGCTCAAGAGAGGCTGTTGGTGTTCGAAAGTAAGGTCTTATGGCGTTCGAAACTAAGGTCATAGGCCCTAGAAGGAATTCGTTCACATGCGTTCAAATGACGAGATCCTTAGGCTCACTGGTCAACCATTAATCACTAGCGTGATTAAGTCCCGAAGGCTCAAGTGGGCGGGACATGTCGCTCGCGCACCCCCTTCAAGATATATCCGGCAAGTCCTGGAGGACAGACCGACAAGTTCCAGACCTCGGATCAGATGGGGAGATAACGTCACGGCTGATGCGAGAAGGTTGGGAGTGCCTGACTGGCGGGATACCTGCCAAGAGAGGTCCGAATGGAAAAAGGTCTATAATGCGGCTATGCGGCTCCTATAAAAGCTTGGTGTGTGTATACTCCGCCAGATAAACATACGGGACAGATTTCGTCCTAATTCGAATTCCTGAACAGATATTCACATTGCCAAATAAAAAATCAAAGTCCTGTGGAGTATTCTTCAGTCTCAATACACCTGGAATCTTTTACTTGTTTGGGTAAGCAGTTTTGGAGAATAAAGAAAGTCGTTACTGTAACAAAAAATTGGTAGGAAAACATCACTCTTGTATTTCTGTGTACACTTCACTTTACATTGGAGTGCATTACTTTGCATCGGTAATGCAAATTGCATGGCGACTACATTACAGACTTCATTATCTTTGCATTGCAAACTTTCATCTTTCAAGTGCCGGCTCCGAACGGAGATTGGTTATCATCTGGCAGATTTTTACTTTTGAGACCGCCGCTCTAGAAAGACTAAAGGAATCAACACCAAACTAGTCCCTGAGATTCTTAAGCTACGAGGTTTTCCTTCTGCCTTGCTTGCTCTTACCCTCGATTTTTCCCTCCATCACAAGCTGAAGGAGTCGGTACTTTCCATTTCGAATTACGTGGCCGAAACACCGAGCTTCCGACGCTTGATCTCGTAGAGCACTTCCAACTTTTGTTATGGCCCTGGACCGAGATTTTAAGTTACAGTAAACTTTTGTTACCTAAAATTTATCTGTCATTTTGATTTTTGACAAACACCGAAACAATTTTCACTTTTGTGTCGAAAAAGTTGGCCATAGTTGAGCTGAATTGAACAAAGCACTCCTTATTATAACAGATTGGGGGGGCGAGCGGTAGTCCATTGGTAAGACTCTCGATTCGCACGCGGAAGGTCCGCGGTCGAGTCAAGTTTATACCATGCATTCACCTCTTTATTCTTGTTATGAGATTAAAAGTGAAATCATATTGTGATGCCCAACACGGTTCGGAATCCGTGTCTAAATATAGTAGGTCCCTCTCATTCACCCACTAATGAGAGTGGTAGCTCTTGCGCCCTTTGCCTAAATAAAAACGCCTAAGTAGTGGGTTTGGGCTGTAAGACTACCTCCCCTAAACTTAATTGTAGAGAGGGTAGAATTTATTTATTATTATTATTATTATTATTATCCTGAAGATTCCGCTCATATAGTTCCTAGGAACTAATATGGTTTGAAATATGTGGGCATTGAGTTGCAAACACATATTTATTCGACAATGTTCAAAAATTTACGAACTATACGACATGTCTCGAGAATCACATTACGCTGCATGGCTCTAAGCACTGATATCGGGATGTTGTGTTTTCTCATTTCCATGACCTGTATTCTGCTGATGAGTCCATTACAAGAGATGACCATTGGAAGAATTCGGACTTTATCCATGTGCCACATTTCTCGGATCTCTTCCGCAAGTTCTTCGTACTTTCGAAGTTTCTCTCCAAATGCTTTTTGCAGATTGTGGTCTAGCGGATGAGAAACGTCGATGATGGTAGCTATTTTTTTTTTTCCTTATCTTTGATTACAATGTCTGGTCGGTTGTTTGTGATCGTTTTATCCGTGAAGATTGGCCGGTTCCAATATATCTGAGTCGTTTCTGTTTCAATCACGGCTTCGGGTTGGTATCTGTAGTACGGAGTTGAGTTTCTGATGCCGCAATGCTTACTCACAAGATACTTATGTAGAATTTTAGCGGAAAGATCATGTCGGTTAAGATACTCCGTATTCGAGAGTGCTTGGCATCCGGAGGAGATGTGTTGGATGGTCTCTGACGATTGATTGCATAATCTACAGATGTCGGTGATATTCTTTTCCTTCAAAATGTATTTCCTGTAATTTCTAGTCTTAATCACCTGATCCTGGATAGCAAACATAAATCCTTCGGTCTCTCCATAAAGCCCCCCTGTTTCTATCCATTTATTCGATTCTTTGTGGTTTTCCTCGAGTGCAGTCTTGAATCTACCATGCAGTTCTTTTTTCCTCCAGCTTTGATGTAAGTTTTCTTCTATCGTCTCTTGTGTGGTAGTATCAGGATGGTTCAGATTGAGAGGGGAGTATTTGTCGGCCCTAACTACAGCATCGTGTATTCGGGATCGTTCCTTGGTGCGTTGAAAATATTCTTGTAAATTCGCATTTTGCTTCATAAGGTGGCTTTTTAAATTCATAAGTCCTCTTCCTCCCTCTTTTCTCGGCAGATATAAACGCTCGACGGCTGCTTTCGGATGTTGCATACGATGCTGCGTTAACATCACTCTGATCTTCCTGTCCAATTCTTCGATTTCGGTCTGAGACCATCGGATAATTCCGAAGGTGTACGTGATGACCGGCATAGCCCACGTATTGATGGCCGTTATCTTATTCCTTCCGGATAATTGTGTTTTTAATATCTTTTTAATTCTCGAAATGGCTTTTTTTTTAATGTCTTCTTTCACAATCTTGCTTTCTTGAGTTATTCGTTCTTTAATTCCCAAGTACTTGTATGTTTGGTTTTCATTTAGCCTAGGAATTTCGATGTTACTGAGCTCCAATCGTACATTTTCTGCTTTTTCGATTTTTCCTTGCTTCATCGTTATAGCAGCACATTTTTTTATTCCGAGCTTCATTCTTATATCTGCGGAGAACAGCGTCGTTGTTTCTAGGAGAGTCTTCAGTCGGTCCTCGTCAGGTGCAAAGAGTTTTAAGTCGTCAATATATGACAGGTGCGAGATTTGTTGATCCTTGTTGATTTTGTATCCAGCATTAGTTTCGTTGAGAAGGCGACTTAGTGGATTCATGGCCATCACGAACCATTTAGGGCTCCAGGAATCTCCCTGAAAAATTCCGCATTTGATGTTAATATATTTACTTTTTGTTTTTCCTAGCACGAGCTTCGTTTTCCAATTTTTCATTGCAACCTCAAGGAACCTGATTATCATGGGGTGTATTTTATAGATCTCAAGGACTTGTAGCAGCCAGGAGTGCGGGACTGAGTCATATGCTTTTTCGTAATCGATCCAGCTAAGAGCAATATTCTTCTTTCCTTGCTTTGCTTGTTGTGTGATAACCTGGTCTATTATGAGTTGTTCTTTGCATCCCTGTGAATTTCTGGCGCATCCTTTTTGCTCATCCGCTATTACGTTGTTGCTATCCAGATGTTCGGTTACTTTGCTCGAAATGATCTTCGTTAGAATTTTGTAGACCGTGTTCAGACATGTAATGGGTCGGTAGTTTTTCGGATCACCTGGCTCGTTGGTTTCAGCTTTGAATTGGAGATACGTCACTCCTTCAGTTAGAGCTTCTTCGATTCTATCAGGTTCGTTAATGCTGGTTTGGAAGCATTCCGCCATGACCGTATGTAGTGAATAGAAGTATTTCCACCAGTAGTTCTGGATTTTGTCTGGTCCAGGCGCTTTCCAATTCGACAGCCGGCGGGTCGCTTCTTTTATATCCTTAGCGGATATATCGATTGCGGACATTATTGGTAAATGCTGATTTATTTCTTTTTCTTGCTCGATCCACTTGGCCTGTTGGTGCTTTTTCTCTATTGACCAAATATTCTCCCAGTAGTCTTCTATTTCTGCTTGCTTTGGATAGGCCCGTTTACGTTCATTTTCCGTCATTTCCAGTTTTCGGTAGAAAAGTTTCTGGTTTCCGCTGAATTCCGCATTTTCCATCTTTCTCTTATGGCTTTTATTATACCTCCTGAGGCGTTTGCTGTAGGCTAAGAGTTTCTGCTTGAGGTCGTCTATTACCACTGCTAATCTATCCGATTGGTTTTTGAGTGTTGTTAGTCCATATTTTTTGTAGAGGTTTCGGTATTTTTTCTTGGCTCTATCTTGTAGAGAGTTGTTGAGTCGAGTGAGGTCGCTTCTTAGTCCTCCTATTTTCCTCTCCAGTCTTATTCTCCATGGAGGGTGCTCTTTTCCTCGCCTTTCATTCCATCTCCTTGCAGTCCTACCTCTCAAGTAATTGCTTACTGTTTTTGCTCCAATGTACGCAATGTCGACAATATCTTTAATGCTGACCTCTCGGATATTTATTAACTCTTCAGCTATAATTTTATTCATCTGGTGCATCACTCGTAAAGACTCATTATTAAAAGCGATTTTGTTAAGCGTGGGTCGGTCGGCAGGGGACATTCCTATAAATTTGGTTTTGTTTGCTTCAAATTGTGTTTTCAGTTCTGGGTCGTAGGAGATTTGGTTCTGTTCATTTAAATATAGTAGGTCCCTCTCATTCACCCACTAATGAGAGTGGTAGCTCTTGCGCCCTTTGCCTAAATAAAAACGCCTAAGTAGTGGGTTTGGGCTGTAAGACTACCTCCCCTAAACTTAATTGTAGAGAGGGTAGAATTTATTTATTATTATTATTATTATTATTATAACAGATTGGGAAATTGAATTTTTGAAAAATCGATTTCCTGTCTATTCAAATTCTTTTATTCAGTCCAGATTGGGATTATTTTGAGCTTCATAAACCGAAATTCACAACGATTTCAAGATCTTCTTCATCCTGCAAACTCTTAATTTCAATTTTGTATTTTTATAAGAGAAAAAAAATATTATATAAATAAAAAGGTTGTTGGAGTAAGGGGAAGGGTTTTAGGGTGGAGGGGATACCAAAGGACACGCGTAACAAAATACTCCCGGTTCTTTTTAATTTAACTTTCGTTTCGGGGAAAAAAACTTTTTTTGTCTCACTTCTTCTCAGAAGCATAAATATAATGCCTTTCTAGTTACCCAACTAATTTGGAACGAAAACCAAATTGAATAATTTTCTCTCTTTGAAAAAAAAAAAAAAAAAAAAAAAAAAATTCCTCTTGTCTTTTCTCTCCTTCTCTCTTACTCTCCCTGCTCTTACTTTTATTTTATTTCATTTTCTTTAAGAAACTTTTATTTCTTTGGTTTTCTTCTTCAAAAGGAAACTTGGCACTTAATTTTATTTGAGAAACTTTTTTCCTTTTTTTTTAAACATTTTTTGTGGGTTTTCAAAGAATCGTAACACTTATCATTTTCATCTGTCTTATTGTTTTTTTTTTTTTTTCTTGATTTAATTTATTTGTTATTTTTATATTGCAAATTAATGGATTTCATTTATTTATTTTGTCTCTTATGCGACGGATTTCCTGGAAGGAAAAAATGTTTGGAAAAAAAAAAAACTTTCTTTACGGAATTTCTTGTACGCATAAAACCAATCATGGCCACGTCAATTTGTTATTATGGGTGTGAGTCTTGTAATTCGGATATCACATCAGATATCGCATAACTTTTGACCTTGAATCGGGATTTTGTTATCAAAATCGATTCGATATTGATTAATCAAAATATCATTTATTTGTGACGGGCAGAGCTTGATTGAATAAGACAGTGGCATGTAGATAATTTTTTTTTTTTATTTTGCAGCGCTCGTCCGTTTAAAATATTTATTGCCCTATGCATGCATTTGGATGTTTTTTTTTTTTTTTTTTTTTTTTCGTTTCATGCCGATTTTGATTTATAATCATCTTTTTGTTACAAAGTGATCATATTGATCGTTTGATATATCAGAGTGCGTACGCCAAAAATTTGGGTCTTGTGCCTGTTATCTTATTTTGAGATCAGAAGGAAGTGAATAGCTAGAGAAGCATACTGACCGAAGCAGGATGGCTGCGGGAAAGATGGAATACATTGGAAAATACTCGGGACCGAAGGCAAAGAAAGTTAAACGGAAATTGTGTGTAGGCTTAAAGAACGGAAGAGGAGAGAATAAGTTATTAAGAGATCAGACGCAAAGGAACAGGGCAAAAAAGAATAAACATTTAAGCATTAGACTATTTGCTTAAATGCGACAGGACTACAAAGTTAAAAACTGAGGAATGCAGACAGAGAAAAATCAGTGAAAGGGTGCGGGTACTGTTGGATAGAGAAAATGGACCTTTAAAGGTCAAATTCACGGACAAAAATTTGGAAGCCGATAAGCTAGGAAACCAAACTCTGATCATGGTTAGAGCTGGTGGCGAGTAAGCTTAGGCTGAACTTTGAAGATTAGTATGAATTAGTTAGCCTTAGGTTTTGACACCAGAGAGGCATGCTAATAGCAACAATGCACCCAAAAAAATGAACATACCTCGTTTGCAATACAAGCGATGTTGCTTAGCGACAAGCACCCACGAGTCTTGGCACAAAGTCTACCTCTTAGACCTAAGATATGCAAAAATGCTTTGCGACAAAGTGTTTTCGTTTTGACCCAAAGCAGCATTTTTTTAGTGTATAGTTACTGCGATGCAGAAAGTTCTAGAAAAGTCTTGGCGTTATTTTATTCCTAGAATTAGAGTGGCACTTATTTTACGAATTCGTAAATTTTAGTAAACGCACCCCTAATTTTTTTTATAGTAAGCGAAAGAAGATTGCCTGAATTTTTTCAGACTTTTTGGGACGTCGTTTAGCCGTGTCCCCGGGGGCCCTAAAAATTTAGAAATTCCCGTAAAGACCGAAAAATCAAAAACATTTATTATGTAAAAGTTTTTGTTTCCTATTCGGATTTTTATGCAGATCACGAAAATATTGTTACAAGTTATTCATCGCATATATGGGTTTGATGATAGAGGCCAAAATAAGTAAAAAAAATTAGCAAAATATGCTACAGCGACATCCATAATTTTTTTTCCAAAATTCTTCATATTTTGTCCTCTGGCACAGTCATTGTTTGTCATAAATAAATTCTAACTTCATTTTCCGAATCGGAATAAAGTTTGAGTAGGAAACGACCATTCTTACATAAAAATAAAATTTTTGATTTTTTGGTCTTTACAAAAATTTTGAAATTTTTAGGCCCCCGTGATCAGGACTAAACCAAAAAATCTGAAAAAATTCAGGGAAGCTTTTTTCGGTTACTATAAAACAATTAGAAGGGGGAGGGGGTGCGTTGCCGAAATTCAAAAATTCATAAAATAAGGGTTACTTTAATCAACACAGCTAAATTTTCCTTTGCGAGCATCACCAAAATCTAAAATTTTTTTTTTTTTTACTCTGCAGGTTCTCTTGGGACGAACCGAATCAGGATTCAACGTGCTAAAGTTGTTCTGTATTAGCTTTACCGTGACCTCGTAAAAAGAAGGTAGGTGTCAATAAAATTTTTTCATTTCAAAATATTAAGAGGAACACCGGAAGAAATGGCTGTTTTTGTCAACACTCGATTTAAGGGGAAAAAAATCAAATTTTAGGTATCTATCGAACTCCTTTGACGGTTTCTTGTATTTTTGATACAAGTTTCAACTTGTTTCAAGCAAACAAAAACCAGAAAAACAAAATCAAGGTTTTTCGACCACAATTTTTTTTGAAATTATTTTCTTGCCGCCCACACATTTCAGACAAGTTGAAATTGGCACTAAAAATTCCAGGATATGCCAGAGGAGTTGCTAAAAGTTACCTAAAATTTGGAGTTTTTCATCATAAATCGAGTATTGGAGAAAACAGCCATTCCTTCTGGTATCCGAGAAGCTTCTTCTTAAGGTTTTCACGGACTCAAAGTCCGAAGTTGTAAGGAAGGGTAAAAAGCACCAGAAAAAAAAAACCTTTTTCTGAACTCGAACTCTAGAGGCAAACCGCTTTTTTTTTTTTTATCATAACTAGTATTCTTACAATTCAAAAACAAAAGTTTCAAAATGGAATGAAAGTTCAAAGTTTCAAATTTCGAAGAATTTTGAGAGGATTTGAAAATTTTTAAGTTTCATTCTATTTTGAAACTTTTTTTCTCAATTTTTTGAACTGAATTTGAAGTCCATCCTAGTCCTTTGAAAAGATTCTTAATTTGTATGTTTTAGATCCTTAAAATTCCTAAATTTCAAACATAAATCGCTTCGAGTCACTCGAATAGATGGCGGTTCTGTTCGATTAGCTTAGCAAAACAATCATTTTTTGCAATTTGGCTTTGCTTATACTCTTCAACACTGATTTTTTTTTTAAATTTTAAACCGTTTTCTTTCCGTTAATTCCTTTTATTCAGAGCTTCCCATTTTAATTTAAGAAAATAATGAATTGCACTATTTTTTCCCTTACGATAATTAAACAATTTTCTTTCCTCCTTATTTTATTACAAAGCGTAAAAGTAAAATTAATTTAAGAAATTGAAAAACGAAAAGGCTAAACAAGTCAACTGCTAAAGCTCTTTTTTCTTTTTCTGTTTCATTCTCGATTTTCTTACTCGATTTTATTCAAAAAGCACCAAGGAATGAAAAATATTACGGATTTTTTTTCCCCCTCTTCATAATTTTAACTTTTTTTTTCTTTTCTAAACGATTTTAAGACTGATGTTGTATCAGTCTTAATTATATTTCATCATGTATAAAAAATAATATCAGGAGGCATTTTTTAACATTATATTCATTACCGGCTTAAATCATTATGATTTTTAATACCTGATTACGGTCTTTATTCTGCACGTAATCTAGTTTCATGTTCAAGGTGGGCTAGGTCCCTTATGTTTATCATTGCGATCATTATTAACATCACAATACTATTAATTAAGCTTTAATATCAAATTAAAATTGAAAAAAAAAGAATGTATCAAATCGATTTTTTTTTATTGCGAAAGATTTCGAACGTTTTTTTTTTTTTTTTTTATTCTGTTGAAAAGGTTAAGGCTGTGGAGAAATTTGTATTCTTTCAGGAAAAGTTCAACTTGCACCGAAAAATAAAAATCTCGGGAAATAAAAAAAAATTGGGTGGGGAGGATTACCTGGAAGTTTGTTGGAACAAGTGGGAAGTTTTTTCGAAACCATGTGCATTTCCTTTAAACGGTAACAACCATATAATCGCATTACGATCAATGAAGCATAAAAATAAATTGGCAGAGTGCTTTTCTCCCTTTTTTTTTTTCATTCTTCTTTTTCTCATGATTGTGCTGGGAAAAACTTTAAAGCTTTTCCAAGAGAAAAAAAAAAAAAAAAGACTACCTTTTTCAATTGATTATTGTCTGCGAGTTTGTTTATACTGTATATTCAGTTTAAGATGGTGCTTATGTATACGTTTTTAAGTTTAAATGCTTTCATTTTACCTCGAGTGCCTGGTATTATTAAAAAAGATAACAATCAAAGAAAGTGAAGAAAAGAAGCATGGAAGATCAAGTGCTCTAAATTCTTTCAAATTTTTTTCTTCTTAAAAAAAAAAAAAAAAGCTAAGCAAAAGGATTTTTTTTCTTACTCCGTAGAAAGGAAGCTAATGACGTGTCACTGTAAACTTTTTGAAAGGACTCTTCCCCCCCCCCCCCCCCCTTCTCAGATTTTTCCTTGACCTTGATTAAACGTCTGAAACGTATCTCTTTTATTAGGTTTTCCCAACCTTTTTCTGTTACGTAAAAAAAAAAAAAAAAATGATTTCGGCAAGAGTAATTTAAATTTTTATCGAAAAAATCCATCGACTACCAGATCTGACCTCATCCTTATAGAAAATTGCTACCAATATTATTTTCTTATCACGATGAATATTTTAACAGCTAAACAGGTGACTCCATCGCAACACGCCTTTTTAACGTTGCAATAATTGTTCCAAAAAAAAAAAAAGAAAAGATTTTATTATGGAAAATAATTGTAGATAAATACACTGAGATATAATATAATTAAAAAATACGCGTGAAATAAAATGTTGCAACTTTTTTTGGCTTTAATAATTTTTTTTTTTTCGCGTAAACAAAATTTCACCGACTGCAAAATAATTTATTTTTTCGAATAACTCCAAAGCACCCCCCCCCCCCCCCCGCTCCCCAAGTTTTTTTTGCTTTTTTTCATTTTGCCAAACAAAACAAATATTTTTATTTTATTTTTTTTATTGTTCATATTATGCCCCGATCTTCTTCGAAAAGGGTTAGAAAAGAGCTTTATTACCAACAAAAAGGGAGTCCGAGGCTGTATTCGGTTTCGACAATGATAATTGCATTTTTATTTTTTTATTTTTTTCGAAAAAAAAAATCGGAAGAAAAATAATGGGAAAAATAATTAATTTTGAAAAATGGGAAGGGGGAATGATTCAGTCATTTAAATTTAAAATGGGTATGCTTAGAAATTTTTTTTTTATATACAACCGCAATATATATGCATCTTTTTTTCCTCTCTTTTTTTTTTTTTTTTTTTTTTTTTTTTTCCATCCCTCTGAATTTTTGTCTGATTTTTTTCTCTCTCCCTTCCCCCTCTTTTTTTTTTTTTTTTTTTTTTTTTTTTTTTTTTTTTTTACGTTAAATAATATATTGGTTGTAGGATATCTAGAACGTGAAAACCTTTTTAATAACAGTAAAATTTTTTAATATCGACTTCAAGAATATTTATTCTCGTAAGGCAAATATAAACAATATAAAATAAAAAAAAACTTGGAGAGTTTTCTCAATTAAACCGAGCGATAAAATTAATTAATTAAAAAAACCTTAACGAAATATATATATAATTTTTTTTTGTATAAATATTAAAGCATAAAAGAAAAGCTCGTAAAAAAAAAAAAAAAACACAAGAGAAAAGAAAAATAATAACGTAATTTATTTTCCCTCAACTTTTTTTTATGTCACTTATTTTTATATCGATATATATATATATATATATATTTATGTCAATAACAAAACTATCTCCGTGGGTTTTATATTATATACTAGCTTCATGATCAAAGCGAGCGTCTCAAAGGAAGAAAAGCTTGAGAGAGGTCACGAGATAAAATAAATCAAAAGCGCTTAAAAAGAAATGTACAAGTTTTAGCGTTTCTTTTTGTTCTGTATTAAAGCTGAAAAAAAAAGTTTTAAAGTTTTTTTTTTTTTTTTTTAAGATTAATTTTTTTTCTTCAACCCTCTGAGCTTGGTTCGTGATGTGAGTCACATAAAGCTTTTGGAAGAAAAATAAATTATTTTTGATCGAGGGTGAAAGTCACTTGAGGTCGAGATTATTTGAGTACTTTTCCGATTGGACTGAAGGAAGTTGTGGCCCTCCGGATGCTGTAAGCATTAATGATCAAATTTGTCCCCGTTTCTGACAAAGAAATAAATTTGGAAATCCAGCAGGTTATGTATTTTAGAACTGGAGCTGAATCAAAATTTTGTTCCTCCCCGGTGTTTCTGCCTGAAATTGTTTTTGGCGACTATTTAAGAAAACGCTTCACGGAATGCCGGATGGAATGACTGTTTTGTCTAATACTCGATTTACGGGGGAAAAAAATCAAATTGTAGGTATCCAAAGAACTCCTTCGTTGACCTGTTCTTGTATTTTTGGTACAAGTTTCAACTTGTTCCAAGCAAACAAAATCAAAGTTTTTCGACCGCAATTTTTTTTGAAATTATTTTCCCGCCGCCCATAAATCTCAGACAAGTTGAAACTTGCACCAAATATTCCAGGATATACCAGAGGAGTTCGTTTAGATACCTAAAATTTGGATTTTTTCATCGTAAATCGAGTGTTAGAGAAAACAGCCATTCCTTCCGGCATCCGTGAAGCCTCCTCTTAAATGCGGAAAAAACAGTCTCAAAAATGACTCCTCTTGCACTCCTAATTTGGTCTTTAAAGCCACTGTCCCCTAACTTCAAAACCTGGCAACGGCAACGGGCCTGCTTAATCTTATTTTTTTGGATTTTTAAAATTTTTTTTGGAATAAAGTAGGTATGTTTTTCTTAAATTACCGGTACTTAAAAAAGTTATCGTCGAAGCTTATGTTTTAAGTTTGATTTTGGGTTTAAAGGACCTGAACGACGATAATATACGTTTTGATCAGCACAGTATATAACAGTGATAACCTTGCTTTTTGCAGTTAAGCTTAAGCAGAGGGTGTTACACCACACATTTCTACATTGACTTTATCGAAATTTACCCAGCGCCTGCATGCCAGTATACTAATAAGTTTTAACTTACTCCGCTAGATAGAGCGAGGTTTCGATGGTCACACCAATCCGTGTTTTGCGCCGCGAACTCAGAAGCTTAACTTCGTTGATCGCCACACGTTACAAGACCAGTCATGCCAAGTCGACCTCTATGTTTTTCTTAATAAATTTTATTACGTACTGACCGAATTACATTATTATTTTTACTGACCAAAAATACATTTTAAGACTAGGCTCCTGTCGGTTTTTTTTTAAACACCCTATACAGCGAAAATCGCCTATGGCGTTTTTTGAGACAATTTCCGTAATTTTCAAAATTTTCCAAAAATAAAAAAAAAAAACCTTCTTACATTTCTACGAGGAATACGTATGCAAAATTTCGTTTCGATCCATTGCGTAATAAGGGAAAAAAAGACCCTGTGTTCCTATTTTTTTAAGACTGCGTAATGTCGAGATGCTTAAATTTCTAAAATATGTTAGGTGTGCTCTTCTTACACTGCGACGGAACCCTGTATCCATTTCCGCCATAAACGAAAATGGCTCCAAAGTCCAATCTAGGTTAGCCCTGGCCCAAACAAAAAAATTTTCATTTTTAGTAGCCGATTTAAAATCGGTTATGTTTAAGTAAGAATCAGCTTTTAAATTTTTGGTTTTTTAGTTTTTTTATTAGTTTTAGGTTTTTTTAGATTTTTATTAGTTTTAGGATTTTTTTAGGTTTTTGTTAGCTTTAGGGTTTTTTTTAAAGGCTTTTTTAGGCTTTTATTAGTTTTAGGATTTTTTAGGTTTTTATGGCCCCCGGACTTAGGCAAGGCGATGGGCTTTCGCCTGTCCTTTTCAACCTAGTCCTAGAGAAAGTCGTACGGTGCCTGGAGAACGTCCCTGGGGGAGTAAATGTAGGCGGACTCATTAAAGATCTGGATTATGCTGACGACATCGATTTATTAGGGGAAACCCGTGACGATGTTCGAAGGCTGTGTGGAGAGTTGCTAATTACTGCTCGTAGGGTTGGGCTCGAAGCGAATGAGGAGAAAACTGAGTACCTTGTTATGGTCAATGAGAAAGACAGGCAGAGACGGCACGATGAACCTCTGGAGGTGGGAAACCTTAGGTTTAAGAACGTTACCGAATTTCGGTACCTAGGGTCCTATGTCACCAGCGACAATGACATTAATTTTGAGGTCGCGGCGAGGATTCAGAGTGGCAATCGTTGTCTTTTTGCGCTAGGCCATCTCCTTCGTAGTAGGGTTTTATCTAGACGAGCGAAACTCCGCATTTATAATGCCATAATCCGCCCTGTAGTCACGTACGGCTGTGACACTTGGAGTCTTACCGTCCGCGCTCAAGAGAGGTTGCTGGTATTCGAAAATAAGGTCTTACGCCGAATTCTAGGCCCTAGAAGGGATCCAACTACTGGCAGGGTGCGCATGCGTTCAAATGACGAGATCCGAAGGCTCACTGGGCAACCTTTAATCACTAGTGTGATTAAGTCCCGAAGGCTCAAGTGGGCGGGACATGTCGCTCGCGCACCTCCGTCAAGATATATCCGGCAGGTCCTGGAGGGCAGACCGACGAGTCCCAGACCTCAAGGAAGACCACGGATCAGGTGGGAAGATAACGTGGCGGCAGATGCGAGAAGGTTGGGAGCGCCCGACTGGCGAGTTGCCTGCCAAAGGAGGCCCGATTGGAAGAAGGTTTATAGCGCGGCGATAGGGCTCCAGGTCCTGTAAAAGCCAGATGTGTGTGTGTGTGTGTGTTAGGTTTTTATAAGTTTAAGGATTTTTTTAGGTTTTTATTAGTTTTAGGATTATTTAAGGTTTTTAGTTTTAGGGTTTTTATTAGTTTTAGGTTTTTTTTTCAGGTTTTTATTAGCTTTGGGTTTTTTTAATTTTTACTACTGGGGAACGTTCAAGTATTACGTAAGACTTTTTTTTTCGGGTTTTTGGACACCCTCCACCCCTTCGTAAGAATTAGTAAGATTTCTTTGAGCCCCCCCCCCCCCCATTATATTACGTAAGATTTTCGCGGATCCCCCCCTTTTTTTTAGCGCCAATTTTAAATCGGAGTAATATTTTTCTTAAATTTAGATTTGTAGTTCATACTCATATTCCTGAAGGTGCCTACAATTGGCACAAAATCTCATCAAAAAATGAATTTTTATTTCTTAAAAATTTTTGAAACAAATTTTTAATTTTTCTACTTTAGACATTCGAAAAAAAATTGAAACAACTTAATTTTTTGAAATTAAAAAAAAAATTCTGAACAATGTTATGAAGAAAAGTTATAATGGAAATTCTTACGTAAGATTTGCCAAACTCCCCCCTTTCCCCAAGTAAGAAATCGTAAGAATTTCAAGTACCCCCTTCCCCCCCTTTCGGTCTTACGTAATACTTGAACGCTCCCTAGAGGGATCTTTTTTGGTTTCTCCTAGACTCAGGAGTGTTTTTTTCTGCAAAATTTGGCCTTT
The DNA here is from genome assembly GCA_037577465.1 of Liposcelis bostrychophila. Lineage (NCBI taxonomy): Eukaryota > Metazoa > Arthropoda > Insecta > Psocodea > Liposcelididae > Liposcelis > Liposcelis bostrychophila. The sequence continues at coordinate 16,967,554 of CM075211.1, read as the reverse complement.
GCCTTATTTTTACTGACCTTGTGCTTGGATGGCAGACGGTATCGAGTGTACCAATAATTATTGCAGGATTATTGCTGAAAAAAAAAATCTTTTCATATTAACTCTAATCCATTATCATTATCAAAAAATTGGAAATTAAATCAAAAAGAAGAATGGGGAAAAAAATCTGATTTGAAAATAAACATTTCGAATATAATGCAAGCACATTAACAACAAAGACTGGCACTGCTAATCGATATTTTCCACTCATTATTTACATTGAATTAATATTTATTGGTAATTAAGCAATTATTGAAACGTTTTACGTATGAATACCGTGATTTTTTTTTTAAAGCTCGCAGGGCCAGTCGTTTTGAGTGTTCTATAGGTTTTCATTACAATTAGTTTTTTTTTCTTTTTTAATCCCACCATGTAGCACCAACAGAAATGTAAAACCTCGTAGTTGAAGAATTATACGCTTAAATATTTTTTTGAGAATTTCTCGAGAAATTGACCTAGGCGATTTCCTTCGATAAAATCGCGATTTACGATATACATTGCCCCCTTCCTAAGTTTACACTTTTCGAGATCTTTAAATCCGAAAATGTCCATATCTTTTCTTTTTTGAAAGAAAAAAAAAAACTTTGCATATATGTAAAATGAACAGAATGAAAATTAGAGATGGAAAATGCGCGGAGGCGTTCGGAATCGAAGTGGAAGACTAAAAACAGGGATGGGAGGGGTTAGAGGGATGGGGGGGGAAGGGGGTGAAAGTCTGCCTTTCCCCAGAATTTAACTGACATATTTACACAGTTTATTCAGTCACATTACTGAAGTACAACTTCCCGTAAACAACTTGAGTAAACAAGGATGGATGAAGATTTATTTCTCTCTGATAACGTCAACCGTTTTGAAAACTTTTGCCGAATTAACTGCAATCCCCTCCTCAACCCCCCCCCCCCCCTGTCCCTTTACCGGAATTTTGATTTGCAAATGAAATTTGACGCGAAAAAAAATATACGCTTATGTAAAAATTTGTAAAGAAAGAAAGAAAAAAAAAATACCCCCCGTATTGTCTGGATCTTGGTAAAATCCTCCATCATGATATAAAAACAAAAACTCAATCCCTTTTTACCTTTTGTTAGAAAATTCGATTGAAAAGTTTTGACCTATAAAGCCCCCCCGCAACAAAATGATAATAAATTTAAACCTAGTCCAATAGATTCAAAAGTGTGTTCCCATATCCTGGGGTCCATCGATTTATCCTCCGTTAAAAAGATAAGAAAATATGTTTTCCCTTCGTGCTGTTAGGCCTGTTAGGTTTAATTCTAGATGTTAATTTTCAAAGGACAAAACATTGTTGGAGGTTAACTATGATATATGATGCATGATATGTCTCCAGGCAAGAACTCGAGGGGAAGCCCAGAGTAAGAAAATGATCATTGTTATTGTTATTGCTGGAGTGACCCACTTAATTGAGCTATTAATTTTGTGACCGCCACGTTGCAATTTCATATATATATATACCTTGGATCATTCGTTGCGGTGTTTTGCGAAAACGCACTGACCCCTAAGGGAAGATGATTTTTTTTTTTTTTTTTTTTCAAATTTGAAAAAAAAAAGTAACGAGTTTCATAATTTTTCAATTCGAATTTGATCGTTTATTTTCCCTCTATTGAATTGTGAAACGGTCCTTTTTTGATCCCGGTTACAGATTCAAACAAGAGAATGGAGTAATTCAAAATAATTAAATCCATTTTAAAGAAAAAGAGGTAACTATTCATTTTGGGAAATTTCTCTTCTGCCTTTCTCCCCCCCCCCCCCTAAGGCCCCTCTCTCTCCCGCCACCCCCTTCCTCCTTTTTCTCTTGCTTCCTCGTCTTGGAAACCAGAGCTCCACCCCACGAAACCCACATGATCCATAATTAATTTTCAACTTTCATTGGATTTCTATAAAGATATTCATACTATATAATATCAATTATATTATAAAATCGAAGAATTAGGGTTTCGATATCATTTCCCCTATCTGATTTTAAAGGAGGGCGCGGGGAGGGGGGGGATGAAAAAGAATCATAAATTTGGATTTTTGTTTGGAAATTTAACAAGCATAAGAACAAAGGTAAACGGAGGTTTTATATATGAAAACATTGATGTTCTTGATTAAAAATTTTTTTAGAGACATGATCGGCGACGTGCAATAAAGAGTCATGCGCTATTAGGAAAAAAAAAAAAAAAAAAAACAAAAGCATTTCCCTCTTCTTCATCACCCACTCTCGTTATCCCCCCCCCCCTCAAAACATGATCCTCTTTTTTTTTTTTTTTTTTTTTTTTTTTTTTTTTTTTTGTGTGGCTTTCTCATGCATATTTTCATTTTAAATCTTTTTTTATTTGACTTTTATGTTTTACTTTATCTTTGAGATTAGGTAAAGTGAAATGAGCTTAGCTTTTCTCTATTCCTTAAAAAAGAAAAAAAAAAAAAAAAACTTTTTATATCTATCCATTTTTTATTAGGTTTACATTTCGGTCTTATATTATTCTCTGTTTTTGCGGTGTAATGGCTTTGTTTTAAATTCGAATAATTAGAACGATATATGACGGGGAAAAAAAATTCTGGAAAAAATATTCAAAATTAATATTTTATTTCCTTTTTTTTTTTTTTTTTTTTTTTTAATTATTTTTTTTAATCTGCGTTTCTGCGCTTTAGTTTTTAATATGATTAAAAACTCAAATGAAATGTCTGATTTTGATTTTTGAGTCCAGGCCGGAATGGTAGGTATGGTTAGGTTGGGTAGTTTTTTGTGTAATTGTCTTTAGAACGAAAATCTCTTACCTCAGAATTTTCGGTGACATTTATTTAGCTAAAAACAGATTTACCGTTACAAATTGCCATGAAAAGGCTAAAAATGCGTGAAAAAATCAGAATGGGATATGGGGCCATATCCCTACGTAGGACTATGTGTTTGGGGTACTGTCCAAATATTGCTAAATTTAAACATTGAACCGATTTTAAAGTTTTAAGGGATTTTTTTTGCTCGTTTTTGGTCAAAAAATTCGAATTTTTGATAAAAATACTTTTTTTTTCCTGGCACGAAAAAGAACTTAAAATTTTTGATTAAAATGGTCAAAAGTTGAAAAAAAATCAAGTCAAAATTTTAATTATAGTCTTCAAAGTTAAAATTTTAATATTAAAATATTGCTTTAGCTCATATTCTTGGCTATAGGAAAATGGACAAAATTAAAAAATGTAGCGAACATTTTATTTAAAATTGTTAATTTTTCCCAACGAACTAAAAACTGCTTTAAGGAAGGGGTTTTTATTTCAAAAGTTCTTTTTTTCGTTCAATTTCTTTCAGTTTTAAAATAAAATTTCAACTTGAAATTTTTTGAAAATTTTTTAGAAAATTTCTTGTAAATTTTGCTTTAAAAAACCAGCGAAAATTTTAAAAAAAAGTTAAATAAAATTTACAAGAAATTTTCTAAGTCCTTGCTTTCGTTCATGTCGTCTAATTTTACTATTAAAAAAGGCCAAAAGTTAAAAAAAAATAGGCAAAATATTCTTTAAAATTTTCAAAGTTAAAATTTTAATATTAAAATAATTAAATATTAATTTTTGGTGCTAACAGACCGACACCCGGACAGACACATTTCTCCAGGACCGAGCCCTATGACGTAGTCCTACGTCAAAAAAAATCTGCGAGCATTTGTGATTTTCGGAAAGGATGGACATAAGTTCCACGCTCCGGAGATCAACGGACGTATTTCCATCATAAATATGATTGGAGGTAGTCTGTTTTAAACGTTTTTAGAAATCATATGAATACACTTTGGCTCGCCAATGTGACATAAATTTGTGTTCACATGATTTTGAATATCAGTCAAAACAATCTATCTCAAATTGTATTTGTTATACAGGTACAGTACATCAGTTGACCTTTGGCGAACGGTTTGGCACCAAAGTCAAGCCAGAATTTCACCCATTGCCTTCTTTTTGTAAATGATCCTGTCCGTCAATAAAGTATTTTCAGGTATTTTTATTTTTGAAAAATTTTAAAGTAAAAATAAAGGACAGGAATTTAAAAAAATATTTGGGTCATAAAAAGTATTAAAAAAATTTTTTTTCTGTATGCAATTATTTTTTAAAGTTGGGGCTTAAAAATTGTAAATCAAAATGGTCGGAATAAGCGCGGAAGCTCTTTGACGTCATATGCTAATATCGTTCTGCCCGAAAAAATTTTCCAAGAACGCGGTGGCTTGGTTTATAAACATTCAAAGCATCGCATTCTATGACAAATTTTCCGGCAGAACGATAATAACATATGACGTCACAACGCATCCGCGCTTATTCCGACCGTTTTGATTTATAATTTTTAAGCCTCAACTTTAAGAAATTATTGCGGACAGAAAATTTTTATTTTAATACTTTTTATTACACAATTAACTCCTTAAGTGTATATACTTTATTTTTACACCAAAATTTCTCAAAAATAAAAATACCTGAAAATACCCTATTGTATCCAGCACTATCCAGACTAAAAAACATTCAGGAGATATGAGGCATATCCTTACGTAGTACTAAGTCTAGAGTTTTTGGTTGGGGCATCATTGGTTCATTGTTAATGATCCCCCTAAATCCTCCAAGCCCTGATATTAGTCCACGTGGCCCCCTTTTTATATAAAATTTCATCAAAAATCATCAAAATCTAAAAAAATTTTTTAAATTTTCCCTTTTTTCTTAAAATTAGTCAAAAATTTACAATATTTTGTAAAAAATTTTATTGCAAATCTAAAATTTTTGAAATATTCGTTTTTTTTTTACGTTCGGTGTCGAAAACACTAAGACAACCGGACAACCGAACACGACAAAGCCATCATGGTGTGCTAAGACGCATTCCTATGTCAAAATAAAGTCATGAAATCAATATATGACAACAATTTCGTTATGATTTTACTCGGTAATGGATGAGTATATTGCCGCAACGCCAGCAGAGTATTCAACCTAAAAGAGCTAGAGGGAGGGCGGACAAAAATTTTCCAAAAAATCCTATCAACTTGTTTTCTTTTTCTTTTTCAATTCACAGCGAGTCAACATCGTTTCTGTGGTTTGAATCAGCCATCCACTTACCAACCTTACCTCATGTAACTATATATTATTTCATTTAAGGTGATTTGCTTAGCAAAGCCATCCAGAGGAAAGTTAGTCCTGCGTCGCCCCCCCTTCCTCTCAAAGCTTCGGCACTGATATTTCTATGCGAATATATGATATGATTATTTTCCATCGTCTGGTGCCATTTGATAATTTTTTCCCCCTTAATTTGGGACTAGATGCAATTATTGATACATGCTACCTGGCATTGAAAATGATCGTTGGTGTAGTTGATGCCCAGCGTTCGGAAAAGATCCCTTCATTGTTATAAATTTTTTCTCCGTCGCTTTTTTACAAATAGAACATGATTTTTACACGGAATTGTTCGACCTGTAAATATTTTTTTGATGATGTTTTTTGCACCTTTTTTTCAAAACTTTATCTCTGATCTAGAAGAATTACTTTCACAGAGTATTTCCTTGAAAAGAAAAAAAAAGTTTATTCATTTCCTTGTGTTGATCGAATCCTCCCTTTTTTTTCTCAGTTCTTTGCTTTAAATTTGATTTTTTTACAATTTAAGATTTTCCTTGACGTTACAAAACAATGTATTTTTCTTTTTCGCATTGTTTTCTAGCTTCGTTTTTTGGTTTTCTCTTTTTTTCCGTACCGGATCTTTTTTGATATTTTAGGTTTCGGTAACTCCTTTTTCCCTTATAAAAATTTCTTAATTTTTATTTCTTGAAATCGTCCCACAATTTGTTGCGGAGCAACCTAAATTCATTCATTTTTATTTTCTATTTTACGCTTAGTTCCTTTAGGTGTCTTTTTTTTTTTTGTTTTCTTTTTCATCATCCAACTGTTTCATTTCAATAAATTAAGAAAAATGTTTCCTTTCCCTTGTTTTTTTTCTCACTAAACTTGACCCGAATGAAAATAATTATAATTGGTGTAATTAAATAAATAAAGTACGATATAGTTGAGAATAATTGGTTATCTGCGAGTAAGTTTTCGTGGTAACGTATATCAGAGTAACTGATTTGTCTGAAGGCAACAGAATAACATGAGAAACGCTGCTTTTCATTAGACAGTAATTTACTGTTTGTTGACTCACCCACTGTAAACATTCCAATTTACGCAGACAATTTCCAGTTCGCACGGAGTTTCGAAAAAAAAAAAAAAAAAAAGTTCTTGGAAAAAAATAACTAAGGCCGATGTTTTGATTTTTGGAAAAAAACTGGAGGAATTATTCGGGCAGAATTAAAAAAAAAGAAGTTAAAAATAAAATAAAATAAATAAATAAGTGAAACAAGCCTTAATTGGGATAAATAAATTTGATTTCAAGTGTAAATATCCAGCAAAATGTTTTTAATTTTTCCTTCGGAGAAAAAAAAAAAAATAGGTCAATTCCACCGATGAAGATTAAGGAAATAATCGTTGAAGAAAATAAATATGTTTCCTTTTGTTCATTAGTTCACGGATCATGTTCGGGCCGTTAAATTTTAAAATCTCGATTCTGCTTTAAAATTTTACTTCGACGCTTAGGAGCTTTTTTGTTCAGTTTCCCACCAAAAAAGAAAAAAGAGAAATTTTCGGTTTCCGTTTTTGAAGCCAAAATAATTAATATGGAGTTTTCAGGAAAAATGGTTGGGATCTTGAAAAGAATACTCGATTCCAAGAATCGGATCCACAAAAATTAATCGTTTCCTGAATAAGGGGGAATCCCTTAAGAGTAGGCTTCACGGAATACCGGAAGGAATGACTGCTTTGTCGAACATTCGATTTACGGGGAAAAATTCAAATTTTAGGTATCTAACGAACTCTTTGGGCTTTTTCTTGTATTTTTGGTACAAGTTTCAACTTGTTCCAAGCAAACATGAACCTGGAAAACAAAATCAAAGTTTTTCGACCAAATTTTTTTCTGAAATTATTTTCCCGCCCATAAAAGAGCACGTTTATGCGTCGCTCACAAAATGCATTTAGAATTACCGCTTTCTTGCCCCATTTTCAGGCGTACCTCCACTAAGACGTATTCACGTCAAAAAAAAAAAAAAAAAAAAAAAAAAAAAAAAAAATCCACTAAACTGCTTGAATGTAAACGTCCGTGAAGTTGGCAGGACCCAGTCAACGGATTTGATCGAAAATAGTCTTATATAGTAGCTTTTCATTGTTCTTTAATAGTTCCGTGATTGTTCCAATTTGTTCTCTAACCTGAAAAAAAACTGGAGCCAAAAGTAGGTGGGTCCTGCTAACTTCACGCGAACAGGACCCAATTTGAATTTATCAAAACTTTTTGCCTTTGTCGGTTGCTTTTGATTTGTTCTTTATTGTACCGGCCAATTCAACGATTCTTCTGCAACAGGTATGACAGTATTAGGAGGAGTAAGGGCACTGCCAACTTCACGGAAATAAAATAAAGTCAAATTCAGACGTTTAAATAGCTTGAATCGATTTCATTTTGTTTGTTTTCCGAGAAAAAGGTTTGTTCTTGTACGAAAAATACTATCAGGTTGAATTTTTCATTTTTGGAAAGACATTCTGGGTATGAAAAAATCAGGGCCTATTTGTAATATTTAGGACTTGTCTATCAATGTCTTTTTGATTGTTCTGAAATGTTCTACAAATATTTCGGTACTTCATCTTCTCAAATCCTGGAAATACAGACTTTTGAGGTCTGCATGCAGCAGGACCCATTTTTTCCCCCCAATAGAGCGCGTCATCTTTCCGGTTTGTTATTCAATCTGCTGCCACGTCGGGTTTAGTGTTCTTTTTTTTTTTGTCCATTATTGATCAGACATCGTTTGTTCTCGATTGGTCTCGATTGTTCTCGTTTGTTCTCGATTGTTCTCGTTTGTTCTCGTCAGGAAAACGTTTAAGTTTATTTGTGGCTGGAAGTTCTGATCAAAAGTCGTTTGTTCTTGATTGTTCTGCTATTAACAAGATAATTTGGAATACCTTGCATTATTGTATTGATCAGAAATCGTTTGTTCTCGATTTTTCTTCCCTGACGAACGACTGAACGAACGACTTTTGATCAGAACTTTCAGCCACAAATAAACTTAAACGTTTTCCTGACGAGAACAAACGAGAACAAACGAGAACAATCGAGAACAAACGAGAACAACCGAGAACAAACGATGTCTGATCAATAATGGACAAAAAAAAGAACACTGTAAACCCGACGTAGCAGCAGATTGAATAACAAACCGGAAAGATGGCGCGCTCTATTGGGGGGGAAAAATAGGTCCTGCTGCATGCAGACCTCAAAAGTCTGTATTTCCAGGATTTGAGAAGATGGAGTACCGAAATATTTGTAGAACATTTCAGAACAATCAAAAGACATTGATAGACAAGTCCTAAATATTACAAATAGGCCCTGATTTTTTCATACCCAGAATGTCTTTCCAAAAATGAAAAATTCAACCTGATAGTATTTTCGTACAAGAACAAACCTTTTTCTCGGAAACAAACAAAATGAATCGATTCAAGCTATTTAAACGTCTGAATTTGACTTTATTTTATTTCCGTGAAGTTGGCGGTGCCCTTACTCCTCCTAATACTGTCATACCTGTTGCAGAAGAATCGTTGAATTGGCCGGTACAATAAAGAACAAATCAAAAGCAACCGACAAAGGCAAAAAGTTTTGATAAATTCAAATTGGGTCCTGTTCGCGTGAAGTTAGCAGGACCCACCTACTTTTGGCTCCAGTTTTTTTTCAGGTTAGAGAACAAATTGGAACAATCACGGAACTATTAAAGAACAATGAAAAGCTACTATATAAGACTATTTTCGATCAAATCCGTTGACTGGGTCCTGCCAACTTCATGGACGTTGAATACAATCAGTACAAAAATACACGCTTCAGATACTATGTTAATTCCTTGCGTCGGAGATGAACTAACGTATCTTCATCGTAAATATGATTGGAGATAGTTTGTTTCGAGTGTTTATAAAAATCACGTGATCATGTGACTGCAAGTTTACACCCTCATGTTGCCATAAACTTAAGAGTCACGTGACACGTCCACGAAACGTCGAAGCAGACTAACTCCAATCATATTTACGATGGAAATACGTTAGTTCACCTTCGACGCAGGGAATTACGAATTCAGTGACTCTAATTCAAAACTAAATTCCTTTTTTCGCATTAAAGTTCCAACTAGTAAGGAAACAGATCAAACGACTCTGACACTAAACTTTGCCTACGGAGGGGTCAAGATCAAAACCTTGATTTTTATTTAAGTTTTGGATCATTGAGCAACTCATAAATCACAAGGCACGGAATTCTTCGATATTCAAGAAGAGTAGAAAAAGAACGTAAAAACCTTTTTTTTTTTCTTTCATATTAACGGTTTTTTTTATCTCCTAAAAAGAACGTATATATTAAAATCATGCGCGGAAGAAAATAAATGAAAAAAAAAAATCAAACTTTTATTTGTCCATCTCAAAAAAAAAAAAAAAAAAAAAAGATGGCGCAAAAAAACTTTTTTTTTTCATCTTAAAGTGAAAAGTGTTTGCTTCTTTGTATAAAGAGCAAGTTATACATAAGGACTATATATTTGTTGATAAAAATTGAAATTACATTTTTTTTTTCATAATAGATATCACGTTGATTTAAAAAGAAAAAAAAAATTCGAAAAAGATGGAAATTTAATATCATGATACAGAAAAAGCATGTTATTTCATCATAACCTTTTTTTTGGTTTTTCCTACATAAATTCACAAAGTAATTTTAATATATATTTTTCCCCCCCAACGTTCCTGATCCGAGTTACCGAAAGAAGAACACGAGAAACGATTGAAAACTGCGAGAGATCTCTTTCTTCTTATGTTAAAAACCGAAAAGAGTTTTCTGGAGAAATTATAAATATAAAAAGTTATCTCGACAGCTTAAAATAAATAGGACAACGAACTTTTTTAAAATACTTTTGAATTTTTAAAAAAAATCTTTTTTCTTTTTTTCCCTTTTTTTTCTTTTTTTTTAACGTAGAATTGATAATATTTTGATCTGGTAATAAATAAATAAGAGAATCACAGAAATCAAATCGCGGATGAGTAAAGTGTTGAGATTGAATTCGCATTTTGAATTTTTAACTTTTTTTTTTCTGTTTAAATGAAAGTTGGATTCCCTATCTTTTTTAAGACTCTTTTTGACTTGATTTTATTTTATTTTATTTTATTTTATTTTTTTTTAAATCATTTTTCGCAGGATATGAAATATTGCTTGGATGTAATGAGAAAGGATTTGTGAGATGAGATTTTGAAATTTTTGTTTGTTAAAATTTTAACATTTTTTATGTAAGGGATGTTTCAGTTTCTTTTTTCCTCCTCAAGTATTTCAAAAAACGTTAAATCTTGTTTCGAAATCTCCAGAACTTTTCCAACTGATAACGACTAATAGTCCTGTGTTTTATCTTGCGATGCTAAAAAGGCTGGCGTAAACGTAAGAGGAAAGAGAAATTTATTTTAATGCAATCAAAAAAAAATATCGTCTGCTTTTGATTTGATTGGTGAGAAATGTGGTATTGCGTCGTCTACTTGATGTAATCGTGGTTAGGGTCCATTGTAATGTACGCAGTCAAAAATTTTATGTGTTTTTGAACCATTTTTTGTATCAAAAACGGTCCGCGTATTGTTATTTGCACAGTTAACATAGATCGCCGTAGCAACGTCAAATTTAAACATAAACAATATGACAAAATTAGCTTAAAAAAAGTGACATACAGAGTATATGTGAACCGTGAATATTAAAAATACACAAAATTTTTTACTTCGCATGGGAAAAAAGCTACTAGTACTAGAAATGCACGCAACAAATTTCAACGAAATTTCGAGAAATTCGCTAAGAATTTGGATCTGGACCTGTAAGACTCAAAGGATTAAAAATCTAAAATTTCTTGTTCAAGAACCTTGCTCTCGCAAGATCTCGCAAGATTTCAGAAAGTCTTGAGCAAGATTCTTGAACAAGAAATTTTAGATTTTGAATCCTTAGAGAACCAAAATCTGTTCTCGAAATTTTGTTGAAATTTGTTTATGTGCACCCATTTAATTACTGAAAATGCCAACTGTGACGTCGTACTGCATTAGGATCATCATTTATAAGATTGAAGTCACACAGAGATAACCCCTACGCATCCTCATGCAGCCAAGAGAGCCGGATTTCTGAAGAAAGACGAAAACGATAAAGAATGGTAAGTACACACCAGTTCAATGGGTCTGCCGGTTTCTACTGACATCCATCCTACATCTGACATAAGTATCCCTGCTTATGACTTTTCTCTCTGCTTCAAATCCTGCCAACTCAGGGAGAAATTGATCTCTTAGTAACGTTGTGTACTCAGCGCTGAAAGCGACTAGGCTTTGCACTAAATTATGGTAAAAAATTTTCTGTTAATATGTTAAAAACGGTCCACCAATTTTGTGTGTTAACGATATTCTGTTAAATTTGACATGTTGATCTGTTAATTTGACAGAAAATAAATGTTAAAACCACCAAATTCTTTTAAATTTCACATATCAACTACGTGGACCGTTTTAAAGAGGAAAAAAATGTCAAATTTACTGATAATTTTTTACATCGTACGGATTTTCGGTTGTTCAATTTGTCGGTTTTTAGAGACTTTGCAAAGAGCCAACCTGACAGTCAGGGCAGCAATTCCAATTCCGATTCCGCAGAATCTTGACTATTTATGGGTAAAAATATTGTGGACGGCCCCATGTCGTAATACATAGATTTTACGATTTTATTGGAAAAAAACGTAATTTGGGCCAAAATCGCGTTCGGCTCATTTTGGATATCTTTTAGCGAAACGGGACAGTCATATTCGTGAACTACGGCATCAAAAACATATGTTCAAGGTTTATTTTCGAATGAAACCTTAACGTATCCTCTAACAACGCGAGAAGCGATAATTAAATACAGTCAGAATAAGAGAGCCCATTAGCCGCGAGGAAATGGGCTAATGGGCTCAGACTGGGAATTTTTTTCTCTCTTATATCTGACTGTATTTAATATGTTCAAGGTACTTTTGTTAAGAAATGTCTACGTTCGAGGACGGCATAATTTACGATTTGACCGAAAAAAAATTTCATTTTTGGCAAAAAAAGTGACCCAAGGCCTGTTTCTGGATAAATACATCAAAATGAGGTGGCCATATTCGTTTTCTACGACGTCGAAAACATAAGATAAAAGCCTTCTACCGATTATTTACTAAATTGTAAACGGTTTGATAAATAATTTGCAAATGGACCGATAAAATTTTTTTTGGAAACTTTGCCCGCTTTGAGCCACCTCTAATCGGTGTTCGAAAAATCAGGAAAAAATTTTCTTGTTGTTTTTAAGTGCAAAAGAACTGATTTTACTTGTGCCACCACAACATTTCAAAAATTTTTTTAAAATGAACCACCCTAATATCACACCACCTACATGATATTTCGCACATAATGCCTCTGACGTCATCAGCAACAAAAATATTTTCTTTTTGATGCAAAGCAAATGTGCCAACCTAAAAATCAATGTTGGTGGTATTCCTCTGCAGGCGCCACTTATTATGAAAAGAATCTTTCATTGACTAAAGCATTATGGGTAAAATAACACCTCAACGTTTGCCGCTCAAGCGAAGCGAGAGCGGCAAATTCACCACGGCGTTATTTCATCCATAAAGCTCTAGTCAAGAAATATGCTGTACAGTATTTGTCAGATGTTTTTGGAAAAATTTTATAAAATGGTAGGACCTGGTTTTCAGGTTGGCTAAAACCGACGACTCGAGAAACAAAAAGTCTGTCAATTTACGGATTTTCGGTTGCTCAGTTTGTCGGTTTTTAGAGACTTTGCTGAAAGCCAACCTGAAAATATCCGATAATATAGCAGACTTTTTATTTGTCGGACGTTTTCGGATGTAGCATTGGTAAAAGCTTGCATTTGGTATGAATTTTCTTTTATTGGTCAAGAATGTATCCAGGCATTTCACAAACGTAATGAACTTTGCGAGAGCAGGTATTTCCAGGGTAAAGCTTTGACCTCCAAAATAAGTCAACTGGCTTGTTCTCATGTGCAATTTTAGCCACTGCAGTCTGCCTGCTTTCTTGATGACATTTTTGATATATTAGTTTTAATTTCTGTTAAAGAAAAAAAGACCTAACGGCATCTTAAAAAATAATCCTTGTCCAAACCTAACCAAACAATTTAACATAATTATTTTTCCATGAAAAATTTTCGGATAAGGTAAATTAGATAATGCATACCGTCAATTTATTTCGGAATTTTAATATATATTATTAATTATACTTATAACAATTACATAATTATTATTGTACAACCATCATTATTCGATTTCGGGAAAAAAAAAAAAAAATTATCAATAAGGAAATAATCAAAGAATATAATCGCTTAAAATGATCTTTAATTATATAAAACCAATCGAAAAAACAGAAATCATTTTATATTTCTTTACATCGTACGAAGTATATTTTTAAAAAATCGGAAGTCCCATTCGGATTTAAATACAAGCCCAAGTTTTTTTTTACATTAAAAAAAAAATGTGTGTGGGTGTACACACATCGGCATTATTTTCCCTATAGTACGAAATACGAGGCTATTAATTTCGCATTTAAAAAACCAAAAAAAAAAAAAAAAAAAAAAAAAATCTTGCAAGTATGAGCTTGTCCGACGATGAGATGGCGTTATGCATTTGTTCCTTTATTTTTTTCTTTCTTTAGGAAAAGCGGCGAAAATAAATGCCGCCTTTGTTATTTATTATCCTAAGTTTTATTTTATAACTCTGTTTTTTTTTTCCTTTTTAAAGAGAGCTTTATTTATAATAACTTGTATTACTTTTTTTTAATTAAACGGTTTATTATTATTTTACGACGCGATAGAAAATAAATCGTTAAATTGTACTTCATTTTTAATTTAACGTTCTAAACTATTTTTTGCGTTGACTTTAAAATAAAAAGTAAACATCGAAAAAGCCTCCCCCCTTTTTTTTTATTTGATTTGATTTCGTTTTATTATTATTTTTTTTCTTTTTTTGCAAAAGCGACTTTTCCCTTCAGGTAGAAAATAAATCAGAAAATGTATCATGAATATTGGCATTTTCATGTTTACCGGTTAATTATATCGTGAATAAACGAAGCGTTTCATAAGTATTTCATATCCATGTTGTTCATCATAAGAGTTATCAAAGTGCTGAATGTTAACTTTTCCATGATGATGTCCCGCCGTCTCTTTGACATGGACGCAACGTAGTTTCTAATATTCCCCGAGCATGATGACTTCGATCTGATATATAATCTAATTACCTTGCGACGTCACATCAAAGCGACTCTGCATATTCTCTTACTTATACAAAATGAAATATCTTTATTAATTTCATATCTCTTTCATTTATTATTAGTTATATTAGGGTAATTATTACTTTATTTTTAAAAGTTCTTCTTTCCTTAGTGTAGACTCCGAAAAGAGCTCGGCATCAGACGAGAGAGATAGATTTTAGTTTGAAATGAAAATGTTTCAGGTTTTTCGGAATTTTCCCTCGTTTGATTTTTCGTGTTTCTTCGATGTAGGAGCGGATTTTGCAGGCATAATTTTTTTCTGAAATAAACTTTCTCTGGGAAAATTTCATCGAGCAGAAGCCATTACCTGTCACGTGGCATTTAAATTACTCTTACCAAGTGCAACCCTCGTAATGTGTAAAAATTTTCAAGTAAATGTATGTAATGAATTATCACGTATATTTTAAAGATTTTATGTTTCAATTTTTAGTATTCTCTCCTTTTCAAACGTCATTTTTTTTTAATCCTTTGCTGTTTTGTTGTTGATTCAGTTATTTCCTTTTGCAGTAATTTTTTTATTTATTTTGTTTCATTTTTTGTTCGGTTTTGTCAATGTTGTCGTTAAGGGATCATTTCCCCAATCCTTTTTCGGTCTCTGTGTTTTCAGATTGGTTGTGCGGTTAGTCACTACATGATTTTTAATTTTTTTTAGTTAGTCTCCATTTCAAAACCTAGGCTTCCCTCAAATTTTGCCGTTTTTCTTGATTTTGGACTTCTTTTATCCAATGCAGCCACATGTAAATCCATTTACGGTGAAAAAATCCAAATTTTATGTATACAACGAACACCTTTAGTGTATCCTGGAATTTTGCTACAAGTTTCAACTTCTCTGAAATATATGTTTGGCTGAAAAATAATTTCAAAAAAATTTTGCAATAGGAAAACCTTGATTCCGTTTTCCGGGTTCCTGTTTACTTACAAGTTGAAACTTGTACCAAAAATGCAAGAACAAGTCAAAGGAGTTCGTTAGATACCTAAAAATTGAATTTTTTCGCCGTAAATCTAGTATCAGACAAAACAGCCATTCCTTTATGTATTTACTGAAGCTTCCTCTTAAAAGAAAAGTCACTAAAAGTCACTTTTTTTGATAAATTGATGGATTTTTTTACTTTAAAACTTAATTTTTTTTTTAAATCTTTAAAATTCTTTAATTATTTTCTATTTTGTTTCTGTTAAAAGAAAATAAATAACACCTATATGGTCTTCATACTTTATCAAATGAGTTAGTGAATTATGCTAGCTTTTTTTTGTCGATTGTTTAAAAGCAATTTATGTAAAGTTGTGAAACGTTTGATCTCAAATGTAGAATGATTAATAATTAATAATTAAATTTATAATAATTAATTAATTTACTAATAATTAATGATTAATAATTAAATTTTTGACTTCATATAAAAAAATATGATGTAAGGTCTTTTTATTAATGAAATTAAAAATAAAATGATTAAAAATGATAACGTCTCCCAAGAAAAAGTGTGTTATAACATTGAGTTACTAAAAACTTAAATAAACTTCGTTATAAAATTTTATGACCCGCCAAAAAAGACATCTATTTATAATTCGTTATAAAATTTTATAACAAAAATTATTTATAGGCTGGGCCCAATAGTTTTTTACTAAGTTCCATTGCCCGACTAAAATTGATTTAAAAAAACAAAAATTATTTTTAGTTTTTAGCAAAAGTTTTTTTATTTTCTTCTAACGCTTCCCGAATTTTTCTATTTTTGTTTTCCTTTATTTTTGAACCTTTGTAAAATTAAAAATACAAGAAATAAACCGAAAATTCGGAAAAATCTGGAAAATGTTATAAGTCAAAATAATTAGCAACTTAAGAACTACATTGCCGCTTTTTAAAATCAGTTGAAAATTGGTGTAGTGAACAAAGGCGGTTGGTAAGTCGACCACAAGGCTTGGGTTCTATTCCAAAAAATTGTAATTTTTTTTTCCTTTTTTTTTCTCATGAAAAATGTTTAAAAAAAGAACCTATAAAGTGCCCATATGCTAAATATAGTGCAATTCAAGCATAAAATTAATATATTGCTCAGTTAAAAATTTTAATTATAAAAGTTTATTGTTATAGAATATTTTATAATCGGCCAGAGCGTTTGATTTATAAAATTTTATAACGCACCTTTTCTTGGGCTGTAATCATTCACGTCTAATACGTTAAAAAATTGGATATACGTATTTCAAGTCACTAAATTCCTTCTATCAGGTCACTAGAAGTCACTATTTTACCCATTTTTGGGGTCTAAAGTCACTAATTTTGATGGGCTAAATGAGTTCGATGGCTGCAGTTGTGGAACAGCTCCAATTGCAAAACACGAGGCAATAACATTTAGATCTTATTTAAGTTTTTTAAAACATAAAATTACTTTTATCAGTACTGATATATTGTCACAATATCGTTAAGCTCTTTACCCTGTACCATCCTGTCTTTAATTATTAGAAGTACAGCTGAATCCTCCTTCGTTCGTCGAAAGTTTTATGCTTATATCTGTACCTCAGTGCAGAACTGAACCAAGTCCGTTCAAGGATTTGCAACTTCGTATTTCAAACCCAACTAACGGTTGGCAGTGCTGATTTAATGCCTTCTGCTAGCAAGTTTATTTTGTTAACAAAGCAGAAAAGTTAACTCGCAGAAGACAGTTGGCAACGCTTGTATATGCTTTGTAAAGTCGGGTTTGAAATAAGACGTTGCAATCCTTGAATGGACTTGGTTCAGTTCTGCACTGAAGTACAGATATACAAAACTTAAACTTATGTTGCTGGAAGCTTATTAAAATTTTCCTACATCATTAATTCTACAAGAAAAATGGAAAAGAAAAAAAAAGAACATTGTAGATAAATCAATCACACATGACTGAAAAAATGTTAAAATCGTGTCGGTTTTTTTTTTCCTCCAAAAATTGAATCAGCACTGTCCTCTGTGGATAATTAACCTGGACGCGTTGATCGGAACACTGCATGTTTACGGCATTTACACTTTTTTTTTCCTGCCTATCAAAGTCCCGTGATCATTCTCTTTGCAGTAATTATAAAAATATTTTTTTAACGATAAATGGTTTTCGAGGTACTTTAATTATTACAAAAAAAAAAAAAAACTTCAATTTGACGAAGCTTTTTGCTTGATCACTTATGCCCCAGTGATAATTTCCTTTTTTTGTTTTTGTTTCAGATATTAGCTGTCAATCAAAATTGGAAAATTTATTATCCAAAAATTTTTGGGTAAGTTAATAATCTTTTCTTTAAAAAAAAAAAAAAAAAAAAAAAAAAAATTGCTGTTGGTTGTAAAAAAAAAAAGAAAAGTTATGTTCCCCTCTAATTTTATTTTTTTCCTTTTGAACAAACGTCGGCATCTTGACAGAAAAACAAACACCCTCGACATCCTTTTCTTACGTTTTTACAAACATGTATTTTCACCGCGGAAAAGGTATACGGGCGGTAGCCTTTGGCTCCCTCTTCCCCATAAAGCATTAAATTGGAAATGACGAGAGAGAAAAAAAAAAGAAAAAAAAAAACAAATATTCAATTTTCAATAATAAAAAATGAAAAAAAAGTACCCTTGATAAGCGTGATTTAGAAGCCCTGGGGATATCGATTTTCCCCAGCCCCCATACGCCACCAGCCCCCTGTTTCATGTACGTCTGTTTTCTTTCTTGCATATAGCTACAATCACGTAAATCGAGGAATTCAACATTCTCCCGGCATCGGAAGCTGCGATCTCTTTTTTTACATGAATGCAAAATCGAGCGGGACTCGAAAAGAGGCTGCGCACGCGAAAAACGCCATATTGGGGGAAATATATAATCTCCCGTCACTTAGACGGACTCAAGAAAATTACCATAAGAAAATGCTTGAAGGTTTACGGAAAATTAACTAAATGGCGTGGTCGGTTTTTGTTTTCTCGGGAATGTTACCATTTAGAAAGGGAAAATTATGATTCGATATTTATATTTCGGAGGAGTTTTCAAATTTTATGAGAATGTGAATGGGTTTTTGTTGAGGTGGCTGCAAGAATCATGATCGGTCCGAAGACCGCGAAATATGAATGAATTTAAAAATAGCTTCATTCAAAAAAGAGTTTTTCGTTTTTTGTGTTTTGATTTTTTTTTTTTTTTTTTTTAAGGAGGTAAAACTTGGATCAGAAAGGAAAATCAGGAAGCATGCTGTTTTGCAAAGTTAGCTACTACTAAAACTAACATTGTTACCGTCTACTTCCACATGTGTTGTTGGCAAATGTTAATAGATATTTCACAAAGTTATGAAAGCCTATTTATTAGTTATATAATTTGTTGTTGAAGATATTACTTCCTCCAGGGTCAAGGTGTACTGAAGTCAAAAATTATAATTTTCTTTAGTAATATTTTTGAAAAGTAAAAAAAAAAAAAAAAAGGATCTAAAAAATGCTAATAAATATGATGTAACTATTGCGGAACTAATCATCTAAGTTGCTGTGCTAACTGGAAAATATTTGAAAATCGCAATGGTTGAATGTGTTCGGGATCGTTAGCTCTAGGAGTGGTAAATTCCGGAGACTTTTTTTTCCCCCTTTTCTTTCGAGCATTTTTGTGGGAATATTTCCGGGAGCTTCCCGGTTTACTAATTTTGAAAATTTACTTTAAATTGATCTTTTTAGTGTATGAGCTTATGTGAAAAATTTCCTGGAATCTTGAGAATATTCCTCGGAAAATTTCATAATTGTTCTCGGCTTTCCCTTATTTTAGTCTCAAGTTGTTCCTTCACATTTTAGTTTCATTCATAAATAACTTGGTTGTTACAAGAGCAGAAACATAGTTAAATTTGATAAAAATGATTTTCTAAAATCGATGGAAGTAGGGCTGTGCGACAGCACTGGACAAAGTTCCGTAGCATTATGTATCTGAGTTACGTTTTACGTTTACAGTCCTGCGTTTAGGGTTTTGCACAGGTTTCGGAGGTTCGGCTATTCGATTTATTTTTGGCCGAACCCGGCGTTCGGATCCTTCAGGTCAGATTGGGACTTGCTTTTTAACTTCTTTTATTCCCTTTTAAATCTTCTTTTTTTACGATAAGAAGAGGAGGCTTCACGGATACCGGAAGGAATGGCTGTCCCAAGAAAAAGCGCGTTATAAAATATGACTGTCGTTTTGGCCGATTATAAATTTTAATAACAAAGATTTTTAACCAAGCAATATATTAATTTTATGCTTGAATTTCACTATATTTAGCATATGGGCACTTTATAGGCTTTTTTTAAAGCGTTTTTCTTGAGGAAAAAAAGGAAAAAAAATTGCAATATTGTGGAATAGAACCCCGGCCTTATGGCCGACTTACCAGCCTCTTTTATCCACTACACCACTTTTCAACTGATTTTTAAGAGCGAAAATATGGTTCTTAAGTTGCCAATTAATTTGACTTCTATGATTTTCCAGATTTTTCCAAATTTTTGGTTTATTTCTTGTATTTTTAATTTGACAAAGGCTCAAAAATAAAGAAAAGCAGAAATTGAAAAATTCGGGAAGCGATAAAAGAAAAAAAAAAAAAAGGGTAGTGAGTATAGTATAGTTTAGCAAACTCACTGAAGAAGGGAAGTAAAACTTCTATACACTACTCGAGGTGAATTTTTATTGATCGTTCTATTGATCAATGTGTCTGTATCTCTTCTTTGAGAGGCTGGTAGAAGGAAGTCTGAGTATAAAGGTATATCAGGTTTTATGTGCTCACATTTTGTACATTTTATGTTGCGCACATTTTGCACATTTTGTGTTGCGCACATTTTGTGTTGCTCAAAAAATTTGCTCCCAAAGATTGCGCCCATTAATCTCGAAATCTCAAAATTAAAATTTTGGCAAACTTTTGACCTTTGTTGCGCACATTTTGTGTTGCTCAAAAAATTTACTCTCAACGATTCTATGGAAGTTTACTAAAATTTTGACTATTTTTTTCAACTTTTGACTTAAATTGTTGCGCACTTTTTGTACATTAAATGTTGCGCAAAAACTTTACTCTCAACGATTCTAAAGAAGTTTCACTTCAAAAAACTTAAAAAAAAAACTGAAAATACTTTTTGTTATAAAATTTTATAACGAAGTTTAAGTTTTTAATGACTCAGTTTTATAACACCTTTCTCTTGGGGTTTTCTCTAATACTCGATTTACGATTAGATAATCCAAATTTTAGGTATCTAATGAACTCCTCTGGTGTATCCAGGAATTTTCAGTGCAAGTTTCAACTTGTCTAAAATGTATGGGCGGCGGGAAAATAATTTTAAAAAAAATTGCGGTCGAAAAACTTTGATTTTGTTTTCCTGGTTCTGTTTGCTGGAAACATGTTGAAACTTGGACCGAAAATACAAGAAAAAGTCAAAGGAGCTCGTTAGATACCTAAAATTTGTTTTTATTCCCCGTAAATTGAGTGTTGGACAATACAAAAACAGCCGTTCTTTCCCGTAATCCGTGAAGCCTCCTCTTAAGGAGGCCATTGAAGATTTCGTAAGTATCTTGGAGGAGGGGGTCCAAATTAGATATTCTCGCCATAAGCTAAGTACTGACAAAATGGGGAGGGGGTCAAAAATTATCAAAAAAAAAAATTCTTAGATAATACTTAAACAGGTTTCATAGGTTTCATTCATTAAATTTATCAGCAATTAGTGTTGCTCGGACCCATTGAGTTGGTAGCCTTATAAGTTCTAGGGCTAAAATTTATTCATTTATTTCACGACCGTATTACTTTTTCGGATGTCTCGAAAATATTCCTTAAGGGAATAAAAAATGCAAAATGGGAGTAGGTGCAAAGTATGTGCCAGGGAAAAAAAAATTATTTTTTAAGTGATCATATATTTTAATAAAAAAAGAAAAATATTTTATAAGCTTTCCCTCACTCTCTGTCATCTTTCTGCTTGACACCCCTCTTTCCTTCCCCCTCGCGAGGTCTACCTCCCCCGAAACATCCTTCTTCGACTACAAAACATTCAATTTGGACGTCAAGTTAAAGCGAAATGGATTTTCTAACAGGGTTGAAAGAATTGAGACGTATCTGCGTCGTTTCATTGTGAAGATTTTTTTTTTTTTTTTTTCGTTTTTTTTTGTTTTCCTTTCAAAAAGAAAATTATTTTAATATTAAGAATATGACAGCCACGAAAAATTAAACCGAATTTCGATTCGTGTTTTGTTCATTTTTATTGGAGCGTTCTTATCTTAAATTTTTTTTAATTTTTTATAATTTTTTTGGAGAAAACCAGAAGTAACTATTGTACATTATTCTTTGAACCACAATAATTATTTTTATTTCTTCCCCGGAATTTGTATAAATTCCCTTATGTCATCTTTGTTTTTTGGAAAATTTTTCCAAATCACATCCCGCTTGGAAATGGCTCTGCGAACCGTTACACGTGAAGCGGGAACTCGGGAAAATGAGATTTAAGATTTCCAAATTGCATACGTGTGAATTTTGTGTATAACGAAAGGTAACAACAAAAAAGTAGTATAAAACTCGTTGTTTCCTACGGTTTTATGCCCTTTTTTCATTTCAGAAGAACCTTAAAAACAGAAATTTCACTTTGATAAGCTTTGAAAGATTCGAAAAAATGGAATTGATTTGAGTTTTTTTTTTTTTTTTAGAAAAGGAATGTGGAATATAACTTGATTACCTCCATTTTGTAGGAGTTTTCATTAACGAGTTGCGTTAGGAAAGAAAAGAGGAGCGTGTTTTTCATCATACGGTTAAAGAAGACTATTATTCATATGGAAAAAAAATATATAAAATGTGAATGCGGGAGGGATTTTAAATAACGTTCGATTAAAAAAAAAAAAAAAAAAAAAAAAACATTGCATTGAATGAATGTAATACGCGGCAAGTTTTTTCTGTCCCCTCTCGGTTCTTTCACTTTTCTGTTTTTTTCATCATTTATTCCTTCTCATTTTTCTGTATTTTTTTTTTCCGTTTTTTCTCGAATTTTTTTCCTACTTCCTTTTTCCGTTTGTGTTCTTTAATTTCCGTTTTTTCCCCAATTTTGTCGGATATTTTTAAATAATAAAAAAATCGAATTCCTGCTTATTTTCAATTAGGATGCTGGTGATATAAAAAGAAAGGACACTTTTCTGATCACCAAAATCAAAAATAAATATTTTGTAAATTGTTTGATACTGGTGATCCCAACAAGGCGATTAAGTCTCAGGAAGACTAGGCCAGATCTTTTATTTTCGACGCAATACAAGGCATGGCAAGGCAAGATTAGAATAGAAAAAGTTTTTGTTGATCGATCTTTTTTTACAAGGTGCAGGATAAGGGATTGTGCCATGTGCCAGCCCTTTTCGGGATTTATTTCCTACCCAAGTTACCCATTAGATTTGTGTTGTTGAAAAATTAGCTCTGCATTTTTCTTTTTTCCTCACTTTTTATAAATATAGGTTGAACGGATCTAATTTACTAAATACAACTATTTTCTAATATTGTAAAGTCGGAAATGATTGAAAGTGAATGCTTTTGGCGTTGTGTAATTTCTTAAGTAGAACATTTTCGAAATATGACTCTGAACAATCCGAACTCTCATCCTCGGCTTAGGAATCCTCGAATAGGAAGTCTGAAAACACTGAAAAAAAAATTGGCTGTCGCAGGTAGTAAATATACGGAAATGTTTTCAATTTTTTGAATCGCTCCTTGGTTTCATAAATGGAAGAGATTTTTAAATCTATTTTGTACAGATATCTGTGGAATTAGCGAAGGATTAAAATCGACATAATTGGATTGGGTCAGAATAATTTCATAGTTTTAAAACGAATTAAAATGTCGTAAGGGGCTTTTCTTTCCTACTTTTTTAAATTAGTGGAGAAAGCGCTATCGGTCACTGGAAAAACGACTCTTTTTTTTTTTAGTCATATTCTAATTTCATAAAAATAATACTCCATAGTAAATGGCTAAGTAAAACTGAACTTTCTTGGCTTTTAATCGATACCTAATGCACCAAAAACGTTATATTGTGCTGACGTCACGCTGTGTATTTTGAGCCAAATTATTGCATATTAGGGAATTGTATCCTATAAGTGAGAGAGGCACAATAAGTAAAGTCACCGTTCGGCACATGTTTTTTGAACGAAACCTTATAGTATATTTTTCCTAAAAAAAAAAAAAAAAAATGAACTTTTAACCCATTTTTCCTAGCAAAATATATTCCTAATCCATTTTTCCTAAAAAAAAAAAAAAAAAAAAAAAAAAAAAAAAAAATTCTGATCTATTTTTCCTATAAAAAAAAAAAAAAAATAAAAATAATTCCTAATCCATTTTTTTACCAAAATATACTCCTAATCCATTTTTCCTACCAAATTTTTTCCTAATCCATTTTTCCTAAAAAAAAAAAAGTTCCTAATCCATTTTTTCTAAAAAAATTCCTAACCTATTTTTCCTAGCAAAATATACTCCTAATCCATTTTTTCTAGCAAAATATATTCCTAATCCATTTTTTCTAAAACTTTTGGTTCCTAAAATTTTTTTCCTAATTATTTTTTTCCCCTAATTTTTAATTTCCTGAAAATTTTTTGATTCTTGAAATAAAATTTCTTAAAATTCCTAAAATAAAATTTCCTAAAATCCCTTTAAGGATATAAATTATTAGGAAAAATATTCATTTTAGGAAATTTGATTTTGGAATCAAAAAATTTTAGGAACCAAAATTTTTAGAAAAAATGGATCAGGAAATGATTATTTTTTTTAGGAAAAACAGATTAGTGCTGTTTCTCCATTATGGCTCAAAATTAATTTTCTAGAATTAATTTTCAAAATTTCCGGAAGTACTGTGCTTTAGTTATTCTATGAATTTTCGACCATGGATTAAAAATACAAAAAATGCAATGTAATAAAAATGGCCGACTCCATTTTTAAATCTAGGGTTAGAAATCCATAGAATAACAAAAGCACAGTACTTCCGGAAATTTTGAAAATTAATTCTAGAAAATTAATTTTGAGCCAGAATGGAGAAGCGGCATAGGAATTTATTTTTTTAGGAAAAACGGATTTGGAAAGATGGTCGTGAACGATCTGATCTACCGGTCTCAAAAGATCATCGAGATCGATTATCTAACCGTAAAATTTCTAAGATTGCATTGTAATTCGTATTCTTATTTCTAAGCTTTAAGCTCCTCTTATCCTTGTGTTTAAGAGTATACTTTATAGTGAAAACCTGAATGAATGTCTGTTTGGTCTAATATTCGATTGACAGAGAAAAAAGTCAAAATTTTAGGTATATAAGATCTCCTTTGACTTTTTTTTTTTTTTTGTATTTTGACGTATGACTGCGTCTTGGGGATCGGCCCTGTCTGTCCGGGAGTAGGTCTGTTCGCACCAAAAATTAATTTTTTAATTATTTTAATATTAAAATTTTAACTTTGAAAATTTTAAATAATATTTTGAGTTTTTTTTTTTTTTACTTTTGGCCTTTTTAATAGTAAAATTTATTCTAGCAAGGACTTAGAAAATGTCTTGTAAATTTTCAAGAAGCTGAACTTTTACAAGAAACTGAAAGTTCGTATTAAAGCAAGGACTTAAAAATTTCTTGAAATCTTATTTAAATTTTTTTTAAATATTGAAATTAGACTACATGAACAAAAACAAGAACTTAGAAATTTTAAATAAAACGTTCACTAAATGTTTTAATTTTTCCTTTTTTCTGTAGCCAAGAATATGAGCTAAGAAATGTTTTAATATTAAAATTTTAACTTTGAAGGCTTTAATTAAAATTTTGAACAATTTTTTTCAAATTTTCACCTTTTTTATCAAAATTTTTAAGTTTTGAATTTTCGCTCGTAGCCATTCCTTCCAATATTCACTGTAGCCACAGTACCCTTAATCCCTTGACTTGCCTTATGCCTTATGCCTTTTTCGCTTACAAGTTCGTTTCTTAGTGTCTGTATGCCGTCTATGATATAATTTTCAGAAAATTCACTTCTTTTGATGTGCTTGGCAAAATTTGATTCATATTGTCCATTTCCAGGAAAATTAAAGTTATTTGAAATTCCCATCAAATTTCGCTCATTCCCTCCCCGGTTTATACTAAATAAATTGTATAACTGATTAACTAAATGTATTTAATTAAAACGATGATTTGATAAATCGAAAATCCTAGTATTCCAGTTAACTAAATGGATTCAATTAATCAGGAAGGTCCTTTATTGAATAATAAATAAGTTAGAGAGCGTTTCGCAAATCATGAATCATTAAGGAGAACATTTATTAAACAAAGCAAAAAAAAAAAAAAAAAAAAGCAATAAATAACATTCCGCGATATATTTTCAAAATAAATATTACCGTTACAACATACACTCCATGTATATATGTAACCATTGATAAACCTTTAAGGCAAAAATTTTTGTCTCGAAATGAATTATTAACAGCATCACACATGTCATTCAAATCTCGCGACATTTGATCGATTTCAGCTGATTATTAGACGCTGCGGTGTCAAGAAATGTCAATCGTGATTCGAATCATGGTTTTAATGCGAGTCAAAGCAAAATATAAATTCTAGTGCAATAATAAAACTCGGCAAACGGCCAAATGAAGGTTGACTAAGGGCAAGGGTAAATGATTTTCCCCCTGCCGGTCGGAAAAATGTTTTCTCGGAGAAAATAAGGAAAAGGGGGGAAAAAAAATCTAGGCGAACCGTATTTATGAAATGGGGGGAAAAAAAAAATAAACCACGTGGACGAGGATCACGTGATTTTAAACAGGTGACACGCAGCGCTTCCCCTGGGAAGTTTTAACAACTCAGCACATCAATTTTTCTTTTAAGAAAAATCTCTCACTTGTTGTGAACTTTTCCCCACCTTTTCTTCTGACACGACTCACGCCAGCTTGTTGATTCCTTTTTTTTTTCTTTTTTTTTTTTGTTTCCTGGAAAAAAACGAAGTCAAATTGAGGACTTGATTTGTTTATTTTTACTTTTTTTATAAAGCAATCCCGGTTTCTAATTTTTTTTTTTTTTTTTTTTTTATTCGCATAAAAAAACCTGTACGAGTCAGAACGACAAAATGCATTCCCATACATTTTAAAATCTTGTTCAAGAGTAACTCTCTAAATGATATACATAGAAAGCCTATTCGAAATTCGAATTGAACCATTTAGAAACAATTCGCGATATCGGCTCGACTCCATGGTTAACTTACGGGCGGGAAAATACCGGTTTAAATGCTGAGGAAAACTTTACTTATTCATGTACGTGTATAGAATTATAATACATTCAAGGGGTTGGAGAAAATGGAAGAGAGTATTTTGTTTACATGTTTCGCATACGTTTATTTAAGCCTATTTCCTACTTCGAGGCTTGCAAAGGGGGTGGTTATGGCGAAAGGGATGATTGTTTTACATGTTTCGCATGTAATTTCTTTTCTCTTATACGAATTGAAGGGAGAAAAAAAAAAGAGAGAGAAAAAAAAAAATAATAATAATAAAAATAAAAACGGTATGGCATTCTTAACGCTTGATTGGTAATATGAAGATGGAGGAGTTAATTTTATTTAGTAAAAAAAAATTCGTAAAGAAAAAAATTGTCGTATAAGGATTTTTTTCATGTATTAATCATGTTGCATGAGGAAATTTTTTAGGATTGTCTGGAGATTTTTTTTTTTTTTCAAACACTTGCTTTACTAATCTTAACATATCAAGTCGAATAGGTGGAATGAATTTTAAATAAATGAAGATTTAATGAGGTACAAGTGTCAAAAATTTTAATGATTATGGAATCTGGCAAGGTTTCAGATCTTCTTTTTTTTTAATTTAACAAAAAAAATTAATTCAAAATCCAATACATTTTAAGTTGGGCAAAATTTATTCTTGTGGAAAAGTTGTTTCGGACTCCATATTATCATTTTTTTAAAATTCAAAAACAATTTTTTTTTTAAGTTACGAGAACCCTTTTTTTTGGAAATGTGATTTTCATCCTGGTTTTTTTTTTTTTTATCTTTACTTAATTGTTTTTCCGTATCCTTCTTGAAATATAATTGTTGTTTTTTTTTAGAATATAAAAGTCCTTATTCCTCTTCTTGGAAAAAGCAATTTAGGATTACTTCAATCAGCTGACGTAGAGGGTCAGAGGAGCTATCTCAACCTTTACCTCCATTTCCCTGGAACCGAAAAAATGTGGAATGTATACGAATGATACTTTACTCTGAGTGGGCAGAATTTATGTAGAATCGGTTTGCAGTATTTATTCGCTATTTATGGCAGTTTAAAATTGTTAATTATTTAGTGTTAATTTTCATCGGGTAGTGATGGGTTCTAAAAGTTATTTCCACTTAACTTCTGTCAGTTAATCGAACAACACATTTTCAAAGAAAAAAAACTTTGTACTTAATTTAGATATTTTCTGCTTTAGATTTTCTATGATTTTGAGAAATTCTATCATGGCATCTTCCATGCAATCAGCCTTGAGAGACACGTCGTGTAGGCCAAAAAATATTAAGTTATTTCGTGTGACAGCCTTCTTTAAATCAATAATATCTTTATCGTGTTTATCTGTTGTGATTTCTAAAGCTTGGATTTTCGTCTTCGATTCCATAATTTCACCTTTTAAACCCTTAATTTCCGCAACATCTTTAGCAAGCGGGTCGATCTTTTCCTCGAGCTTCTCATTAAAATGATTTTTTAGCCGCTCCTCCATTTGCTGTAGAAGGTTTAATTCAAACGACATGGTTAAGTGCGATACGTAGCTTAACCAGGTAGGGTTATGTTGTTCGTAATTTTAATAAACGGATCCTGCTACGATCGCTTTCATGGAATGACAATAAATTATATATCAATAAAGTCCCCGCGTTTTTTACTTTCGAAATTACTTGATTAGTAAATCTAAACGACGATATTTAAAGAACTTATGCCGAAAAAATATCGACCATGCGATTTTCTTACTAATGACTATGCAACCAGGGTTGCCAACCAAGCAGCTTTTGTAATCAAGAAAATTTATTATGCTGTCTCCGACTTTTTGTTTTTGGTATTGTGCAATGTCAACCGTGTATAAAAAAATTCTTTTGAATATACACTATTTTTCTAATCTAATCTAATCTAATTTTCTATGGTTTTTTTTTTTTTTTTTTTTGCACTTTTTTTGCACTTTTTTGCTGTAATTTTAGCTTTGTCGTTCGGTAATTATTTTTGGTTCTTTCTTTTTCTCTTCCTGGCTTAATTTAAGTCTCGAGTTTGATCTGAATAAGGATGGTTATTATTTGTTAAAACCTGAATCTATGACTGGGAAACATGGGGAATAAGGACTTCGACCCCGGCCCAATAATGTAAGAAACGTACAAAACGTAATAGTTTTGGCAGTCCTTTAAGGCTCTTGATGACCCTTGGTCGATGAAGTTTCCTAGGGTTTCCTTGGTAATCGCCCATTTTGACGTAGGGCTACGTCTTAGGGCGCACCATGATGGTTTTGTCGTGTCCGGTTGTCTTGTTGTTTTGGACACCGCACATAAAAAAAAAAAAAAAAAAAAAAAACGAATATGTCAAAAATTTTAGATTTTTTTCAATAAAATTTTATCAAAAATCCTTGATGATTCTTAAAAATTTTCAATGAAATTTATACTAAACTTTTTTACAAAATATTTTAAATTTTCGACTAATTTTAAGAAAAAAAGGGAAAATTTTTAGAAAATTTTTTAGATTTTGATGATTTTTGGTAAAATTTTACTGGAAAAGGGGGCCACGAGACACAAAATATAACATGAAAATTACTCTGACAAACATCATCATTAAATCAGGAAAAATGATTCTCCTTGCAGTATTGAACACATGAACTGTAGCTGAAGGTACAAATTTGGCTCCAAACCATTGTTTGATATTATAAAAATGTCGGAAACACTGGAACATTTTTGTTCGAATTTCGAAAATCTATTGCTCCAATACCCCCGACATCGCCATTTATATAAAATCCAAATTAGTTGTAATTGCTTACACGATTATCTTTAGCTGTTGGGATTTCGCATTAGTTGAATTAACCAAAAAGAGTAAAAAAGTAACTGGCCTATTCTAAAGCATGAAGGACGCAGTGAAGGAAATTTCACTTGCCTTTATTATTTCACAACACACGAATTTGAAAAAAATAAAATAAAATAAAATAAAATAATATATAAACAATTACTGATTGCAAACTCAAAAATTTGTCAAATCTCACCGCACCGGTATAATATTAGTCGGTTAAGAAAGAAATAGAGGCAGACGCAGACGCAGACATTCTGGATTCCCTACCATTTTTCCTACAAAAATAAATTCCTAATCCATTTTTCCTAAAAAAAAAATAAATTCCCAATCCATTTTTCCTAAAAAAAATAAATTCCTAATCCATTTTTCCTAAAAAAAAAATGAATTCCTAATCCATTTTTCCTAAAAATGTTGGCTCCTAAAATTGTTTTCCTAACTATTTTTTTTTTCTAATTGTTAATTTTCCTAAAATTTTTTGATTCCTAAAATAAAATTTCTTAAAATCCCTAAAATAAAATTTCCCAAAAGCCCTAAATTTAAATTCCCTAAAATCCCTTTAGGAATTTAAAAAATTAAGGAAAAATATTCATTTTAGGAAATTTTATTTTATGAATCAAAAAAGTTTAGGAAAATCGAAAGTTAGGAAAAAAAATTTAGGAACGAAGATTTTTAGGAAAAATGGATTAGGAATTTATTTTTTTAGGAAAACGGATTAGGAAAAATAGTCGGGAACGGACATTCTGAAAAACAAATTTAGTCTAATCTTATTTTTTTTTTTTTTTAGTAAAACTTTTCCAGTGTTACCCCCTTATAATTTTTAATCGTTCCAAAATATCCTTATCAATATTATCGCGGGAATCCTGCGCTATATTTGCAAAAAGATAAACTCCCCCTCCCATTCATTTTCTAAAAAATTCAGTAAATTAATCTAAATAGTCCGTCCTGTGTCCTGATTAATTATGTTAAATATGTCATTTAAATTTTATTAATGATTAATCTTTGTGATTAATTACCAAACAGCGATATTTCACCAATTATATCGGTATTGATCGATTAATCAAAAAAGAGAAAAAAAAAAACTCGTTTAAAAAAATTTGATGTTGCGCTTTATAGTGCATTATATCGAAATTTGTGAATTTTAATTGCAAGTGTTGGGAAAAATAAAATCAGTTGAATTTTTTTTTCTCTCTTTTGGGAGAAAATTGTTAAATAAATTATACTCTGAAAAAAAAATCGAGGGAAAAATTTATTATAATATATTTTTTCCCATAAGTCTTTTTTTTTTTAAAGTAAACTTTTATTCAAGTTTCTTTCTTGCACATGTGTCCAGTTTGATATTAGAAAAAAAAAATTAAAAAAAAAAAATCATATGAGTTTTTAAAAGAAAAAAAAAACCGCTTAAGGCAATTTTTTTAGTGGGTGGTTGTAACATTCTAAGATGTCCGAGATTGTTGTTTGGAATTTAATGTAATATTAATACTTTCATTATGAATTTGTATGTAATCCGACAAATTAAAACATAAGATGTCGGGGAAATGTGCTCGAGCTCTTATAAAATATCCATTATGTTAAAAATGAGAGAGTTTCTGATCGAAAAACGAAAGCTCTCCCCGATCGGATCCGCGTTAACACGCAAAAGCACCTCTTCTTATATTTTATGGAATTGTGATTTAATTTGAATAATATTTACATTTAAATTTGTATAAAAAGAGTTATCTTTTTATAAATAGTAGATGGGGTTAAAAGTATCGTAAAAAGACCGGGTTGCCGTATCGTTTAGCATGGGGCTCGTCCGTCTTTTCGCGGGGTGTTCACCCTGCAATATGACTGGCAGGGAGGGGAAACGTGCGCGGAGGGAATTTTGTTCCGAGGAGGAACACATTTTAGCTGTATTTACTAGTACGGCGTGTTTGGGGCTTGTTCGTCATTCTTGTCGGTGAAAAAAATTTTTTTTTTTTTTTGATCTCGGAAAAGTTGTTTCTGAAAAATTTTTGTCTTGGTGCGAGTTATTTTTTTTTTTTTCGACATATTCGGATTTTCGCTTTGAAAATGACCGACTTTTTCGTCGATATGTGTAAAACTTCATTGATGTTTTTTTATTTCTTTTCTTTGAATTTCGATACGTAAATAATTTTCCGTCGCGAGTGATTGGCAGAAGTGGTTTTTTTTTAAGTTTTCTTTTTTTGAGTTTTCCTTTTTTTTTCGTTTTAATTTTTTTTCGCGGCGGTTTGAAATTTTTTTTTTTTTAAATCTAAGTTTATTTTTATTATTATTTATTTTGTTTCTGGAGAGTGTGTGGATTTTTCTTTTTTGTGGTGGATTCGATTTTCCTAGCCCCGCACGCCCGGGACTGAAAAATTGGGTATTTACTTCCCTACGAACTTACCCATCGTCACATTTTTTTGATTAATATACTGACTTTCAACTTTAAAATTATGGAGGCTACCTACAATATCGGCACTGACGTGGATGTCTGTCGGATGTTCGATCAATATTTATATAAGGTAAAAATTAAAAAAAACCGACCGAAGAATTGCCAAACTTAAAAACCGGCTGGAAATTTGGCCGTAGCAAAACCACGGGAATATTTTTTGCTTTTCAGAAAGTAGTTTTTTTTTTTTTTTTTTTTTTTTTTTTTTGCCTCGCAATCGGCCCATTTAGCTGCTTTTTGGATTATGAACCATAAAAAAAAAATCCCGACCAATATTTTACAGATTAAAGCACCATATGACTATTAAAGAAGGAAGAAAACGAGCCATCAACAACTTTTGCAACATCGATCCAGGCGTAATTGCTCTTTGATGATGATTATAATACGTTTATACTTGTTAAAGTGCATATTTATAAAGTATTTCCAAGTTATTTTTAATATATGGCTCTGGCCATTCAAACGGAAAAGTTCTAAGTCACGTTTTTGAATATGGACTCAAATGAAACCTTCATCTAAGTTTTGACTGAAGAAATTCTTTTTGTTTAAAATCCAATTTTTATCTTGTTAATTTAAGATTTATTATAATAATACAATCTTCTTTCTTTTTTTTTTAACTTCTTTTCGAAATGGGTAATGAGCAAAACGTCGGAACGTCGGACTCGGGGATATTTCCACCTGTAACATGCCCCCACTTTATAACTGAAAAGTGTTAAACCTCTCTCGGGCATAATTATTTAATTCATTTTAATTTATTATGGCGGGAGGAACCTAAACTTGCCCTTGCGGTCTTTATGGGAAATCAGACAATGTCGAGAGGTTTTCGGAATTTCTGGGGGGAAAAAGGGATGAGAGAGCAAGAATTCATTTCAAGGCAAAAACTGTGTGTGCTTTTTTAGAGTTTATGGAGAAAAAAAAAAAGAAAATAAATAAAAAAATTAATCTTTTAGCAGTTTGAAGTGAAAAAAAAAACGAAGGATTCAATTTTTATTATTTTTCCCCGTTTTGCTTGAGGTGATTATTTTTTAAATTGCTTTTTTTTTGCAATTTGTTTTTTCTTAATCATTCCCGTTGTAGACAGGGAAGTAATTATTCATATGAGTCCAGGTGTTGACCTGTTGTTTATGGAACGTTTAAGGTTTTGTTCCTGCTAAAGCCTAAAACGTAGACGATATCAGCGGAGCTTATTTCTCATTTTTGTTTGATTATTCCTGTTTCGGCTATTTACGTTTTTTCCAGTAATTGTTCTGTTTAGGCTTTTAAATTTTTGTTTGTTTTATTTTTCTTTTGGATGTTTATATTTGATTTAATTTTGCTTTAGTTATTTTTGATCTTTTACTTTTTTTATAATGATGATAATGGTGACTTAACAACGAATACGTTCAGCAACCATGGTTTTCGAGAGATATTTTGGATGCCTGTGATTGGTGGAGCTCTAGACAAGCACTGATGCTGCGCTTTGCCCTTCAGCCTAGAGCTTTAACAAACATGCTCAAAACTTTTTTTGAACATGTTCACCCCGAAATCATTCTCGAAGGGTATTTGCGCTTAAATTTCCCAAGATTTTTTAAAGTTCTGAATTTTTTTAAGATTTTTGTTTTCCGCAACATGTTTGGCAACATATCGCGACCTCAGAAACAAAAAATTCCAAATGTCACTTCAAAATTTTACAGGAGAGCTGTTTTAAAGTTTATGTTATTGTACCTTGATTCCTGTTCAATTTTTTGACATCGCAATGCTACTAGACCATAAACGCACTAATAAAGAACACATTCCAAAAGTTTCCCCCCTGAGGGGGGTGTTGTAAAAAAAAAAGTTGAAGCAGGGCGCAAAAAACAGTTTTTGAACAGGGTGCCAAAATATATAAAGCCGGCGCTGCGATTTTTATTTCCAAGGTCCCATTTTGTTCGGCATCTAGTTCTTTTATCGGAAATGACGAAAAGGCGATTTTGAAAATTTTTAGTTTTAGAAGGGTGTTCCGAGAGTCGGTCACAAATTTTTAATGTCGGTTCGACTCATCAAATTTATTAAAATTTCTGCTTAAATGAAACTAGGTCCTCCATTTTGAGCAGACTTCATTTTCGACAATCGTTCCAGCCTGCGACAATCAATTTTTTTTTCACGTTTGCATGAATCAAATTCCAGGTCTCCAGTCTTTTCTCTTTTATTTTCGTATTTTTTCATACCTTTTTATCTATAATACGTTTTGGCTTGCATTTAACGGGGCAGTATTTTTTTAAGTTTTTGGCAGTATTTCATGGGATTTATTTTTAAAAATTTTGGGCAGTATCTGGGCAGTAAAAAAATCAAGTTTTGCAGGTAAATTAAAACACTTCGATCAGGATAAATTTACGTATATCAAGGCAGTATTATTACCTGGCAGCATGCAACAATTAAATAAAAATAAGTAAACAAATTTTAAAAAAATAATCAAAAAAGAAAAAAGAGATCAATGTACTTAAAACTTGGTTCATCAGCAAATGCACTATCCACTACAACATGCCCTGAATTATTTTTTTCAATTTTCAAAATAATATTTAGAGGTCACTTAAGACTTTTAGGCGGTAAAATATATATTTTTTTTTTGGGGGGGGGGGGGAGGCACAAAACATTCTTTTACTCTCTGTTATTTTTAAAGATAAATAACTGCTCATTTTAAACCAATGATATTTTATCAAAAATAGTGCCACGAAACAGTTTATACTGCCAAAATTTTACCGCCCCCGGAATACTGCTTCTGTAAAATAAATACTGCCCATTTAAATTTAGTCATACTTTTTTCATATTAGTTAATTCAGTCGATTTTTTTCCTTTTCCGCTATTGCTTTAGTAAATTCCGATTGTTTCTGATATTTTTTTCCTCCGGTTAATTCAGCTTTTTACATTTTCGCAGAAACTATTTCCAATTCCAAATATTTTTTTTTAACGAAAATGCTTAGGAGCAGAAAAAAAAACAATGGAAACTCTGAAAAAAAGAAAAAAAACACAACATCGCAAGGGCATTTAAAAAAAAAAAGAAGAAAAGGCATGTTGATACTTGAAAAAGCAAAAGGTATTGTATTATTTGATGAAGCCTTTATATTTCGATATGAAATTTAACTGTTAAGTGGAGTTATAAATAAACCCTGGAAACCTCTTGAAATCAGCGGCGGAAATAAAGGCAAACACCGTAATTTTACTTTCATATTCATTTTTTTTCCTTCCCCCTTTTAATAAATAAAAAACCTATAAAACCATCGGCCCTACTAAAAATAAAATCAGTCAGTTTACACAAGAAAAAAAAAAAGAAATCGACTAAAAGATAAAGGCGAAGGAAAAAAATGAAAAGAGGAAAAAAAATCAGAAATTTTTCTTTTTTTTAACAGTAATTTAATTTTTGATTAAATTAAATGCCGACAGCTGACACCGTCAAACATTTCTCATAATGAAAAGAGTTGCTACGGTTCTGACTTCCCGTGAAGAAAATTCAAACTGTAATCAAATTTCCATCATCTAATTATCCGATTATTGATAAACAAAAGTTAGAGAGAAAGGAAAACAAAGTTGCGGAGTGGAAAACAACAAAAAAGAAAAAAGAAATCGAGAAGAGTGGTGGAATACATTAGCTTTTTATTAAACGGAAAAGTTATTAAAAAACTTGGTACAATTTTCCGAAACTGCCTTTTTTTTTTAAAAAAATATTTAGAATTTTAGAATTGGGCCTCAAGAATGGAGGGCATTGTTAAACATATCGGGAGAAAATTTTCTTTTGGGCTTTTTTTTTTTTTCTTATTTCATTCTCTTTTGCTTTACTTTTTTTTTTAACTGTTAGTTTTAATTAAAACCTGACTGCCCAATTAAGGAAACAGTGCCTTACCAATCATCAAAGAAAGTTAGCGGCTTTTCCGCGGGAATCATGAATATATAAAGAAAAATGTTTATGTATTTAAGTTAATTAGTTAAACATTGTTTTACCTTCTCAATTTAGTCTGTTATGCATTGTTTGAGTTATGTTTTTGTTAATTTTAGAGTTTAAGGGCTCTTTTGTTTTCTCCCTCTCGTATTATTTTCAACTCCTTTTCATTCGATTATTTTCCCTTTTTGAAATCACCTTTCCACTTTAGATATATTTATAAAATATAAAAAAATTATATGGCCACTTCAGTCTTTTTGCCGCAATGAGAATGATTTCCTCTTTCCGTAATAAATAAAGAAATCACTTCCCTCTGCGCGATTATTTTTTTCGATGCCCGGAATTTTTTTTTTCTTTTCCCCTACTCTTTTTTTTTTATTTTTTTAAAAGGAAACGAAGAAAAAAAACCGGGAGAAAGGCATGAAAAAGGAATGGGAGTCACGTAGGATCAATGCATTTTCACTTCATACACTGAGATGGTACGCGGTGTGAATATTAATTCGCGAATTATTCCGACAAGAGGGAATAGGTTCTATGTGTATCGTATCTGTCATTTCTGTGTCATTTTCAACGACTTCATTTTCGTGTGCCCCTTCTTCCTGACTGCACACCCCTTCCCCCCCGGTAACCCTTATCCACTTTTCGACTTTACTTTCTCGACATTCACTTAGATTTATCTCCTTTTGCACATCTCTTTGCAGTTCATACGAGAGAGGAAAACACTCCCTTCTACCCCATTATCGAGTCAATTAAGATACCAAGGTTTTGTTTTGCGTTTCTCTCGGCGGTTTTAGGTTTTTAACGGCTCCCGTCGCATAAACAGAGTACTTACTTAACCGCTTTGATCCCGCGCCGTTTAATCTTTAAATAATAATAATAATAATTTTTTTTTAAAGGACGGCTCATTATTCATTTTAAAATTGGGAAAGCCTTCCAACCATAAATATATCTGTTTGGATTTTAGATTTGCCATTTCCACTGACCTTATCTTTTTGGCGACTGGCTGGAAAAATAAAACGAGAATTAATAAAAGATTACGCAACATGCAAAGTGAATCCCGAGTACAGGTCTTTAATTACTTAATTACTAATTTTAACTCAGCCAGATTTCGTGTTCAAGAGGTATTATCACGTATCAAACCCCATTATTTAAGGAAAATTTCTCTTGCAGCTTTGAGTTAAAAATAGTTCCTGTCATTTGGGAAGGTCCTTCTGTGTGCGTTTAAAGTTTATATGTTGTTTTAGGAAAAAAAAAATATTCTTTCATCGCATAATCTTTTGAAAAGAAAGGGGACGGTAGCCTAGTGCAAATCACGTTCGACTCTTAATCGAGATATCCGAGGCGTCGTGCTTTGATCCTGGCTCACATCTAGGTTTTTTTTTTTTTTTTTTTTCATTAGCATTCATCAGAGGTACGAGGCGTGCGTTATCAAGGGAATCTTTTGCCACCATGAGGAAACTAGTCGGCATGTCTGCCACCAAAGACGAACTGAAAATTAAAAATTTTGATTTACTGTGTCGACAAATTAAATATTCGCTAGTAAGTGCCATCAAGGGTTTTTGACCATAGCCTTATATTCTTAATACTGATGTATTATTTACAAGAACGGTGCGTTGAGTTCTAGGAGACTAGTATGATGATTGAGCTTCTGGAAGTAGCAGCCATTAAGCAACAAACAATAAGAGGCTCAATTCGCATGCCGTAGTGTTATCATTAACCTCCTCCTTCTGCCATTTTGTATGTTTATGCTGTGTTAAGTATGATTATCACAAAAAATAGGGGGTGAGAACACAACACAAGGTGACAGCAATCACGGCATCGATGTTTGTTCTCTTAGGCCAAAATTTCACGCTAAAACACGTTGCAGTAACATGTTAAAGCGTGAAATCATGTTGCGCAACACTGGAAAATGAAAGATAAAAATTTGTAAATGTTGCGCAACATGTTGCCAATATGTTTCTATGCTGCAACATGTTCAGCAACAAGTTTCTATGATGCAACTCGTTTCTATGCTGCAACATGTTCAGCCACATGCTTCTATGCTGCAACATTTTCAGCGACATGTTTCTATGCTGCTACATGTTCAGCAACACGTTTCTATGGTGCAACATGTTCAGCAACAAGTTTCTATGATGCACATGTTCAGTAACATGCTTCTATGCTGCTACATGTTCCGCAACACGTTTCTATGCTGCAACATGTTCAGTAACATGCTTCTATGCTGCTACATGTTCAGCAACATGTTTCTATGCTGCTACATGTTCAGCAACACGTTTCTATGCTGCAACATGTTTAGCAAAATATTTTTATGCTTCAACATGTTCAGCAACATTTTTTTATGCTGCAACATGTTCAGCAACATGCTACCATAACATGCTACTGCAACATACTACCGTTAGATGTTACTGCAACATGTTTTAGCGTGAAATTTCGGCCTTAGACATATCTTAAGATACGGAAGGGCCACGATCTGGAAAGTTTGATGGGGCTTATGACGTATAAATGCTTTATTTGTCGTCGGAAATTCTAAAGCAGAAAATGCTCATGCTTCAGTTAACTCATCCTCCTTTTTATTCCATTACCTATTTCTTTTGACGATGCTATAGGTGCAGGTAGAGACTGCAATGCCGGGCCATTTCTACAAACCTGAAATTTTGGCTATTTGATCAAAATTTTTGATTTCGACTTCTTTTTTCATCAAATTATGTTCCCGTTCCATGTTGAGACGTTACCGAAACCGCAATTAAAAAATTTTACGACCTTATTATCAAAGTTAGCATCAGGGAGTAGAAACGTTTTTGGAGCGCCTATGTTTAGCTTATGTAAGCTCAGAAACGGAAACGGTTTTTTTGCTCCCATAAGCTAATCATTAGAAACGGAAACGATCATTTTTGCTAATTTCACCCCCTGGTTAGCATGGACTTTTTGGTAAAGTTGTACCCTATAAACCAGCAGTTACATAAAACGAATTTATCAAGTTTTTTTCCAAGAGACTAGTACAGCGCTCTAGCGGTGAAATTAGGAATTATTTTAACAACAAAAAATAAACGATGACGTTTTATTTTTTTATTGCGAAAACATTTAGAAAAATTATCATATTTAGGAACCATAAAGGATATATTTCAAATATTGAATCTTTGCCTCTGAAACATGACAAAACTTTTTGGCATGGTCCCAGTGCTATCTGATCTCATTTTCATTTGTAAAAAAATTGAATTTTCGAAAACGAAATTAATTTTTTTTTAAATAATCGATATAATCGCCCGGCCGACCTGCCGGTGGTGGAAACGAATTAATACCTTGACTAATAACTCCGAAAAATATTTATATTTGCCAGGTTCAAGTTCTCGGGATTTGAGGGATTAAAATAGATTTAAAATCCTGGGATTTCAGTCTCTAAATGCAGGGTTAGCATCCTCCCTCCAGGCCCAACTGGTGGACAACTTTTGAAAGTGAAACACCCACCAAATACTGGAACTGATCCATTCATTTTGCAGAAGTCCTCTTTTAAGCTTTTTCATGTAGTAAAATAGAAACTAACTCATTAATAGTCTGATAACTAGTGGGCCTGGTCTCATCTTAAACCATAGCTTTTTGATTTTTTTAAAATTAAAACTTAATATTCACGCATTGCATAGGTATCCTTAAGTATCCATTAGAGATACGTCCAACATGGCGGTATCAAAAAAATTTGACTGCCGCAACCTTTTTCCCTTGATTTTTTTTAAAAAAATGTAATTTTTAATAAAAACGGAACATCATACCTCAAGGCATAATAAGTGACTTATTTTTATGTTATAATGTTCATTTTTCATGCTCCCAAAGCATTTATTTTCATTAAAACTCTTGATTTTATACGAATATTTCAAATGGAAACCCCCCCGCTGTTTGGTCAATTTTGAAAACTTCGTTAATCATTTTTTTTTTCACCAATTAAAACCTAGTGAACAAAGGGGAAAAATCCGATTCTTTTATAATATCGTTATTTAATTTTTTTTTTTTTTTAAATCTGTTTTTTTTTAATGCCGGTATTTAAAATTAAAATCCAACTCCGAAAATATTAATTTGAATATCGAGACAGGTATTTTCCTGCGGATCCTTATAAATAAGTCACATGGTTCAAGCAAAACCCTTTGTTATTTTCTCGGATTAATCCAAAAAAAAAAAAAAAAAAAAAAAAA
This sequence comes from Liposcelis bostrychophila, assembly GCA_037577465.1. NCBI lineage: Eukaryota > Metazoa > Arthropoda > Insecta > Psocodea > Liposcelididae > Liposcelis > Liposcelis bostrychophila. Next base: position 16,927,713 of record CM075211.1, on the reverse strand, counting down.
AAAAAAAATAGAAAATGATTGAAATTGTTGATTTTTTTTTTTGATTTTTTTTAAGCTTACAATGAAACCGTAATTATTAAAACTTGTGTATGCTCTTGTGTTTTGTTGCTGGTTATCATGTTTTCATAACTTTATGGCGGTTGACAATATGGCTTTTCATAAATTACTCATAAAAAAAAGAGCTTGCTCTATCGTAAAATTATAAGTTTGCAGATTCGTAAATCTTTATAGATTTTTTTTCCCCCCGCAAAAATAGAAGATTAATTGCTTTGATGTGTTTTTCGTATTTTGCATCATTAATAATTAATATTTTTGATTTATTTAAAAATTTTTTTGCTATTTAAAAAAAATTATAGCGATATTACGATTATGGGCGAAAAATATGTATTTTAGCCCAGACATGTGGGTGGAGAGGAGAGAGAGTGATAGACTGGCATGTAATTAACCCTTTCTGTGCGGTAAGGAACCGGTCAGGTTTGTTGGTGCGCGCCAGATGTCACCATCCTTGGGTGGTCGGATGATGACCACTCAGGCGGGAGTTATTCGAGATGACAAACTAATAAGTTACAATTTGTACGTACCTTGTTTTCGATATAACGCAAATAGCCGTTTTTCTTTTAAAGATTATATCTAATTTTTTAAAAAAAAATATGAAAAAAATTAAGGTGCAGATTAATATTTAATAACATTATAAACACTGTTTTAAATTGTAGATAACATTATCGCCCGCTATAAATTTTATTAAGCAAATTTAAAAACAATCCGTGAAGTCCGTTATCTCTTCGGATTATCAAATTATAGCTCGGCTATACTTGGGAGCATAAAAATTTAAAACAAGAAGAAAAAATAAAAATTACCCGGTAGTCCGCTCTATGATTTTTTTTTTTTCATCGCAAATATCCTTAAGGTAATTATAAAGAGGTCATAAAAAGGGTCACGACAAGTTTCTTAATTTGAAAAACGTCAATCACGGAATTAGGTAACAAAATCCGATCAATCAATCACGCACTTTTTTCCCGATATCCTGAGCTAAGCAAACTGACAAGCATTGTCATAAAATGTTTAATTTAAAATCAACAGACGGGAGAACAATAATTGTGTCTGCCTGTTGAGCAGACGCAATAAACATAGGCATGCGAAAAATTTTTGAATTAAAAAATTGGACACTCCTGGAAAAAATCAGGATTTTTCTGGGGGAGAAATCATATGATTGTTCTAATGAAAAAGCCGATTGGAGGAAAATATTTATTGGCCCTTGTTTGTGTCGTGTGAACACAAAAATCAAATTCTGAGTTTCTAATGAATTCGAGTAAGAAGAAGAACATAGTGCCGCACACTCTAGGAGTGCCTCCGACCTAAGTAGCGCACACTCTAGGTAGCATATACTCTAAGAGTGCTTCCTACCTAGGTATCCCACATTCTAGGTGGGGAGCACTCCCAGAGTGTGCGCTACCAAGGTAGGAAGCACTCCCAGAGTATGCGCTACCTAGGTAGGAAGCACTCCTAGAGTGTTCGCTAGGCACTTCTAGAGTGAGCAGTGGCATTAATTATTGGCTGCCATTTATGCTGGCAGTTTTTTTCATTAAAATAAGAGTTTTTTATTCGTTTCTTGGGCAGTTTATTAACTGAACCGGCAGTATTTTATAAAACTGGCAGTATTTTATGGGTCAGTAATACAAATGGCAGTCAGTAGAATATTTATTTCGCTAGGTTTTTAATTATAAAAAGGGTAAAAAAAAATATTTTGGCCGTTTACTATTTACATCAGTTACGGAAAGAGAAATATATGGTCCCTCGCACATAAGTTCAGGACAGCTTCAGGAATGGTGCGTATCAAATAATAATTTGAAAGAAGACTTTAAATTCCTGTTTCAGTCTTTAATTGAAGGTGTTAGCAAAGTTAACGAGGTTTTGGTTGTGAATTATTTAGTGGCAGACGCATCAGACGAGACTAGAAACGTTTGTATAGAAATTTTTGGTCCACTTGTTACGATAATCATGTGCTGGGCACATGCAAGGAGAAAAATGATTAAAGAAATCAATGCTTGGGTCGACAAGGCAAACATCGATGAAATTACTGAAGGTATTGACACTTTACAATTAGCATCGTGTCCAGAAATTTTCGAAAAAAAGGTTGAATGCTTCGTTAAAAAATGAACTAAAGAAAATCAAAAAAAAAAAAAAAAAAAAAAAAATCGAAGAATACTTTCAAAGTGAATGGTTTTCTTCAATTAGAAATTGGTATGAAGGCGTAGCTGTTCGCACTCCGTCTACCAACATTAGACTCGAATCTTTGGATTTATAATGGCAAAAAAAAACCATACGATTTAAGGTAAAGTACCCGAATCCTGACCAGACACCTAAACCTGACCGGCTCATAAGCTAAACACGTAATACCGAAAAAGGAAAACATGTTTAGCTTATGACCTTGTCAGGTTTAGGTGCCTGGTCAGGATTCGGGTACTTTACCTTACTGGAAATTTAAATTATTTACTGCTGCTTTAAAAAATATACTGCCAAAAAAAAAAAAAAAAAAAAAAAAAAAAATCGACCACTTTAATACTGCCAAGCTAGGGAAAAAGCTGCCAAAAAATCTACTTGAAACCTGTCAGTATAATTATAAGCCATAATTAATAATCAAAGGGCAGTATTTTGTTATAAAGCTAATTTTTTTATACGTTCTTATTTGTTTGCACAAATATTGCTTAAAGAACGCAGCGCATTATTCACCTGCAGAACAAACATTACTTACTCGCTGTAACAGGCATAATTTTAATAACTAAAAATATATCAGACCAATATTGTGTTTCCTTTTGTGTTAACATTTTTTTTTAAAAATTCCTTTTAATGCCAAATTATTTATTATGCAAATATATACCTATATACTTATCGTTCCTGAAAATCTCATCAAAATCGGTCGGGTAGGGGCTCCATACGTGTTGGAAATCGCTTTTCCTTAGCGTTTTAATATAATAAAATTTTTTTTCTTGTATTATAAATGCTACATTCTTACTGAAGGAATGCGATGGATACGATTTCGTTTTAAAAAGAAAGAGCGACATATGCTCCAGCAACTGTTTGAGGTGGCACGAAAGTACCATCTTCCACCAGAAGGGCCGATGCCAAGAACGGATGATTAAACAGGTTGCGGTAGTATATCAAGCAGGTGAAAAATATTGTTCCCGTAAATTGGTAGAACTTGTTACATTTTAAACGATCCAGTACGAAAATCTAAACCAGAGGAGGTCAGAAATACTTTCTTGACCGCATCCCGTCTGTTTCCAATCACAAATCGTCATAAAAGATGAGCTGAGCAACAGGTTAGCACCTTTGGTTTAAACAACTAATATTTAAAAAGAAAAGAAAGAAAAACTTAAGGTTTGTACACACTAGGGTGTTTCATTTCTTAAAAAAAAAAAAAAATTGAAATGTTGGGGGGAATGTTGAAAATCGGCTTCTTTCAGGTGTAAAACCACTAAAAAAATTCTTTTCTAATTTTTTTTAAACCGCTTAGTGGCCCCCCAAGGCCATAACTTCTTAAAAATTGGCCAATTAAGGTCTTTCAAACTCCATTTTTTTATCCACTTTTAGGGCCTACAAAATATTTTGAAAAAATGTTTTCATGTGTTTTCGAGGTCGTAGAACACGAATTTCACTATTCCGAATTTTTCCGATTAACCCCTGTGACGTCATTAGCGTTTTTATCGAGCTTGTCCCTGATTTTTCCGACTGAAATTCGACTTAATCTCGATTTTGGAACCCTGAAAATTTTTTTATTTTATTGGTATCACTGATGATCACTGATACTTGGGCAAAAATACCGATAGAACACGAATTTCACCATCTCGATGTTTTGCCGATCAATCCCTGAGTAGGGGCATAAGTGTAAGTTTGTTTTTTGGGGCAAAAATGAATTTTTTTGCCAAAAAATGGCAGCAACTTCTCACCAGTTCGATTTAGAGGTCATGTTCAATGAATTTTTTTAGTCAGGACCCTCGGATTAATAAAGATTTTTTGTGTTTCAAATCAATTTCCAAAATTTTTTTACGGTCGGAAAAAATTTGAAATTTCAAAAAAATTACAAATAGACTTTTTTTATTGGCAGTTTTATTTTTTAGCAGTTTTTTTATTGGCAGTACAGTTTTGGGCAGTAAAAAAATTATTTTGGCAGCAGACTCTTTTCAATTTGTGGATATCTTTTCCGATTTTCCGGTGAGAGCTGAAAATCAAATTTTCCCATAATTAAATTCCCTGTGTTTGATTTTTCGAACTTTTGTCCAACACGTACAGAGCCCCTGTCGAACCGATTTTGAATAAATTTTCAGGAACGAGGAGGAGTTCAAAATGGGGGGCTCATTCGGCCTCCATTTTACCGACCAAACTTTACTTCGCGACATTGTACTTGCCTGTTTGACTGGAAAGCTCTACTTATTTTTAATTTTTAAAAATTTTTTTTAAATCGAAAATAAGTAAAATTGTTATTCTCGAATTTAATAAACTCGACGGAAACATTTTACAAGTTTTATCACATCGTCGGCACAAAGCTAATTTTACAGAAGTATGTAAAACAGAGCGAGGGGGGCTCGTACCCATCCCCTCTTTTTGCATTCTTCAATTAGATGCAACAATCAAAAATTAAAACTAAATACAAAATAACAGCAGTAAATAATTGACTTTTAAAACAATGAGAATCGATTAACTTATGCCTAAATAAAACAAGGAGATTTCGCTTGATTAATCCATGTATTTACGAGTAATCCTCTTTCCTCGATGGTAGAACTCAACGTCAAAACCCAAATGATTGTTTTATTAATATGGTATTGCATTAATTGATCATCTCCCCATTCAATTTACTGTATTAATTATAATATCCGGTAATTAGTAATTCTCCCAGCTTTGGCTCACTATTTATGATGTATCCTACTTTCGTCGCTATTCTTGTTAAATTCCCATTAGTTGCAAGTTACCCGTTTTTGGCGCGGGCCGGAAGGATTTTCCCGAAGCCTTTTGTAGAGGCATATTACACGTACGTGCATTTCGTTTTCGAGTTTCCATTAAAAGGTCAAGCTCTGTTCATACCAAATTTTAATAATAAGAGAAAAAAAAAAAAAAAAAACCAGTCGAGACCATTTTCTTACGCAAGAATTTTAAAATATAAATCATCTGATTAATTATCAACTTCCAAAAAATTTTAAGATTTTTGCCTTTCGATAATTTCGAATGATGATGTTAAAAATTACTTTGTCTTTAAAAAGAATTTTTTAATTTTCGCTCCTTGATATATTTCTTCGGTATCTCCACCTGTCACCGGTGTTAAGTGCGTTGTAGATGGGCGAGTTTGGCCATTTCTTTTGCGTTGAAGGATTAGGAAAAAAAAAAAAAAAAATTCATCGTCGGAGTACGAAATTTTTTTGCACACGTGTTGAGAGGTTTTCGATATGTATCGAAAGTGAGTTGAGGCTCATTTGTTAAAGGATAAAATTTTAAATTCCAGCAATCAGTGGGACACTTGTTGCGAGGTAGCGTGACGACAGTGATTGCGTTAACGCGATCTGCGGGGTGCCGCGCGTGCCGTCCGACGTCACACGGCATTAACTCATTAATTTCAGTCTTTCCCCCTCCCCCGCCCCCCCCCCCCCAAAAAAAGCAGGACGAAAAAATTTCGGTAAGGAATACGTTCGGAAAATTGCATCCTCGTTACAATTTGGAAAAAAGGGAAACGCAACGTTTAAATTTCTCTTTCGCCCCCGAGAAGTCAAAAGTACTGCGAGCAGCACGATAAACCCATAATTGACTATCAATTACATTAGATAAATTGAATAGCATGAATACCGCACTTTGTACCAGTGCAGTGATGTAAACAAACCGCACTATGTATATAAACGAACCGCACCACACTAACCACGAGGTTTATCTTGATTGTGTTATCCCGTTTTTAGTTTGTTTTTTTTCACTCCTTTTTTTTTTTTGTATCGCTTTTTTTCCGATACTTTAAAATATTTCGGTTAAAGAGCTTTCCGGGGCTTTAGCTTTAAAAAAAGAAAAGGAGAACGACTGCAAAGGATAACGTGTTGTTTTGAGTTGGTTTTCATCTTCTGAAACTTACCTCGAGAAAAAAAAAATTGACTAATGCGAAAACAAAAAGGTATTTGGATTGAATCCCTGCGGATGACAATCAAAACGTTTTGCGACAACTGCTGTGTACCTAATTTCTTGATTATTAAGCGACGGTGTTTTGCCGCCAAGTAAAGTCGGTCGTTTTTCTTGGGGTAATTCTGGCATTTTGAAATTTGAGAATATCAGGTGCCACCCATTTACTGGACGTGAGTGTAAGTCGATTTGGTATATTAAAAGCTAAGTTCAAATCAAAACTTTTATTTAAATTCGGGAACTACTCTCCCTTACTAATGGTTCACTCAGAATTGTTAAGGCTCTTAGGGCTGTACTTGAATTTTCTATAGTCTTTCCTATACCTATAGACACCCTTTCTAAGGGTTCGATGTCCATAACACTACTATTTGGTAGTTATTTTTTGACGTAAGGCTACGTCTTAGGGTTCGGTCTTGGGGAAATCTGTCTGTCCAGTGTCACACTGTTCCCACCAAAAATTAATATTTTATTATTTTAATATTACAATTTTAGCTTTGAAAACTTTAAATAATAATTTGACTATTTCTTTTTTAACTTTTGGTCTTTTTTAATAGTAAAATTAGACGATATGAACGAAAGCAAGGACTTGGAAAATTTCTTGTAAATTTTCAAGAAACTTAACTTTTAAAAGAAACTTGAAGTTGCTAAAGGAAGAACTTAAAAATTTCTTTTTTATTTTACCTTTTTTTTTTCTAATTTTCGCCGTTTTTTTTGAATTTTTTTTTTTTTAATAATAAAATTAGACTACTTGAACAAAAACAAGAACTTATAAATTTTAAATAAAATGTTCACTGCATTTTTTTAATTTTTGTCTTTTTTCCTTTAGCCAAGAATATGAGCTAAAGAAATGTTTTAATATTAAAATTTTAACTTTGAAGACTTTAATTAAAATCTTGACTAATTCTTTTTAATTTTTTACCTTTTTTATAAAAAATGTAAAGTTTTTTTCGTGCCAGGAAAAAAAAAATTATATTTTTTGACAAATAATTTGTCAAAAAATACAAAGAGTCTTACGTAGGGATATGCCCCCATATCCCAGTCTGATTTCTTTTATTTCGGATAGCCTGTTTGTTTTTTTAGCGCATTTTACTTATAGCTTTATTAATATTTTTAACTTTTTGGTTTTTTGACGGGATGTGGAACTTTTAAATAATTTGACAACGGATGCTATGCTAACATGTTTCGGTTTTAATTACAACCATCATCAGAGCTAAAAAGTATAATACAACATTTAAAAAGATTACGGAAAACATGTGACAATTTTTTCCAATTAAATAATTAATACAAATACCTCGCATAGAATAATTTAATGAAGACTTAGTAGTTACGAAATGACTAGAATAATTACATTAGAAAAACATGATTAATTAATTTAATTTCAAAATAACAAAAACAAAAAATTTTAAAATTCATTTTTAAGGAATATAAGGGAATGTTTCACTTCACCGACATATTTAAAAAAGTGGAGGAGGTGTAAAAATCACATGATTCGTGCCAACATAAAGCATGACAGCATCCGTTGTCAAATTATTAAAAAGTTCCACATCCCGTCAAAAAACCGAAGAATTAAATCAATTAAGGAACGAAAAATCAAATCACATTTTTAATTTTTTTCTTGAGAATATTCCGGCTGGATCTTTGAGTCATTTTTTTTTACAAGATTTATCCTGAATTTGTTTTTTGAAACCTGAATTTCTAGTCAACGCATTTTAAAGAATTTTTTAAAATTATATTTGTATCTGTTGTTTTTCATGATCTTTCCCCCTGAATTTTCCACTCGGTACTTTACAGGTTTGCCTTTCCATGCAATATTTCCCTTCCTTAGCGGGAAAAACGCCGTTCATATTTCCGGGTGAAAATATTAAATTGGATCGGATTAATCTTGGGAGAAATGGCCTGGAATGTAATCCCATCCAAGGCTGAATTTAGGTCAATTTATGCCCATTATGGACTATGTTTTTATGATAAATCGACTGGAAGCTATTGAGATGGGGTGCTACCGTTGAATCCTTCGAATTTCATGAGTCGACCGGGCCATCAACGACGAAGTTTTGCGAAAATTGCATAAGGAGAGAGAAATTTTGCAAATCGTAAAACGACGGAAGTTGGAATACTTTGGTCATTGTCTTGGAGGGCCTAAATAAGATCTTCTGAAGACAATCATTTAGGGACATGTCGAAGGGAAAAGGAGAATAGGCTGGAAGAACCTATCTTGGTTGGGTAATATAAGAGCTTGGACCGATTTAAATGTTTTTTAAATTTCCCCCGATAGAGAGAGTTATCGATGGTCGCCTACCCCTGGACACATGTACGGCGCAATGAGAAGAAGATTGGTCAATATTAGAATTTTGTCAGAACTGCACCAAAATTACTTTGAAGGCAAATTTCCCTAAATCCGATTTTTCCAATTTCAATTTCTGTCAGAGCCTGTCCTGATACTGCAGTTAATTGTACACAGTAAAAAATTATCTGTCAAAATGTTAAAAACGGTCTGCATAATTTTGATGTAAACGATACTCTGTTAAATTTTTAACATATTCATATGTCAATTTAACATATTTCAAATATGTCATTTAGTTTTTTATGCCATTGAATTTTTCGGCAAATTTCAAAATATTAATTTCTGAAGAAGATTTTTACAGAACTTCGTTATGTTAAATTGACATATAAAAATTGGTGGACCGTTTTAAACAGACAAAATATGTTGATTTTACAGATAATTTTTTTACCTTGTAGATTAATATCAATTTAGGTGCTTCGCGGCCAAAGAAAGAGGGGAATTCGACTTTGAAATTGTATATAAGTGGCTTCGTAAGAACTTAACGGTAGAGAGGCTGTAAAAAAAAGCCGGTAACGAGCTTTTGAAAATTTCAAATTTTTTATTTGCTTTAAAAATAATTATGTTTTCAAGTGAACAATTATTAATTAATAATTCTTCGCAAAACGTTATAACAAGGAATGAAATTATTTTAATTAAAAAAAACTTTATTTCTTTTCAGGTACGTCCATTTTTTTCGCATAATCTCATCATTAACAACGAAGTTATTAATCTAAATATTCGGTAAGCTTGCACGATCACTTTAATCATCATTTTTTTTTTTTTTTACTTTTTGCAATGTTTTCTCTTTTCGGATACAATCCAAAATAAAATTTTCGTATACGGGGATCGGTAATTATCAAAAGATTACCCATCGTGAATCGATTAAGGGAAACATTGCATGAATTTGTAATCGATTACCACCCCGACTTTTTCATTCGACCATTCAAAGGAATTGCTTGCGAATCAATTAACCAGCAAATGAATTTACAATCGAATGAATTATTCAAATATGAGAGCTTCAATTATTCATTTCCCATATTCGTAAATATCGATTTACCGCTGAAAAAAGAAAAGGGTTCATGTTGTAAAAAAAAAAAAAGACGGGCTCAGTCGCGATTTTTCAAAAAAAAAAAAAAATCTATATAAAACTTGTATTGAAATTCATTTTCGGGATCGATCATTATTATTATCATCGCTATAGCAGCAGGAACCATTTTGAAAAAGCTGATATCATTATAAAGGAGATGAGATGGCAATACATAATTATTATACGAAGGCTTTAATTATATTTTAATTAAAATTTTCACGGTAGTACAGATTGCAATCTCATTTTAGAAAATGTGAAAATATCAAACTAATTTTACAATCCTATCTGACCCATATGAGGGCTCCTCTTAAATAGGAATTTTATAAGAGAAAGAAAAAAAAATATCAGGTCTTGTATTTAAAGTGTAAAAAATTCACGATGTCCCCCCCACCCCCACTTTTTTTTCTGTTCTCGACAGTGAAATTTTCCGTGAAGGAAGTTTAATTGACCAGAAAATTTTGATGATGCGGATAATTATTGCTTTTAAGTAAAATGCGATTATCGGAGCAATTTTTTTTCTCTTTCTTGAATTCGTAATTATCCCCTTTTTATTTTGCATGTATGAGCGTACGTATAAAATTGCATTGTTGGAATTTAAAGCGTGTCACTTGCTTAAAAAAAACGGTAACGCTACGAGGAAAAAAAAAAAACTTTAACGAAATTGACAATTTTTCAGTATTTCCTTACTCTTCTCATTCAATAAAAACTTCCCGTCACAAATAAATTTCTCAAAAGCTTTTCATCATTTCCGTAAGGACGAACGACCCTTTCCCCCTTTTCCCCCTTTTTCCCCTTCTCCCCAAATTTCCCTCCTTTTTTTTTCGAATGACTCCATCAAATCATCTTTCTCCCCGACCCCATAATAAAAAAAAAAAAAACGAGAACGCGATTTCAAAATAATATGAAATTGTTTATAAATTAAAGATAAATCATTTAACATGATTACGCTGATTCCGAAAAATTTTTAAAACTAATTTCGAGAAAATATTAAAAAAAGAAGGATTCAATATAAAAAGACACGATTCGCTTCATTTAAGTACAATAAGAAGGTTGAAGCTTTTTAGGAAAAAAAAATAAAATAAAATAAGAAAAAAAAATCAAATCAGATGCCAAAGATTTTCCAGGCAATTTAATTTTATGGAATCGTCCATGAACTTTTGAACTTTACGTTTAATATAAAACATAGAATATTAAACTCACCCTCCAGACCACCCTCATCAATAGGTTAAAATCTTATTTGAGATACATAATGGCATCATGAGAGTTTTCAAAATGATGACTTCGCGATTCCCCCCCTTTTTCCTTCTCTTCCCCCTTTTTCCCTTCGCCGCCCCCCCTAGAAATTTACCTTTTATTCATTTTCCCTTTTTCGGGGAGAATTTGAAAAATAGGAAATCTTGATATACGCTATACAGTACACCTGTGAAAAGAATAGAAAAAAAAGGAACAGCAGGAAAAAAAATATGGGGATTGCGGATTAATGGGTAACATCAGCTAGAATTAAAAGCGATTTCTTTCTTCGATAACTGAAAATTCTCTGATAGATTAAAAACATTATTTGTTTTAATTAGTTGTTCCAACTTTCGGAAAGGGGAAGAGGAAAAAAAAATCCAATTAACTTTTGTTTGCTTTTCCATATTGTTTAACAATATGTCTACCTGTTAGTTCGTACCAGATTTTTTTCATTGTCGAATTTTTATTTGTAATGTGTTCTTCCTGGAATTTTCGTGATTTTCGAGGGATTGACGACTTTTTTTTTTTTTTTTCTAATGAACGATGCTACGGTACGGATGTGTGAAACGCAAAATATGTTTTTGAGCGGTGAACATCGTGCCGGCGGAACATGTTTGCTAAATGTTGGATTTAAAATTGGGGATTCGTTTTAAAAGTAGAGAAATTGCAAATCGTTGCCTGATAATTTAAAAATTGAAATTTTTTTATGAAATATGCTTATGCTGTAGGTGTTAAACGAGATTGTTGAATGGACATGTTTCACGAAAATATACTTGGGGCTTTTCCGTTTCTTAGGAAATCCAGTGCAGAGTTTGAATTTTTCTTCCGTTTATAAATCGTTTCGGAATTAGCACTCTTCTTTTCGACTTATATTAATTTATTAAAAACGTGTCTAAGAATAAAGCTAATTTTTAAAAAACCCAGAAAAATTAATTTTGGCATTTTAAATTTTCAAAGCTGATTTGGAAGTCATTATGAAAATTATAGTATCAGAGTAAAGGTGTCGGTTAGTTTTGCCAAAAGAAGCTCGTCAAGACGGGCACTTCAATTTTAATTAATTTTTTTTAAATGTTTTTTGGCATTATGAACATAAAAAACCAACTGAAATTGTAAGAAAAAACATTCTGGGGATATGAGACATATCCCTGCGTAGGACTACGTCTAAAATTTTTGGTTGGAACATCATTGGTTCATTGTTAATGATCTCCCTAAATAATCCAGGCCCTGATATTAGTCCGCGTAGCCCGCTTTTTCAAGAAAATTTTATCGAAAATCATCAAAATCTTCGTTTCAAAAAATGTTGATGACCTTTTTCACAAAACATTATCAAAATTAAAAAAAAAAAAAATTAAACTTTTGAAAATTCTTACCGGAAATTTTTACCAACAATTTTTATAATTTGAAAAATGTTTTTTCAGTAAGGGGGCAAATTTACTATGGAATGTTGGACCAACTTGTTCTACCAACTTGGAATATTGTACCAACTTGTTGTACCAACATTCCACCACACTAATTTTGGTGTAGGAGTAAGGGTGCAAATTCACTGCGGAATGTTGGACCAACATGTTGTACAAGAAGTTTGACATACGAACGAATCGACTATTGCAGAATTTACTCCTACGCCGAAATTAGTGAGAAATGTTGGTCCAACAAGTTAATACAACATGTTGGTTTAACTTGTTGTGCCAACATGTTGGTCCATCATTCCGTAGTGAATTTGCACCCTAAATTCTGCAATAGTCGATTCGTTCGCTTGTCAAACATGTTGGTACAACAAGTTCGCACAACATTCTAACAGTTGGTATAACATGTTTGTACAACTTGTTGTACCAACATGTTGTTCCAACATTCCATAGTAAATTAGCACCCTTAAGTATTGAATAAACTTTTGCAATAATCAAAAGTCATTAAAATCTTCGTTTCAAAAAATGTTATGACCTTTTTCACAAAACAACATAAAATCTTTGTTAAAACTTTTTGCAAAAAATTTTTACAGTTTCAAAAAATGTTAATGATCCCTTTAAATCCTCCAAGCCCTAATATTAGTCCACGTGGCCCCCTTTCTCAGTAAAATTTGATCAAAAATCGTTTAAATCTAAAAAGTTTCTAAAAATTTCCCCTTTTTTCTCTTAGTCAAAACTTGACAATAATTTTGTAAAAATTTTATTATAAATTTCATTTAAAATTTTTAAAATTTTTAAGGATCATCAAGGATTTTTGATAAAATTTTATTGAAAAATTTTTGAAATATTCGTTTTTTTTTATGTTTTGTGTCCAAAACAACACCAATACAACCGGACAACCGGACAAAACAAAACCATCATGGTGCGCCCTAAGACGTAGTCCTACGTCGAAAAAGTTTTGGAAAAAAAAAAAAAAATTAAAGCGCACTTATCGACGCGTGTCTTTTTGGCAAGCAAACGGACACCTTTATTTTAATATTTCGCAGAGTGTCTCTATCGAAATTCCCATGGGGGAAATATTAAATTTTATCAAGTTTGAGTCAGTCTTGGGACTACCAAGATTTCCTTAATGGCCTATTTGCTGACTTACAGTATTTGACAGTGCTGTAAATATTAAGACCAGACCAATGTTGGATCAAGATAAAATTTTTTCCGACCTTCTTTCTCTAATTTAAACCACGATATTTTCGATTTAAATATTATCGCTTATTTTTGAAACCTTAAAACCTTTCCTATTTATCGAATCTACTGGATGTGTTTTGTAACCATTTTTTATTATCCATTCTTTTAAACTTCCGTATTTTAAAAACAGGAAAAAAATCATTTCTTAAAAAATGTTTTCTTCTTTTCAAAAAAAAAAGAAAAGAAAGAAAAAAGAAAAACACTAGCGACATACTTTGTAAATTTTTATTTTTAACCGAAACCTCTTGCAAACGATAAATCTACCTTACAATGTTTTTTAAACAGTTAAAATATCGATTTTCCTTGGAAAAAAATTGTTGCTCAAATTTATTTATTGTATTATTATTGTTGTTATTATTGGATCCGATATTTGATTTCGATTCAAATTTTCTGGGAAAACAAACGAGGAAAGAAAAATATATAAACACGACACCATGTATCGTTGGAAAGCTCGGCTTTAATATAAAAAAAAACTCCCTCAGAATCCATTTTATATACATTACATAATAATAAATGGGAAGACGTAAAATAAAAGGGAAAAAGAAGAATAATTATGCCATTGAAATTCGTTTTCTTGCAATAAACATTTTTCCTCAAAACTATTTCTCATACTTTATCGTAAAGTTTATTTTATGAATTTAATTGCTTTCTGTTTAAATTATTATTTTCTCTGCTTTTATAAGTCTTCTCAAAAAATATATAACGTTAATTTTATAAATGATACAAATAATTATAAAACTTTTTCATCCCATTTTTTTTTAGTCTATTAATTTGAAAAAAGAAAAAAGACAATAAAGTTAGGCAAACCAATAATAGTAATAATAATTAAAATTCAAAAGTAAAAGTCAATTAAAACCTTTTTTTTTTTTTTTTTTTTTTTTTTTTTTTGGATACACCCGGTAATTATATAAAAACTACCACCGACGAAATTCGAAAGTCGTTTTTTTTTCTTCTATCAATATTTTATACTCTTTTTTTTTAAGTTATTAAATAAAAGTAATAAAACAAAAACGTAGAACAAGATTTATACTCGAATTATTCGTCTCATATGACCTTCAAGGACCAAAAAAAAAAGTAATAAAAAAATTGTTTTCAAGATGGCGGGTTGGTTGTAATAAATGAGGTCGATGATCTTAGAACTTTTGTTGTCCATGAATTAAAAAAAATGACTTATAGGCTTTATGAAACTCATCGTTGAACGGTACTATGTCGTTTTTACTCTATGACAAACATGCCTTTGGGCTTTACCGTGGTCATTCCGACCCATCTCTTCCATAATGAGTTTTTTTTTTCCTCCCTTAAAAAAAAAAAAAAAAAAAAAATTACGCTCAGACCAAATTAGGTTAAACGTAGAAATGAAATAATGGTTCCCTATTTTCGGCTCTTTTTTTTTTTCTCACCCACTCTACTCGAAAACTTCCTAAAGTAAAATTTATTATCCGAGAGGGGGAAAATGAGAAGAGAAAGAAAGAGGGAAAAAAAGACCCGGGAACCTAAAAGCAAAAATTGCTTTATTATTTCGTTAAAGTTTAAACATTTGTTTTATGAAAACTAAAAAAAAAAAAAAAGTCAGGTTTGAGGTTATAAAAGAAGAAAAATTGGGTTTTGACCAATCAACAGACATTCGAATTAAAGTTCGTAAAATAGTTTATTGAACTGCAAGGAGAAACATAAATAAAAAAATATTGCTGAAATTCTTTCGAACCGTTCTTTTTCCCTCCCCCCTTTTTTTTCGGAAAATCATAAAAAAAAAAAAAAAAAAAAAAAACTTTTTTTTTCGAGCTTTTTTTAGCATCAAGTTTTCATCTCTAACGCTTTAAGGTGAAAAAATTAAGTTTTTATTCGAAATTAAAGCGATAAGATTTATTATCGTTTTCTTTCCAACTGATATTCTTTGTAAATCTCTTTTTATGATTAATTATTTTAAAATGCATATTTTTTTTTCTTCTTTCGTTTAATTTTTTTTTTAAATAAAGAGAGAATAAAAATGAATTTTCGCCAACTATTTTTTTAATTCAATATTTAGATAGACGTTATGGTTCTCTATATAGTATAATATCGGCTGGTTGTTATAACGTTCGAATGAGAAACTGGAGAATGATTAAAGTTTAAAAGGTTGTAATAATGAGTTAGAATTGCCAGACAGTATAATGAAGGCACAGCAGGTATCAGGCTCACATGTTTAAAATGTTGTTACCTAATATTACCCAAGATTGACTCTATTCGTTTAATTATGGGTATTCCGAGTTTTTCTGAAGATTTTTTTTTCTTCCCGTTGTAATTGTTGTCGTTTTTTTTTTTTTTTTTTTTTTTTTGGAGGAGGAGGAGGAGGAGGAGGAGGAGGAATGGTTTTGAAATTTTTAGATAAGAAAATTTAGTTGGGGATAATGTTTATTTTGGAAACATTTGAGAAACTTTATAGATGAAAATAGACCAAAATTTCTATGTAATATAGTTTTTTCAAGTATTTTTATTTTTATTTATTTATTTATATTATTTTTATTTAAAAAAAGCTAATACAACAGTAAGAGAATTACCAATAACAGTATTAGCTGAAGAGCAAAAGCGAACGAGTAGTTTTAAACATAAAAAAACAGTTTTAAACATAATATTATTTTTGAAAAATTTTGGAGTAAAAATAAAGTACATGAATTAAAAAAATTATTTTTGTGGTGACACAAATAATTTTTTTAATTTATTTAAGCATTTTTTTATAATTTAAAAAAATTATTTTCTGTATGCAATAATTTGTTGAAGTTGGGGCTTAAAAATTGTAAATCAATTTTTATTAAAGTTTTAATTTACAATTTTTAAGCCCCAACTTTAACAAATTATTGCATACAGAAAATTTTTTTAAAAATACTTTTTATTACACAAATCATTTTTTAAGTTCATGCACTTTATTTTTACACCAAAATTTTTCAAAAATATATATACCTGAAAATACCCTATTAATTGTATTGATAGATTAATGTTTCGGTTTTCTTGATTGGGCTTACTGGAACTCAATATTTATTCGCATTTCTTAAGCTACGTTTCTGTTTTCTGGAATTTTTCCTTTTTCTGGAATTTGAGATTCTCTCAATTTTGTGCATTTTTGCCCATTTTCTTTGGAAAATCGGCGAGAATTCTCGGGAAAATTCTCGATAATTAGCTCTAAATATATCTCGAGAAATTTTATCGAGACATCTCGAGTCACAAATGCTCCAGCTGAAAGCCTAATGATAATAATAAATTTCAAATTTCGGTTTTTAAGGTTTCCTATTCATTCTCGTTCATGGAGTTTCTAAGGCTACATCACTTCACATGCCGAAGAGCAGGGATCCGAATCCGATGCAGGTGCCCGCCGCGACCGGCTGAAATCTCGGTTCGATGCTGATGCCGATGCCAATGCCGATTCCATATTATTTATTTAACTCCCGTTTCCGATTGCGATTCCGGTACCGACATCCGATGCCGATGCCGACGTCACAAAGCATCGATTATATCTGATGCGCCTCTGATTCCGATTTTAGTAAAAAAAAATCATAGAGCCATTGTAGAGGCATTCTAGACTATTTTTAAAATCAGGAGTCCAATTCTGGTGTCTGTGCCGATTTCGGGTATTAAAAAAAATCGGGCAAAATTTTCAAGCTTCGCTTGAAGAGGCCGAAGAGGCTGCAGTTAGCTAGTGTCAGGTATCTCTTTTCCAAGGGTAAAGAAAGAGCCGCAAAGATGCGTTGAAGGCACTTAACTAAATTGCATATTTGACATATAACTTAAGATCTGTTGTTGAGTCTTTTGATCCAATTGCCATCCTAGCATTGGTTCTTAGACTAATCATTAGATGGTTCGTTAAGTCATTTTTCTTCCCTGATTGTCTTTTCTGGTCCTCTCTCTAACCTTATTATCATCACTATCGCCCCACTGCAAACCTTGATACAACCCTTAGCAGATTCAGCAGATTCCCATCCACTTATTTCCACTCCGCTAAACTCTGCAGATTCCACCCACTCTTACAACAAATCCCGCGTAAAAAATTACCTCATTCATTGTTTTTTCTGTCCACGAAATTCCAAACACCGATAGGCCATGTTAATTTACATGTTTACATACCCCATTGCCAGTTAATGAAATATATACTGCATTTAGAAGGCTAACAAGATCGATGAAGGGTCCTCAAAGGTCATGGTTTCTAGCCGTGAATTATTAAAGCTACGTTGTTGTTGGTCGCAACTATTTTTTTTTCAATATAAAATACCCACTCCGCGTTGTCTTTTTAAACTGTTTTTTTTTTTTAAATAACTAAACAAGGACAATAATTCCATAAGGCATTCCTTTCCGGAATATTAAGATTTCGTCTTTAGCTATTACAATTTTTTTTTCTTTTTTGAGAAACCACTTTCAAACCATCCTCCTTCCATATCATTGATTATTATTGTCTGAAGAGTTTGTTCATGAATTATTTAACACCAAGATTACCATCAATCACGATGGAAAACACTTAAGTATCATCATAACAAATGTAAAACAAAGAATAAGTGATTCTTGAGGCTGTACCCCTGGCGATACTAGAATGAATTGTTATTATGAGACAACTAACTATCTTTTTAATGACTTCTCAGGCTCGTTAACAAAATGTTGTACCACAATAACAAGCTCGCCCTCGATTATAAAATCATTCTTAATCGCGCCTATCTTTGTTTTTCAAGTGAACAGTATACACAACTGAAGATGGAGGAGCACAAAAAAAAATAATCTGTAATTTGAGTCAATACAACCCAGAAAGAGGCATTGACCTGTTATGGAAATGATTTTTTCCCGGAATCAGGAACTGCAGGGAGGATTTTTTAAAAAAATTTTTATCAACTTCGGTAATGGGTATGACGACATTTTAAACAACCATCGTTGAACTTTGACCCGGTAGTATTTTCATGCTGATAAATAAATATTTATTTTCTCAAAGACATGACAGGTTTTTTTTGCACCGTTATCATATCCTCCGCTTAAACAAAAAAAAAAAAAACACAAAAATGAAAACAGATAGAAGTCATTAATCAAATATGTAGGTTGATAAAATTTCGAACGGGTCAATCAATTTGTATGAGAAGAAGCAAACAATACGAAATTTAAAAAAAAAAATGTTATTTGCTGTATCATTGTTACTAATAATGCACGTTTAACAGCGGAGTTCGAGGATCGTTTTTGAGCAGCACACTGATCTTGAACATAAGATCAAGAAACTGCGGAATGTTTGAAATATTTGGTTCATGCTGGTAAGTCCGAAGGTAGCAGTGCCAGCTTCTTGATCGACAGATTGCCGTTGTTTCAGGGGTCTTAGGTACCGTGTAGGGGTGCGCATGCCTCGTTTAATAGAGTCTTCGTGACTTAATCACACCAGTGATCGAAGGTTGGCCAGTAAGCTTCCTGACCTCTCCCAGTCACGGACACTAAACCTCCACTTGTCACTGCGACCGGACAGTGTCACTTAAAATGACATGATGAAGATTTACGGCCCTTGGTTTAAACTGTGTCTTAAAAGTGATAATACTTGCTTTGAGTGTATCAGAACTTGTTCAAACTTGCCACACCATTGCAGAACTTGTTCAAGCTTGTTACACTATTGCAGAACTTGTTCAAACTTGCCACACTATTACAGAACTTGTTGAAACATGCCACACTGTTGCAGAACTTGTTCGAACTTGCCACACTATTGCAGAACTTGTTCAAGCTTGCCAAACTATTGCAGAATTTGTTCAAACTTGCCAAACTATTGCAGAACTTGTTCAAACTTGCCATACTATTGCAAAACTTGTTCAAACATGTTACACTATTGCAGAACTTGTTCAAACTTGCCACCCTATTGCAGAATTTGTTGAAACATGCCACACCGTTGCAGAACTTGTTCAAACTTTCCACGCTATTGCAGAACTTGTTCGAACTTGCCGCACTATGGCAGAACTTGTTCAAACTTGCTACCCTATTGCAGAACTTATTCAAACTTGCCACACTATTGATCAGTTTACATCGTAAATTTGTCTTGTTGTGAATGGCGCAAACCATAAACTAATTCAAAGGCTGAATCTGGCAGTGCTGCCTTTTTGCTAAACAGCTCCGGCTTTACCCATTTCGGCGCCCCTACAGATATTTAGTTGGCGCCTCCCACCCCTCCCTGAGGATTGTAACACAAGAGTAAATGTCAATTACTCATTTTTGGTGTCTTTTTTCCCCTCAATTTTGCGCCCTAAAAAATCTCTGCACCCAGTACACTGGTCGAACGACTTTTTAGCCGGCGCTGTTAGTAAGTCGCTTTGTGTCCTATAAAATTAAAGAAAAATAAGAAATTTTCCCTTTCATAGAGTTTTAAAGAAGAAAAAAAAATGGTATACAACGAGGTGCGGGCGAGGGGGTGTGATTAACAGCGTTCCCCGATAACGATCGCTACCAACCTACACGCACCCTCCAGGCTTTATTTTCCCGAGAACTTTCTCCGGAGTTTACCCTATTTCCTCGTGTGTTTGAACAAGCCGGCTTTTTCCTTCAAGTAGCACAATGCCTAAATTGTTATAATCCTTCACGGACGACAAATGAATTTATTGCAAGTGGACTTTATATACTCGTCCATGAAATTATTCGGTAATTGTGCGACACGGCGGAGAGAGAGAATTAATGGGGCAAAGGATTTCGTGCAGGGATTAATATCTCATTAAAAGGGATGTGTACACTGAATTAAATACCGATTTTAAATTCTCACAAATTAAAAACCAAGAACAGGATTTTGAAATTAAAATCTCTTCTTTTTTCCTGCGACTCCCCCTTTTTGTCCCGACCTCCAGTTTTTCCGCCGCTCCCCACCGCGCGTGTCTTTATTTTTTCATTAACCGGGATTTGCGGGTTGTTCCGTTCTTTCACGGGATCCGCTCTATCAATCGGAAAATAATCCTTTTAATATATTACATATATGCCTTTAGGCGGGAGTATAGAAAAGACAATTTTGCCGCGTGTTTAACATATGTGGAAATATCGTTTGATTCCTACCACCTACACTTTAACCTGTCCCGTTATATAAAAAAAAATAAATTTATATCATAATATTTTAATTATCCAATCGTTAAGCGTTGTCCCTCATGGTGGTATATTGCTGAGCTATTGCCATGCAAGGCGTAAATTTTATTGATGCGTTTAATCGTTAATTCGCAAAAGGAAAAAAAAAAAAAAAAAAATAAATAAATTTTGAATGATTTTTTTTTTAGTCAAATACGTCTTTTATTATCCCTCTCTTCAACCCCTTTACAAGGAATTAAGTCCATACAGATTCCGAACAGACCACATTTGTCTTAATCCACCTTCCTTCCTTTGTTAAGTAGCTAAACTCAGTGAGAATAACATTAAAACAGTTCACACAAACATTGACAAATTGAACTCAGTAATTGGAGTAATAACTGACTTCCGTAATGCGTTTAATACATTGGCTTTAATTTGACACTTGTCGCTGTGTACAACTCTAGAGGCTGTCATCCTCACTTCGAAAAACGGGCATCTTCTCGACGTCACGTTCTTGTCACGAAACTGTCTGATTCTGAAACGCTTTTCGCTTTAACCTGAAAGAGCGCATTCTTCGACACACCATTCAAAAAGCAATCGATTCGGAATTAATCATTTTCATATTATATATAAGTAATAATAATCGTAATAATAATTATTTAAAGCCGATCAATTTCCAACGGATTCACGATCAAATAAACAAGAAATTTGCCTACACACGTGGCAAATTATCGACAAAGACGGAAGGGGGGGGGGGGTGGAGGGGATTTCCGTGCGCCATAAATTTATGATATGGGAGGATGAGGCTTAATCATCTCAAAGCAGCGAATAAATTCGCGATCACATTCGACTTCAATTCAACCAATCGGGGAGAAATAATCCTTTGATCATTCGAATGTTAGGAATGCTTTAGATTGAAAAAAAAGTAATGTCTCGTTTTCTTGTTGATTTGTATGGATCGATCTTGATATAATATGCATTTCGTCTTTTCCGTAGGACTTTGGGATGAATATCCTTTTTTTTGTATTGAAAAAAAAAAAAATGAATGGAAAAATCGCAAAGTCAAACGCAGACGAGTTTCATACATAATTGCGGGAAAAACGGTTTTTCAAAAAACAATTTTCAAATTGTACTTTCTCGGATATATTGACAATGGTTTTAATGTGGTTCACCGGCATTGCCACATTATGTATTGTAGTGACGGTGGATTTACTGCACAAAAGCGTAAAAAATGTTTTTTAATTTCTAGGAAAGGCTTTTGTCGTTATTGTTTTTTTTTTTTTTTTTTTTGAAAATGCAAGTGATTATCATGGATGTCATTTGGGAGAATGGTTTCATCCTACTGATAGTTTGTTTAAAAATTTAGGAAAATGACAATTTTTTTCTTGCGTAAATCGTAGTATTTTTTTGGAGTTAAAATGAAACCGAACTGGGTTTCAAGAGACAGAACAAGGGAATCAGACTTTTATTTTTATTTTCCGAAGAGAAAAAAGGGATTGAAGGTAAACTACTCTTTTCCTGAGAAAAACTAAGGCATTTTTATTTTAGAATGCAATTTGATGACAAATATGTTAGTAAGTTCGTTAGGCAAACAAACTAAAAAACATGTTAAGAAAATGTTTAAAATAGATTAGAATTTTTCCCTAACTTATTTTCCCAATGTGATATTTTTCGTAATATTTTTTTCTGACATATCAACATTTTCCCCAACATGTAGGGGAAGCTTTTTTAAGCATGTTAGGTGAAAATGTTTGTGTTTGGTAAAAGTGGCAAATATGTTCCACGAACATTTTGAACCAACTAGTAGGACCAACATGTTGCACCACCTTGTTGGACCAACTTTGTTTGTATGTAATATGCAAATGTAATATCTGAAGAGTGTAAATTCTCTACGGAATGTTGGACCAACATGTTGTAACAACTTGTTGTATCAACATTTTTGACAAACGAACGAATCGACTATTGCAGAATTTACTCCTACACAAAAATTAGGGTGGAATGTTGGTCTAACAAGTTGGTGCAACATGTTGGTCGAACTTGTTGTGCCAACATGTTGATCCAACATCCCACTGCGAATTTGCACCCTTACCTACCTATAAACCGAGTTTAAATTTTGTACCAAATTGTCAGTACAACATTCCATAGTGAATTTGCACCCATAACATGCTTAAAAAACCGTCACTGCTTATGTAGAACTTTCCCAACGTGTCGTGGAAAATGTTCGATAAAAATGCTTGTCCAACATGTTTGCCAAACATGTTCGCCACTTTCGTCAAACACCCGCCCGACATGTTCACCCAGCATGTTCGGCTACCAAGTTGGTGTTGGATAAAAATGACGGACATGTTTAGACAAACCTTTCCACCCAACATTTCCCTTATTATGTAAGGAACTCTCTACATAAGCAAGGAGGCTTCTTTGAACATTCTGAGTGAAAATGTTTCCAACATGTTGACTGAACAATGAACATGTTCACTAAACATATTTGTCACTTTAATCCAACTCAAACAAGTTCACCCCACCCAACATGTTCGGCATGAAATTGCGCCCCAATCATGTTTTCTAACATGTTAGCTAAAGTTTTTCTCAATATTTTTCTCCACTTTGTTACTAGGGGCCAGTCAAATATTACGTCAACACGTTGGGAAAAGGGGATCGAAGTCAGCGATTTTTCCCATAAGCAAAGTATTGCCAAGAGGGGGAGGGGTAAAAAATTGACAAAATTATGCTGACGTTATGTTCGAATGCCCCGTTAGCAATATTTTCTCCCGTAAATTTGTGTCTTCAGGAAAAATCTTGATTACGAAAATCAATTTAAAAAAAAAAAAGAAAACTTTCTCGAATTTGAAACACGTTAGCTTACGTCTAATTCTTCTGCTCTTACTCAGGTATCCATCCTTGATGCCTTTTTTTGTCAACATCTGTTTTGCTGCCCAAAAAGAAAAATAAAGTAGGTCTTCACCCTGTTTTTTTGCTAAAACAATTGATGAATCAATATTTCCTTGATTTGCCATTTTTATCCATATTCATCATCATTCCTGTCACTTCTTCATTAGCAATTCAGATCATCCGAACACATGGAAATTCACATTGGGGTGACTTAACGACCATCAATCTTTCTTACTGCTATTCATTCAGTCTTCTGTTTTCGCATCAAGGTAATTTTTACCATTTCTCTTATTATTTTTCCATTATCTCCTCCCCCTTTCACTCTCTAAAAAAAAAAAAAAAAAAAAAAAAAAATAAAATAAAAAATATCCAAAAAAAAAAAAGAAAAAAAATGCGGTTTTTCCTTTTTCATCCTTTAAATCGATTCTACATTTCTCCCTTTTGTTTTTCGCGGCATAACTAAAATTTATCAGCTGTCAACATAACAAACAAAAACCCTCTATTTCCAAAGAAACTCGAAACATATTAATCTAGAAACCAAAAGTTTCTATTCCAATATCTGTATGTTTAGAGAAATAATAATATGATATAATAATAGAAGAAAGGAAAGACATCTGTGATAATGATAGTGAAACAAAGAAAACTTGATATGAGAGAGAAAGTTTTCCCTCCTTTCCAACCCCGCCCCCTTCCTGTTCTACAATTGACTGTTATTTGCAAACTTCCCATTTCCAATTAGATTTTCTTTTGTTAACCTAACGTTTTCCATGCTCCATTCAATTATTCAAATTCTTAATTATCCGTTCCATAAGCCTTCTTTTTTTTGTATAATTCTTTTTTTTTTTTTTCTTTTGGATTTTTCTTTACGTTATTATTGGGACATTGATTTGTAAAATAAAAAAAAAAAGTTTTCCTCTTTTTTTTTCCTTCCCCCCCGTTAAATGTCACCCATTAACCCAATAACTCGAGCAAGAATATATTTTTTTTTTCTTTGCATTTTTAATTTATTGATTTTTGAAGAAAGAAGAAGAAAAAAAAAATCGGCGTAAAAAGAAAACAATAATGCTGATATCATTTTATTACGCAGTCAGGTTAGCTGCGAATAAAAACAAGACTACAACTTAACTAGCATTTATTTAATGTTAATTTGAAACATCATTAAACGTTGGTCGAAATTATGCTTTCATGTTTAACTTTGCTTAAAAGTTCCTTTCTTTAAATTTCCCTCTATTATTAACTACAATAAATTATTAAACTCATCTAGTTGTTTATGTTTAGATTTTGGGAAACTGAGGTAATTAATTATTATTTGAAATATTAACTGGAAGTTATTAGACGCTAATGGGATATTGGGGTTCATGTGTGTTTTGCTATATATACTCCTTTCTCTTCGTTTATTTTTCTTTTTTTTTCTGCAAAATTTTATTTCATAATTTTTTTTTTTTTGATAATCATCATTATTTTCTATTTATTCTAAAAAGAGAAGGAAAAAAAATCCCCTTTGGTTTAGAAGGGAAAAAAATGTATAATATTCTTTTCCAAGATTAAAATTCTCCCCTTTTACATTTTTTTTTTTTTTCATGTAAAAAAAATGTTGGAATCACAACGGTTTTTATCTTTTTTTGAAATTACGTCTTATAGGCTATATTGCTTAATGCACTAATTTTTTGTAAGTCAGAAACGATTTTTTTTCTAATTTTTTTTTTTTTTTTTTTTTTTTTTTTTTACCTTTTTGAATCGATAAATCTAAAGGATTCTTTTTTAATGAGTTGAGCTAATAAAAATAATGATAATGTAACGATGATGATGACGACGATGCTGATAATGATAATGATAATGATAATAATAATATTCAAAAGCCACACCTTAATTATAATTGTTTCGGAGGCTATAAATTTAAATAAAACTGAATCTGGTGTTTCATTAAAAAAAAATAAAAAATATTAAAAAAAAAATTTAAATGCATAAAATTTGAAAGGGTCTCATAAATCAGTTTATTCTCTAATATTTGCATATGTCAAATCTTTTGCAGTTAAAATGATTTTACTATAAATTATTATTTTTTTTTTATTAAAAAAATAAAATTTTTATTATTGGCATTCTCATTGTCTCTGTTAGATGTAATTGTTTTGTTTAGGTGGGTTGAGGATAGGAATGTGAAAAGAAAAATAAATTTATTATGAATCTCAAATCTGAAAAATAAATTTATTAATTTTTTATGAATCCTAAAAGGTATCGAGCACTATGGAATTAAGGAGGCTAATTGTCTTGAACGCTGATTTTTGCAAGACGCTATTTTTTCCTAGGCTATCAAAATAAAAATTTAAATGGGAAAAATAGGATTCGGGAAAATCTGCCTTGATGCAGTTATTGATCAGGTGTATAGCTACTTAAAAAAATATTTTTTGTTAAAATTTTTTTTAACCGCTTAGTGGCCCCCCAAGACCGCTTAAGCTTTTTAAAAATTGGGCAATCAATGGTCTTTTAAACTCCCTTTTTTTAATTCACTTTAAGGGCCTACAAAATATTTTGAAAAAATGTTTTCTTATGTTTTCGAGGTCGTAGAACACGAATATCACTACCCCAAATTTTTCTGATTAACCCCTGTGACGTCATTAGCGTTTTTATCGAGCTTATGCCTGATTTTTCCGACTGAAATTCGGCTTAATCTAGATTTTGGAGCCCTAAAAAATTTTTTATTTTATTGGTATCACTCATACTTATGCAAAAATACCCGTAGAACGCGAATTTCACCATCCCGATTTTTTCCGATCAACCCCTGAGTAGGGGTATAAGTGTAAATTTGGTTTTTTGGGACAAAAATAGATTTGCCAAAAAATGGCAACAACTTCTCACCTGTTCGATTTAGAGGTCCATGTTCAATGACATTTTTTAGTCAGGACACTCTAATTAATAAGATCTTTTGTGTTTCGAGTCAATTTCCAAAATTTTTTTACGGTCGAAAATTCTACCAGTAATTTTTTTTGAAGTTTCAAATTTTTTCCGAATAATTTCAAAATTATTTTCTAAATTTTTTAAAAATATTTTGTAGGCCCTTAAAGGGAATAAAATAAATGGAGTTTAAAAGACCTTGATGCCCAATTTTTAAAAAGCTAAAGTGGCCTTGGGGGCCACTAAGCGGTTAAAAAAAAATTTTTAAAAAGATTTTTTTTTAATTTTTTCCTCTAAAAAATTTACCACTTAAATTTTTGCCACTAAAAATTTTACCACTTACATCTTTTTAGTGGTTATACACCTGAAGGAAGCAGATTTTCAACATGCCCCCTACATTTCAAAAAATTTTGTAAAATGCAAGACCTTAATACACAGTCTTGATAAAATTTTTAGTACTTACAAATTTGCAATACCGGGTAATTTGCCTATAAGCCCACTTATGCAAACTTGATTCAATTTAATATTTTTACCAAGGCCAAAAACCAAAAAAAAAATCTCTAAATATCTAAATATCAGAAATATCAAATCTTGATATTTTTCGGAGAAGAAATGCTCTCTTTTAAAAGTCATTTGAAAGGCAGAGATCTTGCTTTTAAGACTATTAATGTAATTGGTTTATCGAATCCACTAAGCTAATTTTCTTTCATCCTTATTTTTTTTCCAAATTACACAAAGAAAAGTTATTTATTAAACATCTTAAAAGATTTTTTTTTTTGTTTCAAAGATTTTAATTTTTTCAAAAACGTCGGGCATTTTACATTTCGAATTAATTTTTACGACGGCGTTTTATTTTTATTTTTTACAATACTCTTAATTTCCGTTTCATATCTCAATTTGTCTTTTTTTTTTTTAAAGCTTACACCTGATCCCACTGACCCATTCAAACCATTCCAGTAATTCAAGTATATAATTTTTTTTTTCCGGGATAAAATTCCACACTGAATAGCTCTTCTAAACAACGAAAATTCCGTATACATTTACGTAACATTTTTCCCGTAACATAAAAAAAATAATAATAAAAAAAAAAAAAAAAAAACTATGAGATAAAAAAGAAAAATTGAAAAAGTTGAGAGCTTTACATCCGACGAATCTAATAATTTAAATTTTTTTTTTAAATTGAAAAATGTATAAAATAAATGAGATTTTTTTCCCGAGGTTTTTTTTTTCCTCCTTATTGCGGTTTTGAAATAATATTTTTAATGTCTTACTTCATGACTATCGTATTTATTATCTGACTGAACCGTATGAGATAACAGGGAGAAAGAAATTTGCGCAAAGACATCTGTTAATTTAACTTAATAATTTTTTTTTTAAATAATTTGGGCGAGGTTATGGGCCTTATCCTTTTATTACTATATATAATATTATATTTATATTATATGAATATTTTAATAATATTTTCGGATTATTAAAGTTTTTTTTTTTTTTTTCTTCAAAAATTAACTTATCGAAATTTTTTTTTCTGATTTCCCTTGTTCCCCCGCATGTAAAGTTACCTGATCCCGTGTTTTTTTTTAGCAGAATTGCTAAGGATATAATTACAGTACATCGTTTAAAATTAACATCTAGTTAGAAAACTATTTACAGGTTTACTTTTTCAAACCCGTAATTGGTACTTAAGAGGAATTTAATTGACTTTTAATTATCGTCTTACAATTTCTGTCGGGCTGAGTTAGCAAGAGATCAATCTCAGTTTTTCGGTAAATTTTACGCCTTGTCAGATGAAAAATCAGGCGGAGGGGGAGGTAAATATAAAAAATCTATTTTTAATGCGATATATATTAAAAATTGTATACGTTATAATTTAAATAATAATAATTTTTTTTTTGTTTACATTTTTAAAAAAATCGGTACCGTTTGGAAAATGCGGAAAATTACCGGGTAAACTGTAAAAAACGTTTCGTTATTGAATAAAGTGAAACATTTAAAATCTCACGGATATCGAAGTTGTAAACACGATTTTCGAACAAGACAAACAGACAGAATAAGATGAATAGAGAAGTAGATTAGAACAGGTGTCGAGGGTGTACTGTTAGCAAATTCAATGTCACGGTTATGTCATGGTCGTCACAGTCCGTCACGCAACAATTACCGAGTTACAAATCCGAGACCAAGTTAGGTTAGGTTCGAGTAAAACGCATTCAAATCAATTAACGCACTGTTATGATTCGTGCCACAGGCATTAGTTTGACTCTTTACGAAATAAAAATATCTTAACTGGAAACGGGTCTTTCGGTGGTCATTTTTTTATTCGCGTGTTTTTGTCAAACAAACCCGCCTGTTTTAACTATCTTCTTTTTTTTTTATTATGATTTGTTTTCGCTTCATTTTATTTTTTTAAAATTTTTTATTTATATAAATAGGTACTATTTAAGATCACCTTTTTATTGTTCTTCCTTTGTTTTTAAATCGATTGTTATTTAATCGTGGGATGCGAACCTAGTTCTCAGAAATGATTTAACCCTTCGTTCGACCACCTGTTTAAAAACATATGGTCTTTCGGTTTTTTTTTTTCCTTCCAGAATGCATCGATTTATCTAAAAAAAATTTAATTGGTTTTCATTCATCTTTTACCGGAAGTGCAAGATTTTTTTTTTTTTCTATGGGAGAAAAAAAAACTGATTTAAAGTTTCGGTGAAAAGTTTCGGTCTTTCATGTACCGATTGGAATTAAATTAACTCTTATATTAGAGAAGGTCTGAAGTTCATAGCTCCATAAAGCCGAAATTTCACGCTAAAACATGTTGCAGCATAGAAAAATGTTGGCAACATGCTGCGCAACATTTACAAAGAACCCCGCACAAAATGATAGGAATTTGACTATCGGATAAAATTCCATTCGTTTTTGTTTTGTTTTGTTTTGTTTGGGTGCAAATTCACTATGGAATGTTGAACCAACATGTTGATACCACAAGTTGGACAAACATGTTGTACCAACTTGTTGTACCAACGTGTTTGACAAACGAATGAATCGACTATTGCAGAATTTACTCGTACGCCGAAATTAGTGTGGAATGTTGGTCCAACAAGTTGGTACAACATGTTGTACCAACTTTTTGACCAACATGTATCAATTTGTTGACCAACATGTTGTACCAGCTTGTTGATCTACGCCGAAATTCAATTCTTCATCAACATATTGTACCAACTTGATGACCAACATGTACCAGCTTGTTGACCAACATGTGCCAGCTTGATGACCCACATGTACCAACCTGTACCAACCTGTTGACCAACATGTTGTACAACATGTTGGTGAAGAATTGAATTTCGGCGTAGGAGTAAACTCTGCAGTATTCGATTCTTTCGTTTGTCAAATATGTTGGCACAACAATTGATACAACCTGTTGGTTCAACTTGTTGTACCAACATGTTGACCCAACATTCCATAGTGAATTTGCACCCTAAGAAAAAAGGGAAAATTGTTGATAAAATTTTATTGAAAAAGGGGGCCATGTGGACTAATATCAGGGCTTGGAGGATTTAGGAGGATCATTAACAATGAACCAATGATGCCCCAACCAAAAATTCTAGTCCTAGTCCTACGTAGGTATATGCCTAATATTCCCTGAGTGTCTTACACTATAAATGTCGCTTTCTAAACGAGCACTGCCACTTTTAGGGCAGTCAGCTACTGTAAGGGTACACTCTCTTAGTTTAGGAACCGGCACTCCCTCTTTCAAATTAAGCATAAAAGGTTTTTTTTTAAATTAGCACTCAGCTTCTAAGGCTATTGGCCTGATTTTAAAATAAGAGGGAATAATCGATTTTGAAAGCATATAAATGACGTACCAAATAATGATCATTAAGCTTTTATTATAAAATCCCGAATGACAGTTAAGTGATTAAAATTATGCTTAAAAAATATGTGAGAAAAATCTTAAATTTAATCATAAATAAATTCTTACTGATAATCTTACTGTTAGAGTATTTAAATTTTTTTTTCTATTTGAAAGCAAACGTTATACATGTAAGAATTAGGAACAGACATGCTTTATATTTCACTGAAAGATATATTGTTTATTTAAAAAAATTAATCTTCCCCTCGCGGGAAGAAAAAAAAAATATATATAATAAGGATCCATTTTAAATCTCAGGTGGAAAAATGTCAACGTGTTGAAATTAATCTTTTTTTTTTTTTAAATGTGAAAATTGAAAGAATATCACCTTTGGTCAGATTATAATGAAATAATGATGGTCGTATTATAAAATAATTGCATCTTTCATTGAAAAGAACGTTTTCACCATGTGGCGCTTATAATTAAAGTATTCTCGAGCACCGTAGGAAACGATCGATTCGCATAATTATCGAAATATTAAAATGGCTCTTTAATTAAAATTGTAATCATAAATAATAAATGTAATAAGCATAAATGTCGATCACATCGTGCGTAAAAAAAAAAAAAAAAAAAAAAAAAAAAATTGAAAGAAAAAAAAAGGAAATTAAATAAAAAGTGGAAACTTTATTCCTTTCAAAAGTAAAATAAATGCATTTCGCTTTTAAATAAAATTAATCGCCTCGAAATATTTACGACTTTTGTTGAACGTTTTGGTTTACATAGGTCGTTTTTGTTAAACGTGAATAAGATTTTAAATGAAAAAATATATATTTTAAAAATTTTTGTTATGAAATAAAAAAAAGAGTGAGAGAACAAAAAAAAGGAAAAAAAGATGAAAATTTATAGGTCGAAAAATGCAGTATATTATAATCGGGGGAATCGATTAAAAGGAATGGTTATTGGTTTTGCACATTAAGCGGAAAACCGAGTTTCACCTATATAAACTATCACACAAGGAGGACAGGTAGAAATTTATTACGAGCAGCCTAATTAAAACATAAAATAAGCCGGATAAACATGGAATGGCAATATTTTATTGAAATGAAAACAATGGTATGTAAATTACTCAAAGATGGGAATTCAAAATGCTAAATCTTGTTATATTAACTTTGTGTCTAACAACCCTTGTTTTCAATTTTCATATTATAATTATATATTCTCCTCGAAATCTAGAGTTTTTATTAGTTGTTTTAACATTACGTACGAGAAAGGGGAAGATAGAAAGGCAAAAAATTATAAAATAATTTTTTTTTTGTTACACGAAACTTGTCTGTGTCATCATTAAGTCTGTGTCTAGTCTAGCAGACATCTCACGGCAAATGCGAGACACATTCATGTTTGTTAAAATTATAATTTAGTCGCATAAAAAAGTGGTAGCAGAAGTTCAAAAACCCATTGCAAAAATTATAAAGTTGAGAGCTGCAACAGTTTTTTGGTCGCAGCCAGGTCTCAACCAGTTCTGTCAAGTCGCAACCAGTTCAGTCTCCATCAGGTAGGGTTTTATGGCTTTGGAGGCCTATCGCCATTTTAAGCCCTGCACCCAGACTACCCTACAATATTGAACTGTTAACATTTTAAAATGTTATTTTTTAATTTACCAGCAATATATAAGAATAACAATCATTTAAAACAATCATTTTTTTGTTTTATTTTATTTTATTTTATTTTATTTTTTCTAAAATGTAAATTTTTTTTATTTTCCGAGATGATATTGCATGAAAAAAAAAAGATAACTTATTGAAAGGGTGTGGGATTTTGACCCACTGGTGAAAAATATGAGGGCATACATCATATTTGATTTTCCCTTGGGCACTCTTTTACAAAATTGAAAATGCAAAAGAGGTTGGTAATATATGAGGCCGACACAAAGGCTTATATTGAAATTAATGTTTTCTTTTATCAAATCAAAACAGTTTCTTTTTGTTATTTTAATATTTATCTTTTCCGCTTTTTCATCCTATTGTGAGCGGAGTAAATTTAATTAAGATTGGCTCAAAAACGTTATTAAAAAAAAAAGGAAAAAAAAGTGCAAGGAATAAAAAAAAAAACCCTTCATTTATAGTGTTTATCGATTTTTTATTTACATTTCTGCTGTTCATTTTTCCGCCATGTATTTATATTTTTCTTCCACTTCCGCATGGCGCCATATACCTTTACCCTTTTTTTGCGCCTTGTTCAAATTTTTTCACTTTTTCATTTTTTTCACTTTTTTCACTTTTGTACTTTTTTTTACTTTTTCACTTTTTTACTTTTTTCACTTTTTCACTTTTTTTACTTTATTACTTTTTTCTCTTTTCACTTTTTTTACTTTTTCCATTTTTACACTTTTTTTACTTCATTACTTTTTTCACTTTTTACTTTTTCCCTTTTTTTCACTTTTTAACTTTTTTTACTTTTTTATTTTATTATTTTTACTTTTTGACTTCTTTCTTTTTTTTTATTTTTTTAATTTTTTAATGGCTTTTATTTAACTTGACCAGCGATATATAGATATATATCAACAATATTCAGAAATATAAGAAAACGTTGAAACCCATTCCTTTACGTTAACTTCCCCTTTCAACTAACGATAAAAAAAAAAAAAAAAAAAAAAAAAAAAGAAATTTAAAAAGAATCCAAGCTCCATCCCATTGTAGTATAACTTCCGCGTTCAACTAACGATAATAACGGTTGAAAAAGCAGTCATGCGCAGTTTCAACATGTTCGTCATTTCTTTTATTGTTATCAGCGTTGACGTTTTTTTTACTTTTTAGATGGATTTTTTTTTACTGTATGTAAAATAAAAGCCATTTTAAAAATTTTAAATTTTTATACGTTTACTTATTTACTTTTTTTTACTTTATTACTTTCTTCACTTTTTACTTTTTCACTTTTTTACTTTTTTTCACTTTTTCACTTTTTTTTCACTTTTTCACTCTTTTACTTTTTTATTTTATTATTTTTACTTTTTGACTTCTTTCACTTTTTTTACTTTTTCACGTTTTTCACTTTTTCACTTTTTTCACTTTTTTTCACTTTTTCACTTTTTTCACTTCCTCGCCCTCCTCCCGTTGCATTGTAAGACAAGTATAATGTCAAATTTTTCATTTTGTCGCTTAAAAAATCTCTACGCCAGTCCCGAGGCACTAGTCAAACCGCCCTAAATCTGTCGCTGCTTCCGCAGGAAAATTTTTTTTTTGCTAGTCTCGATTGTTGCACTCATCTGGAAATAAATAAGTACATAAATAAATAAAATAAAACAAATTTCGATTTTTTTTCTCCGTTAAAAAAAAAAAAGTTTGGAAAACTTTAAATGTAAAAAGTTTTTCTTGTTAATTAAAAGTAAATAAAATTCAAGTTAGTAGAAATGAAGAGCTTTTTTTGTCCATTACGTCGCAGCTCACATTTAGAAAAAAAAAAAAAAAAAAAGTTTAATGTAATCCTACATGTGCACGATTCTTGCAGAAAATTGCCATTAGGAAAAAAATAGCTTCAGGTAGTTTTGCACTTTTGATTTTATTTTAGAATAAAAAAATCGTATCACACTTTTTTTTTAAACATTGTATGAAAAAAAAAAAAAAAAAAAAACTTTCGATCCGTTCTTTTTCCTCTAAAACTTTCATTTAGTCGGGTATTTTTTTTTTTTTTTAAATCTCGTCATAAAAAAAAACGAAATAAAAATTCATTCTTGATTATCCTTTGTTAAATTAAGGTCCTTTTAGTCGTTCCATAACGTGAGGCATGCGCTTCAGCTAAATCCGATATTGAAAATAAGATTTTTACTCATAAGGCTTGGGAGGATAATCATGTTTCAAATATTTTATTTTCCATCGTGTTTTCCTTAACTGGAATTCTTAATGACGTAATAGATTTGCAAAAAAAAAAAAAAAATAAATAAATAAATAAAAATTGAATTTTTTGAAAAAAAAAAATTATTATGGGGAAAAAAGTAATAATCTAAAATTTTTATTTCAAAAGAAATTTATTAATGTCAAATCTTGATAATTGTATAAAGGTGATAATTAAAACAAACCGTATATATATTTTCGATACCTACCAATGAAAAAGAACCAATTTATTTATAGAAAAAAAAAGTCGAAAAAATTACCCTGCTAGCCCGTAAATGAATCACACGTCACAACTTTTTGATATATTGCTTGAATGTTTTTGTGAATCGGGATCTGCAGTGATGTCCATAATTTCTTGTAAAAAAAAAAAAAAAAATAATATACGGGAGACGATCTTGATTTTTATTTAAATACGATAAAAGCTGTCGTATATTGCTAATTTGCTGCGAAGATTGATTCCCATTAGATTTTTTCAACCTTACGACCTTTATTTTTTTTATTTTTTACATGAAAATCTTGAGAGAAACAACGAGAAAAAAATTAACATTCAATTTTGAAAGCCTTAGACAATCAAGCATTTATGGTTTTTGTATGGAAGTATTAAAGTCTCTTGAATTATATTAAAAAAAAAAAAAAAAGAATACAAAAAATAAATGATGAGACCTTGCTGACCCCTGTAGTACAACATCCCCCCGAGGCGGAAGGAGGGGACCAAGTTTTTAATTAAAATTGTAATTTGTTTTCATTTTTAAAAGAGCTCAGTTTTAGTAATGTTATTTTAATATTGTTCTCGGCCGACTTTCAACTTCCAAATAATTAAATCACTAAATAAAATTATTATTTTCTCGTCAGCTTTTCTTATTTCGGTTGTTTCTTTCACTCTCATTAGGGATTTTTTTTTTATATAAAAATATATTTCAAGTTTGAAATCATTTCGTGACCGAGTGCTTGGATTTTTTTTTTTTTTCAGACTTGTTATAGTGATGATGTTTTTGTAATTTGTATAAGGTTAAGTTGTGTGAAAAATGAAATAGGATTGGGAGATTATTATGATTTTGATTTCAAGGTCTTGATTGCAAGGGATAGCCTATTTTTTTTTTCTTCTTACGTTTTTGTTTGGTTAACGATTGTTATTTAATCCCGTTGATATTTTAGAACGGCTCAATTATTCCAATGTAGAGGTGGAAGCTACTCCCTCGCAACGTGTTACAGATCGAATAATATTAATGTTTGTTATTTTTGGGCGGTGGCTAAGGACAAACTTTTTTTTATATAATTGTGAATTGATTTCGAAGTGATGTATGTATGTTGTTTTTTAATAAATTATTCTTACTTGCGATGAATTTATTCAGTAATTAGTTGGATCTTGAAAAACGTTTTCTTTTTTTTCCAAAAAGGAGTCTGGTTGTGTTTTGTTAAAAAAAAAAATGTGAATATTTCGTGATCAATATTTTTTAAATCGCCTTTCTTTGTCAAACATGCGTATAATATTTGATGTTTTTCAAGTATTACGTAAGCGTATTTTTGGTAATTTTAAACCACTTCTCCCTTTTATTTTGTCAATACTTAGCTCATGGCTAACAGCGCTAATTTGGACAACAATAGAAAATTTGAATCAAAATATTTTAAAATATTTATTAAAACAGAAAAAAACATTCACCAAGAAAAAGTGCGTTATTAAGTTTTATAACTCTATAACATTTTGGCCGATTTTAAAATTTTATAACTCTATAAGGTTTGGTCGATTATAAAATTTTATAACTCTGTGACGTTTTGGCCGATTATGAAATTTTATAACTATTTATAAATTTTTATAATTAAAATTTTTAACTGAGCAATATATTAATATTATGCTTGAATTGCACTATATTTAGCATATGGAGACTTTATAGGCTCTTTTTTAAAAATTTTTCATGAGAAAAAAAAGGAAAAAAAAATTACAATTTTTTGGAATAGAACCCGAGCCTTGTGGTTGATTTACCAGCCGCCTTTATCCACAACACCACTTTCCAACTGATTTTTAAAAGCGGCGATATGGTTCTTCAGTTGCTAATTATTTTGACTTATAATATTTTCCAGGTTTTTCCGAATTTTAGGTTCATTCCTTGTATTTTTAATAGAGATTGTGCCCGGGAATTCCCGGGATCCCGGAAAAAAATTTCATCCCGATTCCCGGGATTGAAATTTTTCGGGATTTTTCCCGTTTTTTAGAAATTAACGGGAAAATTCCCGGGTTTTCCCGGTTAATCCCGGGAATTTCCCGGGTTCCCGCCATATCATTATTTCCCGAATCCCGGGAAATGCTTTTTCCAATTAAAACGGGATTCCCGAATCCCGAAATTTTAAATTTCCCGGGAAATCACAATCTCTAATTTTTAATTTGACAAAGGCTCAAAAATAAAGAAAAGCAGAAATAGAAAAATTCGGGAAGCGTTAGAAGAAGTATAAGTATTCCAAAAATATTTTCAAAATATTTCTAAAATATTAATGTTTGTAGAATGTTTTTTTTTTTCTGTTTCAATAAATATTTTATAAATGTTTTTGAAATATTTTAAAATATTTTGATTCGAGTTTTCCATTGAGTATGTTTACGTGATAATTGAACCTGGCCCCTGTCGAAGAAAAAGACTCTTTTTGCAAACTACAGATGGGAAACACGAATTATGGGACCTTCTTCATTGCCCCCAAATAATTCAATTTAATTATTATTCAAATCAATCCGCTTTTCTTCTAAAACAAACTCAAATATCACCCCCGCTAGGCATTAGGCAACTACTGAAAATGGCATCGAAACAATACCCGATTTTCAGGAGGACATTTGTAGTTAATCAAGAAATTGAATTTTGAGAGAAATACAACAAAAGTTAAATTTTTTTTCCCCAGAGCTCTATACACTGCACGAAATCGTAAGAATTCTATAAATTCATATTTTATTAATGTTTTAATTTCATCACATAAGTTTCCTGCAAGGGGAAAAAAATTCATCTCATTTTTTTTTCTTTAAAAAATTTGAAACCTCCAAGAGACTTTTTTTTTTTCAGCCGTGGAAGAAATAAGGGGGAAATTTAAAGAAATGCCTAAAAAGGACGGAGTTTTTATTTTTATATATTTTTCTAAATAGCACAAAAGACGAATGAACATAATAGCATGCACAAGACATACAGAATTGTAAGGAGCAATTTAAAAAATAAATACATATATAAACATAACGTAAGTGACAATATCTTTTCTCTTATGGTTTTTTTTTCCCGCTCGGTCCCCAGGGTACTGTATTTTTCTAGTCTCTTTTTATCCCTCAAAACAATATAAAATGCTTTACTCTCTTTCTCTCTCTTCGTTTTTCCCCCCTCGAAAAAAAAAAAAAAAAAAGGAGATAGCTATTATTGTTGATGTTTTATTTCAAATGTAATTTCTTTCTTTTTTTTTTTTATCGAAAGTCGCTAGCGGGAATTTCGGACTTTCGCTAGCGGGATTTTCGGAATTTCGGAATGAAAAAAAATAAAAAAATAAAAACAAAAAGCAAAAAAAAATTTTCCAACTTTGAATAGTTTTCAAATTGAATTTCGAAATTCTATTTGTAAAATTATTGAATAAAAAAAAAGAAAAAAGAAGGAAAATTATTTTTTTAATTAATGTGGATGTTTCGCGGAAACGATTTCAGAAATTTTCATTTCTTTTATTATTATTATAATAGTTAATAATGCATTCATTTTCATATATATATATTTTCGTTTAATTAAAATTTTGGTTTGTGAAATGTTACAAAAAAAAAAAAAATAAAATAAAATAAAACATGATGGTCATTTTTTAAGATAAAAGAAGGCTCTTGTTTTTCGCAAAATGTAGGACGTGCAATTTTAATATTTCCCGGAGCTTTTGCAAGGATGGGGTTCTATAAATAGGCTGGGGAGGATCGAGTGTCGGTAGACGAAGGTATAAAAGGGAAGTCATTTTCGGAAGAAGAAAAGAGAACGATCTTTATAAAACTGAAGACGTAATTAGATGAGGAAAAGTGAATTATGTGCCAGTAAAAATACATGGAATGAAATTAGCGCCGGTGAATGAAAACGGGAACATTGTTCGTTTTGAATTAGAAATGATTACGATTTATGTTTTGAATTGAGTGAATTAATGTCGAATTTTGAATTAATTAAACGCACAAAGACATGTTATTTAATAATCTATGATTTAATGTTTTGTCTGCTGTGTTTGACTTAGAGTTTGAATGTATTCAAGGCGAAAGATAAATCATTTCCGTTTTCTCAACCGGTTTGTTTTCTATTAACCCTCCATCAGAAAGCTCATTTTTGCACTTGGTCATTGTTCAAAAAAAAAATGAAAAGAAGAAAAAAAAAAAAAAGAGGAATTTTTATTTTGTTGAATTTTTCCCGACCTCACACACTCACACATGAGAGAGAGATTCAAATAGAATCTCTCGCGAAAAAAAAAAGCCATAAATTTCGAATAAATGCAATACAATGTCAGTCCATAAATAACTTTATTAAAAAATTTCATTTTTTTTTTTTTTTTTTTTTTTTTTTTTGAATGCAAATATTAATAAAAATGGCGAGTGTAACTCTTTTCTCTCTCTAGATTTTTTTTTTTTTTTTTTTTTTTATCTAGGCGCGACGAAAAAAAAAACTCCCGTGACCTTATTTGAAATAAAAAGACTGAACCCCCATTCCCGATATAATATAATAGTGCATGAAATCGACTTGCAAATTAGGAATTCTTATTTGCAGCAGTCAGTTGTGATTCATGATTATTTTACAAAAATGTAAATGAATTTTCCCGGGGAAAAGGAAAATTGTGAATTAAGAATTTATACTGCATGCTAACCGTTCTTGACATGAATAATCATTCGACGCCTTCCTCTAATTGTTCCCGATAATTGGGAAAACGATGACGGAATGAGGGTGGAGAAGGCGGGGGAAATTTAAATTTAGCGCAAAATCAGCAAACAGAGCGAGTAATTAAAAAAAAAAAGGAAATAATTTTTTTTTTTTTTGAAAATTTACGGTTTTCTACGGTGAAAACGACATTTTTGTTGTTATGACCATTTTTTTTCTTTTAAAGATTGATAAAGTTTTTTTTTTTTTTTTTTATAAAAAAAAGTTATAATGACGTAGAAAATAATAATAATAATAAACAAAAAAACTGGGAGAAAGGAAAAAGGAGAAAAAAAAAATGCTAATAAAAATGTGAAATTCGTTTCTGAAGATAAATGACGAAAGAGTTAATAAATATCAACATAAATCATCAAGAAATGAGAAAACTCAACAGTTAAAATCCCTCCAAAAAGCACAAATCATTACAATTTTAAATTATTACCACAAATATAAATCCTCCAAATTAATTTTAAATTACCGACATAAATTATTTATTAAAATGATTCAGTTTGGAAAGTTGAACTTCCACCAAGGTTATTTGGCTTGTGTTCAACACGAAATAACTTCATTTTCTCCCGTTTTCTTTCCCTATTTTTTTTTCCCCTGCCATGCCGCGGCGGTCAGCAGGAAAAAAAAATACGAAACGACGGTTTGAAAAAAAAAAAAAAAAAAAAAAAATTGCGTTGTGCATAAATACACACTGGATTTTTAATCTAATAAAATGACGCCGGTGAAAAGGCCAAGCGGTGAGTTAAAACCGGGGAAATTGTGGCTTTTGCGGAAACACTCAAGCCAACATACCCCACCAACCTTTAAGTCCCCGCCACTATTTAGAAATCGTTTTAGAGGAGATGCTCTGTTTTAAACAGGATAATCTACCTAAAACTGTTAGCGAGATAAGAGGCGATTGATGAGATGCACCCGTGGTTATGACGTAGCCGTTTCAAAAAGTTCATAAAGCTTTTGCTGATTACGTTAAACTTGATTAAACTATATAAATAGGCTTAGTAGGATTGCGGAGCAAATCGGATATTTATGGAAAATGAATGGCCTAATATTTATGTTAAAGGTGTTGGCTTCGAGTATTTACAAAAAGGAATGAAAGTTATATTTTTTAGGAGAAGGTTTGGAGTTATTTAATTTTTTTTGTCATTGAAGAATGTGGAGCACTTATTAGAATAGTTGGTCCGAATAATTAACCGATTCCGAGATCAGCACAAACTGGATTAAACTGGAATTAAAAATCTGGAGTGGTTTCTTTTTGTGAAAAATTGTAACAAGATTTTCATGAATTCGGTTTTTCACTGTCAACGTCTTGAATTTTGATTATGATTGAACAAGGAATCGATGTTTTCTGTTTTTTGCTCCTACACAGTAAAAAATATTATGTAAATATGTTCTAAGAGGTCCACATAAAATTTTTATGTTGTTTCTCCCATAAGGCAAACATAAAACAAAAACAACATAAAAATTATGTGGACCTGCTTATGTTGATTTATGTTGATTTTGACATAAAATTTTTTACTGTGTATAGTTTCCGATTTTCTCCGTCGCTAGTTTTTATATTTTTTAAGAATTGACTCAAATTCAATTTCAACATTTGGGGATGGGGGGGGGGGAACTCCAGATGATCACTGTAGTTGTTGTAGTTGTTTGATTCTGTTTAAGTTTAACCGCACAAGTAAATTCTGCAATAGTCAATTCGTTCGTTTGCCAAACAAGTTGTTACAACATTTTTGTCCAACTTGTTGGTCCAACATTCCATAATGAATTTGCACCCTTAGATTTGGATAATTTTTGATAATATTTTATTTAAAAAGGGAGCATGTGGACTAATCTTAGGGCTTGGAGGATTAAGGGGGATCCTTAACATTTTTTAAAACGAAAATGCACGATAAGAAAATTTATGTTAACTTGCTAAAAAAGGCTACACATTTTTTATGTTAGAAAAAATAGAATGCTATTCTAGAAGACATTCTTTTGTTTTTAGTGTTTTGTTCGAGGCTACAGGCAAATTATGTTACTTTTAACATAAAATTTTTTACCGTGTGTTGATGATTTTTGATTATTGAGAAAATTTATTTAAAATTTTATTGAAAAAACATTTTTTGAATTTTATTAAAAATTTTTGGTAAAAATTCTTGTGAAAAAAGTCATCAACATTTTTTGAAACGAAGATTTTGATGATTTTCGATAAAATTTTATTGAAAAAGGGAGTCACGTGACTAATATCAGGGCTTATAGGATTTAGGGGAATCATTCCCAAGAAAAAGTGTGTTATAAAAATGAGTCATAAAAAACTTAAAACTTCGTTATAAAATTTTATAACCCACCAAAGAAGACATCTATTTATAATTCGTTATAAAATTTTATAAAAAAATTATTTTCATTTTTTTTCTAATTTTTTTATTTTCTTCTAACGTTTCCCGAATTTTTCTATTTCTGTTTTTCTTTATTTTTGAGCCTTTGTCAAATTAAAAATACAAGAAATAAACCGAAAATTCGGAAAATTCTGGAAAAAATTATAAGTCAAAATAATTGGCAACTAAAGAACCATATTGCCTCTTTTAAAAATTAGTTGAAAAGTGGTGTAGTGGATAAAGGCGGCTGGTAAGTCGGCCACAAGGCTCGGGCTCTATTCCAAAAAATCGTAATTTTTTTCCCCGTTTTGTTGTCATGAAAAATGTTTAAAAAAGAGCCTATAAAGTCCCCACATGCTAAATATAGTGCAATTCAAGTATAAAATAAATATATTGCTCAGTTAAAAATTTCAATAATAAAAATTTATAAATAGTTATAAAATCTTATAATCGGCCCAAACGCTATAGAGTTATAAAATTTTTTAACGCACTTTTTCTTGCTTTCGCATAATATTTTCACCCAACACGTTTGCCCCCCCCCCCTCCAACGCTATGTATTAGCTTCTGATTGAAACCCGACTGATCCTGAAAATCCTGATCCCAAGAATTCCCGGGGTTTTTGTCTTTCAAGTCCCCAGAAGATTTTCTCTGAATTTGTTTTTCCTGGTTCTATTCAATAACTCCGAATTCCAAGAATTAGTTTCTACCATTTCGATATTCTCAACTCATAGAAAAAGTCCTGGATTTCTGGGACTAATTTTCTCGCCGTAAGTCGAGTATCAGACAAAACGGCCATTCCTTGAAGCTTTGATCCCTAATCCCGAAGAGAACAAATGAACCAGTTAAAAAACACAAGTTCTGAATTGCTGAAATTCTTTGTATTCCAGGGAAGTTCATTGCTATGCTTTATTCCCAAAAGCCAGGAATTACTGATCTTGTAAAAAAAAAAAAAAAAATTACAAAAAAATCCCAAATTCGACTTTCCTGGAAAAATAGTCTCTACTTAAAAGTTGCTCATTTGCTGGAAATGTTGAGTTTGATTAGCTATCTTTAAAAAATTCTTCCTCACAAAAAAAATATTTACATATTTATCACAAAAAAAGAAATCATATTTTTTTTTTCATTCCTAATAAAAAATCAATTTAAAAACTTCACAACATGAAAAAGAGAAACGAAATAAATAATAAAAAAAAAAAAAATCTCAACTTTTTATTTCCTAATGACCAATTTAAAGTCGAACAAAGTTTATTTTTTTTTAACAATGTAAACAAACTTCATTCACGACACCTGTGAAATGATATCTTGTGAAAAAAAAAAGCTGGCAAAGTCGAGTGTTTGATTCTATAATTTATTCACCTATAACGATTTTTTAAGTATATGAATAAATATTCGGCCTCTCGGGAAGAGAAAAAAAAAAAAAAAAAAATGGAGATCCGTCACTCAAAATCGAATTTCACTCGCTGATTCACATAAGAGAGAGAAAACACAAAAGGCTATGTATCAGCGATCACTGACCAGAACAATGATGACAAGGCTAATTGCCGTAAACCAAAATCCGTGATCAATAAATAAGGAGTCAATCCGTCTCAGATTCGCGTCACTTAACTCCCATCAAACATGGATTCCTTATTCATTCCTTCCACCATCCTTTGCTTTTGCTTACTTAACATTTCATGTTAGTAATGTAACTCTTTGATATTGCGCTTACCGTTAAGTGACTGTTTTAATCTAATTCCATATATTGGAAGGGAGGGATTTATACCGGAGCTTATTTTCTCCAAGAAAAATCCTTTTTTTTTTTTTTATTTCATGAAAAATTTATGACTTTTAAAAACTATAATTATTTTTTTTTTAAATATTAGAGATTGATTAATAAAGTATTTTAATTAAAAATGACTTAGTCCTCGTGGAGTAATTAGTTAAATATAAATAAATAATAATTAAGAAATTTATTTCGACGTTTATCGAGGAAATTAATAAAATTTGATCGATGAAAGTCAACGTTGTTAAATGCTTGATTTCCGTTTTTATTTCCCGCTTCCTTTTTGAGGTTTTTTTTTAAAGTTTTAAACCTTACATTTTTTTTTTTTTTAAGATGAAAAAAAAATATGACTAGCCTTTCTGCCTGAAAACGCAATATGGCTTGAGCGAGTATGTTTACAAAAATGTAAATGATGCCAACCACTTAACAAGTTTAAACCGAATATATGATTTTTTTTTTTTTTTTTTTGGAACATGATTAAAGTTATCTTTTTTTTTTGCTATGATACACATATAATTAATTCACCATTCATTTAATAAAAAAAAAAAATTTGTTGTAAAGGCAGACATATTTTTATCTGAATTATGGAACGA
Source organism: Liposcelis bostrychophila (assembly GCA_037577465.1). Classification (NCBI taxonomy): domain Eukaryota; kingdom Metazoa; phylum Arthropoda; class Insecta; order Psocodea; family Liposcelididae; genus Liposcelis; species Liposcelis bostrychophila. The sequence goes on along the minus strand of CM075211.1, from coordinate 16,884,142 downwards.
ATTTATAAAAATCACTCCCTCTGTCCCAAAATACTTTGCGCGTTTCTCATTTTTATTTCCCATTTCGTAAGCTTTTGATTTTTGCCGGAACTCATTGTGCCACTTAACCCACCCCCCGAGCACTATTTCACACCCCCCCCCATCCCCACCTGGGGTCCCCCCCCCCTTGGGAAAAAAGTTAGTGAAAAAATGGAAAAAATCAAAAATTTGTATTATTTTCGCCCCGTTTCAGAAACGGAAGCGAAAAATTTGAAAGTGGTCGGAAATGAGAGAGTAATGTCGTCTAATTTTACTATTAAAAAAAAGCCAAAAGTTTAAAAAAAATTGTCAAAATATTATTCAAAATTTTCAAAGTTAAAATTTTAATATTAAAATAATTAAATAATCTTTGTTGCGAACAGACCGACACACCCACAGACAGACAGATTTGCCCAGGACCGAGCCCCAAGACGTAGTCTTATACGTCAAAATATGGTTTTCCCGGAAAATCGACATAACCCCTTTGCGAGATTTCAAGTTACTTATCCGTATTAGCCGAATTAATAGATGATATCCTCCGGTTCTGGGCCAACAGCAATGCTGTCGGAAGTGATTGACGTTTGGCCAAATGCTGTTAGTGAAACATCCATCACCTCATCAACTGTTGCACTAGAACTGGGGCGGATATCATCCGATGCAACTACCTGTAGTAGCGCTTTTGAAGGTATTTCATTAAATTTTTTTAGAACAGATACTTATGCCTAGAAAGAAGAAAAAAACCTGACGAAACGTGACTAACGCGTTGTAGACAGTGACTCTCAACTGTAAAGGAAGTGTGTGGTATTGCCCCCTAGGATCGCACTGATGAAATGCCCTAGGATCGCACTTTAATGAAATTTAATGGAACCTTTTGCTTTAAAGATCCTTTTTTTTTAACAAATTCAATTTTTTTTTGGCATTGTTATTATTCAAAAAGGAGGATTTCCCAGAAAAAAAAAGCATGAAATTTCTTTGTTGCCGTCTTTTTAGTTCAAATAAAAGAAAGAAAAATGGTTTCATAAAGACATATAAAAACATTATTTTGCGATAAATATGAATTTTCTTTTTCTTTTTTTTTTCTCGGCCAATTAAGCTGAAATAAAAAAAAACTTTTAATATGGATGCGGAAAATTCTTTTTTTAAAGTAAAATTTTTTTAAGGACGTTACGTGCTTAGCTTAGAAAATTTATTTTATTTTATTTTTTTCGGAAGCGGAAAAAAATTCGAGTTAACAAAAAGAAATCGGAAGAAAGGGTTAGGGGAAGGAAAAAAAAAAAATAATACAATTGCAAAAAAAGAAAAAAAAATACACATTAACGCAATAATAAAAAAGATACCGTATATATTGCTTGAATATAAATAAAAAATAAAAAAAAAAGGTTGTGAGATAATGTCATTTGTACATTTTGTATATTTATTACTTCCTGTGCGCAGCATTTATTCCTTTTAATATCCTTTTTTAAATGTGTTTCGGGTAAATCATAGAAGGAAAGGTTCGAAAATTTAATGCATTTTCTCTTTTTTTTCGGTGAAAAAGTTTTGTTTTTTATGTGTAAAAAAAAATTGTTTTATTCGATCATATTTAAAATTTTAACTTCCGATATTTTCATATAAATATTCTCCAAATTTTAGGGAAAAAGAAAGTTTTTTGAAGGCGTATATAAAAAAAATATTATGAAAAGCAAACATTATATATTTGAAGCAGCGTTGCCTCGCCTTCGGCTCGGCTTGGCAACCCAGCGAGGAGAGCTTGATCTCCAGTGCAGAAAAGTACCACTTTCTGTCCTTGGTATAAAAAATACTATTTGTTTGGTCTGATTCCAAATCGACTAAAAAAAGTAAAAAAACGAAAAATGAAAATTTTATTCTGGTTTTTATAAAAAAAAGAAAATTCCTCCACTAAATAATTTACCCCATTTAATTACCTTCTAATTTGTAACTTTTTATGTAATTTATAATTTCTTTCCCGTTTGAAACATAATTTCTAAAAGAAAAAGAAAAATGCTTTAAAATCTTTTTTTTTTTTTCTCCCTTCATTTTTTTTTCTCCCCCTCATCGAGGATCTTCGCTCTAATTTGCGGGACACGAGAAAAATATCGTCGATTAAGTTAAAACGCGTGTTATCGATAAAGATGAAATTACCTTATTTATTTTTTAATTAAGATTAAAACTAACCTTTCTTTCTTCCTTTTTTTCTCTCCTTTTTTTTTTTAAGTGTTACAAAAAAAAATTTTCGCACTTCACTTTTTTTTTATTTAATTTTGTTTCTTTTTTTTATTTCAGGTAAGAAAAAGATCAGCAATCCGTTCGATATATTCGGTTGATGTGACGCAGATGTCCAGATTATACATAATTTTTATATATATTTATATAATTATATATAAATTATATATAATTATATATAATTATATATATTTTATATATAATATATATAATTATGTATAATTTATATATAATTATACATAGTTTATATATAATTATATATAATTGATATATAATTATATATAATTGATATATAACTATATATAATTATATATAATATATATAATTATATATAAGTAGATTTTATGTATAATTTTAAATTTTTTGGGTTCCCAAAATTGATATATAAAATTATATATAATATATATAATTATATATAAACTGGTCTCCAAAAGAGTTGGAATTTAATAGCGGTAATAAAAATTATATATAATTATATATAATTATATATAATTTTTCTTCGAGCTGAAAGGCATAAAGTGCAGTCCCCTTCAAAGAGCTAAATCATTTTATTTTTTAGACAGATTTGAATTTAGCTTTATACGTTTTATGCAACGACCTTTTTTAAAATATTAATATTTTTAAGACCTTTTTACGCATCGCCTTTCTGAAGAAAAATTAATTGTAGTTCATCCAGGAAAAGAATTCACTTTCTTTTAAAAAAATGTCAATACTTGTTCCGGAATGTTCTATTGTAATTTGAAATTCAAAAGTCTCGGTATTGCCTTCTTTATCATTGTTTCCGAATGATTTAAAAAACGGAGAAAAACTTAGGGAAGCCCTGGAAGGTCAAGTATTTTTATTTTTATAGAAATATTGCTTGTTACGATTTGTTTAGCTCGCAATTAAATGTCATTGCAGTCAGAAAACAAAATGTCTAATGCGAACGCAAAGCTGCATTGTGAGAAGACATTAGTCGTAAAACCCATGCCAAAACATTTGAAATGACTTGTGGAAGTCTTTTCCGTGAATCAAGTAGGTAGTGCAGGTTGCCTACTGTTATATACCAATTTTTGTACATTTTCCGGTATTGTGTGCTTAGTGAGTGACATGCATAAAAAGTAGTAATTGCTTTTACTTGAAGTAAAAGCTTTTACTTCGAAGCAAATGCTTTTACTTCGAAGCAAATGCTTTTACTCGGAAAGCAAATGCTTTTGCTTTTACTTTTGACCATTTACTAAACACCTTTCACTTAGAAGCTTTTGCTTCACACCTTTTACTTAGAAGCTTTTACTTAACACCTTTTACTTAAAAACTTTCGCTCGGGACCTTTTACTCAGGAGTTTTTGCTTAGGACCTTTTACTAAGTACCTTTTACTTAGGAGCTTTTACTTAGGACCTTTGACTAAGTACCTTTTACTTAGGACCTTTTACTAAGTACCTTCTACATAGGACCTTTTACTTAGGAGCTTTTACTTAGGACCTTTTACCAAGCACCTTTTTTTTAGCAACTTTTGCTTAGGATCTTTTGCTTTGGACCTTTTACTAAGGACCTTTTACTTAAAAACTTTTGGTTAGGACCTTTTACTAAGTATCTTTTGCTTTGCACCTTTTGCTTAGGACATTTTGCTTAGCACCATTTATTAAGCACTTTTCACTTAGGACCTTTTGCTTAGGACCTTTTACTAAGTACCTTTGGCTTAGAACCTTTTGCTTAGGACCTTTTACTACGAACCTTTTATTAAGATATGGTTTTTCTTCTCGTATTATGGTTCTTCGCCCTTCGGGCTCATCACGAGGTATCGACTTTTGGCTGAATGAGAGAGCGGACCCCGACGAGGAAATCCGAACTTGAATTGAAATAGCCAGATTGGCCTTTATGCGTATGTGGTATGTGTTATGTTATCGGGCTTTAAAACTATCGGACGAGATAGTCGGAGATATTTCAATTCAAGTTCGGATTTCCTCGTCGGGTTCCGCTGTCTCATTCAGCCAAGAGCCTAAATACATCGTGATCAGCCCGAAGGGCGAAGAACCATAATACAACGAGAAAAACCATATTTTAATAACCGGTTCTTAGTAAAAGGTCCTAAGCAAAATGTCCTAAGCAAAAGGTGCTAAGTAAAAGGTCCCAAGTAAAAGGTCCCAAGTAAAAGGTCCCAAGTAAAAGGTCCCAAGTAAAAGGTCCCAAGTAAAAGGTCCCAAGTAAAAGCTCCTTAGTAAAAGCTTAAAAGCAAAGGGTATTTAGTAAAAGGTCCTAAGCGAAAGGTACTAAGCAAAAGGTGCAAAGCATAAGATACTTAGTAAAAGGTTCTAAGCAAATGTTTTTAAGTCAAAGGTGCTTAGTAAAAGGTCCTAAGCAAAAGATCCTAAGTAAAAGGTCCTTAGTAAAAGGTCCTAAGCAAAAGATCTTCAGCAAAAGTTGCTAAAAAAAAGGTGCTTAGTAAAAGGTCCTAAGTAAAAAGCTCCTAAGTGAAAGGTGCTTAGCAAAAGGTTCTAAGCAAAAGCTCCTGAGTAAAAGATCCCGAGCAAACGTTTGTAAGTAAAAGGTGCTTAGTGAAAGGTGCTTAGTAAAATGCCTTAAGCAAAAGCTCCCGGGTAAAAGGTCCCAAGCAAAAGCTCCTGAGTAAAATGTCCTAAGCTGAAGGTCATAAGTGAAAGGTGCTTAGTGATCCTCCATAAGTAAAAGGTCCTAAGAAAATGGTGCTTAGGAAAAGCTCTTAAGTAAAAGCTCCTAAGTGAAAGGTGTTTAGTGAATCGCCAGAAGTAAAAAGTCATAATAAAAAGATCTTTAGTAAAAGGTGTGAAGCAAAAGCTTCTTAGTAAAAGGTGTTTAGTAAATGGTCAAAAGTAAAAGCAAAAGCATTTGCTTTCCGAGTAAAAGCATTTGCTTCGAAGTAAAAGCATTTGCTTCGAAGTAAAAGCTTTTACTTCAAGTAAAAGCAATTACTACTTTTTATGCATGTCACTCACTAAGCACACAATACCGGAAAATGTACAAAAATTGGTATATAACAGTAGGCAACCTGCACTACCTACTTGATTCAGGGAAAAGACTTCCACAAGTCATTTCAAATGTTTTGGCATGGGTTTTACGACTAATGTCTTCTCACAATGCAGCTTTGCGTTCGCATTAGACATTTTGTTTTCTGACTGCAATGACATTTAATTGCGAGCTAAACAAATCGTAACAAGCAATATTTCTATAAAAATAAAAATACTTGACCTTCCAGGGCTTCCCTAAGTTTTTCTCCGTTTTTTAAATCATTCGGAAACAATGATAAAGAAGGCAATACCGAGACTTTTGAATTTCAATTACAATAGAACATTCCGGAACAAGTATTGACATTTTTTTAAAAGAAAGTGAATTCTTTTCCTGGATGAACTACATTAATTTTTCTTCAGAAAGGCGATGCGTAAAAAGGTCTTAAAAATATTAATATTTTAAAAAAGGTCGTTGCATAAAACGTATAAAGCTAAATTCAAATCTGTCTAAAAAATAAAATGATTTAGCTCTTTGAAGGGGACTGCACTTTATGCCTTTCAGCTCGAAGAAAAATTATATATAATTATATATAATTATATATAATTTTTTATTACCGCTATTAAATTCCAACTCTTTTGGGAGACCAGTTTATATATATTATATATAATCATATATAATTATATATATCAATTTTGGGAACCCAAAAAAATTTAAAATTATACATAAAATCTACTTATATATAATTATATATAATTATATATAATTATATATAGTCATATAAATTATATATAGTTATATATCAATTATATATAATTATATATAATTATATATAATTATATATAAATTATACATAATTATATATAATTATATATAAATATATATAATTATATATAATTATATATAATTATATATAATTATATATAATTATATATAATTATATATAAATATATATATTATATATAATTATATATAATTATATATAATTATATATAATTATATATAAAAATTATGTATAATCTGGACATCTGCGTCACATCAACCATATTCCTTCACAATCGACTTTTAAGTAAGTTAGACATCGATTTTTTTTTCTTCTCTTCCTTTTTTCAATTAATTTTTTTTTTTTAAAAGCAGAAAAAAAAACGACTCCATGGGGGATTCCTTTTTTGTTTTAAAGAATTCTTAATGAAACATAAAAACAGGAAGGCTTTTCGATGGGAAAGAGCTTCCACTGCTGGAAGTTCATCAAATTCCAGAAATAAGTTGAAAAATTCCAAAATTAATTTTTGAAATCAGTTATTTGATAAAATTGAATTGGGGAGGCATATTAAAATACTCATTATTATCATTATTATTGAAAATTCTTCTCTAGATATTTCCTTTCGGAATTTTTATTTATTAAATTTCTTATTGGTATTCGATTTTACAAAAACCGTAAATGCGTTTTCTCATATATTCCGTTCACGTGGAAATAATAAATAACAAAAAAGAAGGAAAAAAAAGGGGGGAAAAAACCGATCGATTGGTTAGATGAAACAAGAATTTTTTTCGTCGTTAATTTTTTTTTTTTTTTTTTTTTTCGGGAGAAGGAAATTACTTGGGGGTGCTAGTTCGCAGCAAGTCGCAACCTCAGGTTTTTTTTTTTTTTGACTTAGGATTACGTTTTGGGGCTCGGTCCTGGGGAAATCTGCCTTGTCTGTGGGTGTGTCCGGGTGCCGGTCTGTTCGCACCAAAAATTTTATTTAACTTTTTAAAAAATTTCCTTTGTTTTTTTTTAAAGTAAAATTTACAAGAAATTTAAAGTTTAAATTTTATTTTAGACGACATGAACGAAAGCATGGACTTAAATTTTTTTTTTGTAATTTTACTTTTAAAAAAGTTAAATTTTAAATAATATTTTGACTGTTTTTTTGGGTTAATTTTGGCCTTTTTTAATAGTAAATTTAGATGACATAATATTTCCTTTTTTTTTTCGTATTAAGTTAGTTGGTATCTTTCATTTACCCTTCAGAAATGATGTCTTGCATCTAAAAGAACAATGCGATACAAAAATAGTAGGAAATGCATACATTGTTTATATTTTTCATATTCCATTTTCAAAAACTTGTTATGGAACGCATCAAATGCAAAGTGCTTTTCCATTTAAATGTTAATAATTTTTTAAGATAACTTAATCATGGATGGAACGGGATAATGGCTGGAATCGATCAATAGTCACCCCTAAATGATGTTTTTTTTTAAAAAAATACAGATCTGACTACCGGGGAGCTCAAAGGCCGTAAAAACCGCGTCTTATGCATTTTTCAAATGGATTCCATTGGATTCCGAAACGGGAAAAATTACCTGATGTTCATCTTAGGACATGCTATAATATATTGTAGGCAGTTTTCAGAATTCCTTGGTACAACGGTGTTAAAAAAAAAAAAAAAACACCTACAATGGCCGCTTTTAAGGTGGCTCTACACATTTTTCGGAGCATGAAAAAATACCCTTAAAAGGTTTTGGTAGGGGTACTTCTCTGCCGCATTAAATTTTTTAATTCCTATGTTGATTCTTAAAATTTGCTTTAATAAAATATCATGGTTTTAGGCGAATATCAAGGGTACCGATGACCGAAATCGAGAATCCTTTTGGGAAATCATTTACCAGGACTCAAGGATCAAATTTCACGAAAAAAAAATTTAGCCCAAAAAACGGCCTTATTGACCCTCATCCTTTAACTAATTTATTAATTTTTTGTAAATTTTCTAGAAATTTAACTTTTACAAGAAACTTAAAGTTGCTAAAGGAAGGATTTAAAATTTTTTGGAATTCCATTTAACTTTTTTTAAAATTTTCGCTATTTTTTTAAATATTAAAATTACATTACGTGAACAAAAGCAAGAACTTAGAAATTTTAAATAAAACGTTCATTACATTTTTTAATGTTGTCATTTTTCCTTTTGCCAAGAATTTGACCTAAAGCGATGTTGTAATATTAAAATTTTAACTTTAAAGATTTTAATTAAAATTTCGACCAATTTTTTTTTTTTAACTTTTGACCTTTTTTATCAAAAAATTTGTATTTTTGACCACAAAGGAGCAAAAAAGATGCCTTAAAATTTTTAAATCATTTCATTGTTTAAATTTAGCGATATTAGGACAGGGCCCCTACGTAGTGTCGTAAAGTCGTAGCCCTACGTAGGGATATGCCCCCATATCCCACTCTGATTTTTATTTTCAGAAATTAAAAAATCAATTTAATTCAATATTTTCGCCAATTATAAGCTTAAATTACGTTCATAAGCACACTGAAATACTCAATCAAGCTTTTTTGTATGTGGAGGGAGAGGATTCCCCAGATTTTTCGGCCGATTCGACCTCCAACGGTCACAAAGAAAAACGTTCGAAAAAAAAAAAAAAAAAAAAAAAACATTGTGGTTCGCGGCTTGCTGCAAACTGTTACCCTGAGCCGATTTTTCTTCTTTTCTTTAAAATTCCACTGAAAATTTTTTTTAGAATGAAGAAGAACAAAAAAAAAGAACACGAAAATACACCTTATTTTTTCATTACGACACAGATCTATCACGTAAAGCACGTATTTTATGAAGTTGTGTGTCATTCGTTTTAATGATTTTTAATGTTACATTGTTTTTTTCTTGACTAAATTTTCCTTGTCGCGCCAAAAGTGTGAAATATTTTCGAACATGACTTTTTTTTTCGAAAAAAAAAAATATAAAAAGACCCGATCCCTTTAATTAATTAATTAATTAATTAATGAAATTCAAAATCAAGTTGCACAGTTTTTAATCTCGTTTTTCTCCTTTTGTTCGATTTCCATTTGCATTTCTTAATTATGTTTTGTCTTCTTCTCTTTTGTTTTTTTTAACGGTCCATATCGATGTCGACAATTTTAATTTATTTATTTAATTGAATTCGAATAAAAGAAAATTAAAATTAAATAGATTCTCGTCCGAAAACGGAAACAAAATCGAGATTTTTTTTTTTTTTTTTTTTATTTTTTAAATAATTCAACGACGATGACAACAGCACCACATGGACGATGACCGTATGCCTGCATTCTTAAGAATCCGATGATGTTGCTTATTGCTCGAAAGACTTTTTTTCCTAATTGTCTTCCACATATGTAACTGTATATGAATGATTCTTATGTTTAACTTATTTCTTGCCTCCTTTCAAATTGATTTCACGGTCACCATTTGATACCTTTTGATTATGTCCGACCTTAATTATTAATCTTTTTTATCTGGGATGTAATGTTCGGCTCAGGTTTTTTTTTTTTTTATTAAATATGTTCGGTTCAAATTCAAATGACTTGGAATTGTGCAGTTATAAAAAATCGTGGAATTTAGTACGATTTCTTAATTTTTTTTGAAAAGATCGTTAAATTGTAAAAGACACCTTGATGAGCTAAACAATTTAATTCTATTCCTTTTCCGGCCGTATGGTCTGAAAATTTATTTTCAAATTGCTGAAGCTTTTCCTTCTGCTTCTGCTTTTGCCTTTTCTTCTGCTTCTATTTTTGCCTTTTCTTCTGCTTCTGCTTTTGCCTTTTCTTCTGCTTCTGCTTCTGCTTTTGCCTTTTCTTCTGCTAATAGTTTTGCCTTTTCTTCTGCTTCTAGTTTTGCCTTTTCTTCTGCTTCTATTTTAGTCTTTTCTTCTGCTTCTATTTTTGTCTTTCCTTCTGCTTTTGCCTTTTCTTCTGCTTCTGCTTTTGCCTTTTCTTCTGTAACTTTCTCATCCTGCGTTCCTCAATTTTGTATTCCTGAGCAGCCTATTCAATGAAAATAATAATAAACACATGCCAAAGCTACTCACATTAGCTTTACCATCTCACTGTTAACCACACAAGATGCATTAAATGCAAGTTTGAGCTTATTTCTTGATGGTCATCCAAATGGTAATACTCAGCAATTTTTCCTTTCGATACGCAATTTAAAAATAAAATAAAAATATCCCTTAAGAAAAAAAAAATAAGTATAAAAATTAAAAGCCTAAATAACTTTACAAAGATTCGTAATGATCGATATTTTCATCCACCTGTGGGAACCATATGCATGATTACGTGACACCAAAGGACGCAGAAACAATAGGACCTGTGCAACAGGGAAATAGGTTGATTTTCATGTCAACCGGTGTACAAGTCACGATCGCACAATTCGTTCCACGTATTAACGAAAAAAAAAAAAAAAAAAAAAAAAAAAGATACAGCTTCAATTTTTTTCTTCGAAAAAAGTTATATATTGTTTTAATTTTAAACCCCTCAAAAAATGACAAGAGCCTTGATTAAAAAAGCATTATGTCGGAGAATCCCCCATCCTTAGTAGGAAATTTTTTTTTTATTTTTTATTTTTATCAAAAGTCATGCGTCCATTCGACTCGCGTACAATAAACCCTTTCCTCTCCACCTCCCACCAATTAAGTTTTATTTTGAAAAAAAAAAGAAGGAAAAAAAAAAAAGTTGGAAAGCTATTATTTAAATTCCATTCTACCATTGTGATCGGTGATTACAATAAAAAGAATAAAATAATTATTTTTTTATTTTATTTTTTATTATTGAACTAATCTAAATGAAAAAAAAAATTTTTTTTTTTCTTAAAAAAAAATTTTATTTGACGTTTGTCACGTATAATATTGGGAGAATTGCCGTGAATGTGTAATGATGTTTTGTAAAAATTGGTCCACGGATACATTGTTTTTGATTAGAATTGCCGTATCGATTCCACATAGTGAATCGCTGTAAGGGAACAGTTTTTTGTTCTTTCGGGGCCATCTGGAGTCGAAGTCCATATGGAATTAAATCAAACAAAAAAAAAAAAAAAAAAAAAAAAAGCCTTAAGGCCGAACCTTCATAATTCATAGCGTGACATTAAGAAGGCGTTACTTTTAATTTTTTTTATTTTTATAAACAGAAAGAGTATTCACTTGTTTAAGAAAATAAATAAACACCTGCGATTGCTCTGTTCGGCGTTATCCGTGTTAATTTGAATAATGTGTTTATTGCAATTTTGGTTTCGGTAGTAAAATCGAAGGGACCTGACAGTTTCGTTTTTGTTTTTGAATTGTTGGGCATAAATTTTTTTTAATTTTTGTTCATAACACTTCTGCGGTAGAAGGAAGAAATGAGTTTTCGATTTCTGAAGCTGAAAATCTTCTCTGACTCTTCTTTTCGTGAAACGTCTAACGTTGGAAAGTTGTAATTATGCATGTAGACAGCAACATAAAAAAAACCGGGACGTATCCAATGCTATAATAATATAGTAAACCAAGTCTTCACAAAATGGAACAGCTATCAATTTTAACTTAATTGCCTTACTTTATAACACTTTAAGATATAATAAAAGGAAATATTATTCATATTTTTTTTTCTATTTGTCGATATTTTTCTTACTAAATAGTTCTGGCAATGACGAAAAAATATTGTTGGGATGGTCCAATCGAATTTGCTCATTTTTCGAACGCATAATTTCATGGTTTGGTATCGTTTTATGAAGATTTTGGACTTCTTACTCGTCTTAGTCCTCTCGTTCTTATGATAGGCCGTTCCCGTTCCCGACCATTTTCTAATCCGTTTTTCCTAAAAGAATAGATTCCTATTCCATTTTTCATTAAATTTTTAGATTCCCAAAATAAGATTTCATAAAATGAATATTTTCCTAATTTTTTAAATCCCTAAAGGGGTTTTAGGAAATTTAATTTTAAGTCGTGTCTCCATTAGCGATTTATCCGATGATCGGATTATCCGACCACCGGAAGTACTGTACTTTCGAACACTAGAAAAAAACTCGAACTTGAAAATAACAATGGCGTATTCGGTATTTTGTTTATGTTTTTTGCGTGCGGGATATTTTTTGCGTAGAATCTTCGGATTTGGAACAATAAATCTCTTTCTTTAATATCCCGCACGCAAAAAATAAAAACAAAATAACGAATACGCCATTTTTATTTTAAAGTTCGAGTTTTTTTCTAGTGTTCGAAAGTACAGTACTTCCGGTGGTCAGATAATCCGATCATCGGATAAATCGCTAATGGAGACACGACTTTAGGGATTTTAGGAAATTTCATTTTAGAGATTTTAAGAAATTTTATTTTAGGAATCAAAAAACTTAGGAAAAATTAGAAATTAAGTAAAAAATAGTTAGGAAAACAATTTTAGGAACCACAAATTTTTAGAAAAAATGAATTAGGAATTTATTTTTCTAGGAAAAATGGATTATGAATTTATTTTTTGTAGGAAAAATGAATTAGGAATTTATTATAAATTTCCAACGTAACCTAAATTAGCCTTTTTTGGGCATTGGGGTGTAATTCTCTCTGTTGGGGTTTATTAGGTATATTCGATCAAAGAGGGAAACGGGAAATATTCAGTAAAAAATACGCCAGAGGTACCCGAAGAGTGGACTTAGGAATTTATGTTTGTAGGAAAAATGAATTAGGAATTTATTTTTTTTTTTTTTTAGGAAAAATGAATTAAGAATTTTTTGTGAGAAAATGGATTAGGTATTTATTTTTTTCTTTTTTAGGAAAAGTGGATTAGGAATTTATTTTTTGTAGGAAAAATGGTTTAAGAATTTATTTTTTGAAGGAAAAATCGATTAAGAATTCATTTTTTTTTTTAGGAAAAGTGGATTAGGAATTTATGTTTTGTCGGAAAAATGGTTTAAGAATTTATTTTTTGTAGGAAAAATGGTTTAAGAATTTATTTTTTGTGGGAAAAATGGATTAAGAATTTATTTTTTTTAGGAAAAATGAATTAAGAATTTATTTTTTTTAGGAAAAATGAATTAGGAAAAATGGTAGGGAATAGGTCATTCCACATCGGGATTGGACAATTACCACAGGGTGTTCTCGCTTGATAGTCTGCTTAAGAAGAGATATTTAGTTCCTTTTTTTGCGAAATGCGAATTTAAAATTTTTTAATGTGTATCAGAGACCAAAATATGATCATTTTTGAAGAAGAAGAAAAAGAAAAAAAAATGAATTAGGAGAAAGGGATACAACTTCATTGTAACCAATTTTTTCTCTTTAACATCTTCAGCCTTTCGTCAGTACTAATGAAGTTGGTTCCCCCCACCTCCGTATAACTCTTAAGTAGAATGCTCGTTTGGGGCAGAGTCGCCTTTCTCACCTCACAGTTTTTCTTGCAGCCCCATAAGCTGTAAAATAAACCATTGTCCTTTTTTTTTTAAAATGAAAAAGTTCATTTCATTCCTTAATGCCATCCAACAGTTGTCGCGATTTCGCTTTCAGATCCTAATCACTGAGCCACCAGACATCTGTCGTATTTGCATTAAAATCAAGTTTACTGCATTTTTCGTCGAAAACTTCAAACAATTTCATATTCTTTATTGATGCTTCAAAATCTAGGCGCTATTCCGGGTCCACTTCCTAGCCCTCGTAACTTTAGTTTCACGAAAAAAAAAAAATTAAACCAGTCATTTTTTTTTTTTTTTTTTTTTTTTTTGGTAAATTTAATTTCACATTGGTAGCCGCCACTGTTCGGATATTGCCTTTTTTATTTTCTTTTTCATTTCCTAATAAATCTTTTTATATTAGTGGCTTTAAAGCTATAAATCGAGCTTGGGGGTTCGTGAAGAGGGGGAGGATGCAACCCCACCTTGAAACCCCCCTTTTTTTTTTTTTTCATCATGATTCATAGCCTGCTTTAATTACACCTGGAAAATATATTCTTACATACGAACAACGATTTTTTTTTCATCTATTAAATTAATATTTTAAAAAAAGGAAGAAAAGAAAAATTACCGGGACACCCTGTACAACCACCGAAAATGAATTGTCGTTTTCTCTGCCCTTGCTCCTTTTGTTATCTTTCCTAATTTTCCCTTTTCGAAACGTAATAAATTGTTATTAAAACCGAGATAGGGACAACCCGGCATAAGATCATCTTCTGATATTTTGTTTCAATTTCATTGATTTTCCATTTTAGCTTAGTTCGTAAGAAAGAACTAGGGAGTAGGGGGAGGGGCGGGGGGGGATGGAACCATGCCATGAAATAAATTAAAAAATATAAAGAATCGTGAATTTTTTACTCCAAATTTTTTTTTTTTTTTTTTTTTTTTTTTGGATGGAAAAGTTATTTTGAGCGAAAAGGGGGAGAAAACGAATGAAAGAGGGAGGCTGGAATAACGTTTAAAAAAAAAAGGACTTTGATCATGTAAATGGGTTGTAATCTTCACTCCAGTCTGGTTTTTCCGAGAAAACAGGGACCACTTTCACTGTAAAAACGACCATTTTGTTTTTTCATCTTATGGGTAAGCGAATGCATCAACCACCTCTTCTCTCCCCCATTCACTCTTAGGTAATTTAGTTTTTTTTCCCCGCTACCGATTTTTTTTTTTTTTACTCCCAAAAATGAAAATGAAAAAAAATTAATCACACTGAAAATTTTTCCCTTGTTTTTTAATAAACGGACTTGTCATGTTTTGGAATTGGATATAATAAAATATTTCGTTAAATGGATTCCGTAAGCATTTTCAATTTAAAAGATAGAAATTTACAAACTGACCCAATTATAGACAAGAATCCCAATTTAAGGATTATTTAAGCCTTTGTTTTACGGATTTAGGAAACCATAAAAACGTTGGGGAAAAGAATTGAAACATTCTAGGAAAAGTTTTAAATTGAGTTAAGCCAATTTCGCCAATAGAGAAAAAAAACATAGACAGGAGGATTTTTATTTCACCATTTCTTATTCGGGGAGAGGAGCTAGGGCTTCTTCTTTTCCTTTTTTTTTTCCAATTTTGCCTTTTTTTATTCGAACTTATTTATGTATTTTTTTGTAGACCTAACTTTTTTAAGCCTGTTTTCTTTTCTTTTTTTTTTTTTTTTCGTTCGTAGGATTATGATCAATAAATCTTTTTTTTTTTTTTTTTTTTGACGAAATTAGTATGCGTCAAACGGTATGCTTTTATAATTACGGCATTAGCGACACCGTTAAAATTAGGTATTGGATACACTGTGCAAACAGAGCAATTGTTATCGCACTTTTAAAGGAAATAAATTGCAGTTTTTACTGCGGATATCTTTAGTAATATCGACGCGTTTTCTTACCCTGAGACGAGTTTATAGTCTTTCGGGTGAAGAATCCGGATTTCTGCTGTTTCATCTCCATAAAAGTTTTTTTACTATCAACCGATTACTTGTATACAGGATTGCTTTTCGGAATATTCTGAGTTAACAATTTGAATAAATTCTTATTGTTTACCGTTATTTTTTCTGCTTTTCAGTGTACAAAAGATAGTTCTGATTTCATTGTAATTTGGTTTCACCCAAAGAATTTGAGTATTTTCGTCCACTAAAACATAAGGGTATATATTTTTTTTTTGACATAGAACTTCTTTTTTTTTGATAGGACGTCTTGGGGCTCGGTCCTGGGAAATCTGTCTGTCCGGGTGTCGGTCTGTTCCCACCATTTTTTTTTTTTTTTTTTTTTTTTTTTGTCTTAAAATTTTAACTTTGAAAATTTTAAATAATATTTTGACTACCGTATGAGGGGGTTACTTTGTACTCGACCGGGTAACTTTGGACACTTTGATTTTCCCTTTAATTCTTGAAAATAGAACAAGGAAAAGCCCAAACAACGACTGCATTTCATAAAGTGAAGCTTCTTGAATATTATTTAGTAAAATGGTCCTTTCAATTAGCTTCATTATATAAATATTCGATTTTAAAAATGATGCGAGACGGGAAAATATATCAAAGTTCGGAATACTAAGGTCCCTCCAACGGTATCTGAAAGCCGTATTCAGGTTCAAACACGTTCGGCACTTGCCCAACATCATCCTTTAACTACTCAAAAAATTTCTTTCCAAATGTATTTTACCGAGAGCAGAAAAACAAGAATTAACCAAAAAATGTTTGTAAACACTCCATAAACGCCATGTTAATCAGCCATTTTATTCATCCAAACACATTTTATTTTGGTTTCAAAGAATTTATTTTTCTGGATCATTTTTTTCTCTTCTTAAAGTTATTTAACGGCATAAAAATTGTTTATTTATTAACGGTAATATGTTTTGAGAATATTTTTTCGCCCTTTTATTGTTTTAATTACGGAGTTACGGATGCAGAAACAAAAATGTCCAAAGTTACCCCACTTTCAGATCGTCGAGGGCGTTCGGAAAATTGAGTCATAGATTGACTTAGAAGAAGTATAACCACTACAAGAGGGTATCATTTGAAAGCTGAAGGATCTCCCTTCATGTTTGTGAAGACCGATTGAAAATCGCATCAGTATTTTACAAATAATAACAAAAAAAAGTGAAAAAGTGTACAAAGTAAGCCCTAGGTACGGTATTTTTTTTTTAACTTTTGACCTTTTTTTTTTGTTATTGTTGTTGTGCATTGAAATCTGTCATAGCCAACTAACTGGCTGTTGATATTCAATATAATTTAATTTAATTTAATTTAATTTTTAACTGTAAAATTAGACGACATGAACAAAACCATGGACTTTAAAAACTTGTAAATTTTCAAGAAACTTAAAATTGCTGAAGCAAGGACTTAAAAATTTCTTAAAATTTTTGCTGTTCTTTTTTAATATCTTTTTTTTTTAAATATTGAAATTAGACTACATGAACAAAAACAAGAACTTGGAAATTTTAAATAAATAGTTCACTACATTTTGTAATTTTGTCCCTTTTCCTTTGGCCAAGAACATGAGCTAAAGCAATATTTTAATGTTAAAATTTTAACTTTGAAGACTTTAATTAAAATTTTGATAAATTACTTTTTCAACTTTTGACCTTTTTTATCAAACATTTTAAGTTTTTTTTTGTGCTTGGAAATTTCGAATTTTTCGACCAAAAACGAGCAAAAAAAGCCTTAAAAATTTTTAATTGATTCATTGTTTATATTTAGCAATGTTAGGACAGTACCCCAAAGACGTAGTCCTACCTACCCTAAAGTCCGTAGTGGGGGATATGCCCCCATATCCCAGTCTGATTTTTTATTTATAAATTTTACATTGGGATCATTCACGTACTATGTCAGCATTTCAGAATTGGGGATGTGTCTGCAAAATGGGATTTTAATGTAAAATCTTCATAAGAAAGATCTGTTTTGCTGACCGTGAAGGGGGAAGAGATCTAAAATAGTTCAAAAATTACCCAAATTGGATCTTAAAAAATGGGGCTTAGCTCGAACTGCGGTAGATCATTGATTTCTACTAAGCCAGTACGTTTTGGCAACAGAAGTTGCGTGATTTAGACGGAACTGCCCCAAAATTACGCTAGAGTAGAGATTCCTCCCGGGAATTCCCGGGATCCCGGTTTTTTTTTCCCGAAAAATTTCCCGGGAAAATTTTTCTTTAACTAGCTGGGAATCCTGCTTCCCAGAAATGGGATTTTTCTCATTTTCGAGAATTCCCGATTCCCGGGATCGACAAGTTTTTTTCCCGGGAACGGGAATAATATCAATTTCATCAGCTTTTTGACCATTTATCTCAAAAAATTTTCAATATTTTAGAAAAAAGTTATAAAAATCAGAAATTTTTTTTCATAATTTGCGTAAAGCGTACCCTTTAAACAACATAGAAAAATTCTTTTCGACATGGCTCTAATTATTTCCGAACTTACTTCCCAAAAATTCGGAAATCAGGGTTATTGTCTTATCTTTTCGCCTTCTAAATAAATTCTCAGCTTTCCCGGTATTCCCGGGAATAATAACTGTCAATTTCTCGATTCTCGAGAAATAAAAAGTTAACCCAAACGGGAATTCTCGATCCCGATTTGATATTTTTTTTCAAAAACGGAAATTCCCGATTCGCGGGAATGAAAAAACGTCGGGAATTTGGAATCTCTACCCTAGAGATTTCCTACAACTTTTTAGAATTTACATTCCTACAGCCTCAGAAAATAACTTCATTCAGTTTTCGAACCCGGTCTTAAAAAAGGGGACAGTATTTAAATACTTTTTAGGAGAAGAAAAAAACTTCCGAAGCTTTTATTATAACCATAGTAAATCGAAATTGAAGACCTGATATCAAGTGTGTAGAATCGGAATAATAGTAATTACACTATTATATTTTGAAAAATACATTCTATATTGTAGAATAGCTGGAGGCAACATCTCAGACCGGTTCACCTTGGATTTACGGGGGAGGCACAATCTCTTCGTCGTGCACTATGATTATTTTTTTATTTCATGTACTAGCAGAGCTATTTATTTCATTACCTCTTTTTTTTCAACTCTTTAATGGAAAATTCTTTGACTTCGGCCTAATCTTGATTCAAAATTGAATTAAAAATGAGATCGTTACGGATCAGCGAAAAGTTTCGATTCTCATATTTTTCCCCCCAAAAAAAAATTTATTTGTGCAGCAAATCTATATTAAATGCAGTACGAAGCTAATCATACGAAAAATAAAAGGAAATTCTCGAAGTCCGCTCACTCTAATGGATTTCAAATTTTGAATATTAAAAAAAAAAAAAAAAAAAAAAAAAAAAAAAAAAAAAAAATATTAAAACGAAAAGATTTTTTTTTTCAAAAAGTTTTCCGATTATCCGTAATACAAAGGAAATTCATTTAAAATTCAATTTGCCATCAATTGTAAAATTAACTTTTGTAATACATTCCTCGCTAACAATGTGTCTACCACAAGTTGAGCACTTAAAAAAAAAAAAAAAAAAAAAAAATTAAAAATACAAAAGCGGAACTGATTTTTTTTTTTTGAATTCTGCGTGCGCGAAAAAAAGCATAATAAATAAAAAAAAATTCAATAAAAAAAAAAGAGGAACATGGGCTGAGTTCCCATAAATTTATGCAGTGTTAAAATAATATTTAAATACCTCATTTGAAATTCAAATTGGTGTACGGAATGCATTCTGCTTTTAATATCAAACTAAAATAAAAGATAATCTACTTGTCTCGTGCTTGTTTACTTACAAACTGTATGAGAAAAAAAAAATTCGATGAAGAAGACGTTCGTCTTTTTAACCGAGTTTCGGGGAAACCACCCTGTATCGTTCGATAAAATTAAAAAAATTCCGTTAGGGCAAAAATATTCGGGAAGAATTTCAATAGAAATCCTCCTTTTTTTTGATGTTTCACAGGAATTACAATATATGCAGCATAATACTTGACTGATCAACACGTTCCAGAATCTCTGAATTTTACACATGAACATTCACGTTTCAATAAAAAAAAAAAAAAAATTAGATAAGAGAAAAAAAATGTACAATTTTTTTTTTTTTTTTGCACCTTGATTAATTTGTTTATTCCGTTAAAAATTGATAAACCACTTTCTCAAACAGATAATAAATTTTGCATTTACATTCCAAGATGTTTTAATCGTACGGATGATTTTTTTAAAATTTTTTTTTTAATTTTTATTTTTATATATAAAAAATTGCCGATGCCCCAAGGTTCAAAACAAAGGATTATTTTCAGATTTGTCAAGGAGTTAAGAAAGTAATATTAATTATTCATTTAATCGTAGCCTATTATTAAAAATTAAAAAATATATAAGTAAAAAAAAAAAAAAAAGTTTTGAAAGGCGTTTGATCAAGTCATTTCGTAGTTTGCCCGGAGGATATTCGTTCAAATAAAGCCTCGGGCTTACACGAATGTTTCTCTTGTTTTTCTTTTATTTTTTTTTTTTTCCAATCGTGGTTTATTGATTGACTGACTAACTATTTTTTTCCTTTTTTTTTTAAGAAACAAATTTTTTTTCAGACTTTTTAATTAAATCTAAACTAATCTAACTTTAATTAGCCGTAATTGTTTAGTGATGTAACCAAAAATTTTTTCCAAGGTTATTTTATTTTATTTCATTTTTTTTTTTAAGTAAATAGATCTTAGAGTGATCTTTTTTTAAAAATTTTAGCTAATTTTGTTCTTTTTTTTTTTTTTTTTTTTCTTTCAGAGGAACGAAAACATAGATCTGTCTTTGTCAGTACCTCCACACTCTCACGTTAACGGATACAATATGGGTGATCAGGTGAGGTTACGTTCATTTCTTAGAATTTTATTTTTTTTTTAAGACAATGGGTATTGAATTCCATGATTATATGTACATTTTTAACGTAATGCCTTTTAAAAATGTGTTTTCTCTCTGATGGGTCATACTGCAATTTGTTTGACGGGACGGCGAAAACGTCATTAATAAATAAATATATATTGCCAAAGTCAGTGCCCTCTTCACACTTTTTAATCATTTGGATTGTTTTGCGAAATCGTTTTTTAAAAGGAAAAAGAAGAGAGTCTGTTATATGTTAAAAAATATTATGACATAAATTATTTCGATTTTGAAAAAAATAAATGAATAAATAAATAAATAAATAAAATTTCTAATTAAGTTCAGAACGGGGACTAGAATCTTAATTGCTTTATTAGGGGCCGTTCACATAATAAGTCACAAATAAAATAATTTTTTGTGATTTTGACCCGTCTCTTTTTGTCGTTAAAAAAAAAATTTTCGTGTAGATATTTAATATTGGAGTTATCATTACAAAAAATTATGTAATGTGTGGGTGAATAGCTTCCTAGCACAATTAGTACGTTGAAAGAAGGTGATGGATTTTTAGACTGCCGGGTGAATAGTTTATGTAACCTGACGAGGACCATTTTAAAATCGATCAAGTTGACTAGTTACTGACTAATTTTTTAGTCACAGTAAGCAATTTTTCGGTTTTGAGAAAACCAAATTTTTCTGCACTGAGCTCCGAACGGTTTCTGTATTGTTTACCGCGTTTCTGCTTCCACGGCATTTTCGATTCTTGTTCAAACTTAGCGCAAATAAACGTTTCATAAAGAGTTTCTGAAAGATCCTGAACATTTTAAAAAATTATTTCTGGAATAATCGATAAACATAACAGCTTTCCTAATTAATGTTGAAATTATTAAAAATTATCTTGCGCTATTAGGGGTTGTTTCTAAAGCAGCCAAAAGCCATTATTTAGCAGACGGCACAATACAAAATATTCATTTTGCGAAGATTGGCTATCGGTATCCAAAGCCATATCTAGAGGTGCAAAATAGCATACCTTGGAGGCGCAAAATCAAGCCTCCAAATGTTGGGGGAACATGTTTGGAGAGCGTCTTGCCCAAGAAAAAATATGTTATAAAATTCAGTCATTAGAAACTTAAACTTTATTATAAAATTTAATAACCCGCCGAGAAAGACATCTATTTATAATTCCAAATAAAATTTTATAGCAAAAGTTATTTTCAGTTTTTTTCGAAATTTTTCTTTATTTTCCTCTAGCGCTTCTCGAATTTTTCTTTTTCTGTTTTTCTTTATTTTTGAGCATTTGTCCAATTAAAAATACAAGAAATAAACCGAAAATTCGGAAAAACCTGGAAAATATTATAAGTCAAAATAATTGGCAACTTAAGAAGAGCCAATCCGCGCTTAATGGGAAAAATCGTACGTCCGTTCGTAAGCTAAGCACGGTACTTGCGGATTGGCTCAGAACCATATTGCCGTTTTTAAAAATCAGTTGAAAAGTGGTGTAGTGGATAAAGGCGGCTGGTTAGTCGACCACAAGGCTTGGGTTCTATTCCAAAAAATTTTTCCTTTTTTTTCTCACGAAAAATGTTTAAAAAAGAGCCGATAAAGTCCCCATATGCTAAATATAGTGCAATTCAAGCATAAAATTAATATATTGCTCAGTTAAAAATTTTAATTATAAAAATTTATAAATAGTTACTCCCTCTGTCCGGAAATAATGTGTGTGTTTCTAACTTTTAATTCCCATTTCGTAGGCTTTTGATTTTTGACGGAAGTGATGGTACCACATAACTCACCCACCCGAACACTTTTTCACACCACCCTCCCATCCCCCCCCGGGGTCCCCCCCTTAGAAAAAAAAATTCATGAAAAAATGAAAAAAATCGACAATTTGAATTAATTTCGCCACGCTTCTAAAGCGAAGGCAAAAAATTTGAATGTGACCGGGAATGAGAGAGTACATGACCCTAAACAAGAATCCACCATGAAAAATTTTTTGCATTACTCGAAACCCCCAAAAAATTTTGGGGTCTCGACTACCCGGCCAAGGGGGGAAATTTTTTAAAACCTATTAAACGGCCACCAAAACTTGGTCCCGGGGGTTTTCGGGGTCGCTAATTTCAAATCTGAGGTCGATTTTCAAAAATTCAAGATGGCGGATCCAATATGGCGGACTTATTTTAGAAACCTTGACCTTTTCCCACGAAAATTCGTGTTCGGGGGGATATCGGGGTCGCTGATTTCAAATCTGGGATCGGTTTTCACAAATTCAAGATGGCGGATCCAATATGGCGGACTTATGTTTAAATAATTGACTTTTTCCCAGGAAAGTTCCTGTTCGGAGGTATATGGTGGTCGCTGATTTCAAATCTGGGGTCAATTTTCAAAAATTCAAGATGGCGGATCCAATATGGCGGACTTATGTTAAAAACATTGACTTTTTGGCACGAAAATTCGTGTTCGGGGGTATATCAGGGTCGCTGATTTCAAATTTTAGGTTCAAATTAACTGTTTTCTTCCAGTTCCAACCATTCTTTTTCTTTCCGTCATCAAAAACCGAATCTTCTACGAAACAATGTGGTTTCGCGTTATGCCGCTGAACCAAAATTTTTTAAGAACATTTTGTAAAGAAAGCAGTTAATTTGAACCTAAAATTTGAAATCAGCGACCCTGATATACCCCCGAACACGAATTTTCGTGCCAAAAAGACAATGTTTTTAACATAAGTCCGCCATATTGGATCCGCCATCTTGAATTTTTGAAAATTGACCCCAGATTTGAAATCAGCGACCACCATATACCCCCGAACAGGAACTTTCCTGGGAAAAAGTCAATTATTTAAACATAAGTCCGCCATATTGGATCCGCCATCTTGAATTTGTGAAAACCGATCCCAGATTTGAAATCAGCGACCCCGATATCCCCCCGAACACGAATTTTCGTGGGAAAAGGTCAAGGTTTCTAAAATAAGTCCGCCATATTGGATCCGTCATCCTGAATTTTTGAAAACCGACCTCAGATTTGAAATTAGCGACCCCGAAAACCCCCGGGACCAAGTTTTGGTGGCCGTTTAATAGGTTTTAAAAAATTTCCCCCCTTGGCCGGGTAGTCGAGACCCCAAAATTTTTTTGGGGGTTTCGAGTAATGCAAAAAATTTTTTCATGGTGGATTCTTGTTTAGGGTCATGTACTCTCTCATTCCCGGTCACATTCAAATTTTTTGCCTTCGCTTTAGAAGCGTGGCGAAATTAATTCAAATTGTCGATTTTTTTCATTTTTTCATGAATTTTTTTTTCTAAGGGGGGGACCCCGGGGGGGGATGGGAGGGTGGTGTGAAAAAGTGTTCGGGTGGGTGAGTTATGTGGTACCATCACTTCCGTCAAAAATCAAAAGCCTACGAAATGGGAATTAAAAGTTAGAAACACACACATTATTTCCGGACAGAGGGAGTATAAAATTTTATAATCGGTCAAAACGTTATATAGTTATAAAATTTTATAACGCACTTTTTCTTGGCTGGTGTTGGTTGAAAGTGACGAACATCTTGGACAAATATTTCCACCCGACATTGTAGGGGAAGCTCTGTATAAGCAGTGAGACCTTCTAAATATATTGGGTGAAAATGTTTTCAACATATTCAGCTCACATGTTAAGCAAATACTTAACATGTTTTCCGTGAATTTTGCGTCCTAAGCAAACTTTCGACCGAAAGCTGTTTTATAGGTTTTTAGCGACCTCGACGATGTTTGCAAGATTGAACTTGTGCGCTGTTATGTTTTATTTCATTTTCCGTGATATTACGCACGCACGCCAAATCACAGTGGACCCCACCGAAAAATATAAGAGATTTTAGACTTTCTAAGCTGAAATTCTGAAATGGAGCAAAGTGCAATTGTTTAGATACAAGAAAATTAGAAAAAAATAGGGATGGACGACGAGACTTCGAGAAGTGCCCGAGAAATTGGCTTAAATTTTGTTTCCCGACAAGTTTTGCACAAAGGAGTCCGAAATTAAAATTTCTCGTATTATTTCTCGTACGAGAAGTCTCACGAGAAATATCACGAGAACGAGATTTCTCGTTTATACTTTTAAAACCTTGAGGCTTGACGTCTCAAAACCAGATTTTTCCCATTTCTCGAAAAATTTCTAGTCTTATTTTCTCACGAGAAACTCGTTTCGTCGTCCATCCCTATAAAAAAGCTTTTAAAAGGGGCGCAAAGAAAATATTTACATCAAAAATGTCATCCTTCTACTTATGGTCTACCTCATGGTCTCAAACTTATGGTCTGAGCAATAATCTAGGCTTAAAACGTTTTGACTCGTAATTAGCCTCTAAAAATTTATTGAAACAATTTGTACCAATTTGAAAAGACAATGATGTACTTTAGGTCTTAATGATTCTTAATCGTTGCAACGTTTGCCTACTGCGTAAAGAAAGAAAAAAATGTGCGCCAGTTTTCATGATGCGCAGTACTCATTGGCCAACCCTTCAATTTGCAAAAGCTGACGTCACGTTTAATGCAAAAAAAAAAAAGAGTCCATTTCTTACGGCCAATTATCACTGATTTTTTAATTTGCACAAAGTTACGTCACGGTCACGTGGTTTATCCCTGCGCGTTGACACACTATGTTTTATTTTTCCGCTATGGTCTAATGAGGAGCTTTTTCCTGTACCTCATTTCTGCATCAGGTTAATTTTTAAGATTTGGATAGACCATAGATATTTTTCTGTTTACATTTTCTTAGCTTTCACTGTTTTTTTTTTCTTCTGTTATTTTTATTAAACTTGAGAAGTCTAGAGTTCAATTAAAAAATCACCAAAAATTAACCAAGCCAATTATAATTTTTTATTCGAAAATTAAAATCAATTCTCATAAACTTCTCCCGATTGATTAATTAATAACAACGTTTAATAAATCAATCAAAATTCATAGGTAATTCTCATAAACTGTTCCTTTTTTTAAAAAAAAAATAATATTTTCTAGTTTTCTTTTGACAAGGGTTGGCAGTTTTCCATTAAAGCATAACGCACAGACAAAAAAAAATGTATAAATATCACGTCCAGCAAATTTAAAAACGCAGAAAATTTTTTAATTAAAACGTTGAACGATGTGTATTGGTATCGTTTACAAAATGTAAATATTTCCGACGGTAAATCCCCTCTTAAAAAAGGCTTAGCGCCCATTTTTTCCTACTATTAATCAGCTTTTTGTTCACGTTCCCTGGTGATAATTTAAAGTATAAAGTGAATCCCGCACTGAAAATAACTAAAGGCACGATTCAGCAAGCTTTTTAATTTTTTTTTTTTTTTTTTTTTTACTCTTCCGCAATATGTAAATAAAAATATTCATTTTTTTTCGGTATAATTTTCATACTTAAAACTTGTTCCATATTATGGAGAAGGGGGAAAAGAGGGGAAGCGGGAATAACTCCACGAATTAAAACTAAAAACCGCAAAAGCAACTCTTAACACCCGCCCAATTTACCACCATTAATATAGTTATCAAAATATAAAATTATTACCGGAAACTTGTAAATATTCAAGAAACCACGTGGGAAACTTTAATTCTTTAATTACCTTCGATTAGGGAGCTCTTAAAAATGTTTTTCGCGCTAATGGTGAAAACACATCGTAATTCATTTTATTTAAGAAGAATCGGAAAAAAAAGATGAATTTTTTTTTTTTTTTTTTTTTTTTTTTTTAAAGAAGAAATAAGACAAGGATGGGGAGAGAGAAAGAGAGAGAAGGTACAAGTACTTATTATTTGTAACCTGTTATTACAGTCTCCTAACCTGTAATTAACTATACATTGAAAACAAAATTACCAATAATAATAAAAAACACAGAGGGCAATAAAAAGGGATTAAATTATTACTATTTTTATAAATTGTAATCACACTCTTCACTTCATGCATCCCGAAATGTGTTTCGAAAATATATAGGAAAACGATAAGAAAATATATATGGATCGATCGCGTTCCATCGTAAGGAACGGAAAATTGTGTCGTTTCGATAACGACACCTTTTTATAGTTTCTCTTGATTGCTTTAAATATGTTTTTGTATATTTAAAAGAGGGAATTGCAGTCGGATCCGCGTTTGAATAACTCATACGAAATTTTCAATAATTAAAACACCGTATAATCAAACAATCCAATGTCGAATGAACTTTATTTATCTATAATTCCGATTAAATTATAGCTTTTTGTTACGGTAAAGGTATCCGTTTGAAAAGTTACAACAACATTGCAACTAAAATCGTTATATCACAATTTTATCAAATACGGTGTTTTTTTTTTTTTTTTTTTTTTCTCCTTCCTTTTTTTTATAGCTCTATAAAAATGTAAATAAAAATGACGGTGCGTAATTTGAAATATATTGTGTCGGAATTAATAAATTTAAAAGCTCCGCCTTGTTTCGCATTCAATTTTGTTTTGACTGAATGAAATGGCAAGAAAAGTTTTTTTAATTTTTAAAATCAGATTAATCTTTTGGAATTGCAGTATTATCATTAAAGGGAGGACAAAATTAAAAGGAGGATAAAAAAAAAAGGTTCCACAACTTTCTAAAAAACACGTAAAAGTTTATCGAAATATAAACAGCGATCGCAGATAAATCATAAAAAACAATTTAACGAGTAAAAAAAAAAAAAAGAAAAAAAAAAAAGAGTCAGAAGTGTCAGGAAAAAAATGAGAAGGGAATAAAAAAAAATCGGATATGTCACAAGTTTCACTTTTTTTTTTGTTGTTGAACAAATTTGCTTTTTTTTTTTTTTTTGTCGAATCGATTCAACCTGGTAATAATTTTGATCGTTAAACTCGGGAAAATTAGCAAGCGAATACTTTTAAAATATTGCCAGGAAAATCATTAGAAAATAAATTGTCTTAAATACTGTCTAAAAAAAAATCGGATATGCCACAAGTCTAACTTTTTTTTAACGGAACGCTTTTTTTTGTAAAATTCTCCCCTTCCAGTTTTTAATCCCCCCCCCCCCTTGCAATTCGTTTTCTTACACTTTTTTTTTTCGGCTCAAAAGTGCCACTAAATAGTATATTGTTATTCTAGGGTGGAAAAAGAATTTTTCAGTTGAGGAAATTCAATTCAATTCCCAACTAGAAAATTTAATTGACACCCTAGAATTGCAAGATAATTTTCTTTATAAATCGACGCACGGTTAAATGTTTAAAATAAGAAATTGGGAAAAAAAAAATGAAAGCAAACAGCAATTTTGCTAATGGCGGCTGTTTCCGGTTATTCGAGGCAAATCAGGTTGCCGTATTTACAGGGATGCGATGCCGGTGGCATTTTATCGCCATCGGCATCGCTGCCGGAATCGGAATCGGTAAAAAAAAAAATTCGGAATCAGCATCGGCATCGGAATCGGTTAAAAAAAAAATTCCGGAATCGACATCGGCATCGGAATCGGCGGGAAAAAATTTGCCAGAATCGGCATCGGCTTCGAAATCGTTAAAAAAAAAAATTCCGGCATCGGAATCGGCGGGAAATTATTTGCCGGAATCGGCATCGGCATCGGCATCGGCATCGGCATCGGCATCGGCATCAAGTATTTCACCAAAGAAAAAAGAAATGGTTGACAGCAATAAAGAATTTTATATTTAAAATAAAACATAAAAAATTTGAAAAATTTAAAAATTTAAAATTAAGGAACAGATCCTTTGCTTTCGTACTTCATCGAGTTGGAAGCAAAAAAAAAAAAAAAAAAAAGTAATGCAAAAAAATTTTTCGTTTGCTCAGATATTGATATTGAAAATGAAATTTTAGATCCGGTCGTCCATAAAACAAGTGATCATTATTGTGGCCATTTTTTACCCCCTCCTACCCCTTGTTAGCATAGGTTAGCATTTCGAAACCCCCCCCCCCCCCTAAAATTACATTAGATTTCGGTTACCCCCACCCTTAAAAATTAAAAAAAAAAAATTAATACTAAACATTTTAAAAAATATAAATTCTTTGGAACTTAAATTTTAATCTTTTTTTTTTTCGTGGAGTCGGAATCGGCGGAATTTTTGACTCATTTTTGAAAGCATCAGCGTCATCGTCGAAAAATTTTTTTTTCACTAATCGGCTTCGGCATCGGCATCGACATCGGTTATTTTTTAAAAAAAAAGGATCGACATCGGCATCGACATCGGTTATTTTTTTAAAAAAGGAATCGGAATCGGCATCGGCATCGAAATTATTTGCGACCCTTGGCGGCCGATGCCGGCATCGGCTTCGGCTTCGGCATCGGCATCGCATCCCTGCGTATTTACTTGCTTAGAATAAGATTTTTCCTACAAAAAAAAAAAAAAAAAAAAATGTATTATATATATTTTAACTTATCATTTCGGAAAGCTTGAACTTGTCGTAGGGTATGAAAACAAAAACGAAAACGAAAAAAAAAAAAAAAAAAAAAAAAAACGAGGGTTGAATTCTCAGATTTATGGATGTGCATAAAAATACAAGGAAAAAGGAGCAATATTTTTTCACAAATTGCTTTTAGAAATCTGGAAAAAAAAAATTTTTTCCTCGTCCATTGATTTCAAAAAAAAAAAAAAAAAATCTTTTTTTATTTTTAGATGTTTTTTTCCTCTTTTTTTTTTTTTTTTTTTTTTTTAGATTTGTAGCTCAATTTTATGTTTTTAAATAAATTTAACCGGCCTATATATTGCATTCATTCAACAATAAACAGCATTACATAACCATTTTTTTCTGATCCTGCAATATTTATGAAGCAACAAAGGATCCAGGAAAAAAAAAACCATAAAAACTAATTTCTCTTCTGAAAATTAATTTCGGGGATTTTTTTTTTTATTTATGTAAAAAAAAAAAAATCGAAAAACGAGAAAAACTTACGAAAAAAAAAATGAAAACGATTAAATAACATTGAGCTGCCCCCTTGGAAATTTTCCTTGGAGCATGAGAAACTTTTGTTCGAATTATCCAAGCTTGAATCTGGTGCATTCAGGGTGTGGCTCTTTATATAATCAAATATTATAGCTCAAAAGACAAAATATGAAACTCTCCAAGATTTCGCTTATTGTAATAGAATTCCCGGATGCCGGGATGATTTTGTACTTAGCGTAGGGCTTCTTTTCTACGTATGATTAAGTCAAGGCCGATCAAAATGGGAGGTAATCCGTTTTAGAGAGAATAGGTATAAACTTCTCGTTCCCGATATTCGCTTTTGTTGAGGAGGATCGCGGAGTGATTTGCGATGTGTAAAAGCTTTGAATGTCTTTTAAGGTAAATGAATTAACGTCCGCCTCCCCAAGTTTAGTTGGATTAGATAGAGAGGAAGGAAGAATTTCAAAAGTACGGATTTTTAGAAATCAAATGAGAATTTTTCTGATATGGAAAAGGTTTACTATGACAGCATTTCTGACATTGTTAATCCTGGATTTCATTATGATTTCCGTAAAAGCGGAATTTCCCACAAAAGTTCGAGGTTTCTACAGAGTTATGTTTGTCTGGGGTCTACCATACTGTATAGCTAGGCAGATTAATCGGGGTATTTCGGGACGAAAGCGGTGTCACTAGACATCAAATATTAGAGGGTGCGAGGGAAGAATTTCGAGAAACATTTCTATACCTAAAATAATTTTTCATTATTCATATTAAGAAACCGCCATTTTCCGTTGCTTAAATAAAAGAAAACTGAAAATTATTTTCCCAGTTTGGGTAGCTGTTTCCGGTTCTGCGGGGAATTTTCGGTGCCACAGGGAAATTTTCCCTGCACTCCCAAGAAAAAGTGAGTTTTAAATTCGGCCAATACGTTATAAAAACTTATAAAAACGTTATAAAAACGTAATAAAGAACATTATCAAAACGTTATAAAAACTTATAACAAGATTATATGTTTCATCATCAAATATAAGTTTTTATAACGTATTGATTGGTTATAAAAACTTGTAAAAACGTTTTAAAAAACGTTATAAAAACGTTATAAGAACTTGTAAAAAGATTATAAGTTGTATCATCTTGTTATAAGTTTTTTAACGTATTGGTCGGACTTATAAGTTGTTTTAGTTGTTATAAGGACTTTTAAGCTGTGATAACTTTTAAATTTACTCAATAATTTTCTTTTCTCTGTGATATTTAATTTATTTAATTTTTTTTTTCTTCCTGTGATAATTGAATTGTAATTGAATCTGTAATGGGCCTCTCAGGCTGTTGATATCAATAAAGCATTATTATTATTATAACTCAATTTTTCTTGCATGGGCTAGATATTGAGTGGTACGATATGTCAACATATTTTGATTCTTTCAGATAAAAACTAGTCTAATTTGACGCAGAAATGAAGAAAATCCAAAAAATATGATCTGTGCTTATTATTTCCTTCCAACATCAAAACAATTTATACGTTGTTTAAGGTTCTAGTTCCTTTACATAACCGGCCGGTCAGCCGGGCACTGAAAATTTTTTAACAATAAAAAAAGTTTAATTTTTTGATTCGATATTTTACACATAAAAATGAGATCGGATCGCACCGAAACCGTGCCAAAACGTTTTGTTATGTTTAAAAGGTAAAGATTCGTTATTGAAAATGTATGAAAAAGCGTTTATGATGCCTAAATTTGATAATTTTGTTTAATGTTTTCAAAATAAAAAAATAAGACGCCATTTTTTTTCTTGTTGAAATAGTTCGCGGTTTCACCGCTAGAGCGCTGTACAAATGAACATTTCTTTTTTTTTTTTTTGCGAAAACAATTAAATATTATCAAATATAAGAACTATTAACTGTTGCTCATGATTTAATATCATGGAAATTTATCTCTGAACATAACAAAACGTTTTGGGTACGTTTTCGGTGCAGTTAGACCCCGTTTTCCTATATAAAATATTGGATTTAAAAAAAAATTTTAACATATTTTTCTATCAAAAAATGTGTATACCGCCCGGCTAACCACCCGGTTATGTAAGCAAACTAGAACCTTTAGGATAGTTTTAAAAAAAATGAAAAAAACTGTTAAACTAAAACAAAGAATCCGTTTAAATGCTGTCATTTGATTGGAAGCCACAAGCCGATCAAAGAACGTCCCACAATGCTAATCAAAGCGTGTCAACGAATTTAATTTGTTATGAAGCGCATGCGTGTTTTCGATTATGATCCTCTCACAATTGATTCGGATTCGAATCTGTGTGACAAGTTATTGATGAACTTATATAAGGAAAAAAAAAAAATAAAATAAAAACGCATTGCAGGAATAAAAAAATATGACATCAAAAGGAACAAAAAAAAAAATATATTTTCTATCATTTTCGTAGAAATTAAATATTGACTGTATGAAGTCGAAAGTAAACTACGGCAGGCAGGCAGAAGTCGACTTTTTTTTTTTTTTTTTTTTTTGTATGAAAACATGTTTGACAAATCAATCATATTTCTCTTCCTGTTTGAATTTTAGCTTGTTCCTCTTCTTCCTCTTTTCAATTTTTCATCATTTTATACCAAATATAAAATTCCTTTTCATTTTTCGCTTCTGTTCTCTTTTTGTCTATACGCCAAATTTTTATATGCTAAATCTTGATAGATCGTATCATTTCATTTTTTGTTTTTCATTGTAAAGCAAAGAATGGAAGTTTTTTTTTTTTTTTTTTTTTTTTACTCGATTTTTCTAGTTAGGAGAGCTGCGGAGGATTGCTTTTCCCAGGCTTCAGGGCTGGGATATTCTTTTAAATATGATCAGTCCTAGTTTTAAGATGATAAATCGTGTGGAAGACCTTCAAATTTTCGCTTTTATTTGGTCATTTATTTATTTATTTTTTTTCGGTTCTAATTAAGTGGCTATGGTTTGCCTCCAAAGATTAGGTTAAAAAAGGTCTCCAAAGATTAGTCAAAAATTTTATTTAACTTTTTTTTAAATTCTGTTTTTCTTTCAAGAATCCGAAAATCACACCGGCGATTTCGTGAAAAATTCTTGGGGCCCATAAAAAGCCCCAGTTACGGCAGCTCGGTTTTACTCCAGAAATTTTTTACAAAATTTGGAAATTTATTTTGAAAAATGTTTTACAAAATCGCCGTTGTGATTTTTGGATTCTGCGAGTTCAAGAGCATAGGTTAGGATGTCTTTGAGCAAATTATTAGCTCCGATGCCGGTAACTACAATTGAATAAATCTGGCCCGAAAAAATTGAAAAAAACGCTTAAAAATGGTCCATTTATGGGCGCCAGAAATTTTTTCCAAAATCGCCGTTGTGATTTTCGGATCCTACAGGCTCGAAAACATAAGCTGCCATGTTTTCGACCAAATTGGTGCACGTAAAAGGATCGGGCAGAGTGAAATGCGAAAAATCAGGCTCAAAAAAATTAAAAAATCCCTAAAGATGTTCCATTTACGGGCCCCAGAATGTTTTTTGGAAAAAGCGGTTGTCATTTTCGGATTCTACAGGTTTAAAAACATAGAAAAAAAAATATTGAAGCAAAATTATTGGCCTCTTAAATGAGAGGAAAAAAATATTTTTACGGCCAGCTTCAATTTTCGTCGATTTAGACCATTTTTGCTCTTGCAGCCACCCCTAATCGTCGACAAAAAAAATTTAAAAAAATTTTTTAAGGTTTTTCACATCGTAAAGAAAGGATTTTTGCCTCAGCGCCCAAACTTTTCAACAAAACTTTTTTTTTTTTTTAACCACCCTGCAGTACCCCAAAGACGTAGCAGACAAAAAAAAAAGCAAACAGCAAACCTTAACGCAGGTGTGTCAAAGGTCACTGAGGAAAACTCCGGACAGGACTTACGTACGAACCCGTTTACGAATCCAATTAGCTGTCAATAAACTCTAATCGTCGTCCCTTACAGTGCAGTTTTAACACTTCGAACGTTCATTGAGGAGTAGCCTCCATCCTGTTCGTTAGAAATTCCCCGAATGTGATTGATTAATTAGACTTTTAAAAGGCTATTAAATTTCGATTTTCAAGAAAATATATAACCGAAAACTTGTAACCCTTACAAAGCAGGCAAAAACAGAGCAAATACTGGGATAGTAGGGTAGGATGTACAGCAATCATAGAGGAATAAACTAAAGCGTGGAAAAGAAAAATCAAAACGATTCCTCATTCAATGCCGCTTATAGAAAACCAAAGGTAATATATGACAACCTGTTTACCATTAAACGGTAATTAATTGTCGTCTAGATACAATTGCGGTAATAAATTTTAAAAACGACTTTATATATGGTGAATTCATTACATTTGAAAAAAAAAAAAAAAAAACATTTACGTGACTTTCCTCATCAAAGGTTTTTTGTTTTATAATCTACGGCAAAAATATCCTTATGATCCCATCGAAATCAAAGTTATTACCGTAACGCCCTTGGTAATTTATCTATACGAAATAGAAAAATGTACATAAATATAAATCTTATAAAAAATTTAATTGGAATAAAAAATAAAAATCGGCGTCATCATTAAACAATGACAAATAATTAAGATGTCGAGGCCGAAAATCTATTTTACAGGTGCTAATTCAGCTGCAAAATGGTTAAAGTCATCGCAAGGAACATTAACTTTCTTCTTTAAAAGAAAAACAAGGAGTTTTACCCTCCGCAGTTGAACTTTATATTTCCCTCCCCCCCTTTTAGAAGTTAAGATTATTCGGCTAGAAAGTCCCTTTCATTTCCAGGCAAAAGGTAATATTTACAAGTTTGCCTACATTTTGTTTGTATAAAAAAGTATTACGGCAGAGAAAATGTTTATGGGCGAGATAAAAAATGGGGGAAAAAATTGGAGGGAGGAGGGGAGAATCCACTAAAAATCAATAGAGCTTTTGGTAAAAGGATTACGATAAATTTTACCTTCGAAACTAATCATTTTTTTTTCATGCGTCCAATTAACTGTTTCCAATCAATTTCGTCTATTCTTTCTTTTCGCTGCTGTGAATTACAGCAATTCATTTTTTTTTCGCTTTAAAAAAAGTACAGGAGGCTTTTAATTTTTTTTTTTTTTTTTTTTTTTTAACTATAATAAAATTTATGGTAGAAGTCTCTTTGACAGGGTGTAAATTTTATTGCATTTGCAAGTTGATTGAATTTTAAGTGAAGAATTATTGCATATTTTTGAGATGAGAAAATGCGGAATGAAACTGCAGTATTTTATTGTTGGGATAAATGCCTTTTGCTATTTTTTTTTCTTTAACACATGTGGCCACGTTTTCTACTATTTCTCGTATTCTTCATTTTTCTACGATTCAGTTCATTTTTCTACAATTTATCGTTCGTTAGTCGCGACCTTAGAATACAAAGGTCCCAAATCGGACACATCGAAATTTTACAGGACAGAAATTTGAAAGCTTGATAATTACTCTTTGTGTATTCTTTTTTTTTCTGTCGAACAATCGTGATTCTGTAGGCAATTATTAAAGATTAAGATGTTAATTTTAAAAAAATAAAACTGTATAATTTTTGAAGTTTTACGAAAATTCTTGATTCAGTTAATACAAAAGGCTCATCCGATTTTCAAACTTCAAAACGAAAATGACAGAAAATTTCGGTTTTTCTTTTCAGAAGTCACTTTCTTTTGCGTTTTCCTATCCACATTTTCAAGAATTTTGCCAAATTTGGCCAATTTGGCCATGCACAGAATAAAAATGGTTTCAAATCAAAATTTCTACTTAAAAAGTTGGAACACAAAGGACGTAAATTGGCTTTTTTCATTTTTATAGTTTTGCTAACTTTAGCCAATTTGACTAAACCCGTAGGGCACAACATCAAAACCAATAATATTCTCGGTAAAAAAAATAGAACTTTTAAGTACAGAAATGTTCTTTTATATAAAAAAAATCTATTTCCGACCTTTGTATTCGAACTTTTGAATTAAAAAATGGGATTTACGACCTTATGCATTCCGAAGTTAGGAAAGTCTATCAAATATAGCAAGATTTTGAAAACACGGAATGAAAGTAGGGATTGCAAAGTACTGTGAAATCTCGGAGCCGGTTCCAAGGGAAAAAGAGCTTTTTCTTAACAACCCACCAACCAATTAAAAATAATTCTTTTTTTCCGGTTAAATTTTAAATTTATCAAGCAAACTTTCTTTTAGATTGAATTTTAATTCGAAAATGTTTCTTCTTATGTTGCATAAAATAAAAACAAGTAAGTTTAAGAAATCAAGAATCAAAATCCAAATTTCTGAGAATTAGTTATAGGTCGGCATTGTACAAAAAGAAATGAAGCGGTAGCGCACCTGCGGCAGCACTGTTACTCTCCAAGACAGAACTGTGCAAGAAAAAACTTGTCTTTTTCTGTCTGCTTGTAGTTCTAGCGTTTAATGTAACCTTTTTTGTTTTTTTGTCTAATCAATAGAAATATTAAAATTACGGAAACCGGAACCGGTTCCGAGGTTTCCCGAATTTTGGCTTGGTACCGGTTCTCCCAGTTTCGATACTCCCGGTACTCCCTAAATGAAAGATCATGAAAAATATAAAGGCTATCGGTATAAAAAAGCGAAAATTTTTGGGGGGGTCGACTTGGGACCCTTGTATTCTAAGGTCGCGAAGTTTTAATCAGACATGTCCTCACATTCAATTTTTCGGAAACAAAAACTCAAAGACAGCTCAATTTTGTTTCCCCCACTCTGTGCTAACGGCGATGAAATTCATCTCTAAAATAAACTATTTTGTTTCTCAAAATTTTTTTAAAAGTCTCATCAAAGTCTTCAATTTTCTTAAAAATAAAAAGAAGATTTTTTGGGAGGAAAAAAATTATGGTAATTTTTAAATGGGCCATATGATGCGATTTTAATTTCTGTAACGTCACTGATTTTACCCCCGTAAGTTGCTTTTCCATCAAAAAATCGTCAGTTGCATAAGAAAAGTTTAGTCAGACGATAAGATTTGGTTATGAAAATTCTTTCTAAGAATGAGAAAGGGTTCATTTTGAATTTTAGCAATACATCCTATGCATTTTTGTTCTTTGAAAATAATTTAACAGCAGCAATACGGCGGTTGTATCCAATTACATTCTTCTTAGCAAGCGTCGTTTCTGTTGCTCAACTAATTATAGATCCACAGTACCCGTTTTCTTATCGCCCATGCCGATTCCGGTATCTAAAAACCTACCTTGAACAGCAAATCCTTCAGCTCAGTTAAACCGATTTTTCTTGGAATCGCCAATCACAAATGCATACCAATCAAACTTCATCGTTCGGAAAAGTGCACGCCGCTTGGTTGCGTGGAAGCTCCTGATTGGTCACGTCAATCCAACGACTTTGATCGTCTTTTTCCTGAGAATCACATGCAGCGTTGCTCGCTGTAAAAGAAAAAAACAATTCCATATTCTTTTCCAAAAAAAAACAGTTCGTTTGCTTTTAGTTTTCTTTTTGTGTATTTTAAAAAGGAGAAGTCTTAAAATCCGAAAATTAGATTTCTTGGCACTTAAACAACCCGGTTTCAAGAGAAATTGAATAATGTATTTTGAAAATTTGGAAGGATTCATCTTGAAAGGTTTAGTAGTTGTTGCGGTTTTTCCCCGACGTCACTAAAAGATTTTCAATTGTTGGAAAAGAAAACTAAGCGTATGATTTCTGAAATAATTTTGAAACGAAAGAAGAATAAGAAAAAAAAAAAAAATCTCTTCTTATTTTCTCGGCGCTTTATTAAATTTGAGAAAAAGAATCTTTTGTTTATAAATTAAAAGAAAGTGTGGAGAAGATTGGTTGTAATTTTCAACGATAAATTGAACGGCATTTGAAAATAAAAAAAAATAAAAAAAAATGAAAAGAGAAAAAGTTGAGTAATTATAAAAAAAAAGCAAGTTAAAAAAAATAATACTTAATTTAAAAGAACAATTTAATTTATGTTGTAAACTTCTTAAAACAAATCTTTAATTTCATGGGACTCTTTCCTATTAAAATTCATTAAAATGCTATTTTAATTGCGGGGTTGGGCTGGGGGGGTTGGAAAGTTGGGGGTGGAATTCTTTTAACTCTTTTACATTTCTAAGTCGAGGATATAAAGTTTTTTTTTTTTTTCTTTATATAAAGTATTTTGAGCACGAGATTCTTCAATTATTATTTTCTTCCGTTTCATCTTTTTCCAACTAATTTTAGATCGGCATGTAATTACTATAATATCAGCGATGATAATTTTGAATTTTTTATCATGGAAAAAAAAAGTAGACGATATAATTTTTTTTTTTTTTTCGTTAATCACTTTTGTCAATTTGGTAGAACAGCAAAATTTTTTATTTTTTTTCCTTTTCTCTTTACAAACCACACACGGAGAAAATTCGAATTTTGAAAACGAGTAATTACAGAGTTATTACGTAGGCGGTTGTCGATAGTTTTCAATTCATTTGTTTATTATCTTTCCACTAAATATTTATTATCCGATATTACTATTAGTAAGGAATGTTCTTGTGCGCATTTAACCAAAACTAATGGATCAATTTGGTGTTGCAGGACGGCGTATGATCTTTTAAAATGGCCAGTATTTTAAAAATCTCGTGGTCTCAATTTTATTTAATTCTCTCTCTTTTTTTTTGTTTAAATTTTATTTTTTACGGCTGTCCATCTAACATGGCAGAAAAAAAAAAAGTATAACGGAAACAGCCACCCATTCCGACGACAAGAAGTCGTTAAAGCCAAATGACGCTTTGAAAAATATTGAAATAAATGCAAAAACTTCAATTCGTAACTTGAAAACTCATATAATCACCACATGGCACATTTTTAAGTCTTTTTATACATTTCAAAAAGTTTTGGGATTTTTTTTTTTTTTTTTTTATGCTTTTGAAATGATTTTATTGAAATGATTTTATTTCGAAGGTTTTAAGGTTTTAGCTAGGGTTCTTACACGTATTACGTAAGCAATTTTTCATAGTTTTTGAATCTCTTCCTCCGAGAGTAAGGCTTTGTAGCCCCTCCACCTTTTTTCTTTTATTACTTGTCACTTTTCCAGGGAAAAAAATCATGCAATCAAAAAATCGAAATTTTTGACAATTGACGAAATTGAGTTCTAATTTGTTTTGATTAGGAATTCAAAGTGAAGAGGCTCTATTATTAAGAAGTTGTCACCAGGGCTGCAATTCCGATTAATTTTTATTCGGAATCGGAATCGAAATCGGAATCTGCTATTTAAAAAGTAATTGGAATCAGAATCAAAATCCGTGCTTTTTTTTGAAGAAATAGGAATCGGAATCGGAATCTTGTCTAAAAGCAGTTCGGAATCTTCGAAATTGGGATCGGCATTGGTATCCAAAAAAATATTTTTGATTCAGATTGACTTAAAATGCACGAAAATACCGTTATTTACCATTATTTTTAACGATAAAAAAATATGTTAAAAATTTTTTTTTAAATCCAATATTTTATGCATGAAAAACGGGGTCTAACCTCACCGAAATCGTACCCAAAACGTTTTGTTATGTTCAGAGATAAATCTCCATGATTATTAAATGCATGGACAACAGTTAATAGTTCTTATATTTGATAATGTTTAATTGTTTCGCAAAAAAAAAAAAAAAAAAAAAGTTTATTTTTGAGAGACTAATACAGCGCTCTAGCGATGAAACCGCGAACTATTTCAACAACAAAAAGAAAAATGGCGTCTTATTTTTTTGTTTAGAAAACATAAAAAAAACTATCAAATTTAGACACTATAAAGCCTTTTTCATACATTTTCAATAACGAATCTTTACCTTTTAAATATAACAAAACGTTTTGGGACTCATTTCGGTTTGCCTTGGAATGAAATGTCTTGCCACAAAACAATATGCGACACTAGCGGACATTTCTTATACTACGCTATCGGAATCAACATGGCGGCTCGCGAAGACCATAATTATTATTTAATGAAATAAAAACGTAATATCTATTTAATTTTCATTTTAAAAACGTGTAAGTGGACATCATGGATTAACCAAGATGGATATCCAGGATTTTTATTTTCAAGTAACTTAAAATTAAATATTTTCTTTAAAAAAATTGAACTGAAATCTACAATTGTCCAATGCAGAGGATAGGGGTTATGTTTAGGTTATGTTATTACAGTAGATAAGCCACCTAAGAAACAACGAAATGACTTTCTTAGGACCCTCTGTCTAAGCTGTAGTAGGAGCCACCCCCCCCCCCCATAACTGTGACCTCGGCTTTCCAAATTTAAACCTAGACGCCTTCAAATTTAAGTCGTACTGCCTTCAACCACTAGTCAGCACTAATAGACTGTCTTCCCGCCACCAGCTCATAGCCCTGTTTCGGACAAAGAGAAAGAAAGAACCCGGAAAATCCCGGAAAAAAACTAAAACTGCCCTTTGATACTTTTAAGCAGCTCTTAATGGATGAAAAGTAATATTGTTTTTATAATTTTTTTTTTATTCATCCTTTAATAAATTTTTCTTTCAATTTTTTCGATCATTGATTCAGTTTATTAATTTTTTAAAAAGAGTACACGAACAAAAAATAAACGATGTAATATTCGAAAAATAATGTCACCGTTCACCTTGTAAATCTGTCGATAAAATATTTACCGTTTATAAAATTTCCTGGAAGTCTCCATTATTTTCTCATATTTGGAAAAAAAAAAAAAAAAAAAAAAAGCAAAATCACCCTTTCATTTTTTTTTGAAAAAAAAAGCTATTAAATTAAAAACAAAATCATGTACACAATATTTCTTAATGTCATGAATAAAATTGCAGGAATCATTTTTTTTTTAGCAATAAGGTTAAACAGGCCAGTATGAATTTTTTTTTATTTCGCTTTTCCTTCTTCCGGAAAATTTGACAAGTACATTTGTATATTACGCTAAAGTTCACATCGGAACATGCATTTCATTTTTTAACCAGTGAAGGATTTTCCGAACTGATATGTTTATGTCTGTCTAACGTCAAATTAACTTTTTTTTGTGCCTTTTTGTCTAATTTTTTTATTTCTCCATTTTTTTTTTTTTTTTTTTTTTTTGTGCGATGAAAAAATTCAATTTTCAATTGGAGAAAAAAAACCCAATAAACAAGTTTAATGAAAAATTAATCACATTTTTCATTTATTGGAAATTTTATGACGTCAGCGACGAAACCGGCTCCTTCGGGAAGATAACAATTTTCCACCCCATTAATATTCCGCACAGTGTTTTTCATCATAACTATATTTTTCAAGGTCGAGGGATGATTTTCTTTTTAACGGCGAAAAGATCCGTCTGGTCTTTAACCTTTTGCTCCAGTTTTTAAACTGCAAAAATTTTTACCCCTTCGGAAAATCTTTTTTTCGCAGTTAAAGAAAAAAAATGCAACTAACGTGTTGGGTGGTCGTTGTAAATATTTAATTATTTCCTTTTTTTTTTTTTTTGGTTTTGTTTCCCCCAACTTGTAAAAAAAAAAATAAACGTAAATTTGATTAATGATTTATTTTAATTTGCTCTCATGCAAAGAATTTTGATTTATCGTTACTTTATTGTGCATAAATCATTCCATTGTATTTTTGACGCGGATCTTTATTGTTTAACGGTAGTAATTTTGCGCCTAGCTAGTTATTTTTTTAATTGTCCCTCAAAAAAAAAAAAATTGCTAATGTTGCAAATTATTTTCAAAAAATTATATTCGAAAAAATCGCGATTAAAACAATTACAAACAGAAAATATTATCGGAAGGTAACTTCTTTAAGTGGATTGATATTTTTAATAGGAGCAATAAATTTTGGGAGTCTATTCGATACATAAACTTTACGAGGCAAGTCGTAAACCAAGTTGGAAACCGGGTTGGAGGGGAAATTCCGGTTACAGGGACCTATTCACATGTCACAAATTTGAAATATTTTTTTTACTCCTCTACCGATTACCAATTCGAAATCGTTTATAATATCGATTTTTATTTCTTTCCAGACATTTCACACGCCTAGTTTTGGAGACGAAGAATTCGACATCCCTCCGATAAATCCGCACCAGCAGCACCAGCAACAGCAGCAGCAACAGCAGCAGCAAAGTCACCAACAAGACCCTCAAAATAGTCCAAATTTAACTTACCAACAACTTCATCCCCAACAAAATATGAACATGAACGAATATCAGCAACAGCAACAACAGCCATATCAACAGTATAGCAACCAAACGTCGTATATGACTCAGGGGAATCAAATGATGATGCTGCCCCAGCAGCCGCAGCAGCAGCAAATGATGATGCAGCAACAGCAGCAAGGGGTTTATATTAGATCTCCAACGGGGAATAGCCCGCCAATCGGTCACGAAACGACGACGACTTCGGAGGACAGCGACGACAGCACTCCTCATCCTGCCATGGCAAGTGTAATTTTTCGAATTTTCAGTTTATAAATATGGGAGGATCGTGAAAGATTTTGCATCCCGTAATAATTATATATGAGGTACTGGTATGCAGGATTCACGATCTGTCATAGTTGCACACATATTAACGCATGTTATTTGTGATGTGTTAGGCTTAACGGTATTAAAAGGCAGTACTCGTCACCTCTCCTTAGGCATTTTATTATTATTATTTTTTTTTTTTCATTCTTTTCTTTTATAAAAGTGATGATAGCTCATGAATTTTTTTGTTTCACCTTTCAACTTTTAATCTGTTGGTATTTTCAATCGCTCAGTGTCGTTAAATTGATAGATGAAAGATGGAATTTGGAAAAATAATAAAAGGGTGACAGCCGCAGCTTTCTCCACCGTTGATTCCAATTTTTGAATCTAGGATTTTTTTTAAAAAATACTGTACCTCAGTGCAGAACTGCACCAAGTCCATTCAAAGATTGCAACTTCTTATTTCAAACCGCACTTTTGCAAAAAGTATACAGACTCAACGGTTGGCAGTGCTGATTTTATGCCTTCTATGCTAGCAAGTTTATTTTGTTAACAAAACACAGCATTTTTGGTGCACAGTTTTTGAGCCACATGCCGGATTCCAAAATTCTGAAAATCTTGTTATGGCTTTCTGCGGCTCAAAAACCATCACTCAGAAAAGAAAATGACTAATGCGAAAGCAAAAGTGCGTTAAGATAAGACATTTTTCCCAAAAACCGTGCGAAAACAAAAAAATGTCTTGTGATAAGTCATTTCGGTGTGCCTTGGGATAAAATGACTTGCCACAAGACATTTTATTTTGTCTTGCAACGATTGGCGGCACTGTCGGACATTTCTTATCGGAATCAACATGGCGGCTCGCGAA
The DNA here is from genome assembly GCA_037577465.1 of Liposcelis bostrychophila. Taxonomy (NCBI): domain Eukaryota; kingdom Metazoa; phylum Arthropoda; class Insecta; order Psocodea; family Liposcelididae; genus Liposcelis; species Liposcelis bostrychophila. The sequence continues at coordinate 16,841,857 of CM075211.1, read as the reverse complement.
AACGATAATTATTGTTTAATGAAATAATAAAGTAATATCGTTTTAATTTTTACTTTAAAAACGTGTATTGTGGATTAAACTAGATGGATATTGCACTTTTTAATATTCAGGTAACTTAAATGGAATATTTTCTTTAAAAAAACTGAACAGAAGTCTAACATTGTCCAACACGGAGGATAGGTTACGTTTAGGTTATGTTATTAGTATGACGCTACAAAAACGAAGTTACAGAATTACAAAAAACGAAGTTAAAATATCGTTTTTCTATTGATATTTCATATAGTTATTTTATTAACATTGTTTAGTGTGAGATTGTTTCGTACACGCGAGCATGAACAGTATTTTCATAACATATAATATATAAGTTCTACAAAAGTCGCCATTTTGTTTGTTTACAATATACGACTTGCCGACAGTCGAGCTGATGACTTGCGACAAGTCAGAAAATGTCTTTGTATGTACAAAACAAAAGCGTTCATAATAATCGCTTATGCTAAGTTAATTTGTTTTCTGAGTGTGCACCAAAACTAATTTTTGTCTTAAAATCGTAATCTACGCAAAATTTCCGATAGAAAACGATGGTCTTTAATGCGAAAAAAAAATTTTCATTTTTGGTTCTCAAATGGGCTTTTTAAAAATTTCAAGGTCTTTGCGGCACCTCAAAATGTCGTTTAAAAAATCTGAAAAAAAATTAGGGTTAATATTATAAAAAGACATCGATTCCCATATCAGGCGTTTTCAAATTCAAAAATTCGCGTTTTTCGATACCCTACTTTGGCTATCAATATGTTTTGAAATACAAATTCAAGTCGCTAAAAACGATCAAGGTGGCAAAAAGTAGGTCTAAACTCGACCGTATATCCATTGCTGTGTATAATATACAATGAGATTTAACTCGGACTAACAAAAAAAACTATACAGTATGATCATTTGCTCGGCATACTTTTTTGAGCCAGTTACTGGAGTCATAAATAGCACGCGACAAAAGCCATATTACCTATTTAATGGCCCATAAATTAAGCGAAAAAAACCTTTTGTAATATGAGGTGCGGCAAAACGCTCGACCCACTCTTCATTACTATCGTGGTTAAAATGTGAACTATAATTTGGCGGCTTAAAAATTTCATTTTTCCAAATGTAAATAAGTACAAAAAATTTTTTTAATCCTTTTGAAAAAAATGAGATCGGTGAACCGATCAAAGTGCTTTATCGACGAATTATGAAATGTATATTATAAATAATATACATAACGGTTAGATTTTTGATCAGAGGTCCACCAAAGCCACTGTACGGGCATACGGAATCTGAATTTTGGAAAAATAATTTTAAATTCGGAATCCTCTACCCCGAAAATATTCTCAAAAATACGGTTAGATTTTTGATCAGAGATCCACCAAAGCCGCAATACTGGCATAAGGGATTCGAATTTCGGAAAAATTATTTCAGATTCGGAATCCTCTACCCCGAAAATATTCTCAAAAATACGGTTAGATTTTTGATCAGAGGTCCACTAAAGCCGCAGTACGGGCATAAGGGATTCGAATTTCGGAAAAATTATTTCAGATTCGGAATCCTCTACCCCGAAAATATTCTCAAAAATTCGGTTAGATTTTTGATCAGAGGTTCACCAAAGCCGCAATACTGGCATAAGGGATTCGAATTTTGGAAAAATTATTTCAGATTCGGAATCCTCTACCCCGAAAATATTCTCAAAAATGCGGTTAGATTTTTGATCAGAGGTCCACCAAAGCCGCAATACTGGCATAAGGGATTCGAATTTTGGAAAAATTATTTCAGATTCGGAATCCTCTACCCCGAAAATATTTTCAAAAATACGGTTAGTTTTTTGTTAGCTCCCACGAGAAACCCGCCAATCAGCATCCAAATCGCTTTGTTGACGTAATCGATGACGTCATATCGTGACGTTTCAAAAGTCGACATATCGGTTTTTAGGCCTATACCCATACTTTTAGCCCTGCTCACCGTTTCTGAACCACTCAACAGAATTTAACCAAATTTCAATGGTAGCGTATCCGGATGAATATCTACTGCGGTACGAAAATCTGACTCAATCGGTAGCTGCGTTCGCGATTTATAGTCAAAAAAGATCTTGAAATTGTTGAAAATTTAACATTTTCACTCACTGCTTCCGAATCCCTGGATCGATTTAACTCAAAAACTAATCAGCACCTACATTTCATTAGAAGTTGCTACCCACCAAAAATCATCGAAATCCGTTCTTTCGTTTTTCTGTTTTTCCTCCGACAGACACTTTTTTTTCCACATATATTCATATATTCATACACACATACACACATACACACATACACACATACACACATACACACACACGGCCACCATCCAAATTTTGCTTTTTTCGGCATCAGGGGACTTCAAAACGTGTAAAAATATCAAAAACTAAAAATCTGAAATTTGTGCTAAAAACAATGCTTTATTCTCCCTGCGGTCGATAAAGCAAAAAAAAATGGATTTTCTGTGAATATAGTTTTAAGAAGATTATGTTATTTGTGGGGGCAAACATGGCCATCGAAAATATCCCTCAAGCCTGAACAACATGCTGATCTAGTTCCCAAGTAAGTTAATCAAAAGTCTCGCCATTTTTTCTCGTTGAAACTTTGGTCAAAAGTTTTCTGATTCCCTTTTCCCAAGCGGAATAACGAACAAAAATTACAATTCAAGCATTAAAATCGATCTTTTAAAACGCACAAGCCATTACAGCAATTAAAATAAATAATTGTTGTTAATTAAGAACGATTAATTGATAAAATTAAGATTATTCACAACGACAAGGGAACGGTGTAATATATATCTTGTTGTTTTGTTTTATGATGTTGATACCCTTTGGCGCAAAAACTTAATCAACGAAAAAAAAAAAATAGAATTAATGTTTGTAGCATTTAGGAAAAAAAAAAAAAAGTATTTTGTTCCCCGTGTAAATAAACATTGTTTTTTTGCCTATATTTGCTAATGACGAAGTCTCACTGTGCAAATTTATATTAGCCTACTTTTTTGGACTTGCGAATGTTTTATAAATTTACAAGTTAAGAGTTACTCAGTGAAACTTTTAAATTAAATTTTATCCGGTTCCCGGCGTGATCAAATAATGCAAAGTGAGGTCGCTTGAGAACATCGTATTAAAACTCATAACCACCTTACATCATAGATCTTTAAAATTAAAATTTTAGCCCCATCGTTTTATATATGATACGTTAAAATAAAAAGCTCTTTGCGGTTTTTTTGTCAGACTTTGCAACATTTTTTTTTTTCTTTTTTTTTTTTTTTTTTCGAATGAAAAATAAAATTAAGCAAGACATTTCATTCGAGGGAAAAAAAAATAATATTTCCCTCCGTTGAAAAATATTAAATTCTCAATAAATATTCAATTCATATCTTGCAATAATAACAAAATTTTCATTTCTAAACAATTTCATGTTATTTTAACATTGGAAAATAAAAGGAGAGGCTCCATTCGAAATCATTATATGTTATTTCGGAGAAAAGGTTTTTTTGGGAAAACAAGAATACAAGCTTTTCGAATTTCATCTCTAATTATGTTCGTTAAAAATGCCTTTGGGTTATTGGTGATGATTCAGACGGAAGTACATAATGTTTGATTGCCAGGTTTAGAATTAATTTTTAGACCTTGAGGTCTACCTTGAAAACATATGCATCTGAGAGCTAGTAGAAAAAAAATTTAAAAAAGTAAAATAAATATTTTATTTAATCACGATCTTTTTTTTTCGAAAAGTTTGGAAAGAAAAAATCGAGCTAATTAAACGTCCCCCCCCCCCCCCAAAAAAAAAAGATTTAAAAAAAAGATTTATTTGGTACATTCAAAATGGCTGTTGGAGCGTTTCGAATACAATCCTTCAAGTTTATTATTAATTTATTTGACTTGGAATAAATGATATTGAAATGAGATGGGACTTGCGCGCTTGACTGACTTTCCTTCTATATTACATTACAAGAAAGTTTTACGTTGTTTTCATTTCTTTTCTGCTGCCTTTCCCCTTTTTCCATTATATTCAATATTGGTAAATTTTCCCTTTTGTTTTCTCTTTTTTTTTTTTTTTTTTTTTTTTTTTCTTTTTCTTTTTTTATGATATGAATTTTTCGTCAGGGGGTGAAAGACCTGCTGAAAAAAAAAATGAAATCGTCGTTATTTTTATTTTTTATCATTATTGCTGAATTTTCTTATTTTATTTATTTATAGTGGAAAAAAAAGTTGTGTTTGCCATAATTGGTTATCTAGAAAAACTGCAATTTTTATTGGTTAGGGATGGACGCAACACAAGACAACACAAGAAACAAGAAACTTTCTCAATCTGATCGTGTTTTTTTTTCTTGAATTGTTAAAAACAACACAATATGTTGGCTTGTCTTGTGTTTTTAAAACAATGATGAAAACTGTAAACTAGCAGAAAATTTTTGATTTTTAAACGAAAAAAGCCTCCGTGATTCTATAAAAATTTTATTTAATCAATATAGCTGTGCAAAATGTCTCCTTTTTTTGTTTATAAAATTAATAAATATTCGAAATTTATATTTGTTTTGAGTAAAAGAGACATTTTTCTACATTTTAACCAGGTGAGACTTTTTCTCAAGTACGGTCCTAAGCAATTTTTTTTCTTACAACTTTCAGAAAAAGCTGCTCTTTTTTCTAGGACGATTCTTGAAGTCTTGTGTTGTCTTGTGTTGCGTTTTTCAAGTAAAATCTTGTTTACACTTGCGTATTGTTTTTATGTTGAAAATCGTCTGCTTTCAACGCAATATTCAATACAACACAAGAATTCCTTGTGTTGTGGTCCATCCCTATTATTGGTACTGTTTTTTGACTTAATTTTGGCAATAAAGGGGTCATTCATATAGGACGTCGTCATTTTTTCTGACGTTTTTTTTTCGCCCCCTTATCCCCTTCGTCATTAAAAAAAATAGGTCTAATGTCCAAAAAGACAATTCCGTGGGTCGGAGGTGAATTAACGTATTTCCATTGTAAATATAACTGGAGATAGTGTGTTTCGACTGTTTGTGGAAATCACGTGACTACAAGTTTACTCGCTCATGTTGGTGTAAACTTGTGGTCACATGACACTCACGAAATGTCGAAACAGGCTATCTCCAATCATATTTACGATGGAAATACGTTAGTTCACCTCCGACGCACAGATTTAACATTAGCGTCGTCATTTTAACGACTTCCCCCTTCCTCCCCTTCAAAAAATCAACCACAAACAATTATTTTTTTTGAGGACTCTGTTGCCACAATAGACAAGTCACATTCTTCGAGATTTACGGTCGAAACTAATGTATAGTGTGGTGTGCTCTTAACTAAAAACTAGTATTTAAAATCTGAAAATTTTTCATCAAATTAAAAAGAAAAAAGAAAAGCAAAGTACGGAAAAGTTTTTGTCACGTGATCACTCCTTAAACGATTTTCTATTGGTGTGACGTCATCAGCCTGTATCGATGCGAGATATCGAACTCAAAGCGAGACATCGAATTTGAAGCGAAACGCGTCTTGTTTGTAAACATGCTTGTAAACATTACGCATGGATGCCGTTCAGAGTTTCAGAAATGAACACAACCATTTCTAGGCAGATGACGTCACGTTCCTTCACGTTCCGTTTTAGCGGGCATTCAAATTCAAATTTTTGTTTTTTCACTTTTCGGGGGTTAACAGTTTTTTTTACTGAGTCAAAAATTACGCTTTTTGTCATATCTCCCCTAGCACAATTAAACGATGGAGTCATCTCAAAACATGTGACTTCTCTATTTCGTTGCTTTCATTTTTATCCCATAAAATAAGGATATATCTTCCACAGATTTTATTTTTTTTTATAATATAGCTCCGCCTAATAAAAGAGGAAAAATACAACGTAAAAACGATTTCATATCTTTTTACATATCATATAATAATAAATCTTGTAATTTCTCGTTTCTAAACAGAATATTTTCAAATTAGTGTGGAGAAACATAAACTAAATAGATGTTTTAAATTAATTAACCTTTAGTCAATAGTTGATGTAATGAGGTAGCACTTCTACTAATTAAAGTTTACGACTAAATTAAAAATAGTTAAAAATTTACATAAAGTAACATTATTTTGTTGCGGCAACAAAAAAAAATTCTTCTTTTCCTTTTTACGGTAACTATGTGGTTTTTTTTTTCTTGATTGACTTCCAGATATGAAGCACGGAACAAGAATGAAATTACTAGATACGTTGCTTCTTTCATCCCCTCCTCTTTTTCTCCTGCGCTTCTTCCACGATTTTTTTATAAGGCACATAACAAGACTTCACCCAGAGACCACTTGAGTCAAGTTGCTTCGTAGATTACATCGGGAAAAACGGATTGATTGAATCATTTAAAGCTCGTTTTCGCGGAACTTTTTAGTTTCGCCTAACGAAGCATTTTATCCGCGAATACAAAAGACGACGAGAAAAAAAAAGAAGCTTAAAAAATTTTTCGATATGTAGGAAAAATCATCTCTTCTTCTTCTTTTTTTTTTTTTTCAAAAATCTTTAAATCGATTTAAAATTGTTATGTCTAAGGTAAATTGAAAGATTTATCTTCTTTTTTTCGAATGAGAAAGGGAAATTGATTATCTTACATTCTGCGAAATGAAAATTGAAAAATCACATACTCATGGGATGCGCATGCAAAGAAAAAAAAAAATTTTTTTTTTTCCTTCCCTTCATTATTTTTCTTCCCCTTTGCTTCCATATCATATACAACTCTGGGAAAAGTGTTTTCTGAATCTTGTTGCTAATGGAAAGCTGTTATACCATATATTGCAGTTGAGATACCATTAACGCTACTTTCAAAATTTTAACAAGTTCAAAACCTGCTAACTTTTAAAAAACTTGTAATTGAAAGCTACAATTTATCTGCTATGTAATTCGTAGGCGCGATTATGAAAAAAAAAAATTAGGTTATGCAGGGATTGCAGTTTCATTTTCAATGTAAAAAAATTTATGTCATTGTAATTAATTTTAATTTCTTTCTTTTCAGATAGCAGCTATGAAACGGCCATCACCTGAACCAGTAGAGGGCGGGGGAAAAGCCCAAAAAAAACCAAAAGTACAGAAGAAAAAGAAAAAAAGGGATCCAAATGAGCCTCAAAAGTAAGTTTTGCTTACGGTCTATTCTAGCAAATGTGACAGAAATTTATTTTAAGTATTTACCATATATATCTACCATTAATATTAGTAATAATTACTAATATTATTACTAATATTAATGGTAGATGTATAATTACTAATAATGATACCATAGTATCGTAAAAATTACTAATAATATATATCAAATTTACCCTCACCTGTTAGTAATTATACACCTACTAATGTTAATATTAGTAATAATTACTAATAGTGTTTTATCCGTGTGAAGTTGCATAATCGAACCTTACATTTTTTTTTTTTTTAACCAAAGTTATTTTAAAATATTACAAACACCAAAAAATGAATATTATAGAGAAAAAAGAGTATATTTTAAATTTTTTCAAAAAAGAGTATGGAATTTCAGAGCGTTTTAAGAGTATAACACTCTTAAGAGCACGCAGTACCCGTGGCAGTAGGTAAATCGTATTTTTCTTCTTATGGAAAAACGAAGAAAAATCTTGAAAAAAAAAAGCCAAGAAATCTTAAAACTTTTTTTCTGAAGATTTCTTAGTTTTTTTTTAAATATTTGTCTTCGTTTTTTCGTAAAAATCAGAAAAAAAAATACGATTTATCTGCTGCCACGGATACTGCGTACTCTTAAAATAAGAGATATACGAAAAATACATTCGTTAAAAGAATACAGGCGGGCAGAATTCTCTTATCGAAAAAAGTGAGCCCCCTTTTTCCAGCCTTATTCTGTCCTGAAATGATATCTAAATGAATATCAAATATAAATAATAAAAATATTTAAAAAAGATTACGATGGGATCCTTTTTATTGTTACTGTTACGAAGGGACTCGGACGGGTCATTAGATGAATGACTAATCACATGTTTCCGTTTGTTTACAATACAAATAACCCAGCGTTCTTTTGAGGTTATCCGGCTAAAAAAAAAAATTTATTTTATAGTTTGAATAGTTATTTCGATTTCTTCTACCGTTTTATCATGGAAGAGGAGGAAACCGTAGTTTTAGAAGAGTAAGAATCGACAATTTGGCCAGTCAATTTTATTGCATGTTTCTTCTACTCAAACATTTTTTTTTTCTTCCTTACCTGTATTGACTTAGATTGGATTTTCATGCCACATACTTAAGGGATGTTAATTTTGTGACGGTTCAACCAGTTCCACATTATAAACTTCACCCTGAAATTCACCCTTGATCAATAAAGTGTTAGTTGTGCCCTATGAAGACTGGCTGTGAGCGTTTTGTTTTTCATTTCCAATCAAGGTTTAAATAGTCATATTGCAAGGTGTGTTCAGGCATTTTTAAAAACATTTTTTAGTTATAACCAGCCTCCATCTAGTAAATGCCAAAACATTCTTAGAATAAGTATTCCACCTAGTATCGATATTGTGGTAAATGAAAAATCATTGCTTTGAATGAAAAATCATTACTTTAATTAATGCAGACTGATTCTCTTGGAATCAATATCAATTATCAATTGTAAAGGAGTAAGTAACTCGTTAAATGTTGAACGAGTTGAAACTTCATAAACATTGCAGGCATAAATATTGCTTTGCTGTTGACCCATGATAATTTTAATGAGTTTTTGCAAAATTTTAAACTGTTTCATTTAAGTCAGCTTTTAATTATTTAAAATTTTTATTAACCTAATTTTTTTTTTTTTTTTCCTTGTCCTGCACCCCTTTTCTATTATTTCGTTATTAAACAAAATTGAAGTTAATGCCACTTGTTAATAAAACTTTTGTTTTTAAAGTACGCTTAAGATATATTTTCAAAAGTGACATTATTACCAACAGCTGTATGAATTTTAAAACTCAGAAATCCACTTAAAAATATTTTCATCCAACTGGAAACTGAGTTAACATTGAAAAGTTGCTTTAAATAGATCAAGTAGCTATTATGATGTAAAATAAAGCAGTTGTATATTTTCATATTAATTTCAGTAATCTTGTCAAGAGTAATTTTTGCTCTTCAGCTTTTGTGAATTTAAAAAAACGAAAAATAAGGGAAGGAAAAAAAAAAATTAGCTAATTTTATTTAAAAGCATTTTCTGTTTTCTAAACAAAGCATTCAAATTTTTTTTTTTCTAGGGAGGGGGAAAAGGAAAAAAAATAAAAAAAATAAAAGGAGGAAGAATATCTTTGTCTCTTAGGATAGAGTATATAGCAGGTTAACGAAATTGAATATTCACTGAATTAGGTACTGAGTAGAAAGCGGTGTTTATCAATTTTCCAATATATGTCAAATATATTACCAAAGAAAATTCCTATCTCATCCATAAAAATGTTGAATAAATTATATTTTCTTGCTGTTTCTAATATTAGATATTTTGATTTCAAGAAGAGAAAAGTACAGATTAAAAAAAAAAGGAGGAGGAGTAGGAGGTTTTTTTCTCTTTCTACCGCTCTCCCCCTTCCCTCTATGTTATATTCTTCATACATGAATTTCCAATTTTCTGTCGTGCTGAATTCACGAATTGAAAAATCACTTTAATGTAAAGTCTTTAAAAACATTATGAAACATAATGGGTTTTCTGTAATGTTATCAAATTGGAAAAAGGTTTGAGATTAGGAGGACGAGTAGTCGTGGGGGAAGGGGGGGGAAGGGGAGGGGGAGGAGAGAAAGGATTGGATTTTTGACAGAGAACGGAATGAACTTTCAAATCTCAGTATCTTTTATTGAATAATAGGAAAAAAAGAACGTTTTGTTTCTATTGCTTTTTATTTATTTATTTTTTTTTTTAAATCTCTCTCATTTTTTCCCTTCCCCTCCCTTCCTCATGTCAACCCTTTTACATCCCCCTTGCTCTCTTTTCGATACCCACCAGTTTTGTTTCCGAGTTTTTTTCCATAAAAATTGCCCGATCCTTTTTTTTTGTTTTTTTAAAAGCACATTCTTGAGGGTAGGGTGACCATTATTCTAAATCAGTTTGAAACATGCTATATTTTTTGTGTATGTACCTAACCGACAGTGGTCTAAATGGATATTCTAGCCATCCGAAATTACCGAAATACTATAAAATTGTCAATAAACTTTAAAAAGAGTACATCGAAAACCAAAGGCGAATTTAATTTTATTCTTTCAAAATTCAAAATGTCGGATCCATTTTCGGTTCCGGGTCCGTTTCCGGTTCGAGGAAAAAATTTTGTAGGTTTTACTTCGGAATTAATTTTATAGAAATAGCTGGCATCAATTACCGTATAAGAATTTACAAAATTAAGTGCCTTGAAACAGCTAAAATCACGGTACCGCCTATTCTTAACTTAAAAATCACACAGAGACGTCGTCTGATTGTTTATCCCTTTTAGTCCCAGAATGCTCTGCGCGGATTCCACTGCCAAAATTTTGAAATCGTCTAGTTGCGCGACTGACACCAGTTGCTTATTTTTCTGTTATCGACAGTTTTGCAACTAACGCTGCTAGTTTCTCCGAATAGGTCGGAAATTTTATAAAACTGCCAACTGCTAAAAAATTTAATTTTATAATTAGTGCGAAGGTGTCCTCATTAATTTCCATGACAATTACACGATGGCAAATACCGTAGAGAATTTGAGTGTCTGATGTTCCTTGTCTATTTGGTTTTTAAATGTTCTGAGCAGTGACCGAATGCACGCGGTCTTTCCGTTTATAAAAGCGGACAAGTTGGAACATATCCTTGTTTCCAGTTGAGATAAAGTGTTTCAAACATTATTATCAAGTAGTTGCAAGGTTACGGTTATCGCCAAAAGTTTTACTGTAATAATGGAAAATAAAACAAGCAGGTTAGCTTGTAAGTCATTTAGCATTTTACCTTTTGCCTCTTTCTGCTGAAAAGTAGGGGATGGAAGTTACGTCAGTCAGTACAGTAAACCATTTATTAATTTTTTTTTTTTTTTTAAAGCGAAGAATTACCTGAAATAACAAGGCTAATATAATAACGATAATAAAAAAAACAGACAAAATATAAATAATAAAAAAAGGGGGGGATCCGAGAGATAAATGTATTTTTTAAAAATGGAATCAAAACAACGGATGAAATATTTTTTAAGGGGGGAACCAAGAGAATATAACGTACCTTTGTTTGGCCGGTATTAAAAAAAAAAAAAAAGGAAAAACTAATATGAAGAAAAGGAAGTAAAGGGAAAGCAGGGATACTAAAATAATATTGCCTCTGACAGAACATTATTCTTTCGAGATTAAAAAAATATGATTAATTATTATCACAGACCTAAGTTGGAAAATTTTTGAGGGAAATTAGATTTTTTTTGTGTGCGTAAAAGTAATGATAATTTGACAAGGAAAATATAACGGTTTTTACGGGACATCTGGTGCGAAGCTTTTTTTTTTTTTTTTTATAAAGGGGAAAATCTGTGTCAGCGTTAGAGATTCTGCCCGGGAATTTCTGGGAGCGGATTTTCCGAAAAAAAATTCCCGGGATTGTATTTTCGGAATTTTCGGGATTCTCGAAAAGTTCGTTGTATTTTCCCTTATGTTTGCATTTTTTAAAAATCGGGGTTTCCCGGGAATTCTGAGGTTTAAAAAATCCGTTCCCGGAATTCCGGGATTATTAAAATTCTAAAAAAAACGGGTATCCCCAATTCCCGGTATTTCAGTTTTCCTAAAAAACGGGATTCCCGATTCCCGAGACTTCAAAATTACCGGGAAAACAAAATCTCTAGTCAGCTTCCCATAAGTCGTTTGGAAAGTGTTGCATTTTTCTTTTTTTTCTTGTATATCTCTCTCACTCTCTCTTCCTGAAGGATATAAGTTTTAAAAGAATAACCTTTACAGAAATAACATCCTTCTCCGTAAATAGTGTATTTATTGTTTGTTAGATTATGATGTATTATCCAGCTTCCTGTATTCTATTTTAGCAAATATTTTTTATTGCGAAACAGAGGGGAAAAAAAGAAAAAAGAAAAAAAAAGAGAGGAACGAAATCCATTATCATAAATTTTGTTATTTTAACTTTCGTTAGAAAAAGTGAAAAAAAATAACTTGCCCAGCTCCATAAATTTTCCGATACACTTCTTTAAAAAAAAAAAAAAGGAGAATAAAAAAAACTGTCGAATATTTATTTGTAGGCGCGTTTTGTATGACATTTCAATTTCTCAATTATTTATTTTCTCTTTTTCCCTTTTTTTTTCTTTCAGGCCCGTTTCAGCTTATGCTCTTTTCTTCCGAGATACTCAGGCAGCCATTAAGGGACAAAATCCAAATGCAAGTTTTGGTGAAGTCTCGAAGATAGTAGCGTCTATGTGGGATGCTTTAGATGCAGATTCAAAAAATGTAAGTATACTTTTTTATTTTTATTTCAAATAGTTCCGGACGAGTGTAGTGTAATAAGGATGCAAAATAATGTTTTCCATTTTTTTTTTTTTTTAACGGATTCCGCGCCAAAAAAATAAGCGACTCGATCTTTATGCGTGTGATTTGGTAAAAACGTTGTATTTTGACAAACGGACCCAGATTTTTATCTTTTTTTTTTTTTTCTTTTTGAAACTGACTTTTTTGACAATATATTTTCTAAAGTGCAGTTAACGCAAGCCAACAGAATATTCACCATTTTTTTTTTTTTTTTTTTTTTCCATTCAAATTATGCATGAGATGTGCAACTAAATCTTCAGTTTGTTTTCCGTTTTTAAACTTGATGAACGTTTTTTTTTTCTTCAAAACGCTGGGCTGTTTAAAAACAGACTAGTTCTTTTTTTTAGATTAATACCCTAGAAAAAGTGCGTTATAAAATTTTATAACTTTATAACGTTTTGACCGATTATAAAATTTTATAACTATTTATAAATTTTTAACTGAGCATAATATTAATTTTATGCTTGAATTGCACTATATTTAGCATATGGGGACTTTATAGGCTCTTTTTTAAACATTTTTCATGAGAAAAAAAAGGAAAAAAAATTACAATTTTTTGAAATAGAACCCGAGCCTTGTGGTCGACTTACCAGCCGCCTTTATTCACTACACCACTTTTCAACTGATTTTTAGAAGCGGCAATATAGTTCTTAAGTTGTTAATTATTTTGACCTATAATATTTTCCAGATTTTCCCGAATTTTTGGTTTATTTCTTGTATTTTAAATTTGACAAAGGCTCAAAAATAAAAAAAAAAAAGCAGAAATGGAAAAATTCGGGAAGGGCGTTAGAAAAAAATAAAAAATCATTCTCGTTCCTTTAATTGATTTGTGGATAGATTCTTGGGCTAGGAACTAGGCTTCAATTAATCAGGCATTGATTTTGATTATTATATTCAAAACCTGACCGTTTTCGGGATCGATTGAATCCCATCCTCAGAGTTCTAAAAACAAAATACAATTATAAATTAAAACGTTAATCTTTTTTAAAAACAATAATTTGAAATTTTTTTTGGCGAAATTTCGCCAGTAAAAAACCGGTATGTAACGTGGTTAGGTTAACTTGTCATATGTTTCAAAGTTTCAGAGTATTATTTCAAATTATTGTTTTTAAAAAAGATGAACGTTTTAATTTATAATTGTATTTTGTTTTTAGAACTCTGAGGATGGGATTCAATCGATCCCGAAACCGGTCAGGTTTTTAATATAATAATCAAAATCAATGCCTGATTAATTGAAGCCTAGTTCCTATCCTAAGAATTTATCCACAAAAAAATAAAAAAACTTAAAAAAACCTGAAAATAATTTTTGTTATAAAATTTTATAACGAATTACAAATAGATGTCTTTTTTGGCGGACTATAAAATTTTATAACGAACTTTAAGTTTTTAATAACTCAATTTTATAACAAACTTTTTCTTGGGGCTAGGCGCACTGTCTGTCTAATGCATTTGCATATAGTAATCACCTCTTTAATATTTCCGTAAATTTGAAAGAAATAGACCTATTAGGATTATTACATTTAAATTAATTAATATAAATCAAAAAAAGAGAGACAAAAAAGTAAAAAAAAAAAAAAAAAAAAAAAAAAAAATCACCTTTTTTCGAAAATTACGTATTTCGTGTATTACTTCAAATATTTTTGCTTTTTTTTTCTCCCCGTGATGCCTGCTTGAAAGGCTTCTCTTTTTTTTTTTATTTCTCTCATTTTTGAAAAAGGTTTCATTTCCTTGTTTTCTTATTCTCCTTTTTTTCCTACCCTCTTTTTTTTTTTTTTTTTTTTTTTTTCTTTCTCTTTTTAAATTTTTCATTTTCATTTTATTTTGCCAAATTCAAATGAAACAGAATAAGTAAAGAGGTTTTTATCATAAAAAATAAAAACCATTAAAAAAAAGAAGAAAAAATACTGTATATATGAAAATCTGGATTCACCAAAAAAAAGATTTTTTTTTCCCATGTTACTTTTCTTTCTTTTTTTTTGGGGGGGGGGGGGGGGCAAAACGGGAATAATTGAGATTGATAAAAAAAAAAGAAGCCGATTTTTTGTTTTGTTCTCCCTTAATTTTTTTTTTTTTTATTTAAAAAAACGTTCTTTTGAATAAAATAAAATGTATTAAAAATATTTTTTTTTTAATTCTAAGGATTGTATCAGTGTCAAGGGTCATTTTTAAAATTGCTTGTACTTGCGTCGATTTTAATAAAAATATGTTATTTAACACAATTTATAAAATTTTCGTCGAGGGATATTTAATAATCTGTGTCCGTTAAGGTTTTTTTTTTTTTTTTTTTTAACACGCGTATCAAACGTTATTCGTGACAATCAAGCGCAAAATAACACCGTTATTTATTTGACCGAAAAACTTTTTTTTTTAGTTGGAAAAAAAAGAAAGAAAACAAGCCTTTAGGAACGGTTATGATTTCAAAGGCGCCAGAAAAAAAGAAAAGGTTTTCCTCGATTTAAAACGGTTATGGAAAACCATAACTTAAGCATAAGTTGAGTTGGAGCTGTTGTTTATTTTATGCTATGCGAATTTGTTTTTTTTTTTTTTTTGGAAAGAAGCAAGGCTTTTCAAATCTTATTTATTTATTTATTTTTTTCTCTCGAATAAACTGTCCGAATAATTTCATTCTCTTTATATGGTATACATGCCTTGTAAATTTCCTTTTTGCACACTTAAAAAAAAAAAAAATATTAGGATGATTTTTTACTACGTAGCACTACGTCTCCTTTTGCGAACAGCCATTGGGGAAGGCAGATGCAAAACTAATACGTTGTTAGTGAGTGTCGTCTGCTATGATGGTCATATTTTTGCAGTTTATTCAGTTTTCAAAGTAAACAAAGCTCTTATTGAATGACAACAATATGACCGACACGGTCTTAAACACTAGGGTGGGCCAATTTTGGAATTTCGAGATGCCTGGGAGCCAAAAGCTGTACTTTGTCTTTAGAATTAAAAAACCCAAGAAAAAGTGCGTTATAAAATTTTATAACTATTTATAAATATTTATAATTAAAATTTTTAACTGAGCAGTATATTAATTTTATGCTTGAATTGCACTACATTTAGCATATGGGGACTTTATAGGCTCTTTTTTAAACATTTTCATGAGAAAAAAAAGGAAAAAAAATTACAATTTTTTAGAATAGAACCCGAGCCTTTTGGTTGCCTTACCAGCCGCCTGAATATCCACTACTCAACTTTTCAAATAATTTTTAATAGCGGCAATATAGTTCTTAAGTTGCCAATTATTTTAGCTTATAACATTTTCCAGATTTTTCCGAATTTTGGGTTTATTTCTTGTATTTTTAATTTGACAAAGGCTCAAAAATAAAGAAAAACAGAAATAGAAAAATTTGGAAAGCGGTACAAGAAAATAAAAAAAACTTTTTAAAAAAAACTGAAAATAATTTTTGTTATAAAATTTTATAACGAATTATAAATAGATGTCCTTTTTTGGCGGGTTATAAAATTTTATAACAAAGTTTAAGTTTTTAATAACTCAGTGTTATAACATACTTTTTCTTGGGCTGGTCTGGTCTTTGAGGCAGAAGCACAAATAAGTATAAAACTGAGGACTTATCTTGTTTTGTCGCTTTACCGCTTGTTTTAGTTTTATTTTGGCTTCCAGCTGATAAACCGACACAACCCCGAAAATAATGACGTAATTGACGAACAGCCTCCTTTTGAAAATTCATAAATCACGGTGTTAACGAATGACTCGATTTCCACTTTCCTGATTGGTTAAAATTTTGAACTTAATTAATTGAGGAATTAATCCGGAAAACTTAATCGGTGTCGCGTGCGCGTTTTTCCTTTGCTCAAGTAATACCATGCCACGCTTCGTCCGAAAATATTTTCCCTTATATGCTTGAAAAAAAAAAAAAATTCTTCGGTGCATCCGAATCTCGTAAGGAAATATAAGAAAAATTTTAAATAAAGAAAAAAGCACTATTCTAGTTCCCTTTGTAAAATTTCAATGCACTGTTAGATCAAACATTCATAAGATTTTCTTTCCCATGAGAAACAAAAGAAATGAAAATTCTAAAATAGGTAAAAAAAAAAAAAAAAAAAAAAAAGGAAAGAAAAAGGGAAATATAAAATAAAAAATATAGCTCACTTACAAGTTTTAGTGAGAAGGGTTTAAAAAAAAAAAGAAAGGAATTTAATCCGTTGAGTAGGGCTTGCGGAAGAGGTAGGATCGCAGTATAGCTTTACTTAGAACATTGAAAGTGCTCCTTTTTTTTAATCAAAAAGATATTTTTTTTTTTTTTTCGTTTAAAGAAAAAGTTTTCCTTGGCTTTTAAATTATGACGAAAATTCATACGTGGGTCGAATGTTTCATTGAAAAATTAAAACAACTGTGTGTTGTATTTATTTTTATAATTTACTAATTAATTTTTTGTAATGTTTTCTTATTTTTTTTCAGGTTTATAAAAAGAAAACCGAAGCAGCTAAGAAGGATTATTTAAAAGCTTTAGCCATATACAGAGCTAGTATCGTATCTAAGGTAAGAGCTTTTTTTCCAAGGTTCCAAACAGTCTAACTTTGAATGAGAATAATCTGGCCTTTGGTAATATAAATAACGTTAGCGTTGGAGTTGGGTTTTTCTGAACTTTATTGGGATTTAATTTTTTTTACTTTAATGTTAATTTAACAGTTTTTTTTGAAATGTTGGTTGAACGATTGAAAAAAAAAAAAAAACAGGTATTTGAAAATCGATTTTTTGTCGATTTTTTCGTTTAAGAAGGTAACCAGTAAGCGCGTTAGGAGAAGCGTTCCCGATCATTTTTTCTAATCCGTTTTTCCTATAAAAATAGATTCCTAATCTATTTTCCTACCTACAAATAGATTTTTAATCCGTTTTTCCTAAAAAAAAAAAAAAATGGATTCCTAATCCATTTTCCCTAATAAAAATTAGATTCCCAATCCGTTTTTCCTAAAAAAGAAATCGATTCCTAATCAATTTTTTCAAAATAAAAAAGAGATTCCTAATCCATTTTCCCTAAAAAAAATAGATTCCTAATCCATTTTCGCTAAAAAAATCCATTTTTTCTAAAAAAAAAAAAAAAATTCCTAATCCATTTTTTCTAAAATAAATAGATTACTAATCTATTTTCCTAACAAAAGTAAATTTCCAATCCATTTTTTTTAAAGAAAAAGATTCCTGATCCATTTTTCCTAAAATTTTTCTCCTAACCATTTTCTTCCTAATTTTCAATTTTCCTAAAATTTTTTGATTCCTAAAATGAATATTTTTCCTAATTTTTTATTGGAATTTTTTGGATTATCCAGAAAGCAAAATAGAGCAGAAGAGTCTTCTTTCAAATTTGATGTTTTGGCTCTTGTGGTGCAAGAGTTACGAAAACTGGATAGTAAAGACCTTGGCATAGGAGTAAATTGCTCATTCTAGGCTCTATAACCTTTTTCAAATGGAGCTGTATATAAAAGCCTATATTTCCATTTTCAAGAATCATAGACCCTGCATTTCCTTTATTCACTTTTTGTTGTTGCCAAGTTCGAAGTTAAATTATTAGTTTACTTAGGCTATTAAGTAAAAGAACAGAATTGTTTGGTTTTTTTTTCTTTTGAAGCTGATTAAACCATACAGATTATCCAAAACTTGAAATTCAACTTTCGATCACCGGTTTTTATTTCACCTCATCAATATTATTACGTTTAAATCGTTAAGATATTATCTGGCGATAGAAATTTTATCATTTTTTTTTTTTTTTAAAGGATAAATTGTTCTAGTTTTTAATATTAAATCTGTAATTTTTTTCCCCCCAATCGTTCCATGTTCTTTCCTTTTTTTTTTTTTTAATTTACACTATAACTATAAAAAATTATATTTTAGTATATTAAAAAAATGAATTGCGATTTGGCAAATATCCATGGAAGGGGTTTTCGTATAACCATCGGGAAAAAAAAACGAAAAAAAATAAAGGGGGAAAAAGTTAAATAATTGGTATTTTATTGAAAAAGATAATGTTTTTGGTAGATAATTTGGGTTCAATGGGCCGAGTCACTAATGCAGTTTAAATCAAAACTTGCTCCCTGTTAAATGGTGTGGAACAATTCCTGATAAAAACAGTATATTAAATTATATTTCAATATACTCTACGTTCCTTATTTGCGTTATTTATCTAGTTGCCTCGTGGGGATTTTTTTTTCTTTCGCTTTTTTTTTCCCAGGTATTTTTTGCAAAACTTACATTTTTTTGTTTTTTTTTTGTTTTTAGGGAGCAGGAGAAGGCGAAGGAATGTACGGTCAATATGGCGGTTACGGAGGAGGTTATAGCGGGTATTCGCCGCCTGCAGGGATGCCTTCCCCGCCTAATCAACCTCACATCAGCCCGCAGCAACACATGCAACCGCAGCAGCAACAAATGACCACGATGGCTAAGAAATCACCCTTGCTGACGAATATGATGAACGAGCGAGGGCAAAATAATCCTTCTCAGCAGCAGGTTTGCTACATTTTAAAAGAATATTAATTTTTAAAAATAAAACAGATGATCTAATTGGAGACATTTTTTTTTTAGGGTATGATGGGATCACCCATGGGCTCACCAATGGGACACATGGGACCTCAATCTCACTTACAAAATCAAAATTCAGGTTACATGCAGCAGGTTAGTTTCGCTTTTATTTTCTTTCTCTCCGTTTGCTTTTTTTTTTTGTATTTTTCCACGAGTTATAATTACTCATACATTTTTCTTTTATGATGTAAATGTTTCCCCCGGAAAAAATGCACGGAGAAAGAAAAAAAAAAAAAAAAACTACGAACATAAAACACAACGGTAATAGAGCAATAATTTTATATAGCAAGGAGCAATCGGAAAGTCATGCGTCATATTGATTTGATGCTTGGGCCCCTGAAAAAGAAAATGTTTTCTCACTTTATCAGTTTACACCGAAATGTAAAAACTAAAAAAAAAAAAAAAAAAAATGGGGGAAATGGCACATGGATCGTAATTTTTCCTTCGCATTTGGCCTTTTTTTTTTGTTTTGTTTTCTTTTTTGGTTTTCGTGTTTTCTTTTCTTTTTTTTTTTTGTAGTTATGTTGTTGTGTTTCTTGGTTCCAGGTAGCCTATGCACAATTCTAGCCTCATAGTTATTACTCCCGTACTTAGGTGAGTATTTAATTCTCGAAATTTATTTTTATTTATTTTTTTTAAATATTTTTTTCCCCCTCGATTTTCCTTTTGAAATTTCGAGAATGACCGGTTAGATTTGTGAATAGGCTATACAGGGTGCATGAAAATTCACTGTCAAAAATTGAACTGGGTGTTGTTTAGATCAAAAAACATTAGTCTCTTTCAAAGTGTAAAAATAATAATGTCTAAGTGTGCGTAAATACAATGACCTTAGCCTTTTTTTTTTTTTTTTAAATAAGTAAAAATTTGACTTTGTTAAAATTGAAGATAGGAAAAAATAAAAATTTAAATGAATCGTAGAAATCAAAAGAACTAAGAATTTTTTTTTTTTTTCTTTGTTTTATTGGAAATTTTTTGGGATCTTAGTTTGGTGAATTTTTTACACCCTGTATAAGTAAATAAGACAGGAAATTTTTCATTTTTTATTTTTTTATTTTTTTGAATTTATTTTTTTATTTTTTTATTCCTATTTTTATATCTGTTTTCTCGTTTTTCAGGTAACCCCATCCTCCCCACTGCAACACGGAAGCGTAACTCTTAACGCTTCAAATGGCGAAGGTGTTAACGGACCCGGAGCAGGAGGAATGGGGGTAGAAGCGGGAGGCAACGGGAATCCTTGCATTCGCCACGGATGTTCCAATCCAGCCATAACTAATTCCGAATGGGAGGATGAGTACTGTTCCAATGAATGTGTCGTCGGCCACTGCAGGTCAGCGTTTTGGGATATTCAGACCTGATATTATTTGATGTTCTAATCTATAGCAGAAGAAAATCAATTTTTTTTTTTTTTGTTTTCTTTTAAGGATGTTCTACCGATGAATTTGAGATTCTTAGCTGAATGTTCTGCTGCAACTTAAACGTAGCAGAAACTTTGTTTATTTTTTGAAGATTTTTCCGCCTACAAAAGTTTAATTGGAAACGAATAGTTTTTTTAAAATTATGGGAATATTCCTCTTAACATTCTCCACAATTTTTGTTACATGAAAATTCGCTTTTGTTATTAACTAAAATGTTTTCAAACTCTTTACCTACAAAAATAATTTTCAAAAATAGTAAACATGCTAAAGGTTCTAGTTTCTTTACATAACCGGCCGGTCAGCCGGGCCGTGAAAATTTTTTAATAGTAAAAACGTTTACTTTTTTTTTTTTTTTTTGATTTGGTTTCTTACACATAGAAATGGGATCGGATCGCACCGAAACCGTGCCAAAACGTTTTGTTATGTTTAAAAGGTAAAAATTCGTTGTTGAAAATGTATGAAAAAGGGTTTATGATGCCTAAATTTGATAATTTTTTTTAATGCTTTCGAAATAAAAAAAAAATAAGACGCCATTTTTCTTTTTGTTGTTGAAATAGTTCGCGGTTTCGCCGCTAGAGCGCTGTACTAGTCTCTCGGAAATAAACATTTTTTTTTGCGAAAACAATTAAATATTATCAAATATAAGAACTATTAACTGTAAACTGTTGTTCGTGCATTTAATATCATGGAAATTTATCTCTGAACATAACAAAACGTTTTGGGTACGGTTTCGGTGCAGTTAGACCCCGTTTTCATGTATAAAATATTGGATTTAACAAAAAATTTTAACATATTTTTTTTATCGTTAAAATGTGAACCGGCGGATAACCGGCCGGCTATGTAAACGAAATAGAACCTTAAGGGTTTGTTTATAAACATTGGACTTTTTATTGAGAAAATCTCACAAAAAACACCATAAATGATAAAGGAATCCAGATTTTATATAACAAAAGTTTTGGAGAATGTTAAGAGGAACATTCCCATAATTTTAGAAAAATTATTCGATTCCAATGAAATTTTTGTAGGCGGAAAAACCTCCCTTCAGAAATAAACATAGTTTCGTCTATGTTTAAGTTGCAGGAGAACGATCAGCTAAAAATCTGAAATTCACCTGTAGAACCTCCTTAAACCGATGTAGTAATTCTGTACCTCAGAGCCAAAACGTCAAATTTGAAAAAATCGATATGACCTCTATTTATTTATTATTGTGAGGAACGATCGAGTGACACCTTTCAAATTCAACGTTTGCCTCTATGGTTCCAATGAGAATATACAGAAATGTGACCTTGGATAAAACAAGAAAATTAAAATTGAACTCTGTCTGGTCTGGAATTTGCCCCTTTGAATATTAACCGATAATTAAATTAATTTTCTTTTCTTAATTTTTTTCAGAGACGTATTCAGCTCGTGGGTGGCATCCAATCAAAATCAACAACAAAATCATCCAGCAGTGAAGTAAAGCAACAAGTCAACGTTAGAAATCCAATTAACCGAGATTTTTTTTTTAAACAAAAAAAAGAAATTTGGAACCGAATCGTGTTGTCTCATTTTCGGACTCCGCTCAAGTTTATAAACTGATAGGAAAATATGAAAAAAAATTATGGTGCGGAATGTGATTTAGGTGCTTTATTAAAAAAATGTTTTTTTTTTTCGTGATTTATAATTTTAACAAAGGAAAAAAAAATACTGGCGACAGTCCTCCTAAAAAAAAACAAACGAAGTCACCAGAAATATGTTAAAAAAGCTTCGCGAAAAGGATTGGAATTCAAATTATTTTTATTTTTAAAATAATAATAATAAAATTAGTGATAGCCTAATGCAGGCCTAAAATGCAAGAAAATGCGAGAGTGCAAGAAAATATCACGTGTAAATTTTTTTTTAAAACATTTTTTTTAAAAATTTACTTTGACTGTAAAGGACCAAAAATAAAAATAAAAGAAAAATAAACTGAAAATTTGGAGCTTATTAGTTTTTTAAAAGAAAAAAAAAATTAAAGTAAGTATGTATTACTTGAGCTGTTGCACAAAAAAAAAGAGTACAACATTTGTTGGTTTCACAAACTGTATAAAGAAAAATTTGAGTTGTTGTTATAAATCGAGAAAATCAATATTTATTGATTTTTTTTTACATTATATCCAGACATTAAGTGGATGTGTATTAATATTAAAAAATACAAAATTTTAGTTAGAATTCGTATTTTACAAATTAGAAAATTTAAAAAAAAAAGAGAGAAAAAACGAAAAAAAAGAAGAAAAGGACGAAAAGAATATAAATAAATAGTTTTTAGCTATTCAACTGTTATTTGTTGCATGTTTTATCCATCTTAAAACAAGTCTTTTTAAAAAAAAAAAAAGATTACCTTTTTACCGATATGTACTGTTAAAAAAATTGAATCTCTTGTTTTTATTAAGTGAAAATACATGACGAAAATTTACCTTTTCACATAGTCGTGATCAAAATGTTAATAAAATGTTAATATTTTGTATAAAATGTTGTTTCATTAATGTTCCAATTTTTTTCTTTATTTTTTATGTGTAATATGAGGAAAGAATTCGTTAAATCATTTTAGAAGAGCCAATCGTTTGCTTTTTTTTACAAAAAAAATGACGCAAATGTTTGCTCTGATTGACTAGGGAGCGACTGTGAAAAGGATTCTCGAAATTTTTTTTTTATTTGACTTTCTTTTTTTTAAGAAACAGGTTGTTTCGGTTTCCGCGAGAATTTCAAGGGTGCCAAAAAAATTCTGTAGAATTGAGGTGGATTTAAAATTTTTTTTTTTAACTGCAGTAACACGAAATACGAAATTTTAAAAAATGCAGTTGAGAATTAAAAGCGTTTTATTAACGGTTCGTGATTTAAAATAAGAGGTGTTCCTCAAACTGTTTCTATTACAATTTAAAACTTTTTGACTTATAAAAAGAAATCTAAAAAAAAAAAAAAAAAAAAAAAAAAACTCAATGTATTGAAAAGTTTTTAAAATTAAATTTATTATTTTTATATTCTCATATCAATCGGTATGAGTATTTTTATTACATTTAAGTAATTTAAAAGGAAATTATAGTCATTCAAAAGGAATAGAACAATTTTTAATTTTGAAAGAAAATTTTTTTAATACAATCAAACATTTAAACTTGATCTCTTCATTAAAAAAAATATGAAAACAATTTAATTTTTAATTTTTTTTTTAAATTGATTGTTGAATTTAATTTAATTTTTATCTAAAAGCTTAGATTTAGGTGAAATGAAAACTGCAATTTATTTCGCTTAAATGTACGTCTTTTTTTCTTCGCTAATTGGAAAAAATGGAATTAAAAAAAGCAATATGTATTGAAGAAGCAAATCAAACAGAAAAAAATAATTTTTAAAAATTTTGTAAATATACTGTAATAAGTTTAGTTGTAGAGATATAGTCATGGTATCAGTTAGCTGTAAAATAATAAATTATCTTTAAAAAATGTTTATGGGGTCAAATATAATTATGATATTTCTTTTGGAAATTGAATCCTTATATATAGTTTATTTTCATCTTGAATTTTGATATGATTGGATATGGTCTGTTCTGCTTTTATTCGTAAAGGAGACTGATGCAGATTTGGTGACATGAGCGTCTGCTCTGTCTCTTCTTCGGTTATAATTGACTAATAATAAGTTATGAAAAATCTGAGGGTTAAGGTTTTTCTTTTTGGAAAAAATAAGGTGAGTATAAAGAAATAAAAGGGAGGCGTTATTTACTAGATATACACTTTTCAAGATATTTTACATACCTCGAAAAGGATTCCTCTGTTCTTCTACCGGCTCGAAAAGTAAACATTTCGCTTTCCCTGGTATGTAAAGTAACTGACAGCACTAGTATGAAAGAGACTTTTCACTTTTTAGCACATTTAAAACCTCGGCTTCGCCTCGGTCAGCAACTTATACGATTAAAAAACCGACTTCACCGCTGGATTTAGGAGGGTCGAAAACCCCGGAAACAATGGAAAAGTCCAAATTTAAAAAATTAGACTTTTTTCTTCCAAAATGGAAAAAACCAAACCGAAACCTAAAATAACCTAACATAACCTAAACCTAAACTATACCTAACCTAACCTAAACCTAACCTAACCTAAACCTAACCTAACCTAAACCTAACCTAACCTAACCTAAACCTAACCTAACCTAACCTAAACCAAACCTAACCTAACCTAACCTAACCTAACCTAACCTAACCTAACCTAACCTAACCTAACCTAACCTAACCTAACCTAACCTAACCTAACCTAAACCTAACCTAACCTAACCTAACCTAACCTAAACCTAACCTAACTTTTGCATTTTTTTTGTCTGCATTTTTATCGATTTTGTCGAAAATTTTAGGTGTCGATTTTATTGGCTCATAAGGGCTTTTCGAGGTCGCTGAATTCGAATATGAAGCCCGTTTTCCGATCCGAGCATTTTCTGAGCCATAGGGGCCGTCATAAATTACGTTAGGATTATTTTGGCCATTTGTTGACCCCCTCTCCCCTTTGTCAGCAAAGGTTAGCATTTCGGTCCCCCTCCTAAAAGTACGTTAGATTTCAATTACTCCCCCCCCCCCTTAAAAATGTTTTTTTTTTAAATTAATATTAAAACATTTAAAAAATCTGAAATTCTTCGGAACTTAAATGGCAAAGAAAATTTTTTTTTTTTAACTTAGAGCAGATGCGAGGGTAAAACTGAAATCGTTTTTTTAAAAGTGAGTTAGGTTACATCTACATCATTTAAAAATTTTAAATTATTTCCATTTTTGCACGTTTATTACATGAGACAAATGCTAACGTTAGACAAGTAAATCTTAAAAAATGCATTATCAAAATATTTTCTTAATGAGCTATCTCTCAGTACACCTATGGCTTTCTCTCTTTATCCCCGGAACACGAAATAAATTTACGCATACGTATTTCACTTATTAACACTTAAAAATAAAAGCCAATATACATTTCTAGGTACTCATAGTAACGAGTTAGCTATAAGTAATTGCAAGTTTTCTACTATTTCTTCCAAAAATCAAATAATCCTGAAATGCAATAACGTTCTAATGCACTATGGGAACCAAGGGAACCACCTTTAAATTTCGCGGTGTAAACAGCCAATATGGCGTCGAAGAGAAGGCGGGCGGATGTGACGACACACTTTTTTAAGGATCGTTTTCATTTTTTATTTTTAATCATTTGCGAAATCTTATTCACTAACGAATGCCAAGAATAGTTCCTGCATACCTTCCAGCATCGGTCCGCAAATTTTCAATATATTTAGGGAGGCAATGCGCATTTCAATTGATCGACGTATGCAGGAGGAAGAAAGGCATAAGAAAAAAACTGTCATGGCTGCCGGTTTATTTATTTATTTATTCCTGTGTACAAATGCCATGTAGTTTTCATTATTTAATAAAAAAATCATGAAGAAAGAAAGAACAGCGGATAATTCTAGGCCATTTAAATTATAAGTATCTTTAATAACGCTTAGAAAGTCTGAATTTCAGAGTTTCATAAGTTAATGAAATAACGCTTAACCTAATCTGTTTACGTAGGTAATATTTTTTCATAATTTTTGTTTATATTTCTTTACAGAGCATCAAATAGTTAGTTTAACTGGCATTAGCTTTCAAACTAAAAGTGTCATTGTAAGTAAAATGTTTAAACTTGTGAAGAATTCAATAATTCATTGTTTTTGGCAATTTTATTTATCTTACAGGGATTTGTGGAATTGACAATCATACCTCTAAGAGATAATTTAAGGCACATAAAACTCAATGCTAAACAATGCAGAATTTATCGAGTATGTTTGAACGATACATTTGAAGCACCATTTCAGTACTTTGATCCATTTTTAGATATATGCCAGGGAAATCCGAAACAGTAAGAATCTCTATATACTCTTACAGAAGAAGAATAAAAAAATTGATCTTTGAATTGGTTTGTTTAGGAGATCTTTAAATTATTTTTACGACGCTCACTTAGCTGCTGCAATTCGAATAGATCCTGACTGCAATGCTGGGGAACTTATTATCAGTATACCACCAGATGCAAGTCATTTGGTGGGTGAGGGAAGAGGGTTGAGAGTAGGAATAGAATTTTCAATAGAGCAGCCACAAGGTGGCTTGCATTTTGTTATTCCTGACTGTGAAGGAAGTTTAGTGGAGGTAATTATTTAAAATATATAAAGTTGAACAAAACTAATGAAACAAAAATAATGAATGATTTTTTTCAAATAGAAAGGAGCTCATATGTTTTCATATGGCCATGAAAATTCATCAAGGCTTTGGTTTCCATGTGTAGATAGTTTTGCAGAGCCTTGCACCTGGAAATTAGAATTTACAGTGGATGAATTTATGACAGCAGTGTCAAATGGAGATTTGATTGAAGTTGTTTATACACCTGATATGAGGCGTAAAACATTTCATTATTTATTAACGACACCAACTTGTGCCCCTAACATTTGTTTGGCAGTTGGGTAGGTATTTGAATACTGTGATGTACTTGATTTGTTCAGTTTTATTTAATTCCTTATTTTTTTTTTTTTTTTTTTTTTTTCAGACCATTCGAAATTTATGTTGATCCTTATATGCATGAAGTGACACATTTTTGTCTACCTCAGCTTCTAGATTTGTTAAAGCACACTACTCGATACATGCATGAGGCATTTGAATTTTATGAAGAATTATTAGTGACTCGGTATCCATACACTTGTTATAAGCAAGTCTTTGTAGACGAGGTAAAATATTAAAGCGTGGAAGAATATTTGGCTTTTTTAAACCATTATACTTTTTACAGGCATATGAGGATGTATCTGCTTACACCACTATGAGCATTTTATCGACAAATTTACTGCATTCGCCGGCCATAATCGATCAGACAATACTAACCAGAAAAGCAATGGCACAAGCAATCGCTGAACAGTTTTTCGGTTGTTTCATATCGATGCAAAACTGGTCTGATTGTTGGCTACCAAAGGGAATAGCAACGTACCTATGCGGACTTTACGGAAAAAAATGCTTTGGAAACAACAAATATCGAGAAAAAATTCATGCAGTAAGTGATTAGTAAATTGTTATTAAAAACGTTTTTTATTCTTGCTAATTTTGTGGAAATCTTTAAAATTGAGTAAAATAATTAGTCAATGCATTTTTTTTTCTAAAATCGAATTATTATTTTCAGGATTTAATGGATATTGTTAAATACGAAGAAAAATTCGGTGGGATTATTCTCGATCCGAGTCAAGTCCCAGCTTCGCAACCTACTGGCTACGGAGCTTCCCTATCCGACAACAAAAATTTTTATTTTCCAATACGAAGCCTTCATACTCTGTCCCCGAGATATTGCGAAGCAATGAGAAAGAAAGCTCATTTGGTCATTCGAATGTTGGAACACAGAATAGGACAAGAATTACTTCTTCAAGTTTTCAATAAACAGTTGTCGTTGGCTTCGAATGCTTCCCAACAAAAAATCGGAAGTGGCTTATGGAGCCATTTATTAATCAGCACCAATGTTTTTAATAAAGCGATTGGTACAGTTACCGGTAAAGATATGACCACTTTTATCGATCAGTGGGTTCGGACTGGAGGTCACGCTAAATTTAGTTTGAATTTCGTTTTTAACAGAAAAAGGTAAAAAAGGATGATTCGGGGATTTTTCCGGGAAATATGAGCTTATCATATTTGTTTAATTACAGGAATACTGTGGAGTTAGAAATTCGGCAGGATTCAACCAGTCAAAGAGGGATTCGGAAATATATGGGACCGCTGTTGGTTACTATTCAGGAATTAGACGGAACCTTCAAGCACACTTTACAAGTTGAAGGAACTTCAGCGAAAGCGGATATAACTTGTCATTCGAAGAGCAGAAGAAACAAAAAAAAGAAAATTCCTCTTTGTACCGGGGAAGAAGTAGATATGGATTTAAGTGCAATGGAGTAAGTTCCTTAAGCCTGGCATTTATTTGGTGACTATATAAATGGGAGAGTAAAAAAATATGGGTAGGGCAGTCTTTTTTTTTCGCATAAAATTGGCAGTAGTAAATTTAAATATGGGGCAGTTTTTTTAAATATGTTAATTTTTTTTTAAGGCAGTAAATTTTTTTATTTTAGGGAAGTTGCAGAGTGGCAGTAATTAATAATCAAAGGGCAGAATATTTTAATTAAGCTAATTTTTTTATGTTTTTATTAGTTTGTACAAGTATTGCTCAAAGAACGCAGGGCATTATTCACCTGCAGAACAAACATTATTTACTCGCTGGAACAGGCATAATTTCGATCACTCTAAAAGCTGAAAAATATATGAAAAATAAATTGTGTGGCACTTTATGTTAAAATTTTTTTAAAAAATGCCTTCAATGCCAAATTATTCATTATACTGCCAAAATACTTTTTTAATTCCAAATTATTTATTTTACTGTCAAAATATTTCTTTTTACTGCTAAAATATTTTTTTTACTGCCAAAATATTTTTTCTACTGCTCAAAATTGTACTGCAAATAAAAAAACTGCCATATACTTAAATTTACTGCCAATCTATTAAAAAAGGCTTGCATTTATCCGGTCAGTATTATTTAATATTTTGGCCAGTATTGGATGGTCAGTAAAAAAAAAAATTAAAAAATCAGTATTTTTAATTTTTTTCTCCAGTAAATAAAAATAAAAAATCAGTAAAATATTATATTTTTGCCAGAAAAAAAAAAAAATTGCGAATGAAGCTTTTGCGAGAAGTTTATCTCCACATTTAAATACTAAAAACTTGTCGTGGCAGGAATATTAGATGATTTAAATTTACCTTACTTTTCGCGATTTGTTCCTCATGCGATTTTCACTTTTCTTAGGGTCTAAAAACAAAAGGTAATTTTTTCAGATTTTTTCGATCACGTTTAAGGGTGGATCAAGGCCATTTTGTGCTTGAAAAAATAATTTTCTATTACTCATGGTATAAAAAGTCCCTTTTTGAGAATTATTTGGGGACTTAAAAGTAAAACTTTTTGGGACTCTACTTTTTAGTACGGAGTACTAAAAAGTTGACTTTTTAATACTCTTGCTATCGTGTCGTCTGCATCGAAAAAAAAAAGAAACCATGAAGGCCCCGAAAAATGGTTGGCAGCATTGTATCAAGAGTCACGTTATATACGCGAAGAGTCACGTTATATACATTGTTTGGACAAACGAATGTTTTCAATTCACACCCTCATTTTTTTTTTTTTTTTTTTTTTTTTTTCTTTTTTTACATCACACCCATTTGTCACAGCAATATTAACCCCTTGAAATCAATCTTTACGAAAAAAAAATCTCTGTTTCATTCGAAATAGAAAATATTTTTAACCCCAAAGACAACACGGGGCCCTTTCCTGAACTTCGAGACAGTGTTGTCAAGCCTCGCTTCGCTCGGCTTGACAACGCACTGTCTCGAGTTCAGGAAAGTCCCCGTGTTGTCCTTGGCCTTAAAAATACTATTCTTTGACATTTTTTTAAACCAATTTTTCCGAAACTTAAGGAGTAATTTTTTGGGACCAAACCAAGTTGTTTATATGTTTTCGACGTCGTAGAATCCGAAAATGACCATCCCGTTTCGATCAGAATCACCCCTGCTCGATCAGAATCACAAACACAACTGGCCAAACACTTTTTTGGCCGAAAATTTCAATTTTTTGTAAAAAATTTCGAGTCAACTATTATCTTTCTAGTCACCTATTGTCTCCGCAAAGCAGTGCCAAAGTATGTTTTCGACAACGCAAAGTTCGAATTTGACCACCCCGATTCGATTAAAGCCATCCTAACTTAATTAGACCCGGTTTTTTTTTTTTTTTTTTTTTTTTTTTTGATAAATTGCGTTTTTTTATCATCATAATAATATTTGGTTTGTCAAAAAATTACTTTTTGGCATGTCAAAAAATTACTGTTTAAATGAATTTAAAATACCGATTTTTTTTAAACAAAAATATCGCCCAAACAAATTTTAAATACTGATTTTATAAATAAAATACTGGCGAAAAAAATAAAAAATACTGCCTGAATTAATCACTGACTTTCTACATGCAAAAATACTGGAAATTTAAATTAAAAATACTGCTTTTAACATTAAAATTCTGGTGCAATAAATTTAAACCTTAAAAAAACTGCCATTTTATGAAAAGTACTGCCGTACTATTAATAAATTTACTGCCCCTTTAAATAGACGCCTTTAAATCGATAAGTTGCAAAGTTTTTGTGTATCTCGACTCTGGGCCTTTGTTGCATGAATCGTGAAATTAATTTGATGGCACTCTAATGATTTTTTCTTTCTGTTCGAACGTTAAGCACTTCACATCCAAAATCCCAGCCTCGTAGCCAGGGGGGGGCATAGGGTGGCTCAGCCCCCCTATGGAAAAGCTTGAGCCCCCCTGTAAATTTGACTTGGCCCATGTATTTTCCCTATCTTCCATGTTATAAGGAGCCATTTGGAGCCCCCCTTTGAATTTCTCGTGCTCCCCTTTGTTTCTCAGGCTGGCTACGGGCCTGCAAAATCCGTGGCTTAGTTTAATTTTCTTAAGTTTGGAAGACAACATCGACATTTTATAAGCTATGCCCTATTCTTGCTTTAACTAGGAAGTTACAAGTAAAAATAACGACTCCTCGTTTTAAATGCTTATTTTTATTGTTTTGCAATTAAAAGGACGGTTATGAGATTCATTTTTTTTTTTTTTTTTTTTTTTTTTTCGAAAATACTAATTTGATTATGAAATTCTTCTGGCTTAAACGGAACCATGTCGGGGGATTTAATTCCATTACTTTTCAAATCTTTGAACCAACCTCTTAATGAATTTCAAAATGCTATTTCTTTTCAGCGATTCACCGGTGCTGTGGATAAGACTGGATCCCGAAATGACATTGTTAAGATCAACACACATCGAACAACCAGATTACCAATGGCAATACCAGCTTCGACACGAAAGGGACGTTACAGCTCAAATAGAAGCGATCCACAATTTAGAGCGTTATCCAACTCCAGCAACAAGACTTGCCCTTACCGACATAATAGAAAACGAAGGTTGCTATTATAAAGTTCGCTGCAAAGCGGCTCACTGTTTAACGAAGATCGCTAACGCCATGGTTGCGAGTTGGGCAGGACCCCCGGCAATGCTAACGATTTTCAGAAAACTTTTCGGATCGTTTTCATGCCCTCATATTATGAGGCAAAATAATTTTCAAAATTTCCAGCATTATTATTTACAAAAAGTACGTAGCACTGTCTTTTATTTTTAAATCTTCTTTTTAATTTATTTTTTTATTTTATTCCAGACGATACCGATTGCTATGGCTGGATTAAGAAACGCCCACGGTATATGTCCCCCGGAAGTTATCAGATTTTTATTAGACCTTTTTAAGTACAATGACAATAGTAAAAACAGATTTTCCGATAATTATTATCGGGCTAGTTTGATAGAAGCTTTGGCTGCTTCTGTTACACCCGTTATTTCTGTAGTTCAGCAAGGGTAATTTTTTTTCATTTTGGATAAGTACAAATGTTTAAAAATAATGAAATTAAGCTTAAATAAACTTAACGTTTTTTTTTTTTTTTTTTTAGAAGTGCTATAACAGCCGATAATTTGTCACCAGATGCGAAATTAATATTGGAAGAAATTACGAGGTGTTTAAATTTAGAAAAATTATTACCTTGTTATAAATATACGGTTACCGTGGCTTGTCTAAAGGCTATTAGGAAACTGCAAAAGTTTGGGCATTTGCCTAATAATCCTGGATTGTTTCGGAGTTACACAGCGTATGGACAGTTCATCGGTAATTTTTATGAAAAAAATTATTAGTTTAAAAAAAAAAAGGTTCTTATGTTTCTTTTCAAAAATATTTCAGATGTTCGATTAGCCGCATTGGAAGCTTTAGTAGATTACACCAAAGTAGACGGGAAATGGTCCGATTTAGAATATTTATTAAACATGGCGGAAACTGATCCCGATCCAGCTTTGAAACATGGTCTCGTGCAGTTGTTGATTCAGAATCCTCCTTTTGAACGGGCGCATCGTCATGTTCTCGATAAGGAAGAATTAGTAGAAAAATTATGGAATATAATTAAGTAAGTATTCAAACAGTATGCAAATCGGAATATTTTTATTATAAATAAGCCACTAAATTGATAAAAAGAGACCTGTTTATTTAGTGTTGTAAATCTATTTTTTTTTTAGTTCTCAGATGTCCTATGATTCGAGACTGCGTTGTGATTTCGTCGACTTATACTTCACTTTGTATGGGACTGCTCGACCTAATTGCATTCAATCTGCTGGACTGGCGGGGTTATTTAAACCTAAATTAGAAAAGGACGAGCTTTCTACTACAAAAGCTGATGTGAAACCTCCTCAGCCAATTAAACAAGGTTTGTTATTTTTCTTCCTTTTTTTTTTTTTTTTTTTTTTTTTTTTTTTTACCGAAAATCGAAACTATTAAAACTCATTTGGCATTTATTTCCTCTTTCAACAGAAGTGATAATTGATCCCCCTACAACGCTGGTGCCAGCAGTCAAACGAAGAGCTTCTTCACCTCTTTCTCCGCGAGAAAGAGAACCGACTGTGATAGCAAGTGCAACGGACGAACATAATCTCGGAATCGTAACAGTAGAAATCGAGGCCGCGGATGAAGAAGAGAATAAAATGAAAATAAAGGTACATTTTTTTTTATATTTAAGCTTGAGTTACGGTCAGCTATGAAGCGTATGATCAACTTGTAATTATTATTTTTTTTTTAGGAATTATTGAGTGACACTATAGCAGAAACGCTAACAATAGAAGAACCCATTAAGAAAGAAATATTCTCCGACAATTCGGCTTCCCTGCCGGGATTAACAGGCAACGGTCAATCGGCTCCCATCGGCTTCGAACCGGGGATGTTTAATAAAAAAGATCAAGGGGATTCTAAAAGTGGCTACAGTAGCAAATCAAACCAAAGTAGCAGTCACGAAAAATCGAAGAAAAAGAAGAAAGATAAGAAGAAGCACAAACATAAGCACCGTCATCATAAACACGGAAAGGAGAAGGAAAAAAGTAAAGAAAAGAAGGATTTGTCAAAGTTAAATGTGAAAGAGGAAACTTTAAGTTCTCTAAGTTCAAGCCCCAGCCCAACTGAATCCAAGTCATTTGTATTAAATCCTCTTTAAACGCCTTAACACAAACAATATAATTATAATATGTTTATAATATTTTTTTTCTTTTGTAATTTTCCATCTCCGAAAAAAGAAAAATCAATAAAAGTGACCAGAGTAATAACTTACTTTTTTTTGACCGAAGAAAAATTTTATAATTCCCAGACTTCCTTCACGTTTTCGCGAATTTTTTTTTTCTACAAATTTTACGTGTCAATATCCTTTGCTCAAAAGGGGTTTGTGAGGGTGCTGTTTTCGAATATGAAGTCCATTTTTCGATCCGAGCAGTTTCCACGCTGTGGGAGCCTTGTTTTGTCCAAAAAAATTGAAAGTAGCTCTGATTTTTCTGGAATACCCGCTCCGGAAGTGGCCGGATCGAAAATCCGATAGTGAAGCCAGTTTTTCGATCCGACGACGTCCGGAGCGGATATTCCAGAAAAACCGGAGCCAGTTTCGATTTTTTCTAACTAAAAATGGGTTTTCCGGCTCGGAAACTGCTCGGATCGAAAAATGGACTTGATATTCGAATTCTACACCCTCGAAAACCCCTTATCAACATAAAAAATCGACACCTTAAATGTTGACCAAAATCAAAAACATGAAAAGGCAATGTAAAGCACAATACGCATTGAATTAACAGCATTTTTGAATTCCCATTTAAAACCATTGAAAAGTCGAAAATAATCCGAAGTCGTTCGAATTTCACAAGCAAAAAATGCTATTGTAATTGTAATTGTAATTGTAATTGTAAAATATATATATCAAATAAAATACTTCAAACGATATGCAGTGTATTTATTTTAACCTTTACCTCACACGTCACTTGATTAAAATTATAAAAAGAAGTTAAGTTCACGACGTCGATGACCAACCGATATGGGAAAAAAATGTGGTGACGTCATCACTTCTTTTACTTCATCGGAGAGAGTTGCGGTTAATAGCATTCGATTCGTCTGGTCAAGGCGAAAAATTTTTCCAATGGGAACAACAGTTCGACGCGCCTAGTCGAGAGGGTCAAAATTCCGTTTCGCGCGGCTCCCTAGCCTAAACCGTTCCGGAGATATTCACGGTCAAAGTCTTCCAAACTTGATTTTTTTTAAAACTTTAACCGTGAATATCTCCGTAACGGTGGGGGCTAGGGGGGCGCGCGGAACGGAATTATGACCCCCTCGACGAGACGCATCGACCCGCCAATCGGCGTCCCAATCGGACGATGTTAAAAAAAGTGATGACGTCACCTTACTTTTTTTTCGACAAAATCTATGGAGACATTGTCTCCACATTTTCATATGCTCCGATCGCGACGCCGATTTGCAGGTCGACGCGTCTAGTCGAGAGGGTCAAAAATCCGTTTCGCGCGGCCCCCTACGCCCCACCGTTACGGAGATATTCACGGTTAAAGTTTAAAAAAAAATCAATTTTGGAAGACTGACCGTGAATATCTCCGGAACGGATAGATCTAGCGGGGCGCGCGAAACGGAATTTTGACCCCCTCGGCGAGAGCCATCGACCTGCCAATCGGCGTCGCGATCGGAGCATATGAAAATGTGGAGACAATGTCTCCATAGATTTTGTCAAAAATAAAGTAAGGTGACGTCATCACTTTTTTTCACATCGTCCGATCGGGACGACGGTTGGCATGTCGATGCGTCTCGTGGAGGGGGTCATAATTCCGTTTCGCGCGCTCCCCTAGCCCCCAGCGTCACGGAGATATTCACGGTTAAAGTCTTCCAAAATTTATTTATTTTTTAAACTTTGACCGCGAATACCTCCGTAACGGTGGGGGGCAGGGGGCCGCGCGAAACAGATTTTTGACCCTCTCGACTAGACGCGTCGACCTGCAAATCGGCGTCGCGATCGGAGCATATAAAAATGTGGAGACAATGTCTCCATAGATTTTGTCGAAAAAAAAGTAAGGTGACGTCATCACTTTTTTTCACAACTTCCGATCGCGACGCCGATTTCCAGGACGACGCGCCTAGTCGAGAGGGTCAAAAATCCGTTTCGCGCGGCCTCCTACCCCCCACCGTTACAGAGATATACACGGTTAAAGTTTAAAAAAAAAATTAATTTCGGAAGACTTTGACCGTGAATATCTCCGGAACGGATAGGGCCAGCGGGTCGCGCGAAACGGAATTTTGACACCCTCGCCGAGAGGCATCGACCTGCCAATCGGCGTCGCGATCGGAGCATATGAAAATGTGGAGACAATGTCTCCATAGATTTTGTCAAAAAAAAAGTAAGGTCGATGCCTCTCGTCGAGGGGCTCAAAATTCCGTTTCGCGCGCCCCGCTAGCGCTATCCGTTCCGGAGATATTCACGTACAAAGTCTTCCAAAATTTATTTTTTTTAAAAACTTTAACCGTGAATATCTCCGTAACGGTGGGGGGTAGGGGTCGCGCGAAACGGATTTTTGACCCTCTCGACTAGGCGCGTCGACCTGCAAATCGGCGTCGCGATCGGAGCATATGAAAATGTGGAGACAATGTCTCCATAGATTTTGTCGAAAAAAAAGTAAGGTGACGTCATCACTTTTTTTAACATCGTCCGATTGGGACGCCGATTGGCGGGTCGATGCGTCTCGTCGAGGGGGTCATAATTCCGTTCCGCGCGCCCCCCTAGCCCCAACCGTTACGGAGATATTCACGGTTAAAGTTTAAAAAAAAATCAAGTTTGGAAGACTTTGACCGTGAATATCTCCGGAACGGTTAGGGCTAGGGAGCCGCGCGAAACGGTATTTTGACCCTCCCGACTAGGCGCGTCGAACTGTTGTTCCCATTGGAAAAATTTTTCGCCTTGACCAGACGAATCGAATGCGATTAACCGCAACTCTCTAACTTTTTTAACGCAGAAAAAAAAATTTTTTTTTGGTTCGGTTTAGTTTAAGAAAATCCGTTATTGCATACCGACAGCGACCATAATGCCCTTTATTATTTATCTCCAAATTTTTAAAATTTACAATTTTTCGTTGACTTGAATAAAACCTCTGGTGTCATGCATTCCTGGAAGTTAAGGAATTTAAAAAAATCTACGTAATTTAATTTTTATCTTTTTTTTATTATTTAAGAGGACTTTTCTATCGAACAAAGCTAAACATTTATAACAAATGATAATACTTTATAGCTTAGACGAAATAACACTTTAAAGGTTACGGCAAATTTTTTAAGTCTTGGTCTGTCTATTCATCATAGTTTTTTTGACATTTCAACTTTTAAAAATTAAAAACGAAATTGTGTAAAAAAAAAAAAGAAAAAAAAATATATATATATAATATATATAATAATCATTCACGACTTGCTTGAATCATATCTGATATGTTGTATAGATTTTTTTTTATTCTCATCTTCAGAAGCAAGCTTTAAAAAAATTGAATTAACAAAAACAAAAAAAAAACTTACATTCTTTAGCTGTCTGCTGACACATTGACATTACACAAAATATTTCAATTTTTTATCATACATTTATTTTTTTTATTAATAGTTTTTATTCTACAGTATGAAAGCTAAAGAGTTTTATGAGTTTTTTTTTTTATAATACTCCATAACGACACTTTCACGCGAAGTACATAAAATACAAGCATAAGCTTCAAATTTTCATTGAATTCAGATTTAGTTTTTCTTTTAAAATTCTTCAAGTAAAATTACGCACCCACATTCTCACTCGAATTTTATGTGTCAAACTTGTTTGACGGACAGACGGGCTAGGTCTGTTTTACCTAATCTAACATTGTAATAAAAAAAAGTAATCCGCCTAACAATCATTTTAAATGCATTGCTTTAAAAAAAAATGGATTGCACATTAAAAAAAATGCCAGACTTAACATTGTCGATTTTTAATCCCTATCATAATTTTTATTAAGCAGTGACGCCTACTTTTGTTTAATTGATAAATTAGTTAAAAAAAAAAAAAAGATGACGAGATATGATTGCCTATTTTTTATTTTTTTGACGTTTTAAAAAGGATTCGATACCATGCTTCCTTAAAAATTGAAAAAGAAAAATTTTTTTTCTCCTCTAATGAAAAACGCATGAAAAATCAAATTTCTGTATGAGATCATAATTTTGACTAAACAAAAAAAGGTAGGATTAATTTTGATTTTTCACATGTTTCATATGTAAATATTTTTTGGCATAAATAAAACATTAAAACACAAACGTGCCATTATATTACTTTTATCTCCTATACTGGCAAGTAAAGCTCACCTTTTACATTATTTACATTTATTTTACATGTATTGTACAAAAAAATTTCATAACAGATATATTTAATAAAAAATTTGAAAAAAAAAATGAAGAAATCAACCCTTTGTTTAATATTCATGTGCATGATAAAAAGTGTTGAATAACGCAATAAAAAAAAATTTAAAAAAACGGAGAAATAGTTATGAAAAAAAAAAAATAATTAAAAAGAAAATAAATAAGATTTATAAACAAAATTTATAACAGTCGACTGCAATACACGAATTATTTTTATTATGAGAAAGTAAGAGGAAATTAAAAACACTTTTTTGTATTTTCTTTTTTTTTTTTTTTTTTTTTTTTTTCAACATTACAAAACGCTACATGCACTCAGTCTATCGCTGTAGTTAAAAGTATTATACGCGTATCATAGTTTTTTTTTAAAACTTTATTTTATTATTATTAATTTTATTTTTACTTCTATAAAAGCACAATGACTAGATTAGAAATTTATTTTTTTTTTTTTAGTAACGACTTA
This sequence comes from Liposcelis bostrychophila, assembly GCA_037577465.1. NCBI lineage: Eukaryota > Metazoa > Arthropoda > Insecta > Psocodea > Liposcelididae > Liposcelis > Liposcelis bostrychophila. The sequence goes on along the minus strand of CM075211.1, from coordinate 16,803,571 downwards.
AGCATTTGATTCCTTAAGGTTATCGAAATACTGCATAATTTGATCGTAATCCATTCCTAAGTTGAGATCTTCCAATCCGACGATGTCGTCTTGAATTTTGGAATCGTTTTCCTCCGCCGAAAACATTGGGTTCCCGACGATGGTCGCTCTTTTAACTTCCGGACTTGAATTCCTGTTTGATGATGATTTTTCTATTGTCGGAAATTCTACGAACGCCGGATCTGGTAGGTCTGGGACATTTTCATGTCTGAAAAAAAAAAAAACATTTTTAACTTTTAAGGGTTCCGCTTTCAAAGAGTTTTTTCTTCCAAAATTTTATTTATTTACCGGTTTTTGTAATTTTTGCTCTCTAAATTTTCATGACGATTCTTGTGATGTTTTTTTGACATTTTATTCTCTGTGATTTCCCCCAGCTCGTTATCAGGAACTGAATTTTCTTCATATTTTTCTGCAAGAAAAAAAATTAATTTAAAAGAGAAAAATTTTAAATCAACCTCAAGTGGTCAAGTTTTTGTACAAACCGTTTTCTACAATTTCGTGCCTAGAAGAACGATTTCTCGACCCATTTTTGCTCCTATGATGATGGTGGTGGTGATGTCTTTTAGGCGGCTGAGGCTCCGCCCGCGGTGCTGGTCCTGAGACAGTAGAACGATGCGGAGGTACTGGTGGTTTGTATTCATCTGATAATATTGCCCCTGGTGCGTGAGGTGGTGGAGGCGGCGGGGGAGGCGAGGTAGGTTCTCTGTAAAAAGTGAAATTATTTTTAAAAATCCATCTTTTTTTCTCCTCCCCGGAATTATTTCTCCATTTTAGTTTTAATCATGAAACTTGCGTATAAAATGAAACTCACATTTGCCACATATCTTCAAAGTTCTCCCTCTCGTTCGAATACCGTCTATTTTTACAATATGTCGAAGTGTCGACGACAACCCCATTCGACGGTTTCGAATTTTCAATACAATTCCCAAGCTCGTCTGAACTGAACGGATTTTCCGTGATTCTCATATCGCTAATATTATTGTTATTGTTGTTGTTATTTATGCTGTTGTTGTTTATGTTGACTGGAGGCGATCTTCCGCTGGTGTGGCTGGCTGCACGCTCTAACGTCGCTCTCCCCAGCCATACCCAGTCATGTACATTTGTGGTTGGCTCCGGTGGATTTTTACCGGCCCCTGTTACTCCGATATTCATGTTTCCGTTATTCGACCTGCGGGAAATAAAATTAAATAATAAACGTAACTTAAAAAATATTATTTATACGCGAGTAGAGGCGCTCTCTTCAATTTGTTTTCGTTTCGAAAAATTTTTTTGGTTTTAATTAGCCAATACCGTAGAATGGGGTGAAGTTGAAAAGAAATTCAAAAAAAAAAAATTCTAGGTTTATTTTAGGCACTAAAAATAAAATTTTTTAGTTAAGTATCCCAAAAACAATATCCACTTAATGAAATAAAAAAAATTTATTTTTAGCGTCTAAAATAAACCTAGAATTTTTTTTTTTTTTTTTTTTTTTTTTAATTTCCTTTCAACTTCACCCCATTTTACGGTAACGGCTAAGCAAGTCAAAACCAAATAAAATCGTGAAAAAATGTTTTTTTGAAAAATTGCAAGCTAAATGGCCAATCTTTACCTAGTTAACGCGGGTCCGACGCCTAATCCTTCCTCTGAATTTGCTATCTCAGGATTCTCAGCAACTTGCGCTTTAAACTTCGAGGCGTAAACGACGCAAGAAACAACGAAAACGACAATCGCAAAACAGAATGCGGCCAACAGAACGTACATTCCAATTTCCAAAGGAGTCATACGAGCAGACGACCTGTGCCTTCCGTTGGAATGAGGCGACATTCCCGAATAATGTTGCCTGGCTTGTACCGTGGGTTCGTGATTATTTTCATCCTTGAGCGGAGGCATCCCCGCTCCCTGAATCTGAAGTATATCCCCTAAATCGGCTTTGATCCTCCTGTCCCGAGTCGACGATCCGAAATTCCCGTCGTTTTGAACGAATTCCGATCTCTGGGAAACGTCCCCGGCTCCGAAATCAACTTCAACGGTCGCTGTCGTCTGTGCCAGAGGGCCGGTTTGCGGTTTCCCCGGAGTCCCGGGTTTCGAATACCTTCGGCATTCTTCGTTCGGTAACAAAGCGACGCGGAGCAAATCACCCCGACCTTCTCCGACCGCAATTACTCTCGGATGATGAGAGGCTACCATTGGAGCGAACGCGACTATATCCGGATCCAAACTGTCCACGATCAAATAATAATCCGTAACGGCGATGTCCCTCAAGGGGGTTCGAGAATCGTCGGAAAATTCTAAATCGATATCAAGCAATCCTTCCTGATATTGAGCCGTTAGTTTTCTAGTGACGGAAGTTTCAGCGACGTAGCCGTTTTCCACTGTGCTGTCGGGACTGATGGACAACTGGAGACCGGAAACGACATTCACGATCAATCTCACTAAGCTGACTTTGTCGTTTCCAACTCGAACTTCCTTGGCTCCGATTACTCGACCGGTTATCGGTGATAGAACCTAAATCGACAAAAAGAATTAGTTTGCTTAAATTAAATTAAATTTATAACTTAAACCGCAGCCGCAACATTCCTCCGCTAGGGGCGTTGAATGTTTTCAACGCAACGGTAATCGATCAAAGCGCTTCCGTCCACTCCGCACTCAGAAAAGAAAATGACTAATACGAAAGCAAAAGTGCATTCAGACAAGACTTTTTTCCTAAAAATCGTGAGAAAACAAAAGAAATGTCTTGTGATAAGTCATTTCGGTTTGCCTTGGGATAAAATGTCTTGCCACAAAATAATATGCGACACTAGCGGACATTTCTTATACTACGCTATCGGAATCAACATGGCGGCTCGCGAAATCCATAATTATTATTTAATGAAATAAAAACGTAATATCTATTTAATTATTATTTTAAAAACGTGTAAGTGGACATCATGGATTAACCGAGATGGATATCCAGGATTTTATATTCAAGTAACTTTAATTAAATATTTTCTTTAAAAAAATTGAACTGAAATCTAACATTGTCCAATGCAGAGGATAGGGGCTATGTTTAGGTTATGTTATTACTATTCATATAAGATATGGAATACAGATTTAAAAATCATATGAAAAATCTTAAAAGTTATATCACTTGTATTATAATGGTTTTGCATGCATATTTATTTATACGAATTTTGTCTATTTAAAAAAAAACCGAGCATGAACAGTATTATCATAATATAATGTATAAATTCTATATAAGTCGCCATTTTGTTTGTTTACAATATATAACTTGCCGGTAGCCGACTGAATGACTTGCGACAAGTCACAAAATATCTTGGCACAAAACAAAAGCGTTTAAAGCATAATAACCGCTTATGCTAAGTTATTTTGTTTTCTGAGTGCGTTCGCGATATTCAGCACTTCTGGCGGAAAATTTTTGCAGTATGATCCTTATTTACTTTTAACTAAAATATGATTCGAAACTCACCTGAACTTCGGTCCGACCCATGCTCCTCCCCTGAATGATTCTACCGTGGAGACTAGCAATTCGAGGATCAGAAACTCGTAGCAAACTCAGCACTAAATCAGTAACGCGAAGCCACGTACGCCTATTAACGAAGTAATTAACTCTTCCTGAATCATGATCTTCTGCTAAAAATCGTGCGTAAACCTAAAAAAAAAAGATGAAATTACAAAAAAATATTTAATAAACGACCTGAATAAAAAGCAAAAAAAAACTAAGAAAAAAAGTATAAAAAAAAAGAATAATAAAAAAAAAAAAGTTTTTAAAATATTTAATTGGGTTAAAAGTAAGAGATATTGCTCTGAGTCATGTAAAAAAGAAAAAAAACTCTTTTAATTAGAAAGTTTTGTTCTCGGTTTGTATTTCCTTGGTAAACACGCATTCTATATCCGATTACCAAGTATTTTGATGTTTCTAAAAAACTAAGAAAAAAAATGGGAAATATATTGGGAGTTTCCTTACTTTTGCAGTTCGTCTGCCACCATAATATCCATCATTACAAATATTACAACACAACTGCTAAGGCACTTTAGATTCATACAAAAATATACAATTTATCGTTCGGGGTTCATGCAAAAAAATCCGATTTTGTGACTGCAAAATATAAGTCGGTCCTTTTCAAATCTGAGAAACTACTTTATGTTTTTTGGCCCGTGGAATCCGAAAATGGCTATAAAAACTGCTGCGGAAAAACCTGATATCTCCACACCAATTGATAATTAATGATAATAGTTAAAATTGATAATAGGTGTGGAGACATCGGGTTTTTCCAGCAACAGTACGCAATTTTTAGGCCCATTTTCGGATTCTACAGGTCAAAGAACGTAAAATAGTTTCTCAGATTTAAAAAGGACCGACTTTTATTTTGCGGTCACACAACCGGGCTTTTTTTTTACCTAAGGTTAGGTTGTTAGGTTAGATTAGATTAGGTTGGGTTAGGTTGGGTTAGGTTAGGTTAGGTTATGTTAGGTTAGGTTAGGTTAGGTTAGGTTAGGTTAAGTTAGGTTAGGTTAGGTTAAGTTAGGTTAGGTTAGGTATTCAAAAATATTTTACAAACAAATATTATCATTTTTCAATGATGACGATCATCTTTCTTTTTTCCTTTCCTTTTTAGGTGACATTTTCTTTTTTTTTTTTTTTTGTTTTTCCAATCTCTAATTACAGTACAAACAAGTGAAATCCTTGTGAAACTTCCTGATTAAATTTGGTCAAATTCCCCGAATTCATTTCCAACCTCCTGTGTCGCTCCTCAAAACAAGACCGCTTTTGAGATTTCGTCATCTTTTCCCAAACTTTAAAGTTTGAATGAAATTTCGGACGGACGGGGGAAACCCACAATAAATTCAACCGTCTTCCCAAAGTTTTGAAATCGTCATTAAAATTCGAAACCGCTTTTCAATTCTCCCCCCGCCCCAACCCCCGTAACGACACTAATCAACTCACCTCTATCGGACTCTGCTGAAACCTCAACCGACAATTCCCATGCTTATCAGTGTCTACCCCGTTATTAATATCCTCGGTGACCATTCCTCCCGCGTTCGTCCAGGCCTGATACTGATTTTTCCCGTCCGATCGTTTCTTCCTTTTCGATTTCGATTTCCTCTCGACGGATCTTTTCCTCCTGGATTTCCCTCCCAACATGTTGTCGTCCGGGACTTTCCATCCTTTAATCTGACTTAATCGAAAATCGGGGACGTTCACCTCCAGCGGGAATTCCGGCATCCAAACTGTGAATTTCGCAAGGCCGGTGTAGGTTCCGTATTTGACTAAAACGGAGGCGTTCGAGGAACCCCGGATTTCGGATCCGTCCACGTAAACGGAGCTGCACGAGGAGGAAACTTTCAAAACGCTTTCGTCCTCCGAATGGCAAGAGGACTGCAAAGTCACGTCCGCCACTTTTCCGGCTTGACTCACGATCAAAACTTTCATGGCTTGCGAGACCTGTCGCCCTGTCAAAACTGCGGTGTTGATAAGCTCCCAATTCTGAAACAAAAAAAATAAATAAATAAATAAATAAATAAATGGGTTTGGAAATTTTTTTTTTCCACAAATTACCCTGTCGGGAATGGTTTGAAATAAGACGTTTTGCCCGGCATTTATTTTTTTTTTTTTTTTTTTTTTTTTTTTTTTATTTCTATTCCATAGAAGATAATTAATAATCTTATCAGAAGCGTCATAATAGTATAAAAAAATACAAAACAAAAACAAAGATATAAGTACGCAAAAACAAGAGAGTTAGCTTTATCTTTATCTTATATCACAGATCGAGCCTCCACGTGCCAATCACCCCCGACAGAGTAGATAACTTTCTGGGTCAGCCACCTCTGTAGCTCCCTATAGAAGTTTTTTGTGCCCTTTAAATTTTTAATTTCAGCTGGCAATTTGTTATAAAACCCCGCGCCTGCATACATGACTTCTTGCTTGGACTTTTCCAGACGAATCTTAGGTAATCTGTAATTGTTCGCATTTCTTGTCATGTATGCAGACGCTTCCCCAACTAAAGTCCCCCCCCCTTGATTTAAGAAAAATTTAATGGATTCAAGTATATATAGAGAGGGTGCCGTTAGCAGCTCAAGGTCTTTAAACAGTGGTCTGCAAGAGGGGGGTTGATAGTGATCTCCAACCCTCTCCCACCTTGTTTTCCCTGCTACGCATCTCACCGCGTTTTTCTGTACTTGGAGCACCCTCTCCATATTCCTTGCAGAAGACCCCCCCAAAAGATGACTCCGTACCTCATTGAGGATTCGAACAGACTATGATATGTCATTTTCACCGTGCCCCTGTCACACACACGTGCCAGTGTTCGTAACAAGAACACGGCTGAGCTGAGTTTGCTGCATAGCTCATCAACATGGCTGGTCCACCGGAGGTTACTGTCTATTCGAACCCCCAAAAAAGAGGCGTCACTCACCCATTTTATGTCCTCCCCCCCCAACTTTATCTCGATCCCCTCCTCTTCCTTCTTTTCATGTATTGAGAACATCATACCGGCCGTTTTCTCTATGTTAACCACGAGTTCGTTCTCACTGAACCACTGTTCGAGTTTTTTAGGTCTTGTATTAATTTCTACTGTAAGATCTCTCTAGTTTTTCCTCTCACAATTAGGTTCGAGTCATCTGCAAATAAGCAGATAACGCTTTCCAGAACGTTGGGAAGGTCGTTGATGTAGATCAAGAAGAGGAGAGGACCGAGGATGGACCCCTGTGGCACCCCTCTACGAATGGTTTCCCGGTTTGAGCTTTTTCCATGGACCTCAACAAATTGCTGCCTGTCAAAAAGATAGGAGGTTAGCCAGCTTAAAGCATTTCCGCCGACCCCATATTTTTCCAGTTTGCGACACAGCAGTCGATGGTTTACACAATCAAAAGCTTTTGTGAGGTCCATGAAAACCCCCACCCCCACCTCACCCAAGTCCCACCCTTCCATTACCCGGTTCGTAAAGTCTCGGATAGCCATGGCGGTTGACCTCCCTCCTCTAAAGCCATACTGGTGATTTGTTAACATATTGTGTTGCTCAAGAAATTCGCACAGTCTATTGTACATGGCCCTTTCAAATATTTTGGAGAGGGTAGGAAGCAGGGAAATGGGTCTGTAGTTGTTAGGATCACCTCTTTCGCCTTTTTTGTAAACGGGTATTATCTTGGCTATTTTAAAGCAGCTTGGGAACTCCCCTCTGTCAAAAGATAGATTAATTAATTTTGCCAGAGGTGGAGCTATGTGGCCCCGTATTTCTTTGATTAATAAAGGAGATAAACCGTCGTAGCCGCTGCTAGATTTGTTTTTAAGCCCCGTTATAAGTTTCTCTACTTCTTCAAGCGATACTGGCTGCAAGTTTATGTTTGTCTCACTGACAGTTGCTGAACTGAGACCGTTCAGATTCGGATTTTGATTCTGGTTCTTTTTTCCGTTTACGACTTTCTCGGCTGCGTCAGCGTAAAATTTGTTTAACGCGTCAGCAACTTCCTTTGGGTCAGAGAGACTACGGCCTTGGATACTTAGATTTAGATCCTCCCTGACGACCTTTTTTGTTTTACCCCTTACCCCATTTACCACTTCCCAGGCTGCTTTGGGCTTGTTTTCTGCCCCCTCAATAGTGGTTTTAATTTGCATAGCCCTGGCTGCTGATAAAGTTTTCCTGTACATGGCTCGGTATTTTCTAAAGCGATCCTGGAGTTGCTTATCTTTTCCAGATTTGGCTAATTCCCCCAGCCATTTCAGAGTTTCTCGCGACTTCAGGATTCCAGAGGTCATCCAGGAGATTTTGGGTTTCGAGTTTACTTTGACTGGTTTAACTGGAAAAGATATTTCAAAGTGCCATGCTAGTATAGACTGTAGCGCCTCCGCTTTCTCATCAACCGTCATAGCTTCCTCCACTTTAGCCCAATTTTCCCGCGATAGCCTTTGTTTAAATTCTTGTATACCCCTAGCATTGATTTTCCTCCCTAAGATCTGTTCTCCCCTCCCATTACTGATCCCCTTTTCCCCCTTTATGTTGAGTGTCTGGGCGTAGTGGTCAGAGATGGCTGATACTACCACTGAAGCAGAGCAATCAGTTTCGTCGAGGGTGGTTAGGACATGGTCAAGACACGAACTGGTTTCATCTGTTACTCTCGTAGGTTCATTTATTAATGAGATCAGGGAAAAGGAGTTTAGAATATCTCTATATCGGGCAGTGTCCCTATCTTCGACATCAAGTAGGTCAATATTAATGTCCCCGGTTATCACGATTTTCTTCCACTTGCGGCAGCACTCACTTAACAGACCCTCAAAGCAGGTAAAGAAGTTTTGCAGGTCACCACTGGGAGATCTGTATATAGCTAACACAAGGACTTTGTCCTTCGCTGACCAGTTAACTTCAACTCCCGCGACTTCAAGGTCCATTTCCGTACTAAAAGGTTTGAGATATTGACCAATGTCACGGCTGTCAATGTTTTCTTTCACAAAAATCGAGACCCCGCCCCACCGATGCTTTTCCCTTACAAAATTAGCTACATTTTTATAACCACCGATGTGAACGCCCGCTAGATCACTTTTTTTTAGGTTGACCTCCCCCAAGCATAAGAGGTCGGGCTGTTCTTCGTCTAGTAATATGTCAATTTCGAGCAGCTTGTTACCCAAGCCTTGTATGTTTTGGTGGAGGACCCTAAGGTTAATATTAGAGCTATTGATATCAGATCTCATATCCTTAGGATTAAGCTCTGCATTATTAGGATTTCTGCACTTTCCACGATTTCTGTCATTCGAGATCTTTCCACATCTGTTATCCAATCGTTCATTTAAGTTTATATTTCCATTGAGACCCCCTACTTCACCCAGTTTTTTTGAGGCACATTGCAAACTTTTTTAGCTATTCTGTCAAACAATTCACTAAGTCTTTTTACCCCTTTATTATTTAAATGTAATCCGTCTGGTGCAATTCCATTATCTTCTACCCAAGAATTTGGATCAACAAATAAAAACCCCTTTTTTTCACATAATTCACTTATGCTGTCGTTTAATAAGGATATTTCAGAACCACGGATTCTTTTTCTGTATAAAATTCCCGAGATTAGCACTTTTGATTTGCCAAATTTGCTCACTATTCGGTTTCCTAGTTTGGCTATTTCATTTTTAATTTCCTCCGAGTTTAGTATTTTTCCATCCCCGTCGTGTTCGATGAGGTTCGTACCCACATGAGCTACCGTAAGCTTCGGACAATCCTCCCACTGAAGATCCTGCACGTATTTCGCGATTTGTGCAGGTTTTGCTCCAGGTATGGCTCTCTTATGTATTTTTATATCCCTCCCCAGTGTGATCCTAGCCCGCCTGAGAATGGAGTCTCCAAGAAGCAGTATGTCAGGCGACCGTTTTCCTCGATTCTGATTTCCCTGTGTTGTTTCGTTGGATGGTTCCTCAGGTTCAAGGATAATCGTGTTGTTGCAAGTATTTGGACCCTTGCTCTTTTGTGTACGCGGTCCTTGATTTTTTGCCAGTGTCTCGCTCCTTCTTTCGTTTCCTTTTTCTCCTTTATCCTTACTTGCCATGCTGGTCTTCGGAGCACCTTCGATTTTTTTCTTACTGTTGGTTACTCCATTCTGCAATAGGTTCGCCATGGCTTCCTCCAGTTTCTTCACTCGATCCTCTAGTTGGCGGCAGCTATGCTCGGAGTTTTGTTTCTCGATCACTGATACTTCCTCCATTGAATTTTCCTTGCGATTCAATTTGTGATTCATTCTTGTTAGTTCCTCCTCATACCCCCTACAAATTCCTCTAAGCTTTTCCCTTTCACGATCTGCTATTCGGAGGTCATCACTTAGCTTTCCTATCGTTAGCTCAGCTTGTGCGAGCTCCTCTTTGAGTTTTTCCAGTTCTTCCTCTCTGTCTGCCATCGCTTGTCTCATTTGAAGATTATCGTTTTTTTCTGTCTCTAGTTCGTGAAGGTATTGCTCGTTTTCCCTCTCCAGTTCTTCGAATCTCTTTGTGTTAAAACAGCTTAAGCTCTTCCTTAAAGTTGTACACCTATATTCACTTCCTCGGTTATTTGGTTGTGAATCGGGTATCACATCGCGGGAAAAATCCGTCAGATTGCAGTTCTGATTTCTATCCACTTGCTGAGAGTCAGGTATAATTTCCTGGGAAGATTCGATAACTGTACCATTTAGGCTGTCCTCGTCGTGGGTTTTGGTCCCTGAGTTCAGCTCCTCTAAATCAAAAAAAGCCGTTGTGAGTTCATCCTCATTTCCCTTCCTTTCCTCCGCACCATTAAACAGTCCAGCAGGTTGTACGTTTCCATTTCTTCTAGGCGTCTTTCCCCCTTCCACACTGGACAGCGCGTTGATGTCCCAAGTGAAATCATCAATTGTCACAGTCGATTTCCTTACTAGCAGATGTTTCGTTAGAGTCGACCTGTCAGTGAACTTTGTGCCTCTTGGTGAGATATATGTTACGATGCGTTGACCTCTAGCGTTCCCTTCGATGTTCCTCTTCCACCCCGCTCGTTCAATTTTGTCTAATTTTTCCATTTTGGGGTAGAAAGATAACGTAAAGAATTCATACAAGCAAAATTCTCCTTTGGTTGCGTAAAATTTGCATAAAAATCGCTAAAAATCGCTAAAAAATGGGCTGTCGCAGGTTTTTTTGGAGTGATCAGGATTTATTATCCTCAGTTTCAATGCAGTATGTTATGTAATTGAACCTATCACCCAGAGATGGTGCTACTTGATTGACCCTTAAATTATTCACTATAAAAGTTTCTCTAAAAATTTAGCGTGAGAAATAGCCTATCCACAATTAAAGTAGTTTCCCCATAAGTTAAGTATGCATCGATCGTCCATTAATGCATCCAATATTTTTAATTATTTTTAATTATCAGGTTTGATAATGTGGCGACCAGGTGCGGCAAATTAAATCAAAGTTTGCGTGATTTGTTGGATTTATTAACACAGTCCAAAAAGTTCAACCAGCTTAGGTTAAGGTTATGTGTTATTGAGTTTCTGATTTTCACTATTAATTAAGAGAGTTCGTTAAAAATTTATCAGTGCTCCCATACTCCAGCTTCAATTGACCCTCCCAAGCGTGTCACTGCCAACCGCAAACCGTTACACCACATAAAATTCCCCGACAACCAAAGTCACCAGACTACGGACACCGATCACTAGCAGACGAAAAAAAATAGATTTTCCCGGGAATTTCCGGGATCCAGAAAAAAATCCCAATCCCATTTTCCGGAAGTAAAATATTCGGGAATTAATAGGAATTTTTGGAAATATTTCCGAATTTCCGGGAAAACAAAAGAAATACCCGGGAAACTGAAAAATTTCCATTTTTAGAATCTCAAATTCATAAATTTCCTGAAAAATCAGGATCTCTATTTAGGGTGAAGGAAAATCTGGAAAAAGTACCCGGGGACCATTCAAATACTACGTCAGTTTCAAATTAATAGCTTTTGACTTCCAGTCAAAAAAACTTCAAGTCAGCAAAAGTTAGCTTCACCTCAAAAATTACGTCAGATCTAAGAAACCGGAATTCACGACTTTGAAACTGCATAACCCATTATTCATAAACTGCATAACCCAACCCCATATAGAACATATTTTCGCTTTTGGAAAAGTCTGAAAAAAAAGGACTAGAATTTTTATTAAACTTGTGCTGTATAAGTTTGCACAAGTTTGAACTTGTTTTGCTCAAGTCTGAACTTGTTTTGCTCAAGTCTGAACTTGTCTTGTGCAAGTCTGAACTTGTCTTGTACAAGTTTGAACTTATTTTAAGCAAGCTTTCCACAAAAGCTATCATAAAATCCTGATATCGGTTCCGAAAAAAAATTTAACAACTATTAGTGGTATAATGAGAGTTCAAACTCAAGGTGGATCGGTGGATCGGTGGATTCGAATCCGGTGGATCGGACCGAATCCACATAGTGTTGTGGGTTGCCTAATTATTTTTTTCTCGTGCAGATTGCATCTTTATCTAATCCAATGTAATGTGGCTTGCTATTAAAACCTTTTTTAATTTAAAAATGAGGGGGTGCACCAAACCCAACCTTACCTAACCAATCGGTGTGTTTAACATCATTTTTTGCTTTTTCCTCACATGCCCTCCCCTTATTCAACCTAACCTCTTTTATGTAACTTTGCATCACCTTACCTATCCAACAAATTGATTTTTCCAAACCTAACATAACCTAACCTGACGTAACCTAACCTAACCTAACCTAACCTAACCAAACCTAACCTAACCTAACCTAACCTAACCTAACCTAACCTAACCTAACCTAACCTAACCTAACCTAACCTAACCTAACCTAACCTAACCTAACCTAACCTAACCTAACCTAACCTAACCAAACCTAACCTAACCTAACCTAACCTAACCTAACATAACCTAACCTAACTTAACCTAACCTAACCTAACCTAACCTAACCTAACCTAACCTAACCTAACCTAACCTAACCAAACCCAACCTAACCTAACCTAACCTAACCTACTTTATACCACTACTTTTATTACTCCTGGAGGACTCGAACCCTCTTCTTTCCGTTTGATCTGGGCCTCTGTACTACGCCAATTTTTCGACGCTAAGATTAGTTTAGTTTCAGCCGAGCCAAACGAGAAGGCAGGAGTTCGAGTCCTGCATGGGTACCGGTTGTTATAAATCTTTCGACACTTCTTTTGTACCTTTCTCTGTATTTCCTTTCAAAAGAAAAAAAAAGGATATTTTTATTTTATTCTTCAAAAGAAGGAATATATAAATAAAAGAATAAAGTAAATGACGACGTCAGGGCATAAACTCAAACACTTTATTTGCTGTCGATTTTGTTTGATGATTCTAGCGAAATAAATCTTTTAATGTGTTACCGTCAAGTGCATCTGGGATTTGGTTTCAAGATTCCCAAGCCTGCCAATTTTTTTTTTTTTTCTCTCGTCTTTTTTTTTTATTTCTTTCTTTCTTTCTTTCTTTCTTTCTTTCTTTCTTTCCTTTCATACCTTTGAAATAGGAAGAACGGACTGAATATCATCCTTTTGGATTTCCAACCGAGCTGTTAATTTCCTTTTAGAATCCTCCACGATTTCATCTCTGAAAGGCCTGTGAGATCCTCTGTGGTGATGTTGTCTCCCCTTTGGTATATTCGATCCTTCGAAAACGTATCTCGCGCTCCATACGATTCTCCCTCCGTCCCATAAATCTTCCCCGTTTTCGACGACTTCCAACAGCCAAGAGAATATTTCTTCGGCGCTGAAAATAATTAAAAAAAAAAAAAAAAAAATTAGTTTTTTTTTTAAAAAACTAAAACATACACGCGTCTCGTTTTTTTTTTTTTTTTTTTTTTCAAATGGGTGAACTAAATGAGATTCTTGTAATTTTTCATCGTGTCATTATTTCTTCCTCCTCTTTTAAAAAATAAACAATTAATTTTTAGATTAATTATAAGACAAAGGAGAAAATTCATAGAAAAGTGATTTGGATTAGAAACATATACTCTTTCTGTTTTATGTATATATATATATTTTTTTATGTAACTGCATGGCATTTGAAATACTTTCTCGTACATCTTCTATAAGAGGTAGGATATTTAGAAACTTAGAAAGAAGATGAAGGTGTCAAAAGCTTCGATATTTTGTGCAATTAAAAACCTGCTGCCCTTGCCACAAATTCAATATGGAAGCCAAAACTTTTAATTATGAATGAAATTTCATTAATATTTATTTTTAGGTGTTTTTGTGGCTGCTGATTTCATCTGGAATCATTATTTTAAAATTTAAGATGGCGGACTTGGTACGGCGACAAATGTAAAAAAAAGTTAAAGTTGTTAAATTTTCATGAAAATTTGTACCAAGGGGTTTTCGAAGTCGCTGATCTCGAATCCATAAACTGTTTTTCTGAATTTCGAATGTACAACGTTGTAAGTTAATTTTTTTCGATTTATCTAGCCCCTTAAAAACGTTTTAGAAAACGATTAGCGGGTTCGAGATCAGCGACCTGTTGTTTACAAATTGAACATTTTAAGTTATTTTCCCCCGATGGAACCTTTTTCTAAACAACGTACACGAATACTGACTAAAAAATTTAGGCTACCTTTTTAAAAACATCTTTTGATGAACATTCACCATCCACAAAGCTTTTTCACAGCTATTTCCTACTTCGTGAATTTTTTTTTTAACATCTTCCTACCTCCAGGCCTAATAAAAACAATGTTCTTTCCCTTTTCAAAAACTTTTTACATCCAATTTAATTATTTTCCCATTAACTCCGAAAATCATAAAACAAAAAATTTAATTCTTTCTTTTCTTTCTTTTTTTTTTTTTTCGCTCTCATTATCTTGATCAATTTCCCTTTGAAAATAAAATTAACGCAATAATATAACTTCTTAAAAAAATTACAAGTACAATTTGCAGGTAATATATTTATTTTCAATTGATTACCGTCAACCGGAGCGACGTAAACACTACATAAACATTTTCGCATTTACCTTTTTTAATAATTCAGAAAACACAAAAATAAAACGATAAAAGTGTTTGCAACCCGATATTTCACCTCGCCCTGCTTGACGGTACCTTTCAACGCGAAGTTTAATTTTCCCCAAGAAAATCGTCGGTAAAATAGCCCAAAATTAAATTAGGGAACATCGTTTTAAAATTTTCAGACACTTCACGATTCGTCGCCTCCGAAAAAGGGTAAAAAGATAGTCGACGAGGTAATAAAATCCTTTGCGAGGATAATCTTTCCTCGGTTTTATTTCGTTTTATTTCCACTCGACGCTTTTTAATTATTTTATTTCCAAAACTTTTCCCTCACAGAAAAAAATGAAAAGAAAAAAAATATATAAAAGAAAAATTATTATTAATTTTTTTCTTTTTTCTCGATATTTTTTTTTTACCTGTTGGTTATTTTTTTTGAGTCCTCAGCCTCTCCGGATTCCTTTCTGAAACAGGTAACGGAGGCCACGGTTTGCTTCGGATTGATCTCAGAGCTGACGTTCCATGAAGAAGAGGATGATTCTACTCCTATGATGCGAAGTCCGCTTTTAACTCGTGCCCTGAAAACATAATTTAGTATACATAAAATGAAAGAAAAAAAGTCTCTTTTTTCCCTATTTTCCTTTATTTATCTTGTTTTTTATGTTTAGAAATTTATAAACTGTTTGTTGTACACAGAGAAAAGAAGAATTCATTTATAAAAAGGTATATATACCAATTTCTACAAAAAAAAAAAAGATCTTAAAAACGAAATGTCAATATTAAATTTGAATAATGAAGTCCCAGAAGGCTTTTCGATTCCATTTCATACAAGAGCTTATGTTAAATAAATCAATTGGAGACATTCAAAAACGGTTTATATTTATATTTTTATTTTTTTAGATTTTTAGATATATTCCCATCAGTGGAAATTTTACTTTTTTTTAAAATTTAATATTATATACAGTTAAAAGGAAGCTTCGGTGAATACCTGAAAAATTGGCTGTTTTGTCTAATCCTCGATTTTAAAGGAAAAAAAAATTCAAATTTTAGGTACCTAACGACTTACACAGTAAAAAATTTTGTGTACTTTTAACATACTCGGTCTACATACTCTGTATGTTATCCCATTTTATGTAATTATTTTACACATTGTTTTGTCAATGTTAATAAGTATCAATGTGTCAAAAAAATAACAAATATAATATGTTAATTTGACACATTGCCGGTGTTAGGGCTATTTCTAGTTCCACGATAAAAAAAAAAATAAAAGGATTTTGCGGAAAAAAAAGAAAACAAATAAAAAAAATAGTAGTGGCAAATTTAAATAAATCGTGATTTAAGTCATTGAAAGGATTAATTTTTCGAACAGATTAGCATCCTTCTGTTTTGTTGTGCAAGGATTCCGGATTCAGGATTGGATTCAGGCTCGGAATTCGCTTCTTTAAAAAATTATACAATAAATTGCTGGGTTCTTGTTCTTGTTTGGTTTGGTTTGGTTTTGAAATGCTTGATGTATAAGCCTGAAAAAAACAGTTCACAAATACGGGAAAAATTTTCTTAAGAAAACGCCTAGATTAAAAATTTATGAATAGATAAATACGATAGTATGCAAATAATAACACATAAATTTTAGTAACTTTTTAACACATTTTCATTTTGTCAGAATTACAAATAAAAGTATGTGGACCATATTCTACACAGAAAGTGAGTTAAAAGTACACAAAATTTTTTACTGTGTATTCCTGTATATTTTCGGTACAGGTTTCACCTTGTTTTAAGGTTCTAGATCGTTTACATAACCGGCCGGTTAGCCGGGCGGTGTACACATTTTAACGATAAAAAAATATGCTTAAAAAAATTTTTTTTAATCCAATATTTTATACATGAAAACGGGGTCTAACTGCACCGAAACCGTACCCAAAACGCTTTGTTATGTTCAGAGATAAATTTCCATGATATTAAATGCACAAACAACAGTTAATAGTTCTTATATTTGATAATATTTAATGAGGATTTTTACGGCAAACTAAATCCGCTAGGGGGGCTATCATGGTAAAATGGCGGCCGGTTTCGGATTGGTCAATAAATATTCCCTTCTCATATTAATGTCATTTATTAACCAATCCGAAACCGGCCGCCATTTTACCATGATAGCAGTTAGAGCCCCCCCTACACAGTAAAAAATTTTATGTTAAAAATTGACACAAATTGTATGTCCAAATCGGTCTACATAAATATTTTGTTAAGAAAAATAACACAATTGTTTTGTTTAATGTTCTGCGTCCATTAACGATTGTCATTTTTTTGCTGTTTACAAACAAGTTTTGTTGATTTTTTAACATAATAACTTAACATAGACTTTATGTAGACCGTTTTTAACATATTTACATAATATTTTTTACTGTGTAGCGGATTTAGTTTGCCGTAAAAATCCTCATTGTTTTCGCAGCAAAAAAAAAAAAAAAAATGTTCATTTCCGAGAGACTAGTACAGCGCTCTAGCGGTGAAACCGCGAACTATTTTAACAACAACAAAAAAATGGCGTTTTACTTTTTTATTTCGAAAACATTTTTAAAAAACATTATCAAATTTAGGCACCATAAAGCCTTTTCATACATTTTCAATAACGAATCTTTACCTTTTAAACATAACAAAACGTTTTGGCACGGTTCGGTGCGATCCGATCTCATTTTTATGTCTAAAATACCAAATCAAAAAAAAAAAAAAATAAACTTTTTTTATTGCTAAAAACTTTTTACCGCCCGGCTGACCGGCCGGTTATGTAAAGGAACTAGAACCTTTAAGTAAATACGAAAACGGAAAACGAAATCAAAGTTTTTCGACTCAAAATTTTTTTGAAATTATTATCCGGCCGCACATATATTTCAAACAAGTTACAACTTGCACTAAAAATTTCAGCTTTTTTTTAATTTTATCCAAATTAAAACGGTTTTAATGTCATCTTCCTCTAGTAACAAGAAAGACATTACAGGCGTAGGGGTAGGACTATGTCTTGGGGCTCGGTCCTGGGGAAATCTGTCTGTCCAGGTGTCCGGTGTCGCACTGTTCGCACCAGATATTTTTTTTTTTTAAATTTTAAAAAACAATTTTAACTTTTGACCTTTTTATAAAAAATTTTTGTTTTTTTTCTTGAAAAGGTTTTTTTTCGAACTTTTAATTTTTCTTAGGGAAAAAAAATGATATTTTTATCAAAAGTTTCAAGTTTTTTTCGTCAAAAAATTCGAATTTTTTGAGCAAAAACGAGCCAAAAAAATATCTTAAATTTTTGAAGACTTTAATTAAAACATGGACTAATTTTTTCAACTTTTGACCTTTTTTTGAGCCAAGAAAAAAAGATTTTTTTTTAATTTTTGGCCTTTTTTAATAGTAAAATTAGACATAAACGAAAGCTAGGATTTAGAAAATTTCTTTTTTATTTCAATTTTTTTAAAAGTAAATTTTACCAGAAATTTTTTAAAAAATTGATAAGAAATAATTATATTTCAAAATTAGATCAGAAATGAAATGCAGAAAGGAAACTAGAACGTGATTTAAATTTTCCAAGTGTTTTTGCAACAAGCACTCTTTTAAAATAAAATTTAAACTTTAAATTTCTTGTTTTTAGAAAAGTTGAAAAAAATTGTCAAAATTTTATTTAAAGTTTCCAAATTTAAAATAGGGTGGTGGCGCTAGTTATGGATCAGGCATCAGTTATGGATCACCTCGTTAAATTTTTTAAAAAACAAAAATTATGTTCGTTTAAAAAGGATTTCATCGCTTTAAAACATTTTTACATTTAGTAAACTTCAAAATAACACCAAGATATCAAGCTTTTAAGATATTTTCTATTAATAAAACGAAAAAATAACTTGCGAGTCGAAATTTCATGCAAATCATTAAAAACATAGACTGGTCAGACGTTCAACAAGAACAGAACATAGATACCGCATTCGAAAAATTTATTACTATTTTACAACAAACAAAAGCATCTGCCACAAAATCAATCAAAACAACTTCCAAAACCAGAAAACGAAACCCTTGGATCTCCTATGATTTAATAAAAATGTGTAACGAAAAAAACAAACTTTACCATTTAAAAAAAAAATTTCCTTTTAATAACTACCTACAAGAAACTTATACAAATACAGCTAAAGAATTAAAAGAAAAAATAAAACAAGCAAAGAAAAATTACTTTAACACAAAATTAAAATATGCTAACACAAAAGAACTCTGGCACATACTCAACGTTGAATTATTAAATAAACATAGTAATAACAGAAGCAATAAAATTTCCAACATAAAAGATCCAAATTCAAACCAAATCCTCCCACTTAAAGGTAATGAGAAAAAAATAGCCAAAATATTTAATCAATTTTTCATAGACATTCCAGAAGAAACAGTAAGAGATGCATATGGAAACTCTCACATAAACACAAAATACATACAACCGGAAGATAGAAATACTTCTTGGCTTTTACAATCATTATCTAAATCGGATATTGAGCAAGCAGTAGCATCCATGAAAAATAAACACTCATCAGGACATGATGGAATCCCACTTTCTTTGATTAAAGATAATCTGCCTTCGTTAATACATATCCTACATCATCTATTTAATTTAACTATAAAACATGGATATTTCCCAAAATGTTTAAAAACTTCTATTGTAATTCCAATCTACAAAAGAGAAGATCCAAAAAATATAAGAAATTATAGACCGATTTCTCTAATTCCAACCCTATCAAAAATACTTGAATACTGTATTAAAGACAAATTATTAAAATACTTAGATACAATCAACTTTTTTTCAACAAACCAATTCGAATTCTTAAAAAAAAAAAATACATCACAAGCGCTATACACACACATAAACTACATAACTCAAAAACTGGAAAAAAAGGAACACGTAGCTGCCTTATATTTAGACCTCACAAGGGCTTTCGATTTAGTAAACCACCAAATACTACTAACAAAATTAGAAAAAAATTGTGGAATTAGCGGTAACATGAAACGTTGGTTTACTACATACCTCACTCAAAGAACTCAATACACAAAAATAGATCAAGATCTCAGTGAAGGCAACATTTTACGGTCAGGCGTTCCACAGGGGTCCATCCTAGCTCCGATTCTATTCATTATCTATATAAACGATTTAAATAATCTAAATTTAACTAGTAAAATCACTTCATTTGCAGATGATACTTCACTAACATGTTCGGCCCCAAATAAAAAATTATTAGAAAAAAATTTACAAAACGATATTAAACTTATTCAACAATGGCTAAAAAAAAATAACCTTGTACTAAATTTCAAAAAAACAAAATTAATCTATTTTAATGCTCAAAAATCCGAATCAAAAGACTTAACAATTCACCTTCACAATGCCTCCAAACAGTTTGATTCAACGCACATTTGTGACAACCTCTGTGAAAAAATTGAAGAAGTGGAATCTACAACATACCTTGGTTTACTTTTAGACAAAAAATTAACATGGAAATTGCACATAGATAAATTAATTTCGAAATTAAAAAAAATTAATTACCTATTTTTTAGAATTAAAAATTGCCTCGATAAACAAACATTACGAAAAATTTATTTATCAATTTATCAAGCACAACTTAACTATGGAATTATATTCTGGGGCGGCACTTTTGACTATATCATACACCCCCTCAAGGTAACACAAAACTTTACTATACGATGTTTATTTGGAAATTATCAAAATTATTCCGCCTCAAAACTAAGTGCCCAATATGAAATAATGCCAATTCCTCACCTATATAAATACATGATAACCCTATTTACATTACAAAATAATACATTTTTCCACTGCTACTCATTTAACCGACAAACCAGAAACGCAAATCTACCTTTTTTATCTCTTCCAAATTATACAAGCACAAAAAGTAGAAATAATATCCCTTACAAAGCCCCCCTAGAATATAATAACCTACTTAAACAATCAAAAAAATTCCAGAAAGCGATTGCAGATTCCATTTCTATCAATTCATTAAAAAAAATTATAAAACATAACCTATTCGATATACTAAAAAAATTAACCTGAACATGACCTACTCATACTCATACTCCAAATAAATCATCCAACTTAATTCAAGATTAATAATAATTCATAATTCATAACTCATAATTCATAATTCACAATTCATAATTCATAATTCATAATTCATAATACATAATTCATCATTCACACAAATCTTTATATTCGTATATGTTAAACTTCTAATTTAATGTAAACATTTATTTACAATATTGCCTGCCCCTGCACGCGCTATCTGCTTAGGGGAGACAATTTTATGTATATATAAAGCTTATTCTCAAATAAATTAAAAAAAAAAAAAAAAAAAAAAAAAAAAATTTTCCGGGAAATAACTGCACCGCCATTTTTCCGCTTGAAATATAAATTTATTATAATCACTTTAATACGCAAAATATTTTTAAATGGGTTGAAACACCTCTAGTTAAGGGTCTGACCTTTAATGCTTTCAAACTATTTTCTTGATATAAGAACTATTGCTGAAATTATCACTGATGAACCACAACTGAAGACAGAAAAACTAAAAAACTCATTTATGGATCAAAACAAAGATTTCATGGCGGAATGAAAGAAGGTTTATCACTAGATTGATACCGGTGTCAAAAAGGATGATCATTTTATTTCGATTGTACGATAATAACGATTCAGAAACTCAAATTAGAAGCGAAAATGTCAGTAAAAACACAATAACAGTCTAAAATTATCAAAAATACAAGAAATATTGTTATTTTTTAAAAACAGAAACAAAAGAAAGCCATTTTGACAAACCTTTCATGTTTACTTTTCATTGGAATATAACTGATCCGAACTGAAGAATTCGGAAAAAATAGTCTATTAATATTTTAAAATTTATTTCCTGAGCTGTGTGGAGTACATAAGGGTCTTTTCGCATTAAAAATAAAATTTAAACATATTATCTTTCGGTTACAGTTGAGTATCTTGCTCGGGATTGAGAATTCGACTTGAAATTAAATGTTAAAAAAAAAAAGTGATACTATTTGATCCATAACTAGCGCCACCACCCTACTGTGTTATTAAAGCAATGCTTTAGCTCATATTCGTTGCTAAAGCAAAAAAAAACAAAATTTAGTCAAAAAAAAAAAAAAAAAAAAAAAAAAAAAATTCAATGCCTTAAAATTTTTAAATCGATTCATTGTTTAAATTTAGGAATATTCGGACAGTACCCGAAAGTCGTGGTCCTACGTAGGGATATACCCCCAAATCCCAGTATGATTTTTTTATAGGGGAATGTTGTAGAAGACAACTGGATTCTAAAAAATGATTTCTATGTTTAGCTTACGAAAAGAGGAAAAAAAGCGCAATAAAACTCTAGAACAGAAAAACGGTAGCCCAGAAGGAATCCAGAACTTGTTCATACAAGACTGCTACTAAAAATTTTATGCTATTTTGCAAATTTCTGCAAACATCTTTTTTTAATGACTTACATCCAAGTCGCGCGATATTTCCAATATTATTAACTGTATTATTTTTATTTAGCTTCGACCTACCGATACGACAAAATTTAAAGTCAAATCAAATTTCAGACACTTGAGCTCAATGCTGTTTTTCCATCCCTTCTGTGTCGGATTTCGAATTGGGAAAAGTGGCCCCAAAAAGTTTTCCCATCCAAAGTGTCTGTTTTGTTATTCGTTTTACTCCCATCAAGGTCTTTTGTCTCTCATTCGCTAACATTGGACTTCTCGAAATGATGAAACGTGAAATTAGAATTTCATTTACATGAAATCAGAATGGAATAATTAAACTTTAATCTGAATAACAAAGCCCTGAAGTAGCATTACACGTATCAGATCTTTCATAGTTTGAGAGGGGGTTTTCGAACGCATGCTAATTCCTTTTTTTTTTTTTTTTTTCTTGTTCTCTTTTTTATTACCTAAAAGTTGAGAAAAGTTAGTAACTTTGTTGGTAGTTTTAGCAGTTTTACTCTATAATTTCAAGCGAATAATCAGAATATTTATTTTGGGAGGAACTATCGGCCCTAAAGAGCTTTTATATGCGTTTCAGATTTTATCCTTATTTCAGGTTATAATTTCTTTTAGCAAATATTTTTGGTGGTGATTTTTCCCATTTAAGAAAAATATTCGGCAGTCCCCCCCCATTGTAAGTGTTGAACATCTTTTTTTCATTTAAGCCCTGACGGGTCACAATACTTGTGGATTAGGGTGTCCCTTATTTTGGGAATTTTCGTATTTCAAATCACTTACCCCGAAAAATGGTTCTCCTTGGTGTACTGATGAACCATACTTTTTTTCTTAATTTTTTTCTCGATTGGAAAGCATGGCGACTCGAGCTTAAAGTTCCGAAAATTTCCATAAGAGAAAAAAATCGACTATTTTCTATGAAAGTATCTAAAAATGTGGTTTTTACCGGAAGTTTTTCGTAGATCAAGAATCTGAAGTCCATTTTTTTATATCTGGTCCAGTTTTTGAGCTAAAAGCCGGAATGTGGCAAAAGAACGTGGTAAAGTGACAAAACAACGGAAGCACAGAAGGGTCATCCCAAATGTCAGTTCCGGAACTGACAGTGCTTGTTCCGGAACAGACACTGTTAGCAAGCAATAAAAAAATCATCTAAACCTATCAGTTCCGGAACAAGCACTGCCAGTTCCAAAACTGACAGTCAGAAACTGACATTCGGGGTGACCCTTCTGCGTCTGGGCTTCCGTATAAAACGCACCAAGTCCTCAGTTTCAATCGTATTTTGGTCTCTAGCTTAAAAATGGACCAGATATTTAATAAAACGGACTTCAGATTCGGGATCTATGAAAAATTTCCAATAAAAAACCACTTTTTTTTTTTTTTTTTTTTTTTTTTTTTTTTTTTTTTTTTTGCGAAAAAAAATTGCCTTTTTTTTCTCTTACGGCAATTTTTGGAACTTAAAGCTCAAGTCACCACGCTATCCCGTCCAGTAAATAATTTTCAAAAAAAGTTCGGGTTTATCAGTACACGAAGGAGAAGTGTTTTTGAGGGTAAGCGATTTGAAATTCGAAAATTGTCAAAATAAGGGACACCCTATTGTAGATGTTCTTACTGTCAGTTGTACAACTACCCGTATGAAAGAGCGACGCAAAAAGTGTAGAAAATTTTTGCAAAATAATGCTGCTTCTCCACTATGTCTCAAAATTAATTTTCTAAAATTAATTTTTAAAAATTTCCGGAAGTACTGTGCTTTAATTACTCAAACATGGATTACGAATAAAAAAACGCAAAGTAGCAAAACTGGCCAACTTCATTTTTAAAGCTTGGTTCAGAAATCCATAGAATAAAACACAGTACTTCTGGAAATTTTGAAAATTGATTTCAGAAAATTAATTTTGAGCCATAATGGAGAAGCGGCATAAATGCACATAAAAATGTTTTATTTTTTGTATTATTTATACAAAAATTTGAACATGCTTAATTTCTGCAAAATATAAGCACGTTTTTTTAAGCACCAAAAGTTGAATATGCATCATTCTTACAAAATAATGTATGCATAATTTTTTCTTAAATCATAAAGCAGGAACATTTGCCAATATTATTTTACGATGCCACCCTCTACAGCTGTTTCAGCTATTTTTCGAGTCCTTGAAACCTGAATCCGCTGAATTCAAGTGAACACAAGCCAGAAAGCAATTTTTTTCCTTTAAAAAAATAAAAATGATTTTTTTTGCCGGTAAATATTTTTTTTTTCCCGGGTAACATTTTTCATCGAAAAGCTTCGATAACTTTAAAATTACCTTACATCCCTTTCGCAAAAGCTTCTACAAAAGTATGTGTGAATTGAATATCAATTCTTTTAAATGTCTAAATATGTTTGCATTTCGAATGTACACAGGTTGATTTTAAAATGAGTTTTCTTTTTCTTGATCACGCAACCCCCTTTCCCCCTCCCCCTTCGTATTTTTTTTTCTTTCTCACTCTTGTCTTAATATTATTCAGTGATTACAAAAGAGAAAAGAAAAAGAAAAGAAAAGAAAGGTGAGTTTCTAATTTCCTGCAAAAATTTCCTTTGACTTGTTCTCGCTACCGTGAGTAAATAATTATCACGAAAGAAAAAATAAATAAGAAAAAGATACGCGGTAAAAAAAAAAAAAAATTAATGCAAGATGGAAAAATAAAAGAGAGAACAATTAAGAACAATTGTCTTGTTCTTTTTTTTTTTTAAGTTTTTCAAAATACAGTTTTTTTGTCAGCAATTACAACTAAAATGGGTCAGCTCCGTCAAGGAAAACATGGAAGCTTGAAAGCGGGGAAGGGGGGGGGCACAAAAAGGGGTTACGATGCCTTTTTCACCGCTTGCACTCTGTTAAAATTTCCGTTTTCTGCTAGGGAATCTTGTCTCTGCTTCCGCATCCTGTTTATACAGTTGTTTGAAAATTTTGTCATCTCTCCCGCTTTTCCTTTAAAACGAAAATATATATGAAAATGGACGAGAGCACGAGATCCGAAAAGAAAAAAAAACGGGGATATGGAATTTATATCCTTTTCCATAATCCTCGACTTATCTAGCGAAAAGTTTTGTTGTTAGTTTCGTTCCTACACATTTTTTTTTTTTTTTTGAAAAAACATCCTTTTATTACGAAAAAAAAAAAAAATTAGAAAGGCGTTTTTTTTCCTCCCACAAGAATTATTAATAATGTAATAATATCATTTTTCTTCGTCCGTTATAAGATTAATTCTTGGAACGAAAGTTCTTACGAACGGATTAAAATCGAAAAAACAAAAAAAAAAAAAAAAAAAAAAAAACGAAAATAAATCCAGTTAAAAATTTTTCGAACGCCCCAGTTTAAAATTTTCCGTCCGTCCGGCGCCGTTCTCTTAATTTTGAAACTGGGGGATCTCAAAAGATTTTTTTTTATATTATATATATTTTAACGACCTTTCTCCACCTCCGATAACCCTTTTTCCCTTCTACCGATTAAATTTTGTTTGCCAAGTCCCTAGTTAGTGCTAACAATATTATCTTGTATTAATGCGAAAACATTATCTCTTCGAATTAGCATTATATCCCTAAAATGCAAACATAAGGAAATTAATGGTGTAGACTGCCTTTCGCCGGGGGCGATTTATTAGTTTGCATTGTATCCAAAAAAAAAGATCCGAGCACAAAAGAAACAATATTTAAAAGCCCTTTCGATCGGAAAAACGGGGGAGACCCGAGAGACGGGGGGGTTCCAAGGGCGCCTGATTTTGAAAGAAAAGACCGCGTGAAGCACGAGACTTTTTTCTTGTTTAATGGACTATGAAGAAAAAGCAATAGCTTTAACTTGTCCTCCTGTGTTTTTTGTATATAACATCCGTTTAAATCGTTCGGAAGAAAAAGAGATACTTTTCCGACACCTAATGAAGAGATAGCAAGAAAATTCTTTCTTCGGAAAAAAAAAAAAAAAAAAAAAAAAAAAAACGAAAAAAAAAATCAGGGATGCAATTCCGATTCAGACTTTTGGCTATTTACCGAACATTGCCACTTTCCGGGACTGGTTTACGGGTTTTCCAACGTCAAAACGACGTCATAAAGTATGACCGATAATATCTCTTACCGAATGACGTCAATAAAACGTCTTATTGACGTCAAACGACCAATCACGTTGGGTGGAATTATGACCGTATAACGTCAATAAGACGTCTTATTGACGTCATGCGTTTAATCGCATCAGACGGAATCATGACCGTATGACGTCAACAAGATGTCTTATTGACATCATGCGGTCAATGCCGTCGGACAGAATCATGACTATATGACGTCAACAAGACGTCTTATTGACGTCATACGTTTAATCACATCAGACGGAATCATGACCGTATGACGTCAACAAGACGTCTTATTGACGTTGTACGTTTAATCACGGCGGATGGAATCGTGATCGTATGATGTCAATATGACGTCTTATTGTCGGACGTCGTATATCTTAAGTCGGACGGAATCATGACCGTATGAGATCAACAAGACGTCTTATTGACGTCATACATTTAATCGCGTCGGATGGAATCGTGATCGTATGATCGTCATTATGACGTCATACTGTCGAACCTCGGATATCTTACCGAATGACGACTACAAGACGTCTTACTAACATAATGCGGTCAATTCCGTCGGATAGAATCATGACCGTATGACTTCAGCAAGACGTCTTATTGGGTCATACGTTTAATCACGTCGGGCGGAATCGTGACGTATGATGTCAATATGACGTCTTATTGTCAGACATCAGACGTCTTATCAACGGAATCATGACCGCATGATGCCAACAAGACGTCTTATTGACGTCATACGGTCATAATTCCGTTTTCAACTACTTTAAAATTAAAATAGCCCAGTGAAAAAGATGATGTCATGGTGATGCGTCAGATTTTCGTCATCAAGTGTGGTAATTTTCCGGGACAATTTTACGAGATCTTCGACTTATAGAAATGACGTCATAAGAGTACTATTTTAACTAATATAAAACCTCTTGCGATTTAGCGATTAGGCAGATAAAAATTTTGGAATGCTAGCGCTATTGATTAAAAAAAAGTCGTTCGTTTCAAATGCCAAGTATATAGTTGGGCATACATGGGCGTAATTCAAGAAGCCATTTTGTCTAAATATTTTGGGACGCACACGATGGAACTGATTATTGACGTCATGCGGTCAATCATGACCAAATCATGACGGTATGATGTCAATTTTACGTCTTATTGTCGGACGTCGGACATTATCATGACTTTATGACGTCTTATTAATTGACATCTTATTGACGTCTTATTGACGTCTAAGGCGTCATACGGTCATAACTTCGATTCAACTACTAATTCCGATCCCAATGGATTGTTGGGATTCGTTTTTACGAAAAGAGATGCACAAATCATAAATTTATACAAAAAATTAATTTTATAAACCGTATTATCGTTTACGGCGAAGACTTATGCACCTGCAACACACGTAAGTCTTTTGTCGTTTTACGTCATGAGCAGACGAGCTTTCCGTACAAACAAAAATAATGGCGGATGTTTTGAAAAAAAAAAAAAAAGTTTTATCTCATTTAATTTCGTTTAATTAAATTAAATTATAAATCATAAATAAAAACTCTTTTCTAATACCGGTATAGTGTTGTGATATGTAATTACTGTCGTTGAAATGGCAGTACTTAATACAAATTACATAAAATTTAGTCGGTCACGATAGGGACCGATACGAAACTAAAATTAAATTGATTACGGTAAACAGAAATCAATTTGATTGATTCTTTCCAGCCAGCACAAAGCTCTTCTTTCCTCCGAAAATTTCGTTTCATACGAATTTTTCCTGATGCTCGGCGATTTAAAAAATTTTACTCCGACTTTATTTTCCGAACACACTTTGCAAACGATGCAGAACACCAGAATTAAATATTTGTTTACACCAAACAAGTATAATGAATTTGTCGTAAAAACTTGATAATTGTTGTAAAATTTTGATATGTAATTTGTATTAAATACTGTCATTTCAACGAAAGTAATTAATATATCACAACACTATATTAGAAAAGAGTTTTTATTATTATTTATAATTAAATTAAATTAAATTAAATAAAACTTTTTTTTTTTCAAAACATCCGCCATTATTTTTGTTTGTACGGAAAGCTCGTCTGCTCATGACGTAAAACGACAAAAGACTTACGTGTGTTGCTGTTGCATAATTCTTCGCCGTAAACGATAATACGGTTTAAAAATTAATTGTGTAATTTTTTTTATACATTCATTTTGCAAAACTTTCATACACCTTTTGCATCACTTTTTTGTACGGTGCGTCATTTTCTGCGTCGGGTTACGTCATTGCTATACCTGAATTTATTCAAGTCTAATTACAGGAGCGAAAAAATTGTAAAAAAAGTATCGCAGCATTAAAATAAGATTTAATCCTGTGGGTTTCGTTGGTGATATCTCTCTTTCATCGGTTGTTCCCATTGCAAGAGAACCAATCCCTAGTCCTAAAAACTGCCTAATCAGTTTTCACTCAATCGTATTTGAATACAATCGCAACCGCTTAGTCATTTTCTACATCAAATTTCGGGATTTGTCGGATATAAAATCGTATCGGAATAAAAAAAATATTAATGAAAAAAAAAAAAAAAATAAATAAATAAATAAATAAATAAATAAATAAATAAAATAAAATAAAATATTTTCTTCTGACAAAAGAAAAAGTCAACTAAGAGGGAAAAGCTAAACTGCGCCTACGTTTTTTTTATCTTCTTTCTTATGAGAAAGTCTTAGCATGTAAAATCTCATTCAAACTTTTTTCTCCGAGAGTCGAGGTATTTTTTTTTCTTTAAACACGGCGTAAGAAGTCGCATGTAAAGCTTCTTTTTTATGTGCAACTTTTAAAGGAAGGATTCAAGATACAAGAAGAATATTTAATTACTTGACTTCCTTCTCCAGTTTCCAGGATAGCGCTATGATTTTTTTTTTAATCTCAAAAGTTGTTCCTTTACGGTCTGAGAGCAAAATCTGAAGAAGGGAAGAAAAGAAGAAGAAAAAAAAATTTTTTTTTTTTTTATATTATTATCTTGATTTTATTCGTTTCTCTGACAGTGAAATTTTTTTTTTTTTATTTTTATTTTAGAGGGATCTATCTGTAAGGATCTTAAGATAATGAGATTTGGCAGCTTCGTTAAAGTCATTACGATAAATTGAAAGTTAGAACCGCCGCTTTAAAAAAAAAAAAATTAAAAATTAAGTTTTTGCTCATCAATTTTCCGGAAATAATATTATTAAAAATTACAGTCTGATTTTTTTTCTCAGAAAAAAAAAATTCTCGCTATCTCTTAATCAGGGCTGCATTTTCGATTAAGATTTTTATTCGGAATCGGAATTTACTCCAGCGAAAAAGTTGACGTAGATAAAGACGTACATAAATTTTTGTTTTTCGATCCATCCTACTAAGAAGTCCTTCACTGCATTAAAATTTGAAAAAAAAAAAAAAAAAAAGAAATGAACGATCAGCTTACCTCAAAATAAATGCGGTAACTGGAGCGTTATGTTTGTTGTGTAAGAAAACGGGGACGTGAAGCCTTGAAAGAGGATATAAAGGAGCGTGAGGAAGCAACATCGTCAATGTATCATCGGCTCTTATTTCCCTATATGTTTCCCTGGCAGGGATTAACGGCACAGCAGCTAATGGAGTTACAGGTTGAATCTGAATCCTCGGAACACATTTATCATCATCTTTCGAACTAAATCTAGGCTCTAAAACGGAATAAGCTACTTGTACGAATCTCTGCGGAGTTTTAACAGGCTTCGGCGTTTTCCCGGAGTTATCAGGCGGAGGCAATGGAGCCCACCAACTAGACGGAATCGTTATTTGGGCCAGGCAAACGCCGTCCTCCCCGTCTGGACTGCAGGCCGCGGTTAATGGAGTCCTATCGCCCATGGTCGCGTGAAGGATGATGCAAACCCTTTGATGGTGATTTAGTTGTCTCCTACCGCCGGGATCCGAACCCGTGTGAAATAAGACCCGGAGCACCGGGGAATCCCTCGGTATTTCGTTTCGTACTAAATGCGCGCTCATATCCAAATTATGAGATGACGAAGCCGCTAAATCCATGTCCAGCAACACGGAGGAAGAAGACGACGACGAAGATGATGATACATTACGAGTCGTATCAGGCAAAGGTAAAGAGTCTAACGGATCTGGTACGATGTACCTGGCAGGAACGGTTTGTTTCGTGGAGAACGGCCCGTACGTCGCACGGACGGATATGGGTTGAGAGGTTTGAAAAACTGTGAATCTATCTATGCTGAGTATGGAGGAACTCGAACCGAGGATGGTCCTCGGGGTTTGCTCTTTGACATCTTGCCCGGCGGCTAAATCTGCTACCGCCGAGTAATATTGCCTTGGAGTGTGCTTCAGGAAAAATCCGCCATCTTTATTTTCGAAATGCACTTCGACCGTCCCAGCAACACCTGGAAAGAAAAACAAAATGAGAATTTTTTTTTTTTTTCCTTTTTGAAAAATGCCGGAGTTCAAGGGGATTCAGTGACACGATTTGAACTTTTGAACGGGTGCCAAGAAATAAACGATAGAAACGAAATATATATAAAAAAAAGATAACTATGAACAATGCTAGTTTGGATCATTTACTACGACAAGGAACTATGTTCATCCCGTAGGAAATTCAATGAATAATTCATTTTCCTTCTTTTTTTTCGGGATCTAATATGTATTATTCATCAGTTTTATTGACATTATTGTGTATGTATTTTTTTTTCCCTTTTTTATTTTATTTATTAATTAATACAATTTTTTTTTGGACGTTCATTATGAGAAATTTAACTTCAATTTCAAAACTGTCACACAGCTCGTTACCAATATGCAGATTTTAAATTGAATTTAATAGACGTCGAAAAACCGCAATCAATATTCCCTTTTCCATAAATAATCTCAAAGTGCAATTTGAACAGGTCACATCTTGAATATTAACGAGTCAATCATCATCCCCTACCCCCTGATGGCATAAACCAAATAAATCAGCACCTCTTCAAAGATTGTCGATATTGCGCCGTTCAACTCGAAAAAAAAAACAACAGATTCTGGAATCTAGTCATTGAGGAATTTGCCGTAAATGAAAAGGAGAGAAATCAATAGGCAACAAGAAGAAGACGCCTTCAAGTGCACAAGTTGAACCATGATGGCAGTTTTGTTACGAGGAGATAACGAGCATCATTCGTGCTGTTGTCTTGACGACGAAATTCTACTATCTTTAAGATCTGATTTTAGTTCTCTATCAAACGTGTCAACTTTCCTGTAATCAAGGTTGGAGAATATCTCTTTTTTATGGTTCCTTCTTTTTTTTTTTCTTCCTTCAGTTGCATCCTCTACCCACATAAAAAAGGATAATGATTTTTCCTTTTTCCACGTGTAATGGTTTTCTTTTTAAAATTCTCGAGGAGCTTCTCCGAGACATTTACCCCCTCTCTTTTCCAAAAAAAAAAAAGGAAATTTCTCTTCCCATAAAAAGACGCTGATTTCAAAAAAAAAAAAAAAAAAAAAAAAGGAGAAAAATTACACGTGCTCTCCGCGCACTTACCCTTCGCTGGAACTAAACTGATTTTATGAAAAGTGAAAAAATCATAAAAGGATTCATTAAAAGCGAAGAGGATCTTTTTATCTCCAATAGCGAGTTTTTAATTTTTCCTACTTTTTTTTTTATGAAAGCGGTTCATCAGAGTTTCGTGATGAGGGTGAACAATAAGTGTTCTAAACGGCTCTTCATTCTCGGATTAGAATGAAAACCACTTGAAAAAAAACAACGAAAAAAAAAAAACGTTTTTTTTTTATTTGTTCTTATTTTTTAAGCTCTTACACATGAAATATTTTTAAAAAAACAATGGAAACGATTTTTAAACTACGATTTTATAAAAAAATGGATGCATCGGATGCATCTTTTAGTTATGCTTATCTTCCTTTATGGTTTGTGGTGTTAGGCTGATTTAATTTATTTGAAATTAAAGAGTACGCATCAGTCGTGGCAGTAGACAAATCGTATTTTTCTTTTTTCGGAAAAACAAAGACAAATCTTTAAAAAAATTAAAAATGAAGATATCTTAAGGTTCTAGTTTGTTAAATAACCGGCCGGTTTGCCGGGCGGTGTACACATTTTAACGATAAAAAAATACGTTAAAAATTTTTTTTAAGAGTACGGTGCAGTCGTGGCAGCAGACAAATCGTATTTTTCGATTTGAGGGAAAACGAAGACGAATATCGAGAATCGAAAAAATTTCCCATATTTAGAATTAAATTTTGAATATGGGCAATTTTTTCGATTTTCCATACTTGTCTTCGTTTTCTCTCAAATCGAAAAATACGATTTGTCTGCTGCCACGACTTAATCATTTAATTTTTTTTTAAATTAAATGATGGTTTATTCAACATCCAAAAACCAATACATGCTGCATTATGAAGAATTGAAAAAAACACAGGCACCAAAAAAATTCCTCGAATATTATAACAAGAACTGGCACAGCATCCGAGAAGAATGGGTTCATGGCTTCATCAATGCAAATCTTAATTTTTTAAATGCAATAAATAATAGATTAGAGTCATACAACGATAAATTAAAATCCACCGGCAGCAGATATTCAAACCTCACTGAATACATTAATAATTTTTTTACAGTGCTTAATACAAGCAGAGTAAATCAAACAGTTAAATCAGCCGTGGCTTTACAAAAAATATCGCTGTCAATGGACTCGCGACAACATAAAAATATGAACTCGACTTTCAAAATGCTTTAACATCGTATGCATATTCTAAAGTTCACAGTCAATTGCAATTTATGAAGAATGTAAAAGCGGCAATGCCTTTGAATGAAAATGAATTTTTAATTGAATCATCACAAGGATTATTAACAGTTACCGAAACTAGATGTCAGTGGTCTTTCAACTCATCGATGGGATTACCATGTTGCCACATTTTAAAAATGGGAACGTTCAAGTATTACGTAAGACCTTTTTCAGCGTTTTCGGACCCCCTCCCCCTCGGTTGTAAGACATTTCGCAATACTTAGCTTATGGCGAAGATGGTGGATGCGGACCCCCTCCCCCCTTAAAAATCTTACGTAATACTTGAACGTTCCCAATTCACCAAATAAAAGGACTTGCCCTTTTTGATCCAGCATTAATTTTAGTTCGCTGGACAAAGAAATACACTCAGCAAAACCAACCACAGCTGATTCATGGATGTGAAAACACTGAAACACAATCTTCTGTTTTCTGAATCTTTTATTTTCAGTACAAGTTTCAACTTGTCCCACGTAAAAAGTTTATACATTATACAAACCGGGGAAATAATATCAAAATATTACGACCGCAAATTTTTTTTGACATTATTTGTTTGACATTATTTTCAGGCCGCACACACATTTCAGACAAGTAGAAACTTGCAACCAAAAATTAAAGGATACACCATAGGAGTTCGTTAGATACCTGAATATTGGAGTTTTTCACCGTAAACTAAATAGACATTCACGAATCCAAGAAAAAGTGCGTTATAAAATTTTATAACTCTATAACGTTTTGGCCGATTGTAAAATTTTATAACTATTTATGAATTTTTATAAATAAAATTTTTATTAACTGAGCAATACATGTATATTAATTTTATGCTTGAATTGCACTATATTTAGCATATGGAGACTTTATAGGCTCATTTTTAATCATTTTTCACGAGAAAAAAAGGAAAAAAAATTAAAATATTTTGGAATAGAACTCGAGCCTTGTGTTCGACTTACTAGCCGCCTCTATCCACTACACCACTTTTCAACTAATTTTTAAAAGCGGCAATATGGTTCTCAAATTGCCAATTATTTTAACTTATAACATTTTCCAGACTTCTCCGAATTTTCGGTTTTCTTGTATTTTTAATTTGACAAAGGCTCAAAAATAAAAAACAACAGAAATAGAAAAATCCGGGAAGCGTGAGAAGAAAATAAAAAAACTTAGAAAAAACCTTAAAATAATTTTTGTTATAAAATTTTATAACTCTATAACGTTTTGGCCGATTGTAAAATTTTATAACTATTTATGAATTTTTATAAATAAAATTTTTATTAACTGAGCAATACATGTATATTAATTTTATGCTTGAATTGCACTATATTTAGCATATGGAGACTTTATAGGCTCATTTTTAATCATTTTTCACGAGAAAAAAAGGAAAAAAAATTAAAATATTTTGGAATAGAACTCGAGCCTTGTGTTCGACTTACTAGCCGCCTCTATCCACTACACCACTTTTCAACTAATTTTTAAAAGCGGCAATATGGTTCTCAAATTGCCAATTATTTTAACTTATAACATTTTCCAGACTTCTCCGAATTTTCGGTTTTCTTGTATTTTTAATTTGACAAAGGCTCAAAAATAAAAAACAACAGAAATAGAAAAATCCGGGAAGCGTGAGAAGAAAATAAAAAAACTTAGAAAAAACCTTAAAATAATTTTTGTTATAAAATTTTATAACGAATTATACAGTATATAGATGTCTTTTTTTGCGGGTTATAAAATTTTATAACGAAGTTTATTTTTTTAATAACTCAAGTTTATAACACACTTTTCCTTGGGTAAGTTTCGTCTTAAACCAGTTATTAGCCAATCCGAAGCCGGCCCCATTTTAATTCAGTAACTGCTGAAAATTCCCCTATTTACTGAATTAAACATTTTCACCGAGCCATAGGGACGCTACTGTATGAGCCTATCAGACTTTCTTCCTTCAAGGAAAATCCAAAATAAAAAACTTTCACATAATGTATATTATAAAAAAAAGGAAACTTCCGGTCATTTCAACAACCGGAAGTTTAATTTTCTTTCTAATACAAAGAGGGAAGTTTTTCAATTTCATCGTTAAATAAGAAAAGAGAACGAAAAAAAAAAAAAAACGAATCGGCCTCATGTATTGCCTTATTTTGTCTTGTTCGGTTCATCTTAAACAAGCATTATTTGTCACGACCTGAAACCTTTTTTTTTTTTTTTTTTTGTTTCCTTCGCCCATTTTTTTTCGCCTTAACATTTCGCGAATGAGTTATAATATTTTTCGTGTCAAGGAATGAAATAGTAATCTCAACTTAGAAATGGAAACCGAGATGAGCTTTCTAACTCGAGCTGAATTTTAAATATTTGTTTTTTACTGACATGAAACATGTTTGGATGCGAATCAAATACAACATTCCTTAAAGTTTAAAATAAATCTTCGTTTATTATTGATTCTTTATATTAATTTTTTATTTTCGACCCCTTCGACGATCGGAACTGGAAAGGAAGGGAGACCAAACACACGTACGAGGACGTTGCTCTTCATTTATCTTTTTTTTTTTTTTTTTTTATTTTGGTTTTTGAAATGAAAATGATGTATGCCTGCCAGTGTCAAATTTTGTGTACTCCCCCTCGCCCTCTTCCCTCAGGAACGAGGGGTTTCTCACTCATGCATGTCGGTGAACACCTGATTTTGCATTACATTTCATTAACTTGGCATTACACCTATTTTGCATAACCAGTGCATTTGCATTTGCATTTGCATTTGCATTTGCATTTGCATTTGCATTTGCATTTGCATCGTTTATTTATTCTGCACTCCACGCTAAACTGTAAAGGGCGCCGGCGTTTGAAAACTCATCAGTAAATTTGGCCTCCCTCCCGATTTACATATACACAACCTGCCTCATACTAAAAGGCGACATTTTGGTGATGCATCATATTTTCGTCATCACATGTCGTCTGTTTTCGAGGAATATTTTACGAGATTTTAGCCTTCAAAAAAATACGATCGATAGTATTCGTGTGACGTCTTACTGATGTCATTTCGACTTTTAATTATAAATGCGATGATCTTTATGACGTCTTGATGACGTCATGCTTATGACATGTGATGACGAAAATATGATGCGTCACAAAGATGTCACTTTTTTGGATGGCGCTGATTGTGTGTATGTACGTCTTGATGACGTCATAAAGGTCATCGCATTTATAATTAAAAGTCGAAATGACGTCATAAGATGAGAGGAATTGTAACAGTCTAACACTTTAACACTTTAAAATGGCCAAACTTCCATAAAATCGGTTTCTAGGGGAAATCGGGAAAAAGTGATGCAAAAACTATAAAATTTTTGCAAATTAAGTGCAACAAATTTACATAAAAAAAAATGCATTATTTTTGTATCATTTACACAAAAATTTGGAAAAAGCATAATTTTTGAAAAGTTTATCCATATTTTTTTAACTCCAAAAAAATTATGCAAAATTTATGCAAAATTTATTACAAAATATGCATAAATTTTTTAAAATATGAAAATCAGAATGTGCATAGTTTTTGCATAATTTACGCATATAATTTTTTAAGATCATAATGCAGAGAAACTTGCATATTTTATGCTTATTCAACTATTTTTTCATTTTTTGCATACTTATTTATGCATAATTTAGCATAATTATTAAATTACATAATTATTACAGTATGCATAAATAATCATGCATCTATTATGCATAAATAATCATGCATAGATCATGAATAATCTATGCATAATCATTTAAGCATAATCTATGCATAATTACTCATGCATAATCTATGCATGATTATTTATGCATAATTTATGCATAATTACATTGGAGGATAAGAAATAAATTTTCCGGTACAAAACGTTCAAGTTGTTTCTACATGATTTACGCATTTTTTGTACGCTCAATTTTTCGTATAATTTATGCATAATTTTTGTATAATCCCTTTCCGTCCCTTTTTCGTACGAAAAATGACCCTGCTTGACGACGTACACGGTTGAGGTCTTTCACGTTTAAGTCGCATCAAATTTCGCCAACAGATGACGTCAAAAAGACGTCATAACGGTAGCGGTCAAAAACTTTCGACATAATTTACACTTCGAAAATCTTGTAAAATTCTCGAATGATCATGTCTGATGACGTATCCGATTGACGTCTTTGACATAAAATACGTCATCTTCTTCGCTGTGATGTCTCGGCCCGAAATGCAGGTACGCGGCAAACTTTTTTCTTTTGTATTATTTCATATCAACAATGCGGTAGTTCATTAATGATCGGCGCAAGAAATTATTTATACCCATTGTAATTTATTGCTTCAGCAATTAATTTCGTATACTAAATTTAAACAGAGACTTGTTATTTTAACGGTATTTATAATCATTAGCGTCTTGCAGCTTAACAATATCAGTTAATTAAATAAAAAATAATTTATGACAAGTTGAATCATCGATTTAGAAATGAAAAAAAAAAAAAAAAAAAATAGTTTTTAAAATTGGATAATAAGGGAGAAACGTTATTTCTCAGACTTCGTTAATTAATTTTAATTTTTTTGCTCAGAAATTTTCTTCTTTTTTTATTCAGAAAAAGCTCGTCGGGAAAAAAAAGCTCTTCGTTATCGCGATAATGAAACAATCAAAATGTTGTTGACCTTTTTTTTCCGCGACGAATATCGCGACGCCCTACATTTTTAAGCTCTGCAAAAAACCGGAAGAAAGTTACGAGTCGAGATATCGAATAATTTTTGTTAAAGTTTCGCGAAGCCCAGCATCTTTATTTTTATTTTTTTTTTTTCAAAAAAAATGTATAAGTTTAAGTAATAATAATTTTTTAAACAAACGAATATCCTGTTTACACTGTTGTACGGTTAAAATTATGAACCGAACAACAAACATGGGTCGTATTCAACAAGAGGGGTAGGAAAAACATCGTTTTGAAAGACTTTAACCACATAAAGCCGATGAAACCATGACTAAGGGATTCTCGAAAAGAAAGAAAAAAAACTAAAAAAAAAAAAATGGGGTTGAGATTTTTTTTTTTTTTTTTTTTTGATGTAGGTGGGCTAATGCTTTTTTTTTATGAAGTTTGATCCTTGTTTTTGATGATTATTACAATCTATTTTGACGTGGATGCGGATTTTGCAAGAAATACGATGGAACACTTCCCTTCTCTACCCCCTTCCCCTCCCCCTCCCAAATCCCCTCCCTCCCCAGCTCTCCGAAAAACAAATTTCGTGAAAATAAGGGAAAAAGGATGCAAACATGGTTTGTGTTGACGGGAGAGAAACAAATGAAGGGGAATGCCTGGGGATGAATGACGTCAACATCGAGTACGAGAAAATGGGAAAAGCTTAAGTTGAACGGTTAAACTTGTTCGAAAATGAAATTAACTGCACCCGCGTGGGCGTGGATTTTATCAGGAGTTCTGGTATCTCACACTTATTTTTTTTACTTTATTTATTTATTTTTATTTTTACTGTAAAAAAATTTTTTCCCAAACCAAAATACCGGGAAATCTGTTTTACTTCGATATAAAACTATAAATTTTCAAATCGGGGACGGGCTCTTTCCCCACTTTTCATAAAAGTTTAGTGAGGCGAAAAACCCATTGTATAATAGGAAAACCTTATACGCGTTTTATTGAGTTTAATTTTCTCCTTTCGGCGAGAGAAAGGAAAATCCGGGCGAGAGGTTGGGAAAATTTAAAGAACGCATTTCACTTTTACGCAAAGTTTTAATAAATCATTTTATGGTTCCTCGTATTGCTTTTAGGTACCTTTCCAAAAGTCTAGAATGCGGTTTGTATCGATTAAATTTCCATTTTCGATTCACCTTATCCTTTCGCTCGACTTAGAAAAGGTTTCCTCCCGAGGAAGGTTAAGAAGAGGAGGGAGGGGAAGGGCCCGTTTTTAATAAATGTCGCGGAAAGGCACTCAAAATTGCGTAAAGTCTCATCTCCAGCCACGACCGCAATGTATGGAATATTAAGTTGGAAGAGTTCCAAAATTCGGGAAGTTGGCACGGATTTTCTTTTTTCTTTCTTTCTTTTTTATTATTTTTTTTTTCCTTTTTTCCTTCGACGATTTTTGGAATTGCCTTTGTTATTGTGCAAACGGGGTTCGATTTTTATCTCTTCCAGTGTTGGGAATGGCTGGATTTAATTTCGAAAAAAAGAAGTCTTAAAAATTTTTTTTTTTTTTTTTTCGAAGAGATGTACAGCTGATTAGAAAAGCGATAAATTTAGAGGTGAGAAATACTGATATCGCAAGCAAGAGTTATTGTGGCTGTACGATGCTAAGAAGAAGGGAATCCGGGTGTAAATGCGACCACCTGGCGCAGTGGCGGCAGAACAGGAAGCGCCAGACGGGCATTACTCTCTTCTGGAATAGAACTGTCCTCTCCGTTTTTTTTTTTTTTTTTTTTTTTTCAACCAAAAAAGGTAAATTTGCCGCATTTTCCCCACGTTTTGGCATCTGATTAGATGGTCGAAGGCTTTTGCTTCCACTTGCGGGAGAGGATGCCCCCCCCCCCGGTCCCTCCCCTGGCACAAAAAAATTCGACAAAATTTTTCAGTTCTACATATTTCTGTCTTACGGCACAATAATTCTTGTGGCACAATAATCGTTAGTCATATATAAATTTTAACTTTATTTTCGTAATCTGCGTAAAAATTCGAAGGGAAACTCCGGAAGCCCTGAAGGGTCAAAGCTATTTGCCAGTTGTGTCGTTGTTTGTTCCGGAATTGACATTCGTTTGTTCCGTTGTTTGTTGACAGTTGTGTCTTTGTTTGTTCCGGAACAAACAATTTTAACGCAATTAGTTCTGGAACTGACAGTGCTTGTTCTGGAACTAACAATGTCTGTTCCGGAACTGACAATTTTATCCCTGTTAATTCCGGAACAGGCGGTGTTTGTTCCGGAACTAGCAGTGTTTGCACCGGAACTAGCAGCGCTGAATTGAAAATTGCTAGTTCCTGAACTGGCAGTTGGTTTCTTGCCAGTTCCGGAATAAGGACTGTCAGTTCCGAACAAGCACTGTCAGTTCCAGAACAAGCCTTGTCAGTTCCGGAACAAGCATCTCCTGTTCCGGAATTAACAGGGATAAAATTGTCAGTTCCAGAACAGATATTGTTAGTTCCAGAACAAGTACTGTCAGTTCCGGAACTAACAGCGTTAAAATTGTTTGTTCCGGAACAAACAATGACACAAACTGGCAAATAGTTTTGACAACCATTTCTGCACAAAAAAATAACTTTTGATTCTTCGGTCTCTATGGAAATTTCGAAAATTTTTAGGTTCATGATGACACGGCTAAACGACGCCCAAAAAATCTGAAAATATTTCGTCAATCTTCATTTGATTCTTCTTCTTCTTCTTTCAAGTGCCGTCTCCGCGAAGAAGATTGGCTATCATCTGGCAGATTTTTACTTTTGATTACCACAGC
This sequence comes from Liposcelis bostrychophila, assembly GCA_037577465.1. Taxonomy (NCBI): domain Eukaryota; kingdom Metazoa; phylum Arthropoda; class Insecta; order Psocodea; family Liposcelididae; genus Liposcelis; species Liposcelis bostrychophila. The sequence goes on along the minus strand of CM075211.1, from coordinate 16,763,338 downwards.
AAAATTAACGTTCCACAAGACGTATTACTTAGCCTAAGCTCCCATTTAGCCTAAATCGAAATAGCGCCATCTTACAACCAACACTGAAACTAACAACAAAACGACGCAACGCTACCTACAGGCACTTTTTTTAAATAGCTAAAAAAAAGGTGATATATATTCATTTGAAAAACAAATATTGACATCGTCATTTTTCATAAACCCCAAGGAAGTGATTCTGGGGAGAAAAAAAAAAAAAAAAAGTGAGCACAATTTATCACGTAGGTTTTAAGAAATCGAGGGCAAAAATATTATATAAGGGAAGAAGAAAAAAGCCAAGGGAAATGATTTTCCCTGTCTTGAAAGTGGATAGAGATTTATGTTGTCAAGATCATATGAAAAGAAAATTTCCACTAACAGGGACGGGAAAAGTTCTTAAATTTACAAAATCGAAGATTAATAAACATTCTCAAAAGATCTTAAAAAGGGGGAGGGGGAGAAAAAAAAATTCATATCGAAAATGATTTCACTGAAAATTATATCTTCCAATGAAATCGCCTATTAAAAGAAAAGCTTTTCTTCCTCCCCTCTCTTTTTCATTAGATAATTAGAACTGATATATTTTCTTTTCTTTTTCTTTTCAAAAAAAAAAAAAAAAAAAAAAAAAAAAAATTGAAGGAAAAAAAATTTAATAAAACAAAAATTCACATCTGGTGATAACTGAAATGTATATATTTTTTTTCTTTCTTTCGATACACGCAATTTTATTGGAAAACATCAAAATCGCACCAATTTTCACGTCTCGACTATATTTGTTTATGTTTTCGAAACGTGATAGACAAACACAACATTCACAAGAAAATCAAGTAGAAATATATACATTTTTTTTTTCGAAATGGAGAAAAAGCTTGAAAGGAGAAGAAAGAAAGAAAGAAAAAAAAAAGTAAATAAACAATATTTCCGAGTTTGTACTAAATATTAGCTCTCATGTGCAGTCCACGGGTGTGGTATGTGAAAGTGCATACTAAGTAAATAAACTCCTATACGTGTGGTTCTTAAGATTTTATTTACTTTAATCTAAATCCAAATTGTGTCTGCTGTACTTTTCGAAAAGCGAACAATAAAGTCAGATTTTTTTTTTTTTATTCCGTGTAAAGGTTCTAGTTCCTTTACATAACCGGCCGGTCAGCCGGGCGGTGAAAATTTTTTAACGATAAAAAAAGTTTAATTTTTTTTTTTCGATTCGTTATTTTACACATAAAAATGAGATCGGATCGCACCGAAACCGTGCCAAAACGTTTTGTTATGTTTAAAAGGTAAAGATTCGTTCTTGAAACGTATGAAAAAGGCTTTGTGGTGCCTACATTTGATAATTTTTTTTAATGTTTTCGAAATAAAAAAATAACGCCATTTCTCTTTTTGTTGTTGAAATAGTTCGCGGTTTCCCCGCTAGAGCGCTGCACTAGTCTCTCGGAAATAAACATTTTTTTTTTTTTTTGCGAAAACAATTAAATATTATCAAATATAAGAACTATTAACTGTTCTTCGTGCATTTAAAATCATGGAAATTTATCTCTGAACATAACGAAACGTTTTGGGTACGGTTTCGGTGCAGTTAGACCCCGTTTTCATGTATAAAATATTGGATTTAAAAAAAAAAATTTTTAATATTTTTTTATCGTTAAAATGTGTACACCGGCCGGTTAGCCGGCCGGTTATGTAAACGAACTAGAACCTTAAGTTTAAAGGGAATATTTTTTTTTTTTTTTTTTTTTTTTTTTTTCGAGAAGAAAAAAAAAGCTTCAGGGATAAACATCTGGTTTTTTTCAAACCTTGATATTTTCCTGCAAAATCGTTCTTTTACTTTTTTTTTCTTTCTCTTTCCCTCCTTTTGTTACTGCTACAAATGAATTTATATATTACATTGTGAAAAACTTGTTTTTTTTTTTTTTTGTTTTTCAGCTTTTGGGGTAGTGTTTTTCCATGTTGCTAATTATGACTCGAGTATGGAAACAGGATTAAAAATAAGGGGAAAGTTGACTAAGCCACTTAACGTGACGTAAATGTAAAAAGTTCTTATTATTTTTGATGGTTCTTTTTTCTTCTGGAGAAAAATCCGATTTTTATTAAATGAAATACTTTACGAGTAATTCTGGAAAAAAAAGTTCAGTCAGTTCATTTCTTCTCACCCATACGAAAAAGGATGCATAAATTATGTAGAAATCATGTATAAATTATACGAAAAATTGGACATACAAAAAAATGCATAATTTATGTATAAAAAACTTATTTTACCGGAAAATTTTCTTTTTCATCCTCCAATTTAATTATGAATTTTATGCATATGTCGTAGGCAATATGTCAAATCCGTCATTTTGTAAAATGTCTGATCGTTTTGTAAAACTCAGTCATTTTGTCAAACAATATTACATTACAATTTCATGTATTAAACGTTTTGCAAAATGACTGGAATTTTGAATCATTTTATAAAACGTCTAACGCCAACTCGTACTTTTATAAAATGATAAGAAATTATTTAATTTTTTTTTTCCAATTTATCAAACGAAGAAAAACAATAATAAAGGCTCTATTAAAAGTTTTTTTTTTTTCATTTATTGTCGTCAAAAATTAATATATTTTTTGCTTGAGGTAATTTGAAATTGAACCTAAATTTTAACCTAAATTAAAAAATTGAACCTAAAATTTATAAAACAAAAGGAATGGAATTTAAAATACATATTATTTGTTTCCGCAGGTTAAAGAGTGGTGGCACCGGCTATTACATTTCATGCCGGCCTTATAACAGGCACACCGTTTATTAGCACACTGATTTTTGCTAATCTTACAATTACATTTCTTAAAGCCCTGGCCCCCAAATAACGATGTGGAAGATACGGCCTCTCGGATGGTAATAAATGTATTTTCTGGAATGGGCTCGGTCATTTCTGCTCCCGATTCCGAAAACTGACTTCGAGGGAACCAGTTTTTTAACGTCCCTGAACGAGTTCCGATGCGGGTTCCCTGAGCGACTTCCAATGACCGAGCCCATTCCAGAAAATACATTTATTACCATCCGAGAGGCCGTATCTTCCACATCGTTATTTGGGGGCCAGGGCTTTAAGAAATGTAATTGTAAGATTAGCAAAAATCAGTGTGCTAATAAACGGTGTGCCTGTTATAAGGCCGGCATGAAATGTAATAGCCGGTGCCACCACTCTTTAACCTGCGGAAACAAATAATATGTATTTTAAATTCCATTCCTTTTGTTTTATAAATTTTAGGTTCAATTTTTTAATTTAGGTTAAAATTTAGGTTCAATTTCAAATTACCTCAAGCAAAAAATATATTAATTTTTGACGACAATAAATGAAAAAAAAAAACTTTTAATAGAGCCTTTATTATTGTTTTTCTTCGTTTGATAAATTGGAAAAAAAAAATTAAATAATTTCTTATCATTTTATAAAAGTACGAGTTGGCGTTAGATGTTTTATAAAATGATTCAAAATTCCAGTCATTTTGCAAAACGTTTAATACATGAAATTGTAATGTAATATTGTTTGACAAAATGACTGAGTTTTACAAAACGATCAGACATTTTACAAAATGACGGATTTGACATATTGCCTACGACACATATAATATGATTATGAACTTTATGCATATAATATGATTATGCATTTTATGCATATAATGTAATTATGCATTTTATACATATAAGATAATTATGCATTCTATTTATATAATATAATTATGCATTTTATGCAGAAAATATGCATAAAACTTTTTTTCCAGTTTACAGGTAGCAACAGAAAAAAAGTTCAAAATAAGAAAACTGCGTATAAACTTCGCTATAATTTTTTTCTTTATTTTCTCCGGAATATGACTCAAAAAAGAAAGTTTCCAACAAGCGTCACAGCAGGAAAGTCAATTGCCATCGTATTTCTTTCCGGGAAATGTGCAAACAAATCCCGTTGTCGTGCTAAATGTTCAACAGATATGCAATCGATCGGGGAAAGAAAGCGTTTGTTGACGTCTGCCTGGGGCAGACGGTCCCATTTTTTATTTACAGAGTGGGACACTTTGCCGTCAATCCAAACTTTCGAAAAAGTAAAGTATTGCTTTCCGTTCGGGTTTCAGACGTGGCCATTTTCGTTTCGGGGGGCCTTGGGGGATAAAATGGCAGCACAGACGGGCTTATGAAACCATTACTCGGAATTTTTTTTGGACTGGAATCAAAAAATTTCAGTTTAAGTGCTTAGTTCTTAGGGTTACTAGCTTTCCATGCTAAATGTTCAATAGGGTGTCCCTTATTTTGGCAATTTTCGAATTTCGAATAGCTTACACCCCAAAAATGGTTCTCTTTGGTGTACTGATAAACCCGAATTTTTTTAAATTCTTTTTACTAGAAGGGAAAGCGTGGCGACTTGAGCTTAAAGTTCCGAAAATTGAAAAATAAGAGAAAAAAAAATAGAAAATTGTTTTTTGCGAAAAAATGGGATTTCTTATCGGAAATTTTCCGTAGATCACGAATCTGAAGTCTGTTTTTTTATATCTGGTCAGGGTTTTGCGCTAAAAGCCAAAACATGGCAAAAAAAACCTGGTAGTAAAAAAACGTAGCAAGTATTCAGTTTCACTCGTAGTTTGGTCTTTAGCTCAAAAATCTGACCAGATTTTAAAAAACAGACTTCAGATTCGTGATCTACGGAAAATTTCCGAGAAGAAACCCCATTTTTTGGTAGAGGTAAAGATGTTGGTGCAAAATTATATATAATTTATATATAAAATATATATAAAATATATATAATTTACATATATTTTATATATACATCATATATAAATTATATATAATTTTGCCTCTACTCATTTTTACCTTACCCATCTTTACCTCTACCCATTTTTTTGCGGGGAAAAAAAAAAATTGTAGATTTTTTTTTCTCTTATGGCAATTTTCAGGATTTTCAGCTCAAGTCGCCACGCTTTCCCGTCAAATAAAAACAAAAAAAAACAGATGGAGTCAAACTACTGAGACAACGAAAAGTGAGAAAGGAAAAATCGTAATTACATAAAAACAAAAAAGTTCACGTATCTCAAATGTTTGATTATTTCCATTCAAGGGAATAACACATAAAATGATTACCCTTCCAGGGGAAAAAGAATTTATGCACGAAACGTAAAAGCACACATAACCTAATCTTTTGGCGTCACGTACGTAATATACGCAATCAAATGACCAAAACGTGATTACGTACTTTTTTTTTTTTGATTTTATGACGCCTCCGATTTTTTTTCCTCCGATTTTTCTGGTTTCCTTCCAATTTATGTGAACCGAGATTACAAGGAAAACGAGGACTAAGGGGAGGAAAATCATTTATTCCATTAGAATGAAAACGGGTCGGAAAAGTTGCAATCCATTTTTTTTTCCAAAAGAATATTTCTCCTTTTTTTTTTTTTTTTTTTTTTTTTTTTTTTTGTTCACCGGTAGTAAAATCGTGGAAAAGTCATTACCGTGTTGTTTTTATGAGGTTTCGCTTATTTTTATTATAGTTAAAGCTACTTTTTTTAAAATTTATGCTTTCTTATTTTTATGCCCGTGTGTGGTTTTTACTTAAACCCGGAGAACTGGTCTGAAAAATGTTTTTATTGAATATAATGCCGAGAACGTTTTGTGTTTTTTTTTTTTTTTTTTTTTTTTTTTGGGATTTCTTAAAAGGAAATAGAAACTTCCTACAACACTGTAGGTGCACTTTTTTTTATGTCGAGAGAAGGTTTCGGAGCCCTATTCTGAAAACATTTTTATACTTTATGCCATCATGTTCTGTACTTTTTAACCGGTTTGAAAAGGATGAGTGTAACTTTTTGTTGATTTTTCCTCGGCGGGAAATGTTTGGTTAATGCGTGTACTGTTTAATGAAAACATTCAGGATTTTTTTTTCTCTTTTTTTTCTGCGAAAGTTTTTTTTTTTCTCGTGATAAAAAATAACTCTTTTTTTTCTCTCCAGGTGTGGAGTTTGAATGAATTACACGTTATGTACATCATGAGTAATTAAATACAATTTGTCTGACATTTTGATGCACATATTTACATAATTTTTTGTAAGCCGGATTAGTTTTTTTTATAGACCTATTCAGCGGCGAAGCATTGTTTTTCAAGGATCTTACTTGCAGACTTTTTTTTTTTTAAAATCATGTTACGATTTTTTGATTTTGTATGACATGCATCACCTCTTCTATTTATAATGCAATATAGAATGTTTAAAAATTTCAGTCGGTTTATTGTCCATGTGCTATGGTCTGTGGTGACCGGTAGCCTGCTTCATAGCTCGCTCAACCCTCAAACATGAGATACGACCGCCTAGGAATATTTCTCAAGTGAGAGTAGTGCTCTAGTCAGAAAATCAACGGTTATCACCCCTCGGCAAGAAATGGCATATCACCAAGGGATAATTGCTACGTTAATCTCTCAAATAACCGTTCAACTCTATGGAAGCCATAAAGATTCACTGTTCATTCAAGACTGTCGACTGTCCGATGTGAACCTGACAGTGGAAGGTTGAAAAGTGAACCCTGTCAAGTTCCAACTTGTCTTCGGCAGGTTCAAACTTAACACTGTCAAGTTCCAACTTGTCTTCGGAAGGTTCAAACTCAACATTGTCAAGTTCCAACTTGTCTTTGGCAGGTGCAAACTTAACATTGCCAAGATCAAACTTGTCTTCAGCAAGTTCAAACTTAAGACTGTCAAGTTCCAACTTGTCTCTCGCTGCATGAAACTTAATATTGTCCAGTTGCAACTTATCTTCGGCAGGTTCAACCTTGACATTGTCAAGTTCCAAATTGTCTTCGGCAGGTTCAAGCTTAACATTGTCAAGTTCCAACTTGTTTTTGGCAGGTGCAAACTTAAGACTGTCAAGTTCCAACTTGTCTCTGGCTGTTTGAAACTTAATATTGTTAAGTAGCAACTTGTTTTCGGCAAGTTCAAACACAAATAAAACATTGTCAAGTTACAACTTGTTTTCGGCAGGTTCAAGCTTAACATTGTCCAGTTCCAACTTGTCTTCGGCAAATTCAAGCTTAATGTTATCAAGTTCCAACTTGTCTTTAGCAGGTTCAAGCTAGTGAAGGACGACAAGACAAGAGTTTGCACAAGACTCTTGCGTTTTTCAATTGTTTGTATTTTTCACATAATAGTTCGCTTGTGTAAACAAGACAAGAGCTCGACCGAGGATTTGTCTTGTTCTTGTCTCGTCTCGTTTGTCGTCCATCACTAGTTCAAGCTTAACATTGTCAAGTTCCAACCTATCTCTGGCTGGTTGAAACTTAATATTGTCAAGTTCCAACTTGTTTTAGCAAGGTTCAAACAAAATATGGTCAAGTTCCAACTTGTCTTCGGCAGGTTCAAACAAAACATTGTCAATTTCCAACCTGTCTTCGGTAGGTTCCATTGTCTAGCTGTTATTGTTGCCAGTCTTTATTGTTAGGTTTGAACCTGCTAACGTCAGTTACAACTTGACAATGTCAATTAAGAAATCAAAGCAGTTATTGGAAAACTGATACGTCCTAAAAAACTGCCTCATGCTTACACCGAAAAGTAAAAATTTAAAAGAGGAGCGCCTAGTGATAACACTGTACTATACGACACAAATCTTATAAATGAACACAAAGATAAGCTTATTAAGGATTTAACTCAATCTTTCCATTCCCCCAATTTTGAACCGTAACGAAAATCGGTCAAAAGATACGCATATATATTTTTTTTTACAAAATAAAAATCAGCCTCTGGTCTGAAATCTTTATAAGAAAAAACCGTCACATCCCTTAAAGGAAACGTGTCCGGAACGAAAAATACTCCCTAATCCTAAGGAGCTGAAAATCGAGGAATGAGAATGGAAAAAAAAGTAGAAAGGAAAAAAAAAAAAAAAAGAGTTAAAATGATTCTCGTGGAAAAGGTTTAATACGAGTCTGAATGTGTCAGAAGATGAAGAAAATTCGATTTGTCATCACCGCCACCGATGCGAGGTCATGAAATTGTTTATTTGGTTTCCATTCCTTTTTTTATTTTCCTTCCTACCTCTCAAACAGACTTCAATAAAAAGTATCGTTTACGATCAATTTACCAGAATTACTGAAGGGTTTTAAGGACTCCATGACAGATGCTGTTAACGCTTCCGTAACTTCATTATATATAATCGATATTTATTCGTTTGTATGTGATGTGATATGTATAATGGCCCTGATGTTATTTCCATTTATTGATACGATAAATCAGGATAGGATTAATGGATATGCAGTCCTGTGAGAAAAATTTTCTTCGATGTCAGAAGTAACAAGTTCTTGTGTGCCAGTATGTTGTACCGGATATACGACATTTGGTGCTTTTTGTCAGGCGACCTGACTTTAGGGGAGTTTGGGTAGTTTAGGGAAGGGTATCGTTAGGTAACTTTTAACTTATTAAGGGTATCGTTAGGTAACTTTTAACTCTTTTCATAAATATTATTCGCTGCTGCCTCTTTCTACTTTCCTGCAAATCTCCCCCTCCCTTTTTTTTGAAAATCTAAGCATGCGCCAAATTTAACAAACCTAATTAATGCCATCATGCTTACGACTTATTTCCCTCCCTTTCTAATAATACCTCTCTGAAGTTACAGAATGAATTTTCCAACCGATTTACGTTTCTTTCACGTCTAATTACTTCTAATGAATTAGAACAATTACCTTCTCCGCATGACACAGAGCCAATTGAAAAAAAAAAAAAAAAAAAGTAAATGAACTCCCTTTCAAATTGTTTTTAACTATTATTATTTTTCGGGGGGGGATCTTGTCAAGCATATCCGTAAACAGTTTGCATTAATGATACACGAGAAATACAAGGAATTTCGAATTGATGAATAGGATGTCGGTATGGAGTTTTACGAATGAATGAATTCCCATTGTTTTTATTTATTCGGTTAATTCAAAGCGCTGTTGGCAATGCGGGAGATCGAGGGTTGCAATTGACCTCCTTCCTTCCGCGACGTTAAAATCCTTTTGAGATCGGGGAGTGATGCTGCCTTTGGGTTTTCAAAGCTCCCAGTCCCAGTTGTGAGACCGTATATCTCCCTCCGATAGGTCGAATCATCCGAGCCGAACCTTCGTACTAAAATATCAAATGTTTATCTTGGCGAAACCAAATTTGATATTCCGCTCTCGATATAAAATCATATTTCCTTTTCTCCTTTAAAATAAAAAAAAAAAGATCCTATCAATCAAAATGACATATGTTTTTAAAAAAACGAATAAAATTCGACTTTTCGACTCGAAATTAATTTTTCAGCAGTAAAAAAAAACAAAAAAAAAAAAAAAAAAAAACAAGAAAATTTAAGAACGGAGGATGAAAGTTTCCAGACGAAAATATAGGATCAAAGAAACAAAATTGAAATTCAAAACGAATTTAAAATTCGAAACAATATTCGAAAAACATATATTCAAGCTGTGATTTAACGTTTGAAGAGAGAACGGAGAGGGGGGGCGGGGGGATGTAAAAGAGGAAGTAAGAAAAAAAAAAGGAAAAGTCTTTAAAATTTTATACCGTTTGAATATATATATTTTTACCCCGAATTTCTGGAGTTTCGACATTTCAGCCAATTCGTTTCCTGAAGACTTTTTTAGTCGTAAAACATGTTACAGATTTTGTAAATCAGTGAGAGAGAAAAAAAAAAAGAAGAAAGAAAGAAAAGTGGCGGAGAGAAAAGTTTTCTCCTTGAAGCGATGTAGAAATAACAGAAAAATATCGGGAAAAGATTTTCGCGTGTTTATTTCGAAGAGGAAAGTTAGAGAAGATTTCAGGAACCATTGCGAAACTATTTACCCGGGGAGATTTTCAGATGAAAACCCCAGTTCTTGTTTTCTGGGAAATAGAAATAAAGATTTAAAAGACTTTGGTAATTGCGGTTTTTCTTTTTCTTTTTTTTTTTTTTTTTTCTGGGATCGTAAAATAGGCGTTGGTGTAACAATAGTCATTGCAGCCTTCGGGTTGATGAGCTTTTAAAAGCGAAATTTTTGTTGGGAAAATGTAGAAAGAAAAAAATTTATAAGATTAAAAAAATATAGTCAAACCGGAAAAAAAGGATAATTAATAGGGTGGCTCATTTTGAAGGTCTATTTTTTAATTTTCGCTCCCAGGGCAAGAAGTCATTCATTTATATTTAAAAAGAAGCCTGAATTTTTTTTAGGTCGAAAAAAAATTTTTTGGCCCAGGCCCAGGGGTTTGAAGTTTTTAGGATCAAATTGTCCTTTATAGGGTATATCAGGTACATATTGAGCTTCCTAAAAAAAAGTTCTCCGAAATAAAAAAATTAATTTAAAAATTTTTGGGTATTTTCAATTTTTTTAAAAACTGATTAAAAATCAATTTATTAATATTAAAAAATGAATGAAAAGGATGAGGGTCAATAAGGCCGTTTTTTGGGCTAAATTTTTTTTTTCGTGAAATTTGATCCTTTAGTCCTGGTAAATGATTCCCCAAAAGAATTTTCGATTTCGGTCGTCGGAACCCTTAATATTCGCCTAAAACCATGATATTTTATTAAAGCAAATTTTAAGGATCAGCATAGGAATTAAAAAATTTTATTGTGGCAGGGAAATACTCCTACCTAAGATCTTTTAAGGGTATTTTTTCACGTTCCGAAAAATGTGTAGAACCCCCTTAAAAGCGGCAATTTTAGGTGTTTTTATTTTTTTAAACACCGTTCTTCCAAGGATTTCTGAAAACTGCATACAATATATCATAGCTTGCCCTAAGATAAACCTCACGTAATTTTTCCCGTTTGCGAATCCAATGGAATCCATTTAAAAAATGCATAAGACGCGGTTTTTACGGCCTATTTGAGCTCCCTGGTAGTTAGATCTGAATTTTTTTTAAAAAACATCATTTAGGAGTGACAATTAATCGATTCCAGCCATTATCCCGTTCCATCCATGATCAAGTTATCTTAAAAAAAACTTTAAAAAATTATTAACATTTAAAAAAAAATCACTTTGCATTTGATGTGTTCCATAACAAGTTTTCGAAAATGGAATATTAAAATTATAAATAATCTGTATATTTCCTTCTTTTTTCGTATTAAGTTAGTTGGTATTATTAATTTACCCTTCAGAAATAATGTCTTGCATCTAAAATAACATTTTAATACAAAAAATAGAAGAAAATACATATATTGTTTATATTTTTCACATTTCATTTTCAAAAACTTGTTATGGAACACATCAAATGCAAAGTGATTTTTTTTTAAATGTTAATAATTTTTTAAAGTTTTTTTTAAGATAACTTGATCATGGATGGAACGGGATAATGGCTGGAATCGATTAATTGTCACTCCTAAATGATGTTTTTTAAAAAAAATTCAGATCTAACTACCAGGGAGCTCAAATAGGCCGTAAAAACCGCGTCTTATGCATTTTTTAAATGGATTCCATTGGATTCGCAAACGGGAAAAATTACGTGAGGTTTATCTTAGGGCAAGCTATGATATATTGTATGCAGTTTTCAGAAATCCTTGGAAGAACGGTGTTTAAAAAAATAAAAACACCTAAAATTGCAGCTTTTAAGGGGGTTCTACACATTTTTCGGAACGTGAAAAAATACCCTTAAAAGATCTTAGGTAGGAGTATTTCCCTGCCGCAATAAAATTTTTTAATTCCTATGCTGATCCTTAAAATTTGCTTTAATAAAATATCATGGTTTTAGGCGAATATTAAGGGTTCCGACGACCGAAATCGAAAATTCTTTTGGGGAATCATTTACCAGGACTAAAGGATCAAATTTCACGAAAAAAAAAATTTAGCCCAAAAAACGGCCTTATTGACCCTCATCCTTTTAAAAAAAATTTAAAATGCCCAAAAATTTGAAATCTAAATTTTTTATTTTGAAAGTTATCAAGTATTGTTAATTTGGGTACTTACATGCGTTGGAAATTCACTTTTAGGCTATAAAAATGCCATTTTTTTAGAAAAAAAAGAGCCGAAAATAAGGAAAAAGGGGGTTAACATGGGTAAAATATGTTTGGCATCAAAATTACATTTGGGGCATTATTTCTACATATTTTGGGCACATTTTGGCTATTTTCGAATTTTCAAAATTTTCTGCCCTCACCCTGTTTCAGCCATCCCCGTTTCTCTGCTATAACCCTGCCTGGGAAGCCAACGGGTCAATATTTTCGAACCGAGCATTTTTTTTTTAGGAAGCTCAATATGTACCTAATATACCCTATAAAGAATAATTTTTTATATTAAAAGGTGCTAATTTGGCGAATTTTTGAAATTGGTCCAAATTAAGTACAATTTCGGCCCTAAAAACTTCAAACCCCTGGGCCTGGGTCAAAAAATTTTTTTTCGACCTAAAAAAAAATTCAGGCTTCTTTTTAAATTGAATGATTTTTTGCCCAGGGAGCGAAAATTAAAAAATAGACCTTCAAAATGAGCTACCCTAATAATTAAGTTAACGGCAAAAAGGAATAAATCGTTGAAGAAAATTTCCTGCATCTTGTCGGAGGTCAACTGAGGTATTACATCTCCATTTTAAATATGTTTGGAGATCAAAATCATGTGAATACACGTTTATATCCTCATTTCGGCGTCTTGTGAACTAATTGTTAGGGTTAGTCGAAGATTAGGATCCATTAACCTAAGTTCAATTTTTTGGAGGGAAAGGAACCAGTATTAAGAAAAACCCCGAAAATTAGTCAAATCGCGAAAAAACTCATGCATTACGCCACGGAGATTTTCTTCTTTTTTTATCCGCTTTTTTTTAAAATCCGAAAACCTTCCGCCTTCGTTCTTGTGCTTACGTAAAACTTTTTACCCAATATTATTTTCGAAACCAGTAATTACAAGACCCGTTTTTCTTCCTTCTATTTCCTTTTTCCCTCTTTCCTTCTGGCAATTTCCGATATTGGACCGGCTAGACGAAAAAAAAGAAGAAGGGAACCCTTCATTTATTTTCTTTCCTTCCCCCAAAACAGATATTTCAATTAAAGGAGGTCATAAGAATCAAACTGGAAATTCATGTCAGCCATTTCCTTTTTACCGTTCAATCGTAAATAAAATTTCAGGTAAGGAGAAAGGGCAAAAAAAAGAAAAAAAAAGAGGGAAGAGCAAGGAAAAAAATAAAATAAAATAAAATAAAATAAAAACTTTGATGGAATTTCACAGAATAATCCGAAACCGATTTTGTTTACTTTTCTAAAATCTAAAGTTTAAGAAGGAGATGAAATTTCGGATTCCCGTCTTCTTTCATTTACTTTCATCCCTTCCCTCCTCCTCGGTTCCCTCCTCCCCGAATTTCTTTTCACAAAATTTGAACTTATAACTTCCGAAAATCCGTCAGATGTTGAATAGTTTTAACTTCCCCTATAAAAAAAAAAAAAAGTCGGAAATGAAATCTTTGATAAGAATTTCGTCTGTTCAAAAACAACTTGATCGCTTTTCTTTGTTTTCAAAAAAAAAAAAAAAAAAAAAAAAAAAAAAAAAAAAAAAAAAGGAATCCCCAAGACTTTTTTTTTTCTTTTCTTCCGAAACGTCAAAAACCGAACATTTCGTTATTCCGTGAATAAATTATTCAACGCAGGTCCTTTGAAACCAGGGGGGGAAAAAAATACATCTGCGAAACAACCGATGGACGATCTTTCGCACACATATACAGACAGCAGGAAAATTCTTTTAAAGATTCGATTTCGGTAACACGAACACGTGAGATTCAACCGAAACGCTAAAGTGAAAGTTTTGCAAGATAAAAATGAAAAAAAAAAAAAAAAAGTTAGACGGATTTTTTTTGATACCCATGGAAGATGGTTCTCGGTTCTTGAAATAAAAAGTTTTAACTTCGCTATTCGTTACGCTCTTTTTTTTTAAATAAATATAATTCCGCATGTAAGGCTAATATGAAAAAAAAAAAAAAAAAAAAAAAAATCCAATACCTTTGGAACGTGGAAGAATTTTTGAAAAAATACGATTCCGTAATAATTCGTTTTTTTTTTAATGTCGAATCAAGGAGGCGCATGTGTTTTTTTTTTCTTTTTTTTTCGAAAAAACGTACGAGGGGAGTTGATCGAAATATGGCTCCCAAAAGAGAATCATAAGTCACCAAAGGAGTGCATTTTCCCTTAACTTCGTCTTCACGTCACGCATAGAAATTACTCATTTTAAACTCTCCCTTCAGGTTTTTTCCTTTTTCTCGCAAGAGCTTTAAAAGGTATTAAAAACCATCTTTTATACGGATTTTTTTTTTATGGAAGTTGTTTTAAACTTTATACAGCGATGAATTGACTAACCTATATAAAAAAAGAAAAGGTTAAAATCGGATAAGAAAAACGACGATAAAGCAAGTAAAACCTGAGGGGAAAAATGGAAAGAGAAAAGTTTGGACAGGTAAAGGAATCGGAGGATAGGATCACAAAAGGTTTGGCTGAAGGGAAAGAATAGATATACGAACAGAGATGGAAAAACATAAAGACAAAAATGAGAGACAAAGCGAGAAGCAGAAGGAACAGATTGGTGGAAATATACTATAAGTAGAATAAGAGACAAAGACAGTGAGATGGAAATAGAGAAAGATAAGGTAGGTCAATATTCTTTTTTGGCTCGAAAGCGTCAAATTTCGCAGTCAGCCTGAGAGGCTAAGGGACGGAAGGGAGGGGGCTCCGAATAGGTTAATAGGATGATTTACAGCTGTCGGTTATGGTTGGAGAGAAGGATAGACTGGCCACAGGTATTTGAGGCTTTCGAGCCAAAGAAGCAAGGCAGACTTTTATCTATTTCCATTTCACTGTCTTTGTCTCTTTTTCTGCATGTATATTTCCAGCAATCTGTTCGTTCTGCTTCTCTTTTTGTCCTCATCTTTGCCTTCATGTTTTCCCTTCTCAATGTGCGTAAATCTATTCTTTACCTTATCTCCCTTGACGTTGTCATGTTTAAACATGATACTGTCAAGTTTGAACTTGGCACCGTCATGGCTGGTTGCAACTAGACACAAAGCATTATTTGAGGATTTTTGAATAGGTGAGAGATTAATTTTTATTTTCGAATTTTTTGCAGACCGACCCCGCTCCCCTCCACAGTGGTCCGGAAAAAAAAAAATGGCCAAAACTCATTCCCAAGTCTGTGTGAAACTTAGAAAGAAGATGAAGGTGTCAAAAGCTTCGATATTTTGTGCAATTAAAAACCTGTTTTCGAGGGGTTAATTATTAGGTCAATTGAAGGGGTTTTCGAAGTCGCTGATCTCAAATCCGCTAATAGTTTTCTAAATTGTTTTTAAGACACTCAATAAATTGAAAAAAAATTATTTACTCGTTTTATGTTCGAAATTCAGAATAACGGTTAATGGATTCGAGATCAGCGACCTCGTAAACCCCTTGGTACAAAATTTCATGAAAATTAATCCCTCAATGTGCCCTCCCATTCAAATTTAGTGCCTTTATGGGGAAAAAGTTTTAAAAGTTTGACTGTTCCACAATAAAAACTTTAAATTAATTCGAATTAGGTATCTAACGAACTCCTTTGACTTTTTCTTGTATTTTTGGTACAAGTTTCAACTTGCTCGAAGCAAACAAAAACTAGGAAAACAAAATCAAAGTTTGTCGACCGCAATTTTTTTTTAAAATTATTTTCCCGCCTCCCATACATTTCAGACAAGTTGAAACTTGTCCTAAAAATTCCAGGTTGTACCAGAGGAGTTCATTAGATACCTAAAATTTGAATTTTTTCATCGCAAATCGAGTATTACAGAAAACAGCCATTCCTTCCGGCATCCTTGAAGCCTCCTCTTAATGCTTAACATGAAGACCAGGAAAATGCAGGAAAATACTAAATTCAAAACTTACAGAAGCAACGAATAATATAGGAAGGAAGGAACAAAGTCCCGATGGTGACCCCATATCTACAAACTACAGTCGAGAAGACGTGGAAATTAATCAAGAAAAGTAATTATCACTCTTTACTGTACAGATGACTGAATGCGTTCGCTCAACCATTTGAATAAGTGTATTTGCTCGTTTAATGGGCTACCTTAACCAAACAGTCGGTTTTGATTCTCCCTTTTAGAAGGGTCTCATTTTGCAGAACTCAAAATCTGGCCTGCTCAGGTAGATCTTTTTTTTTTTTTTTGCCCCGGCGGAAGAAAAAAAAATGAAGAAAAAAAAATACCATAGTAATAATTATTCATGAATTGTAAATTACTAGAAAATGAACTCGGGATGGAAGTTACAAAGTTGGGGTTGAAAAATATGCAAATTCGAATTCTGTCATGTATACGAGCACGCGCGTACATTAACATTCGAGAGACGACAATTAATTCAGAAACCAAAAGGAAAAGTGCCGTCATTTCATTTGACACAACTGTGGGTTTTTATTAATAACTCTAAATGAAGAAAAAAAAAAAAAAAAAAGAGATGGAGAAAGGAGGGGAGACGGGTACGGGGGGGCTAAACTGGGAAAAAGTGACTAGGTCACCAGTGTGTGTGTGAGAATAAAAATTTAAAAAAAAAAAACCGTGGAGGCTTAAAAAAAATTATTGCGGTATTTATCTCCACAAAGCTCTGCTACTGCGGAGTAATTTCATAAATAGGTTATTACTTCAGCTTTCCCCTTCATATCACACTTCACTCATCTGGCACTCGATGATTCGAGAGGGTGTCACGATTTGAGAGTGACTCATGTCTTCCAGTCTCTGACTCAATCCCCCATGGACTCTCATATGCAATTAATCTTCATCCGATGGGATCACGACCTAAATCATCCTTTTTTACAATTATAACTATTTTTTTTTTTTTTTTTTTAAACGAAACGTCCCCCAAGCTGATTTTGACTTCTCTATAGGCGCGATTATTTACTGTATAATAATGCATACCATTTATTTATCTATCCCTCCTCGGGTGTAATTTATCGAAAGGGTGGGAGAAAAAGCAATAAAGAGCAGATGATCCGCGGAGAGAGAAAAAGCAAAGTTTGTTTTTGTGGCTTTAAGATTAAAGAGGTTTAAAAAAAAAAAAAACGCTTGGGACACACCCTTACCGCCCACGAAAAAAATGATGATGGCACAATCCGATTTGTCCAGAATCTTTGGGAAATCCTTTTCCCCCCTCGCCGCTGTAAGGAAATCGAAAGTCGGAAACAAAACAAAAAGGCTTCGTCAATAAAACAATGACCCTAAACCTAAAAACGTCATAACAAAGTTACGTCTTCGAAGGAAACGTGGGGAGGAGGAGGGAGGGGGAGAATCAATTTAAGGGCGGAGACGACTCCAGACAAACTTTTCCTATTTCCCTCTTCAGCAACAGCATAACAGACAAAATGGATCCGGAAGGAAGAGTAATTTAAGCAGGTCATGTTTCACAGAATCAGATGAAATTAAATTAGTCATCATCATGAGTCAACTTTAAACTCGATTTCTATTTCTTAACTTTTGGATAGGAGCCAGGGAACAGTGTTCCTGTGGTAAAAGCTTAAACTTTACAATTTAATTCACGATTTCCGATTGTTTTCATTATAACGAAATCAAAAATCGTTGGGGAATAAAAAAAAAAAAATTTAAAAAAATAAAAGTTTAATTTTAATTTTTTTTTTTTTCGATTTCAACTTTAAGGTGCAATACGGGATATTCAAAAGGTTCAATCAACTTCCCAATTAATACTACCGGAGCTCAATGATAATTAAAAACACCTACGCGACCTTAATGGAGAAAACTAATACCATCCTTTGTAATGTAGATTTACGGATCCTCATACGGGACTAACTAGTCATTTAATTGGTATTCTCCATTAACTGTCCTTTTCGAAATTAAGCCACTTCTTTTCCTTACGTGTACATGTTCCGACCCGAAGGGGAAATTATTCAGCTTACGAAATGGGAAAAGTGGTAAAATAAAAAAATGATTTAATTAAACAAAAATTAAGATTGCGCCCAAGCCACTAAACTTTTAAAAGCTAAAATCTCTTTTCAGAATTAAAAAAGAAATCTGCTATTAATTTTTTAAGTCATTAAGCGTCTATATAATTTATATATAACAACAACATCTTTATTTCTAACAAATTTACTGCCCAAAAAAAGTTAATGCACTGCCAATTTACTTAAAAAAACTGCCCCATATTTAAATTTACTACTGCCAATTTTATGGGGAAAAAAAACTGCCCAACCCTTATTTTTTTTACTCTCCCATTTATATAGTCGTCATTTTTTTCAACTGAAAACCAAAACCGAACCCACATGGGTTCCCCATTTCCAGCTTAAAAAGATAATAAGGAGCCTTTGAAGATAGCCTAAAATTAATCCGGCCATCATTTCGCATTCATACAAAAGTCACATAAAACTTTGTTTCATCACAAACGTGCATCAGTCCTGACCACCGGACGCTCTCCACCGGCGAAATAATCCGACCCCAAAAATATGTCGCACTTTCATTCATCATTTATTAACGTTATTAATCATTCAGTAATTACATCGTCTCCTCGTTAGAAAAACAAACAAATCCCAATGCGGACTACGATTTTTGACAAAATGTGTCACCCAATGTCCCGTGATTCAATTCCCAAGGTGATGCAAGCAAACTGATTTTAATCCGCCATCGCGAAAATACGCACCAAATGGCGTACAATTTCATATTTACAAGGCGGGAGGAGAATAATTTTTAAACTCGATAACAAAATAATCCTTGTTATTAGTGCTTTTTACACCCCCACGCCGGTTTTTCATCACCCGAATTTTTACGTCAGAAAATTCCCTCTCCTACCCAGAAAAACCAAAGGACTCGATTAGAAAACTTTTCCAAAATACATTTTATCTTTCTTGAGCAAACTCATCAAAAGACCCGCGGTTTTAATCTCCGCTTTAATGAACTTTGCACGAATAATACGACAGGGCCGTAGCAAGGAATCGTGACTAATCCTTTCGGAAATTCCCTGCATCATTAAACAACAACATAAAAAATAAATAAAAAAAAAAGGAAAATATGGGCATTTGGCCAAAATCAAAAAGAAATAAAAAGCGACACTTTTATGTCCAGAGTAGTAAATTTGCAACTTGTTTACACGAAAATTCAATAACCGACTAAAAAAATTTTTTTTTCTTCCTCTTCTTCCGAATCGGTGAAAAGATTGGTATTTTTAGATGAAATTTCTCATAAGCTTGTATGAAATTCTCTCCTTTTCATATTTTTTGACAAGACTGCTCATAGAGCTTTAACAAGATCGCGGCAGTGAAGTGAAGACTGAATTCAATTTTTCTAATTTTTCACGGTAGGTGCCTCTCCGCGTGTTATCAAAAACCGACAATTCCTTTTCCTCTTCTTTTTTCTTAACATAAATTTCAGTATTTTTAAGCTATAAAAGCATCGAGGCTTCAATTTTTTTTTTTTTCTCCTTCTCTCTTTCCTCATGAATCTTTCATTGGAAACAACGACGCGAGTATTTCTCGCACTGTGTATATGCTTACTCCGTATACACAAAGCACTTAGCTTCGGTTTTTTAAAGTTTTTCAAGCTGGGAAAAATTCTCCTTTTTTTTGCTTATCTCAAAAAACGTTTTTGTTTCTCCGGAATAATAAATAAAAATGAAATTCACAAGGAATTTTTTCGCTCCTGACTATTTAAATCGCCTTCTTTTTTTAATCATTGGAGATATGTATAATTTAGTTGTCAAAACCAAACTGAAATCCAGAATCAATCGGAAAGCCGAGTACAAGAAAAAAAAAAAAAAAAAAAAAAAAAAACCAGGGGAAGAAAATGATTTTGTGTGCTGCTAAAGCAGGCTGCTCAGCGCCTCGTCGCCAAAATATAGGACATTTTCTGGAAAAATATAGGACCGATTTTCAAGAAAATATAGGGCAAATATAGGACATTTTATGAAAAATATAGGACATTTTGTGAAAAATATAGACCGATTTTGAAAGAAATATAAAACAAAAACTTCAATTCAACATTCACAACACTATACTTTCTTTTTTTCGTTTTTTATAGTAAAATAAAAAAATTTGAAAAAAATTTGTTTTATTAAGAAAACCATGTATTACTGAGTAAAGGGTAGTTTTTTTATTGTGAAAAAACGCAGCCTTTAAAAAATTAACCAAAAAATGGATTTTAACTACAAAAAAGTTGATTTTATGATATTTTAAAGTTAAAAAATCCCAAAAATACAGGACATACTCAAAATATAGGACAAATATAGGATATATAGGACGTTTGTCAAAATATAGGAAATATAGGACATATAGGACAGCTGTGCAGCCTGATTGTTAAAAAGTTTTTTTTTTCTTTCAAGTTTTCCTTAACAAATCGGAGTCGGTTAAACACGAAAAATGGTTACAATAGTAGCTAATTAATACCCCCCGATGTACGTACTTAAAACACAAGACAAGTGCGTATGTATCGTAATATTTACAATAATTTTTTTGTTTATAAACAACCAAAATGGCGGAGCTAAAAAAAAATCTTCTACTTTTTTCCTCTTCGGGGGATATTAATTACTATTTTAACAACATTTCATGTTTAACCGATCGCGATTTGTTAAGGAAAACCTAGAAGTAAAAAAAAATATTTTTATGAATAAATGATTTTAAACGCGCGATCCACCGCCCGCTTAAGTGCAAGAAATCACTCCTTAAGGAATTTTAAATTTGGAAATGGCAAAAGCATAAATGACAAAATAATTGTTTATTAATTTTTCATTTTTTTCCCTTGATTTCTCAGATAAAAATTTGCAGACCAAATCACTATCTTCTGGACCTAACCTACGATGTTCCAGACCTCGTCTTCCGAACTGAAACTACCAAACCCATTCAAATTGAAAATTTGGTCATCTAAATCAAAACGT
Source organism: Liposcelis bostrychophila (assembly GCA_037577465.1). Taxonomy (NCBI): domain Eukaryota; kingdom Metazoa; phylum Arthropoda; class Insecta; order Psocodea; family Liposcelididae; genus Liposcelis; species Liposcelis bostrychophila. The sequence goes on along the minus strand of CM075211.1, from coordinate 16,742,531 downwards.
CTACATCGAAACTTTCATTCTTCAGATCAAAACTTCGGCAAACTTTTACTGCTGCTACAGGTATTAACAAGGTTTGAAGCCCTAACACCGCATCAATGATGGACCGGCATTGGGACCTATCCTGAGCTACATCTCGTCAGTCTGGAATTTTTAGACGACCGAAGTCTATTGGGGGTGTCTTAGACAAAAATTTGGTTTGACAGACCGAATTTTTGATTGGGCGAATCCCCAATGTCTAAACGTATACATCAAGGTGGGTACAGGTCACAGTAAACAATGCAGTTAGAATGCAGAGTAATGCAGAGAATGTATTAAAGAATGCACTAAAGAATGTCGAGTAATGCAGAAACTTCATTATAGAATGCAGAAAATGCACTAAAGAATGCAAAATAATGCAGAGAATGCATCAAAGAATGTAGAGAGTGCATCAAAGAATGTAGAGAATGCATTAAATAATGCAGAGAAACGCATCAAGAAATGCAGGCGAATTCAGAGAATGCATTAAAAATGCAGAGTAAAGCAGATAATGCATTAAAGAATGCATTGCAATGCAGAGAATGCATGAAAGAATGCAGAGCAATGCAGAGAATGCATTAAAGAATTCTGGGAATGCAGTGATAATGCAGTTCCATTTAAAATTCGAAATGCATGTAATGCAAAAAGGTGATGCAATGTAATGCAAAATCAAAGGTACACCGAAATGCATAAGTGAGCAACCCCTCGGGCTCGAAATTATAAAAGCAACAAAAAAAGGTTTTCTCTCAAACATTTAAAAGTTTTTCAAACTATACTTTTAATCAATCAAATTAAAAATTTTTAAATTAAGAATCATCCTTCATCACTTTAACCGAATCCTTAGCGTCGTTACCTTCAACACCAAAAGTCTACCGAAAATCGTTTTCTGAAATCACCACGAATGACACTTCAAACATTGTAAAAACTACGAGAACCACTTCAAAGTTTTTATTCAATAGAAAATTGAAAACGATTTTTTTTCCTGGCCTCTCTCCTTTTTCTTTGAATGTCTCCCATTTTTTTTTTTTCTTCCGCAGGGTGTAAAGGAAGAAAAAAAAAACTGTGACTATTGGGCTATTTCGAAGTCTTCCTCTTTATATTTTTTTCCTTTTTTTTGCGAATCTTTTTTTTTTGCAAGGATGTGAGAGATCTTTTTATATAAATCAGAACGCGGAGAAGAAGGGAAAAATACGTATATATACCCTTTTACGGTTTTTATACGATTTCCCGAGCTATGAAAACGGGGCCTATCTTCACGACTTATCACCGGCATTAATTGTCGGAAGGAGGGAAAAGCATTCAAAAACGTCTCCTACTATTAACTCGGGTTAAAAGCGGCGGTTAAAACGAAAAAAGCAATTTACATAAGAGCGAAAGGAATGTAATAAAAATATTTCTTAGCAGTTGAAAACAGCCGTTTCATCCGACTTCACCGGGAAAAAGGATATCGTTATCCTCGTGTTATATTTATTAAAAAATAAATAAAAAATGGAAATCGCGAAACTCATGCTTTAGGTGACAGAAAATTTGAGGCACGAAGAGTTGCTAATATGTAAAGGAAGGCTTTAGCTTATGGATACCTTGAGCTGAATGAAAAATTGAAACTCAATTTTTTAAATCCTAAAAAATACTGAGAACACCGTTGAAATCCGGAAGCTCTGAAAGTTTTTTGTTTGTTGCTAATTTGTCGGCTATCGAGTTTGAACCTGGCACATCCAGGTTTAAACCGAATAAAAAATACTGGCCGGTTTCAATTTGACAATTTTAAGTTTATAGATCACATTTTCAAGTTCAAACTTGAAACCGTTATGCTAGAATTTGACTACATTAAGTGTGAACCTGACGTTTTCAAGTTTGAACTTAGCAAGCCAGGTTCGTACCTGTTATTACTGTCAAGTTCCAACCTGACATCGTCAAGTTTTAACCTGCCGTTGTCAAGTTGCAACTTGTCATTCTTAGCTTTCAACTTCGATATAAATGCTGGCGGGTTGAAACTTGAGGCCGAAATTTCACGTTAAAACATATTGCAGTAACATGTTAAGATCTGTTGCTCAACTTGTTGCAACGGTAGAAACATGTTGCGGAATATTGAAAAGTGAAAAATAAAAATGTAAATTAATTAGGATGGCGGGATTGGAACATTAACTAATCGGCGTTACATTAACTTCATTTATTGGTTGGGCAATAAATGAAGTTAATGTAACGCCGATTAGTTAATGTTTCAATCCCGCCATCCTAATTAATTCAAATACTGGAACGCCGCTTAACCGCAAAAATGTAAATGTTGAGTAACAAGTTGCTAACATGTTTCTATGATGCAACATGTTCCATCGTTATTGCATTTTTAACGGGATATGGATCTTTTTATAAGCAGGTGTAGCTGGTAGCTCGGTGTAGCTCAATAATATATACGTTCCAACTTTGAAAGTACCAAAATGGAACCTGAACGTAAAAAGAAAGAAAATTATAAGTGAGTAAATAATTAATTCTTTAATAATTTCAGTATATCGTTATGTTCCATCGTGTTTCCATGCTCCAACATGTTGCCAACGTGCTTCTATGCTGCAATATGTTCAGCAATATGTTTCTATGAAGCAACATGTTCCATCGTACTTCCATGCTGCAACATGTTGACAACGTGCTTTTATGTTGCAATATGTTCCGCAACGTGTTTCTATGAAGCAACCTGTTCTGCAACGTGTTTCTATGAAGCAAAATGTTCAGCAACGTGTTTCTATGAAGCAACATGTTCAGCAACATGTTCAGCAACAACATGTTCAGCAACGTGTTTCTATGAAGCAACTTGTTCAGCAACGCGTTTCTATGAAGCAACATGTTCCATCGTACTTCCATGCTGCAACAGATTGACAACATGCTTCTATGTTGCTTCATAGAAATACGTTGCTGAACATGTTGCAGCATAGAAGCATGTTGTCGATCTGTTGCAGCATGGAAGTACGACAAAACATGTTGCTTCATAGAAACACGTTGCTGAACAGGTTGCTTCATAAAAGCACGTTGTCAACATGTAGCAGTATTATGTTTCTATGATGCAACATATTCAGCAACCCGTTTCTTTGCTGCAACATGTTAAGCAACACGTTACCGTAACATCTTAATGCAACATGTTTTAGCGTGAAATTTCGGCCTGACAACTGATAAATTAGCAACAAACAATGAATCATCAGGACATCCATATTTAGATAATAAAAGGCCATAATATTCCCAGGGAGCAAAAACTTTGGGTGGACCATTTATTTTCTCGCACCCTATAAGCTCACCGAGCATGAGTTTCAAGTGCAAATATTTACGACGGTATAAGAATGCGTACTACTAACCAACCCTGCTTAAATCACTTTATTTAAGTAAAAGTGCTTTCATATATCACATTCCGGTGGCAAAACCGTAATCAGAAGTCACATTTGACATTTCATATCTCGCTCGCGGAACTAATTTTTGGGGAGGGGAACAGGGATATGGAAAATGTAACAACGGCATGAGGAAAGCATTCATCATAGCTAAAGCTTTATTAAGATTTCCAAACTCTGACTTTGAGGTTTGAGTTCATTAATTTTCGCAAGTTTCAACTCGGAAAGATCTTAATTCCTAACTCCGAAATTGAAAACTGGAAATCTGCATAAATGCAATACATCAGCAACTAAATTGATTGAATACCATCCGATTTTCGAATGGAAAATAGAACTAATTTCGAGAGAAAGGATTAAAGGAAAATAGCTCTTTCGAAATCTCATCAACATAACAAAATAACCGATCATGCAGACATTTTCATTCATGTGTGCAAACTAACATTTTTAATTTTTTTTCCCAAAAAAAAAAAAAAAAGAAAAAGAAAAATTATAGGGTGTCCCAAAATAATTTTTTTTTTTAAGTTTTTGACGATCAACAAATAGCGAAAAAAAAATAATTCAAAAATTTCCGAAAAAGAGGTCATTAATTAATTAAGTGAAATTAAAAAGTTACCTCCACGGTGTTTTAGCTCTTATTAGAAGCTAAAACAAAATAAAATAAAATAAAAATAACATAAAAAAAAAGACAAGAAAAGAAAAGAAAATCAGAACATAAGTCACGATTCTACTGCAACTTGATGACGTGTAAAGATGAAAAATAAAGAAATCCGATAAGGAGGAAAAAAAAAAAAAAAAAAAAAAAAAAAAAAAGAGTACAAAGTTTGTAAAATGATGAAATCGAACTCAAAAGCGCTCTTAGAAAGTTTTCCGACCCGATAATGTAATATCATTTTTGGAAAGTAGTAGGAAGAGGAAGAAAAAAAAAAAGGGGGAAGAGGAAGAAGAAGGAAAATGTCAACATTTGGAGTTGATGATGTTAGCGCCAAGGCAAAGGCAAAAAATCTTTTCCCTTAAATTTTTGGGTATTTCTGATATGCTACGTTTTTTTTCTTTCTTTTACGATTATCATAAATTTGATTTATACGCAAAAAATATTTGCGGGAGGAGACTTTCATAATTTTAGTTGATTCGACTCACCCAGAAAAAATGATGGTTAATGCGAATGTCAAAATGCCTAGTGACAAAACATTTTCTTAAAAATCTTGCGAAAACAATTAAAAAATATATATATATATTGTCAAGAAACAACCTGTCCATCCGTTATCATGAAGTTGTTTTTTTTGCTATGAAAAATTCCGATTTTGTTGCAAGACAAAACTTGTTCAAAACATTTTTCCTTCTTTGGGTGTGATCAATTTTTTAGCAGGAGTATGCAGTAGGGCGTCCCTTACTTTGGCGATTTTCGAATTTCAAATCGCTTACCCTCAGAAATGGATCTCCTTGGTGTACTGATAAACTTGAATTTTTTTTTCATTTTTTACTCGACAGGAAAGCGTGGCGACTTGAGCTTTAAGCTCCGAAAATTGCCATAAGAGAAAAAAATCGACAATATTTTTTTTCGCCAAAAAATGTGGTTTTTTATCGGAAATTTTCCGTACATCATGAATTTGAAGTCCGTTTTTTATATCTGATCCGATTTTTCAACTAAAGACCAAACTAAGAGTGAAACTAAGGACCTGCTATGTTTTGTCACTTTACCACGTTTTTTGTGCCATATTTTGGCTTTTACCTCAAAACCTGGACCAGATATAAAAAAACGGACTTTAGATTCATGATCTACGGAAAATTTCAGATAAGAAACCACATTCTTTCGCGAAAAAAAAAAAAAATTGTCGATTTTTTTTCTCTTATAGCAATTTTCGGAATTTTAAGCTCAAGTCTCCACGCTTTCCCGTCGAGTAAAAAATTAAAAAAAAAAAAAATTCGGGTTTATTAGTACCACAAGGAGAAACATTTTTGGGGGTAAGAGATATTGAAATTCGAAATTCAAAAATTGCCAAAATAAGGGACACCCTAGGATGAGCACAGTAAAAAATTTTATGTAAAAATTAAGGCTGCAAATTTACTATGGGATGTTGGACCAACATGTTGGTAAAACAAGTTGGACAAATGTGTTATATCGTCTTGTTGGAATCTTGGACGAACATGTTGTACCGATATGTTTGACAAACGAACGAATCGACTATTGCAGAATTTGCACCCCTACTCCGAAATTAGTGTGGAATGTTGGTCCAACAAGTTCGTCTAACAAGTTGGACCAACATAGAAAATTAGTGTGGAATGTTGGTCCAATAAGTTGGTACAACAAGTTGGTAGAACATGTTGGTCCAACATTCCATAGTGAATTTGCACCCTAACATACTTATGTTAAAATCGGTCTACATAATTTTTATGTTGTTTTTTGTTTATGTTTACCTTTTGAAAAAAACAACAGAAAAAAATTGTGTAGACCGATTTTAACATAATTACATAATACTCGGAGTATTTTTTACTGTGCAGTGTTCGTCGGAGATCAACCGACGTATCTTTACGGCTAATGTTGTTGGGGATAGACTGTTTCGACTGTTTATGAAAATCACGTCACAAGTTCGCACCGATGTCGGTTTATACTTGTGATCACATGACACTTCCACCAACAATCGCAATCGGGACAGACAACTTCCATCCTTATTTAGCTGACCTCCTACGCACGGGGTTATATGCTGCACCCTACACTTTTCCAGGTACCAGGAATTGCCTTACTTATCTGCGACATTCTTCCAGACCTTTCCTTACAATGCACACAACCAAACAAAATCGATTTGGGTTGGATATCTCCTCGACGTCTATTTCTTTCGAAAACGTGATAAACGCTTACCTGAAAATAAAAAAACAAAGAAAATCCATTAAACTTATGAATGTTTTAATTTAACTTTTTAACTTGCATTACACTAGAAAAAATTAATGTTTGGAAAAGCCGAGATGCTTTACAACGGAGACTATATATTTTAATGTTTTCAAATTCGACCCATAAAACACAGAAGTTTCTCTCTTCTAATGAAAAGTAGAGGGAGGAGGGGGTGCAAATTAGGGAGGAGCTCCGTAAGTTTTCTTTCCCAAGTACGACGATTACTAAAAGTCGGTTATCATCAAAAACCTGTTGCGTTTTGTTTCGAAAACTCGAAAGTTAAGTCGTTTATTTTCGAAAAGGAACGCAATCGGATTACCACGGTTTAACTATAGCCGGAAAAGATATGGAAAAGTTTTGCGAAATTCGTTGGAGAATTCTTTTGAAAACGATTTTAAAATTTTACATCGAGGAAGTGAAAATGGATAAAAAAAAAAAAAAAGGGAAAATTAGGAAGAAAGGTGGAGTATCCCCACCCGAGTGTTATGTTATACCTGAGATATTTGTACTGTGGAAGGGTGGGAAAATATCAAAAATTATTTTAAGTTGACATTACGGAGGTATATTGCCTGAAGTAAAACAGTGAATTTCATATTTAGCTACGCCCTGTCAATTTAAAGAGGTATGAATTGTAGGAATTTCACATATCAAATTAGGATACATGTGGTGAGGGTTTTTTAAAATATTACGTCAACACGTTGAGGTGGGGGGGGGGGGGGGAGGGGAGGGTCCGAATCAGCGATTTTCCTTCTAAGCTAAGTATTGCCGAAATAGGAGGCATGTTCAAAATTATGCTCACGTAATGTACTAGGATGACCAAAAAAAAAAAATAGATGTCTCCGATCTTTCGACCTTAAGGGGCAGTTCAAAAATTACGTAAGGATCTTAGGGGGAAAGGGGTCCAAATGGACCATCTTTGCCATAAGCTAAATATGTCGAAATGTCATATACTCGGGAAAAGGGGGAGGGGGCATAAATTTATGAAAAATCATGCTTACGTAGAAAAAAAAATTTCCACATTAAGCTCATGGCCATTAGGGTGTCTTTATTTTGCGAATTTTCGAATTTGATGTCGGGCCTGGTGGAATCTCGTTCTCCATGGGGCCCTAATATACTCTGAATTATTTCAGACTTTTTACTGAACGGGAAGGCTTGAGCTTTAAGTTCCGAAAATTCCCATAAGAGAAAAAAAGTCGACAATTTTTTTTTTGCGGAAAGACGTCGTTTCCTATTGGGAATTTGGTGTAGATCACGAATCTGAAGTCCGTTTTTTCATATCTGGTTTCGCTTTTGAGTTAGAGGCCAAAATATGAGCAAAACTTAGGACTTAGTGCGTTTTGTCACTTAACCAGGTTTTTTTGACACATTTTCTCCTTTAACTCAAAAGCCAAACCAGATATAAAAAAACGGACTTCAGATTCGTGATCTACGCAAAATTCCCGATAAGAAACGACGTTTTTCCGCAAAAAAAAAAAAAAAAAATTGTCGACTTTTATTCTCTTACCGGAATTTTCGGAACTTAAAGCTCAAGTCCACACGCCTTCCCGTTCAGTAAAAAATCTGAAAAAATTCAGGGTTTATTAGGGCTCCATAGAGAACGAGATTCCACCCGGTCCGACATCAAATTCAAAAATTCGCAAAATAAGGGGCACCCTAATGGCCATTATATAATTATTTCAAAAAAAAAAAAAAAAAAAATTAGTTTCTTGTGGCACTTTTTTCAAAAAATCCCCACAGTTACAAAAAACCAGATAAAAATTTGTTGTAGAAACCTGTTTGTGTTCTGTTCTAAGAACGGGGAATTCGGGAAGAAACAAAAACGTTCCGAAACTTTAATGATTTTGTTTGTTTATATTTTTCGGTCTGCTATTCTTTTCCATTTTTCAAATAGATCGAATCGTTTTATTATTTTATAAAACGGATATATTTATATTCTTATCAGGTTATGGACCCTCGCTAAATAAAACGGAATAGCAACACGTAAAAACGCTAAGTAAAAACGTAAAAGTAAAATCGTAAAAGTAAAAAACGTAAAAACGGGTAATTAAAAATGTCGGCGGAAAAAGTTAAGCTATCGGAATTCGGGACCGTGGAGAAATTAATGGATAAAGAGTCGTTCCCACTATGGAAATTTCAAGTTATAGTCTTTTTTAAATCTAATGGATTATATGACATCATAAAGGGTGATTCTAAGCTGGCGGATATGGCTGATGCTGAAAAGCGAAAGGAGTGGAACCAGAAGGATGCTAAGGCGCAGAAAATCATTTTAATTACAATAGGGAAAGTCGCTATGATGCACATCTTGAACCTAGAAACCTCAAAAGAAATGTTCGACAAGCTGTGTAGTGTTTATGAGCAAGACAAGGAACAGCAAAAGTGTAATTTAATGGAGCAATTTTTTAATACGAAATTTCAAACGGACATTGCAAATTTAGTTAGCTCACTTCAAAATCTTCAATTTAAGTTAAAGGGATTAAATCAAGACATCAATGACGACATGTTAATTTCCAAAATCCTGGCGGTTCTACCAGAGAAGTTTAAGCACTTTACCAGCGCATGGGAGTCGACGGCCAAAGCAGATAGAACTTTGTCAAATTTGACCTCACGTCTGTATGCTGAGGAAAATCGTCTAAAATTTGTGGAAAAAGTCGACGAAGCAGTAGCGTTTAAAACAACGGAAAAAGTATGTTTTGAATGTCAACGCCCTGGGCATATCGCAAAATTTTGCAAGAAAAAGAAGAATTGGTGGAATAAAAATCAAGATAAAGAAAATAAAAATGTTACGAAAGCATGTGGAATTTGTGGTAAAAATAATCACGGCGAGGAAGACTGTTTTTTCCGGAAAAGTAAAAACAACCGAAATGGCGGATACAGCGGATATAGAAATAAAAATTCGGGCGGTAACGGGAATAAAAACTTCGATAAAAAGGAAACCCAAACGTCTTTTCTAGCGACCGAATGTGAAATAGAAGAGGAATTAAAAAGTAAAACGGAAGAATCGACATGTGTAGCGGAAGATTCTACGGCATTTTTAGCAAACAATCGTAAAACTGAAACTGATTTTTATGTTGATTCGGGAACAACGTCGCATATGACGAATGATAAGTCGCAGTTAACAGATTTCGTTCCATGGACGTCGAATATTGCTGTTGCGAAAAAGGAGCAATCCATGAAGGCTGTTGGATCCGGAAACTTAATGGGCGTCGAGTGCAATTTGAAAAATGTGCGTTTCGTCCCAGAATTGTCCAGCAATTTACTGTCCGTGAATAAAATTACGGAAGAGGATGGGGAAGTCACATTCACCAAACGTGAAGTTGTTATTTCGCAGTATGGAAAAGAAGTTTTGAGAGGTAAAAAGTGTGAAAATGGGTTATATGCTGTAAAAATCAAAGGAGCGGAATGTACTACGGAAAGCGCACTGTTAACGAAAACCGAAGTAAGAACTGTACTGGATTGGCACAAGAAACTCGGGCACATTGGATTAACGAATTTGAAAAAGCTGTGCGACATGAGTGATGGGATGAATCTAAAATTTGGAGAAGTGGACTTCAAATGCGATATTTGTCTAAAAGCCAAGCAGACAAGATTTCCATTTAACAAGGAAAGGAAGAGAGCTACCAGACCACTGGAGATTATTCACAGCGATGTGGAAGGACCGATCAGCCCACCGACTTGGAATGGAAAGCGTTTCATAGTAACGTTTATGGATGACTACACCCACTACACCGAAGTTTATTTGGTTGAACATAAGAGTGAAGTTGAAAATGTTATTAAAAACTATATAATTAGGGTTAAAAATATAAAAGGATTGAAAGTGTCAAAATTTAGATGCGACAACGGTGGTGAATATATTGGGAAGTCACTTCAACAATGGTTTCAAAGCAAAGGAATTGAAACTGATTATACGATTCCTCATACGCCTCAACTGAATGGAAAATCGGAAAGATTAAACCGAAGCGTTTTAAACAAGACTAGAGCACTGATGTTTCAAGCGCAATTACCGAAGGAAATGTGGGGTGAAGCAGTCAAAACCGCTGCTTATTTATTAAATCGAAGTCCGACTGAAGCTACTCCAGGGAAAACTCCAATCGAAAACTGGACAGGAAGAAAACCTGATCTATCGAGATTACAAATTTTTGGAACCGATGCTTATGCGAAAGTATTGGGATATTTGAAGAAACTAGATGTGAGAAGTAAAAGATTTATTTTTGTGGGATATGGTACAAATGGGTATCGTTTATGGGATCCGGAGAGAAGACGAATTATCAGAAGTCGAGATGTCGTTTTTAGAAATTTTTTGGAAAACGGAGAAGTAAAAGCTGAAGATGAAAAAGAGGTCGATATCCTTGAAGCCTTATTTGAAGACGACGAAGAGGAAGTTCTTAAATCAGACGTAATCGGAAACAATGGAAACGAAGTTGAAAGTCAAGAAGAGAACTCAGACGATTCAGATGATCCAGATGATCAGACATCTGATAGTGAGCAAGTATTCGAAGATGTTAGTTCATCTCCTCAGACATCACCACGACCGTCAACGAGTTCAGCACCAATTACTGAATCTAGACCTAAGAGAGAAACGAAATTACCTCAGAAATTTCAAGATTTTGCGATGCTGACGTATAAACAAGCCATCAGTGGACCTGAGAAAGAAAAGTGGCAAGCTGCAATTAAAGACGAAATGGATTCACTGGAGAAAAATGGAGTCTGGAAATTGGTGGACAAAGAGGAGGCAAAGGGCAAGAAAATTCTCACAAGCAAGTGGATTTTCCGCGTAAAGGACGATGGTCGTTATAAAGCTAGATTGGTTGCCAGAGGTTTCGAGCAAGAGGGAGGGATTGATTATGAGGAAACCTACAGCCCAGTCGTAAATATGCCCTCTCTTCGTGCGTTGTTTTCTTTAGCGGCAAAACCGCAAATGAAAATAAAAACTTTCGATGTCAAGACAGCTTTTCTATATGGAAAACTCGAAGAAGAAGTGTATATGAAGGTACCAAATGGTTATGAAGCCAAGGACAAAGTTTTACGCTTGGAAAAAGCACTGTATGGATTGAAGCAAGCTCCGCTTCAATGGAACAAGAGGTTCACAAATGCATTAAAAAGAAGAGGAGTAATACAGTTGAATACTGATCAATGCATTTTTGTAAATAAGGATCTAACGATGATTTTAGCAATTTATGTAGATGATGGTTTCTTAATTGGATTAAACGAAGATGAAATGAATTCTTTGTTACGGATGCTGCAGGATGAATTTGAAATAACGATAAACCATAATCCGGACAGTTATTTGGGAATGTCATTTGAGAAGAAAAACGGCAAAATCATTCTCCATCAACGAGATTATATTAAAACTCTCCTGGAAGAATGCAAAATAGAAAATGGAAAATTTCAGCCTACTCCGATGATCAAGAATAATAATAAGAATGATAATCAAGTAGTGGAATATAAATTCAACTATCGAACACTAGTTGGAAAATTGTTGTATTTAGCAAACAGATCGAGACCTGACATCATGTATGCCGTATCATTTTTAAGTCGTCACTTAGAAAATCCAACAAAGCACGATATCGATACTGTAAACAGATTACTGAAGTATTTAAACGGAACGATGGACAAAGAAATTCAGTATGATGGAAATGTTGATTTTAAGAAAATTACAGCATTTTGTGACGCGGACTATGCGAATGACGAGGAAACAAGAAAAAGCACCAGTGGTTTTGTCATTTTATATGGAGGACCAATCTTATGGGCGTCTCGAAAGCAAGCCTTAGTAGCAACATCTACATGCGAAGCTGAACATATCGCCGCAGCTGATTGCGTAAAAGAGTTACTTTATTTGAAAGCATTATTAGAAGAACTCCATGGCTGTCCAATAGAATGCGAACTCAACATAGATAACCAGAGTACCATAAAAATCATAAAATGCAAGACTTTCAACAAAAGAAGCAAGCACATCGATGTGAGGTATCATTTTATCAACGAGAAGATAAAAGAAAACCAAGTAAAAATTAAGTACTGCCCTACGGATCAAAACACTGCGGATATTTTTACGAAGCCACTAGGAAAAATCAAATTTAGAGAACTACGGGAAAGTTTAGTGTGTTAGTGTAAGTAAAAAAAAAAAAAAAAAAAAAAAAAAAAAAAAAAAAAAAAAAAAAAAAAAAAAAAAAGGAGGTTATGTTGTAGAAACCTGTTTGTGTTCTGTTCTAAGAACGGGGAATTCGGGAAGAAACAAAAACGTTCCGAAACTTTAATGATTTTGTTTGTTTATATTTTTCGGTCTGCTATTCTTTTCCATTTTTCAAATAGATCGAATCGTTTTATTATTTTATAAAACGGATATATTTATATTCTTATCAAAATTTGCTACTTTTAGGGTGAAGTTCCCAGCAAAAAACTTTTGAAAAAAAATTGTTGGTTCCCAGCAAACTGAATTCATATATTTAAAAAAATCCTATGTTTAGCTTATGAGAATATTTCTGTATCCCCCTAAATCGATTTCGTGTGTGATTCATATACCAAATCGATTTTAAAGATCTGAGGAAATACGACCTAGTGGGGCGAGAAAGACCAAATATGTCAAAAAACGGAAAGCCTTCTACTAAGAAACACCATAAGACTTTAAAATATTGGAATATATTAGTGGAACCAAAATTGATCTCAGAATGAGCACCGAACTTCAGTCGTTTTCTATTAACGACCTATGGCCTTTTTCGCCGTATAAGGTCTAGGTGAAAAAATAAAATAATATGGCCGACCGTTTGCACCGATGAATTTGCACCTTATGATTAAAAATTGAATTTGGCCAAAAAAAGTATTTTTTTTGCGTAAGTCAAGAATCTGGGCTCCACTTTTTTTTTATTTGGCCCGGTTTTCGAGCTGGAGCCAAAAATCAGGACTTGTCATGTTTTGTCACTTTACGCGGATTTTTTGCTAGTTTTTTGGCTCCAAAAAAATCAGGAAGCTGAAAAAAATTGTGAATCATATGCGAACCGATTCCGGGGGTGAATTCATTCCTATTCGAAAAATAAGGGACACCCTAATTACCCAAACTGATACATTCACGGAAAAAAAAAAATTTTGAATCGAAATAGCAACGTTGATTTTTATTACAGGCAAGACCTCCCAGTGCATCCCCTCGACCAAAATCTTGAAAATACATCAAAACTTCTCCATTTCATTTCTTTCCTTTTTCTATTTCAAAGAAGAAAAAAGTCTTGGAAAAATTAACAGAACCCTAGTACCTAGGGAATTTTCGACTTACAGAAGTCGATCACGACTGACTCCATCAAATACCAATCTGTTAACTTTCAAAACAAAAGGGCAACCTTCTCCTACTTTTTTTTTTTTTTTTTTTTTTTTTTTTTGACATTTCATCCAGTGGAAATAGACGTTCGATTTTAAAATAAAATCAGGTGTCAGACGATTCCCTATAATTTCACTAATAGCCTCTCAAGGGGAGGAAGAAAAAAAAATAGAAAATGAAACGGCGTGACGCCTCAAAATACTCGTGATGATCCTTCCGTAGGGGTTTTTTTTTCTTAAACCCCTTCTTGGGTGGTCCCCTCTAATGGGTCTCAACTCTCTTCATTAACTTTTTACACCGTCCCGGTAACGTAAGGAAAAATATTTAAAATTAATCAAAACAGGTGAGTAGGAAGTTGCTTCGTAAAAAAATAAAAAAAAAATTCTGGCAAAATGAGCCATACGGTACTTGAAACGGGAGCGGAAATAAATAACAAAAAAAAAAAAAAGATTATTCAACATTTAGTGCGCATTAACCTTTCAACAACAAATTTGGAAGTATTCAATTACCTTACCTACTCGACACCCACTATTAATAATATCGATTTTTTTTTTTTATTCACGTCGACACGAAACGTGATTGATGATTCGACTTTGACGACGCATCAATCTTTTTTAACCGATTACTACTGTTTTGTTATATCTAAAGTCTCCCTTTGTTTCTGGAGAAAAAAAAAACAAAAACAATTTTCTCTTTCTCCCCGAAAATCATAATAATGGATACGCAAGGAAATTAAAATGGATGGGGGGAAACGGGAAAATGTTTAGCATGCGACTAACGACGTTATTTAGTTATTTCGTACAAAGTTTAAAGTTAACTTTGACGTCAAAGCAGATGTGCGTAAGTGATTTAAGTTTTACGGCGGAGCAGTTAGAAATGATAATAACAATATAATAATCACGAGAAAACAAAAATCAATATCTAAAAAAAAAAAAAAAATTGCATTTTGGATGATGTCGCGGAAGGATGATTCTCCGGATAAAAAAAAACGGTAGACGTATTTCTTTTTTTCTTTTTTTTCCCTTTTTTTCCCCCTTCTAAATTGAAAAATGAAAGTAATATTTTTACAATTTTTTTTTCCGAAACGCCGTTACTTTTTTTTTGCATTCTACCCTCGAAAAAAAAAAAAAAAAAAAAAAAACTGTTATTTCAACGCAGATAATAATTTTCTCGTTGCAGATTTTCCGTCGATGAAACTCAAGCTTGGATTGGAACAGAGGGTGAGATATAATAATGATATTTTTTTTTTTCGAACTGGTAGATGGAATTGGATTTTGAGTGATTGAAAATTATAGGAAACAGTGTTTGGATGGAATTACCGATAACAAAAGAACAATGTATGTGCTATTATCAGATATTGTTTGCCAGTTACATCGAGTGCATTTTAAAACCATTTATCATAAAATTAAATGAAAAAAAAAAATGCGAGGGCGTAGAGTCGTTCAAAGATAAACCGTCGCTGCTTTAAAGTGCCCTGAAAATTGATACTGCAATTCTGAGGAGGAAGGAACGTTGTTTGGATGAGATAACGTCAAGGGGAAAAAAGTGTAGGAATTAGGAAAGTCTCGAAAGGTTATGTTATTTGTGAGTTGCTATAGTTACAATTTTAATCCAACAGACTGTTTTTAAGAGTTGTGTAATTTGCAAATGATCACAGTTACTTGGAGCCCATTATCTACTAGTTATTACAGCGGCTGAGCCTAGAGATACTGATGATTGTGATGCTGACACTATCAGGGTTTAACAACTGATAGCAATGAAAATTTTCAGATTGTTTGGAAAGTCCGCTTCATTCAGGTTAGTTCCTAGTGGAATCCACTATTGAGATTTTTTTTATACTTAAATAAAAAGATCCTTTTTAAAAAACGAATATAAAAAATGTTATAATCAAAACGAGAGTGAAAATCAGAAGACAAAATAAACAATATCAAAACAAAGTCGAAACGTTCGAAACGTTCTGTTCTTTTTAGAACAAGTAACAAGTACACTTTAACACTACTTTTACTTTTCTTTTTTTCTTTTTCTTGATTTCATTCTTCCCAATCCTATGCGTGAGCATAAATCTTGAAATGTAGCTCTCGGTAATGGTTTCGTGAATAAGTCCGCCAGCTGGTCTTTGGTTCCAACGTTTTCAACATCGAGTTTCTTCTCTCCATAATAATACTGGATAAACTTATAACGAACATCAATGTGTTTTGTCCTTTGATTTAGCGTAGGATCCTTTATCAACCCAATAGCGTCCTGATTGTCGATTTTCAGAACAGGTATTGACTTAACGTCGGTCAACTCCTTGTAGAGTCTCGTAAGCCAGATTACTTCCGTTGTTGCATCTGAGGCTGCTACGAATTCTGCTTCCATCGTTGATTTCGTTACACATTGCTGTCTGACACTTCTCCAAACTATTGGTCCACCAGCATACATTAGTAAAATTCCTGACGTTGATTTCCTTGTGGGTTTGTCGCCCGCAAAATCTGAGTCACTGTAGCATTCTAGCAATCCTTGCTTATAATTGTTTTTGTACAATATACCATAGTCCCTTGTTCCATTTAAGTATTGTAGCACTCTTTTAACAAGCGCCCAATGTTCCTTAAGCGGTTTGCTGAGAAATCGCGATAAGAATCCAGTCACGAAGGATATATCTGGTCGTGTGACCATTGCTAAAAATAACAGCGATCCAACTGCTTCTCTGTATGGTACATTTCTTCTAATACTTCCCCTACTTTTTGTCCGGTTTGTTCGAACGGAGTAGAAACAGGATTAGAAGAGTCCATTCGAAATCGTTTTAACACTTTCTCGCAATATGCTTTTTGATTGACGAAAATGGAGCCATCTACAGATCTATGAATTTCCAAACCTAAGTAAGTATCAGCTTCCCCTACTTTAACTTCAAACTCATGTCTAAGTTTCGCAAGAAATCCATCCAAAATAGCTTTATTCCTTACTGCCATTAAACCATCATCAACAAAAAGAGCTAAGATTAAGGACCTATCTTCTTAAAAAATATACACGGATCTTCCTTGCTTTGCTCCATGCCTATTTCCAAAAGAAATTCCTTAAACCGTTTATGCCAACACCTAGGGGCCTGTTTTAAACCATAAAGACTACGCTTTAATTTCCAAACTCTTTTACTCCCATCATTAAACCCCACGGGTTGTCTCATATAAATGTCTTCATCCAGCTTCCCATACAAGAACGCTGTTTTGACATCAAATTTCTTTAACTTTAGATTCTCATTGGCTGCTAAACTTAACAAGACCCTAACAGAATCCCACCTAACAACAGGACTAAAAGTTTCAAAATAATCAATATCTTTTTCCTGAAGATACCCCTTTACAACTATTCTCGCCTTAAATCGTTCAATTGATCCATCAGGATGACGTTTCACCTTAAAAACCCACTTATTTCTAAGTACCTTCCGTCCTTTCGGTAAACTTACTAAATCATACACGTCATTGTGCTTCAACGAATCTAATTCCTCTTGCATAGCTTGCTTCCATTTTCCTGAGTCAACAGAAGACACGGCTTCCTTGAAATTCATCGGTTCCGATTCAGATCCTTGTTCATTTACCATTAAAACATAATCGTCGTATTTCCAAGGTTTTTGAATAGTACTCCTATCTCTAAGATTTATACGTGAAGTTTCCTCTGTCCGATTGACACCGTCGTGAGAAGGCTCCCCTGGCTCTGGATTGAGATTGTCAACGACTGCTGCGTTTTCTGTCTCTTCCGCCATATATTGAGACTCTTCCGCTTCTTCAGATTCCTGACTGCTTAAATACTGATCATCGAAAGATAAATCAATTGCACTTTCTTGTCTACGAAGATCATCCTGTACATCCGGCATATCCTGTACATCCTGCACATCCTGAACATCCTGTACTGAGCGATTTTCACATCCTTCGAAGAAAGGTACCAAGGCTATGTCACTTTCATCAGTTTTGACTACTGGGACACAAGTACTTTCTTGTACTACTTCGTTGTCGAACTTCACATCCCTCGAGATGACGACTTCATTCTTTTCTGGAATATAAATTCTATAACCGTCTTGATCGCCACAATAACCTACCAAAAATCCTTTCATGGCTTTCTTATGAAACTTCTTTCTCTTCTGCTTAGGTATGTGAACGAAGCACTTGGTTCCAAAAATCTTCAAATGGTTAATTTTCGGACTTTTGTCAAACCATAATTCGTATGGAGATTTACCTTGAACTGACGTCGGACCAGTACGGTTGATTACATACGCTGCGGTATTAATCGCTTCAGCCCATAACTTTTCCGGAATATCAGAACAAGAATGCAAATAAGTCCTTGCAGCTTCAACTAAAATTCGGTTTTCCCGTTCAGCAGCACCGTTTTGTTCTGGCGTATACGGCATTGACATCCTATGACGCAATCCAGCTTCTTCTGCGATTTTCGTAACTTCGCCATTATCGAATTCACCTCCTCCATCGGTTAGAAGCTCTTTTACCACATGTCCTTGAGTCTTGACCTCAGCTAAAAATACTTTAAGTTTTCCTGAAACTTCTGACTTTTCTTTCAGAAAATATACAGATCTGTATTTAGTGTAGTCATCTTTAAAAACTACGAAATACCGTTTCCCTCCTAAAGAATTTTCCGGCATAGGTCCACAGACATCCGCATTTATCAGCTCACCCGGTTTGGTTGGTCTGCCTTTCCTCTTTCCGAATTTAAGTCTATGCATTTTTCCGTACATGCATGCTTCACATATACTGTCATCCATCTTTACTTCTATTCCATGATTCCTCAAAAATTCACATACATAACGCTTATTTTGATGCGCAAATCTTTCGTGCCAAACTTGAAGTTCACTTTTCTTATGACTCGTAACAGCGGCACAAATATTAGGCTTGCACAAGCGTACTTGCAATTCATAAGCCCCATTTGATTGACGAAGTCCAACTGCTATAACTTCCCCAGTTGTCATTCTGAACTCGCATCTTTTCTTGTCCGCAAATTCCAACAGACCATTGTCCAATGCTCTACCAGTAGAAAAAAGATTACATTCAACTGTAGGAGCAAATCGAACATTGTTGAAACATCCTGCTCGCCATACACCATTAACCAGCAGCTCAACGTTGATTTTCCCTTCACCATAGGAGTATATTGGTCTTCCGTCGCCTAAGCGATGATTCTTCGGGACTACAAACGGAGTATATTCTGCAAAATAATCAGAACGTTTAACGAAATGTGAATCTGTGAATCTTTCGTATAACTAAATAATTTACAATATAAAGAATCTAATCGCCTTTCATTCTTCTGCTCAAAAATGCTCACGAGCTTATCCCACATCTCCTTTCCGGACTTACATGTTAGCAAATGGCACTTAACCTCAGTTTTGACGGTACATCCAATTATTTGCTTCACGATTGAATCAGCGTCTTCATATTCTTTTACCTTCTTCTCATATTCCTTTTTTTCATCCGCCGACGCACCCGCTGCAAGAGCTCCAGGTTCCTTTAACGATCCATCTATAATCTTCGTACCTTTATTCAACGGCGTTATAAGAAGAGAAACATCAAATTTCCACGTTGACCAATTTTCTTCTCCTTTTAACTTATCGACCGCGTTCAAGGCATTCAGTTTTTCCATTACAGATCCGTTTCACGTACGACTTTCCAGACAAAAAATTCCAAAAAATAAATCCGGTAAAAAATATTTCCGTTCTTTTAAAATTGTAAAAATATTCAATTATTTATATTCTGGGCTCCATAACCTATTGAGATTTTTTTTATACTTAAATAAAAAGATCCTTTTTAAAAAACGAATATAAAAAATGTTATAATCAAAACGAGAGTGAAAATCAGAAGACAAAATAAACAATATCAAAACAAAGTCGAAACGTTCGAAACGTTCTGTTCTTTTTAGAACAAGTAACAAGTACACTTTAACATCCACCAGGGGGCGTGACAAAATAATTTCGTAGGGCTGTCATCATAGCTACTTTCCCAAATAGAGATTTCTCCGGGGAATTCCAGGTTCCCGGTTTTTTTTCCCAAAAATTTCCCGGGAAATTTTTTTCTAGCATTTTCGAGAATTCCCGATTCCCGGGATCAACATTTTTTCCCGGGAACGGGAATAATCGGAAATTTCCCAATTTTTCTGGAATCCAGTTGCCCGGGAATGAAATTTTTCTTATTTTCGAGAATTCCCGATTCCCGAGATCGACATTTTTTTCCGGGAACAGGAATAATCGGAAAATAATCAACTTTTTGACTATTTATCACATAAAATTTTCAATAACTCAGAAAAAAATCATAAAAATCAAAAAATTGTTTTCCCATAATTTTTTTTTTTTTTTTTTTTTTTTTTTTTTTTTTTTTTTTTTTTTTTGTCTAAAGCGTGCCTTTTAAGCTACATGGAAAAATATAATTCGACATGGGTTCCGCTTATTTTCCGAACTTAAAACCCAAAAATGCAAAAATCAGGGTTATTTCGGTTTTCTTTTTTATTTCGTCTTCTAAAAAAAATTCCCAGCCTTCCCAGGATTTTTTGATCGTGAGAAATGAAAAAGCTAGCCAAAGCGGAAATTCCCTTTCCCGGGATTGATATTTTATCGAAAACGGGAGTTCCCGATTCCCGGGAGTGGAAATATGTCGGGAATTTGCAATCTCGATTCCCAAACTCACTTCCTATCATAATGGAATTCTCCCCATAAGCCAAGCATGGGAGGAAAAATCTTAACGAGCTAAACATGGCGGCTTGTTACCTTTAACTTTAATTATTTTACATTATACATGTATTTCAAGTAATTATTTATACAATAACATTGCGAATTTAATTTCAGTTCCATTCATTAATAATAGAAATTTTAAAAAACTGCCCCATTAGCTAAACATAGGAACCATTTTGTCGGACCAGAAATTCCGAATTTGAATTGTTTTAAATCATATACAATAGGGTGGTTCTTATTTTGCGAAGTTTGGATTTTCAGAAATGCCACCCCCTAACTTCTTTATTTAAATGAGATAATTTTCCTGAATTTTTTCAAATGTTTTACTCCCGCCTCACCGAGCTTTTAGTTTGAAAAAATCCCATAAGTTTGTAAAAACAAATCCCTCGTTTCCTATCAGAAATTTTGCGTAGATTTCAAATCTGAAAATAGTTTTATTGTGTCTGGTCCGGTTTTTGAGCAAGAAGCCAAAATAAGAAAAAAAAGTCGAGAAAAGAGACGAAAACACTAAGTCCAGTTTTCATTGCTATTTGGCTTTTATCTCATAAACCGGACCAAATAAAAAAAAAACTGTTTTCAGATTCGAAATCTATGCAAAATTTCCGATAAAAAAACAAGGGTTTTTTTACAAAAAAAAAAAAAAAAAAAAATTAATAATTTTTTTGGTGCTTATGGGATTTTTCCGAACTAAAAGCTCGGTGAGGCACGCTTTCCCGTCGAGTAAAAAATTTCAAAAATTCAGGGAGGCTTACCTCATTCAAATAAAAAAAGTTAGGGGTGGCACCTCTGAAAATCCCAATTTCGGAAAAAAAGAACTACCCAAATATAAAATCTCATTTGTGCCAGTTCTACAAACTATGATCGGAGATAAATAGTTTTGACCGTTTTTAAAAATAACCACATGTTCACCAGCTCATGTCACATGACTTTTAAAAAAAGTCAAAACACTCTAACTCCAATCACATTTCCGATAAGAGTTACGTCAGCCGACTTCCGGCTCACGGAACTTATTAATTTAACCTCTCTCAAAATGTCAGCTAGGCCACATCGGGCCAGACAACAAGTTGTGACAGGAATCGAAAATCCATCAGGTACATTTCCCACTGGGGCGCATACTTATGCAGCAGGTATGAACTTGTTGCGGAGGGGGGGATTATTTGACTCCCGACATGGAAAGCTACGTAATTTTTGAAATCCTCTGTCATTGTACACAAAACTCATCTCTCTTTGACTTTATTTTGACTAAATTCATCCTCCCCGTTTTATCATGATTAATAACGATAATACTTTTAATTAAAAATTCTTTACTCCATTTTACATCCGGATTAAAACAAACGCCATATGATTTATTTCGAATTCGAACTGTTTTATCATTTTACAATCCGACGTCATCCATTTTCTTCATCTTCTCAATTATTATACACGCAAAACGGAGCATATTTTAAAACGTTTCTTGTTGTTGCTCCCGGGAAAGTTTAGTATAAAATCGTTTCCTCCGAAAACTTCACGGGGGGGCAAAAGAGAAAATTCTCCGCGGAACAATCAAAATCCGGGGATAGCCTCCCGGAGGTTCGTCAAGAGACCAATCGAGAAGTGTATGTGAACATGACGCTCGGGTGTTGACAAATAAGCCCGGCCTCATTTCGAGAAGAGGTTGATTATATTAAATAGAATCGTTTTCGGTTTAAAACGAGCCTCTTGTGGGTACAACTTGACGTTAAATGGAGCCCCTAACGACTCTTTGAATAGCATGCGGTACACTTTTGCCGGTGCTTAAAACGGCGCTGGACTTAAAAACACATAACAGTTTACTTATTTAAATTTTTTTTTTGAAACGTTTCCCAGTTTTTTTTTTTTTTTTTTTTTTTTAACTTTGTCTCCCCTCCTCGAACATTAAAATACGTTGAATATTCATCTTTTCCCTTTTTGATATTAATTCATGTTATAGGAGATAAAACGATTCTGGTATTGACTTGTCCTGATTCCAAGCCAAACCTCCAACGAGGGAATAGGAGAAGGTGTCGGGACTGCTTTGCATAATGGATTTTCATCGAAATTTGAATATAAATAAGGAGAATTGTTTTCCAATAATTTTCGTTGTACCAAAAATAACCAGACGGGTCCGAGGGGAGGGAGGAACCGAGAGTCTTGATCACTGAATCAATTTGAAAAAAAAAATCCACTTTTTTACTTCGGCATCTCAAAATGGCCGAAGTATTGGTTTTGTTAGCGTCGTTATTTGCCAGAATTTACATTTCATATTTAAAAAACACGAACCTAATAAAATTTTTGAAGCATTGGACCTTTTAAACCTCAACTTAATGAGTTTATCTTTCGATTTAAATGCTCGTTCAGTCTTGCAAAAAATTATTTCAATGTTTTTAGAGGCGAAACAAATCG
Organism: Liposcelis bostrychophila; assembly: GCA_037577465.1. Taxonomy (NCBI): domain Eukaryota; kingdom Metazoa; phylum Arthropoda; class Insecta; order Psocodea; family Liposcelididae; genus Liposcelis; species Liposcelis bostrychophila. The sequence goes on along the minus strand of CM075211.1, from coordinate 16,719,867 downwards.
ACATCCCACGCCGTACATGTCGTGTGCGGCATACCGTCTTCACGCAATGTCTTTTCACATCAAAATTTGGCTTAAAAGTTGACATTTGGGTTAAGGATGTGCAAGACGTTTACCCCGACGAAAAAGACCCTCCCTATCCAAAGATATTTAAGTTTTTATTTTTCTCCATATACCACTACGGAACATCAGATATTTGTCCGCCATTTTGAAATTAAAAAGTAAACAAAGCCGTTAGCTAGCACCGATTTAATTCACCGTTATCGGTTATGTTATGTTATGTTATGTTTTTGTTATGACTTAAAATAAACGATTCGCATCATATTCAGAATGTGAATGTGAATTAATTACGAATTTTCAAAAAAATGATGGCATTTTTTCAGTAAATACAATGATGTGTCAAGATTAGGTTAGGTGTGATCTGTAAGTAAGTAAATTATTTTCTCAGGGTTCAACTCCACACAAAACTTTTAATGCTCCATATAAAACCTGCTTCGCTGTAAAATCATTAATTATGTTTTATTTTCAAATAGAAAATCATTCAAGTGTTAATATTTGTATGCTTACAAAAAAATCATGTTTTTACATCTAATGCCTTAAAACAATTTTTTTTTAATCTTGTTATTTTTATTTTTAAAAATTGATTCAAATCGTTTCAGCAGGCCAAAATTTCAGTGGTTTGTTTAGAACTTAAGTGCTTCCCAAAATCATTAGATTCCTTCTTTAACCAAAGTGTAAGAAGTCAAATTTTCACCATTTACCAATAACGTAAAGCTTTCAAGTCTACACTTTCATGTATAGTTTCTGATCCTTACCGAAACCATTATGTTTCCAATCTTAGGCAGGAATACAAGAAAACAAATCAGACCTTCTTTCTTAGAAACAAAAAGATTTTAAATGTATATCTGGTTCTTTATCTGTGAATCTTTACCAAATCATTAATGTTTCTTCTAAAACTGAAGTATTAATTTAAAAAAAAAAAAAAAAAAACAATCAGCCCTCTTTTGTTAACCAAAACAAAGCTTTTAAATCCATTCTAATGTGTGATGTCTGATGTCCTATTGCAACCAAAATCTTAATTTCTTAGCCCTTACACAACAAAAACATATCAATCCCCATTGAATCTTCACCGCTTATCAGAATCATCACTCTCACCTCTTCGACTACTCAAAAGTTTTATTTCTTTATTGAACCTTCACCGCTTATGAGAATTATCACTCTTCACCTCTTCAACTATTCAAAAAATTAAATTCCTTATTGAACCTTTATTGCTTATCAGATTCATCACTCTTATCTGTTCGACTAGTCAAAAGTTTTATTCTGCATTGAACCTTCACCGCTTATCAGAATTATCACTCTCACCTCTTCGACTACTCAAAAGTTTTATTTCTTTATTAAACCTTCACCGCTTATGAGAATCATTTCTTTTCTCCTCTTCAACTATTCCAAAAATTAAATTCCTTTTTGAACCTTCACCGCTTATCAGAATTATTACTCTTACCTGTTTGACTAGTCAAAAGTTTTGATTCTCTATTGAACCTTCACTGCTTAGAATAATTATAATTATATAATTATTCTAAAAGCAAATTTAATGCTTGGAAGAGTTATGACTTACAGATCTTGTAATTAAAAATTGAACTGTAATTTCATTCTCTAAAGCTCAACACCCTTTTTTTTTTTTTGCAGTTTATGTTTTACTGCAATATAAAATATTATTTTCAAAACTTAGTTTGATCATACTTGCTTGATATCTTGATTTTTCTGATTTCTTAATTCTTCAAGCAACTATTATTATTATTATTATAATTTTTTTTTTTTTTAACTTCATATTTTGTTTAATGATGTCCCACCATTATTTTCAACTGATTAATTAATTGCTAAGCCATTATTAGTCATAAAGAAATTTTAAAATTATTACATTTTTCCTTTTAGAATATTTTGAGATGCCGGCATTCTTAAGCCATTTAAATAGATAGCCGGCTTGAACAGAATGAACTTACTATATGTTCCCGTGCATTTGGAAGCCCGAAGGGCGGTCCTTGACTCACCCGAACTAGCCGGACTGTGCTTACTCGGACTGTGATACCCGGACTGTGCTTACCCGGACTAGGCCTACACGGACTGTCCTTACTCGGACTGTAATACCCGGACTGTGCTTACCCTGACTAGGCGTACCCGGACTGAGCCCAACCGAACTGTGCTTACCCGGAATATGTCTACACGGTCTGTGCTTACTCGGACTGTGCTTACCCGGACTAGGTCTACACGGACTGTGATACCCGGACTGTGCTTACCCGGACTGAGCCCAAACGGACTGTGCTTAACCGGAATATGCCTACACGGACTGTGCTTACTCGGACTGTGCTTACCCGGACTGTACCTCCCCGGACTGATCCCACACGAACTGAGCCCACTCGGACTGAGCACACCCGGACTGTGCTTACCCGGAATATGCCTACACGGACTGTGCTTACTCGGACTGTGCTTACCCGGACTGTACCTCCCCGGACTGATCCCACACGAACTGAGCCCACTCGGACTGAGCACACCCGGACTGTGCTTACCCGGAATATGCCTACACGGACTGTGCTTACTCGGACTGTGCTTACCCGGACTGGGCCTCCCCGGACTGATCCCACACGAACTGAGCCCACTCGGACTGAGCACACCAGGACTCTGCTTACCCGGACTTGGCCTACCGGGACTGTGCCTACCCGGACTGTGCTTACCCGGAATATGCCTACACGAACTGTGCTTACTCGGACTGTGATACCCGTACTGAGCCCACCCGGACTATGCCTACACGGACTGCGCTTACCCGGACTATGCTTACCCGGACTAGGCCTACCCGGATTGAGCCCACCCGGACTGTGCTTACCCGGAATATGCCTACACGGACTGTGCTTACTAGGACTGTGCTTACTAGGACTGTGCTTACTCGGACTGTGATACCCGGGCTGTGCTTATCCGGACTAGGCCTACCCGGACTGTGCTTACCCGGACTAGGCCTACCCGGACTGAGCCCAACCGAACTGTGCTTACCCGGAATATGTCTACACGGACTGTGCTTACTCCGACTGTGCTTACCCGGACTGAGCTCAACCGGACTGTGCTTACCCGGAATATGCCTACACGAACTGCGCTTACCCGGACTATGCCTACACGGACTGCGCTTATCCAAACTACGCCTACACGGACCGTGCTTACTCGGACTGTGCTTACCCGGACTGGGCCAGCCCGGACTGAGCCCACCCGGCTTGTGCCCACCCGTACTGGGTCCACCTGGGCTGGCCTACTCGGCCTACTAGGTTGCCTACTCGGACTGGCTAATAAATATTTTGCCCTATTTTTTTTTTTACGATGATTTTGAGATGCCGAAGTTTTGAAGCCGTTCACGGCTTAAGAGAGGTGAAGGCGAGGCCGAAGGCCGAGCTGCGTCTGGGAGCCCGAAGGGCGACCGTTCCGCCGAAGGCGGAACCTGCGCCGCAGGCCAAGAATGCCGAAGGCGTTCTTGTTTCTTTTTTAATTTTCTTCTCGTCTGTTTTCTTTTATTATTTTTTTCTCCTCCCGATATTTTTTTTAAAAAAAAGAGAAATTAGAAATAATCTTTTTGATTTCGATTCGTGACAATATTTTTAACCGGGATTTTCGAATTGGGTTTTGGGGTAGCACGGCTTCGCCTTATTGAGCGATTCGTATTAAACTCACGTACTTTAATCCATATACGGGCGGGGAAAAGAATTTTCGGAATTTACGGTAAATATTGGATCTTTCTCTGATTCTTTTTTTTTTCTCCCAGTTTTTTTTTTTTTTTTTTTTTCAAAGAATAAATTTTTAATATTCCCAAGTAAATATTTCGATGTGATCCTAATGTTTTCCCCGAGTTGCTATAAAAATCGAATTTTGATTTACGCGAAACGAAAATTTTTTTTTTGTTATACAAATTGGATATTAATGGCTACAGATGTTTTATAGACGCAAAAAAAAGGAACCGGATGGGGTTAAAAGTCTGAAAATGGGAAAATAGTAACATAAGCTTTTTCCACTGAAGTTAACGGGGGGGATAAGAATAAAAAAAAAAAAAACAGTCGTAAAACGTGATTTGGTTGAATGTGGACAATATTATGAGGAACCTATGAGCATATAAAAATTCTTACATCGAAAAACCGATTTGAGAAAAGAAAAAAAAAAAAAAAAAAAAAAAAAAAGAAAAAAGAAAAAATTCGATATGACAAATATTTTATGCATTTTCTTTTTTTTTTTTTTTTTTCTTTTTTTTTTCTTATGTTAAAAACGACTTTTATTGTTACGAATTATTGATTCATGTCACGAGATTTATTTTAAAACCCTTTAGTGTCTTGACTTTTATGTCAGGAAAATGTCCTTCAGGTTTTCAAGTTGTAATTCACTTGCAATATGTGTGGAATGTTTTCATGACGGTGGGATAATTTTAGTCAGACAAGACTAAAATTGCATTGCCTTGCAATCGTTTCCGACGTTGCAAGGCACGGAGCGGAAATATAAATTTTGTAGAGTGAAAGCGCTATGATGGCTCAGCAGCCTTCTTCTGGATTAAAACAAAAGAAAAGGAAAGTCGTTCGTGACATCAAAATATATATGCTTTAAAAAAAAAAAAGAGAGACGAACGATTGGCACCGATGGGAATTTTAAATTGGATCCAGTTTGGATCAGTGCTCGGTAAGCTGACTGAAATATAATGCCTGTCAATATCGGACTAAGCCGAACTCGCCGATTGGACAGTTTTGGAAATCTTACCAAGACTGGATCAATGGTTGGATCAAGACAGATTTTCCCTTAATACAAACGGTGTTATCCTAAAAAATTAATTGAAACAGTCAACAATTCTCGCAAAAAGTATCGTCTGAATGTTGAATTTTAATTTATATCTACATAGAGAAATAAAAATAAAAAAAAATTTCAGGTACTTTTTGTTTGTAAATAATTGGAATAAAAAAAAGCTTTCATTTTTTTTTTTTTTTTTTTTTTTTTTTTGGTTTTGATAATTTAAAAAATTGAAGAAACAGAATTTTTGCAGGTCATGTTATAGGCATAGGCATAGGCATAGGCATGTTGGAAGGCACGGGGATAAGCTTGAAAAAGTTCAAAAAAAATTTTTACGCTATTTACATTATCGGAAGTATGGCATTTATCCTCACTATGACAAACACCCAGTTCGTACGAGAGACATGCAGCTTGATTTCAATATCTTATCCCTTCAGAACAGAAGGCATTTAAATGATGCAGTCTTTACTTACAGGATTTTGAACTACTTAATCGACTGCCCGGATTTACTTTCCCGATTCAATCTGCATGTCCCGAGCGTAGAACAAGGCAAACGCACAAAATCTTCACCTTTCCTGTATTAACATCACGTTTAAAAACTCTCCTCTTTCAAGGTGCATATGACCTCCTTAACAACTTATGTGCTAATCAGGAATTGGATTTTTTCAATATGTCGCTCAATGATTTCAAAAAAAGAGTCACGGAGTATCTTCTTTCTGATCATATTTAGTTCATATGTAAACATCTTCAATTTTTATACTTTTGTTGGACTTATTAATTTTTTTTTTGTTTATTTTTATATTTTAAAAATTCTTTTTTTTAACCAAAAATTTATAATAGGGTTTTTATAAGCCTGTAAATTTTGAGTCCAATATAATAATAATAATAATAATAAAATATAATAATAATGTGTGACCTACTTTTTTGTTATATTTTTTCAATTAATGATCGAATAGAAATTTAGAAAATGAATAGATTAAATGAATAGATTATGAATGATAGATTCGAAATCAGTGTCGCTGAGAATTGTCTGTATACAAAGTTTGGTCAAAATAACTCGATTTTGTCAAATTTTGTCCGCCATATTGGATCCGCCATTTTGAATTTTTAAAATCTGACTTCAGATTCGAAATCAGCGACCCCGAAAATCCCGTAAGCCACAGTTTTGTGGCCGTTAAATAAGTTTTAAAACATTTAGCCCCCTGGTCGGGCAGCCGATACTTCTCATTTTTTTGGGGGGCCCCAGTCAAAGTTCTTTATTGATAATCAGTGATGAGTCCGAATTACCAGTAAACTTAAATTAGCGAATTATTGATTGTCAGTACTTTGGTGGTAAGATGAGTACATTTTTATTGGTAATTCAAATGATAATCAATGAGACTTTGCCTAGGGGGGGGGGGGGGGGGAGAGGTGAGATAATTTCAAAAAATTTTCTCATGGAGGGTTTTTGTTTAGGGACCTGTACTCTCTCATTTCCGACCATAGTCCTATTTTTTGCCCTCCGTTCCAAAGAGAACCGAAATTTATTAAAAATTGCCCTTTTTTTCGGATTTTCATGAATTTTTTTTCCAAAGGGGGGGGGGACCCCACAAAATATGGAAGCTTTTGACACCTTCATCTTCTTTCTAAGTTTCACACAGACTTGGGAATGAGTTTTGGCCATTTTTGGAATCGGACCCGTGCTAATAACTAACTTATTCGCAGTGGATTTGCGCCATGTTACCCCAACAAAAAGCTCAAGAAAAACGACAAGAAAGAATCATATAAAAAGACTATTTTTTAGGCTGTTGAGTGTCGATACCGACAATCAAGATAAAATCAACCGGAAAATTTTCCTGTAAATGTGTAGTTTCGTAATCGAAATGATACCTCTTGCTTTCATTTTCAACTGGATTTGAAATAAAAAAAAAAAAAAACCCTACTGCGTATATCCGGTGTCGGTCTCTAAAGGGTCAACTTATTCCCTCTCATTCTCGTGAGGAAAAAGGCATCGTAAAAATAAAACAGTATTGCATAAATAGCAGTTTTTTTAAGAGGAAAAAAAAAAAAAAAAAAAAAAAAAAAAGGAAAAAGTAAACTTATCTTTTCTCACTTTTACCTAACTGATAACCGGGAAACTAATGCTAAAAGAGCACGCGATTCCACCCCGTATTTTACTAATGGAGACGTTTGGAAATTCCTCTCAAAGTTTCTTTTCCTTATTTTTTTTATTTTTTTATTTTTAGATGTAGGCAGAACTTTAACAGGAACACACATACGTTGTTCATTTATATAAGCCTGCTATGTATTTAAAAAAAAAAAAAAAAAAAAAAAAAAAAAAAGGAATTTTATAAAAGATTTACATTGTGACATTTGAGAGAGCCGCACTCAAACAGAGAGTTTATAAAACGATTAAAACATTTTAATTTCACTGCAAGCTTTAATTTTTTTTTTTTTTAACTTCCCCTCCTTTTTTGTATAGCGTGAGAAATAGCTGGCTGCTCGATACATACAATAATGCCCGTAATTGGTACGGGGCTCAAGGAAAAAAAAAAAGTTTGTAATCGAGTTCTGATTGATTTTCGAAAAGCTTTTTAACAATTCACAATTTTCCCCATTTTCAGGCTGCTATTTTAATCCTGAAATCAATATATAGTCGTGTTTTTAAAACCTCGTTTAAAAGTTGAAACGTGTAAACAATAAACGGGGAGAAAAAAAAAAAAAAAAAAAAAAAAGAAGAAAAAATTAATAAAATATCTGGTAAACATCCTATCTCGCTGTTTTCCAATTAGGTCGGACACTAAAATGTGAATGCCATCATAAAGAGACGCGTTTGTAAATCTCTTTGTATGTATACGTCATTTTTTTTTTCTGAATGAAATAATTAAACGATCGCCAGTGGCGTGAAAACCTTTTTAGGCGATCCATATTTTTATTATTTTTTTTTTTTTTAGTTCTCATGACTGGTTTCCAAAGCTCTGTTAATGAGCCAAAAGTTTTCGAGTGCGTTAAACGTTGTTTAGAAAGCAATAAATTAAATTTAAAAGAGGTATCTTATTCCCCGATTTTAATGATGAGCACTTTATGATAAGGATAATATGAGGACGGGAGAATAGGGAAAGGGGGGGAAGAAAAGAGGTGTAAGTTAATAGTCACTAAAATACAGTCTTTAAATTTTATCTTTTAGCCGGTTCGCTTTCTTGTTTAAACTAATAAAAATGTAATCAAGTCTTTTTTTTTTTTTTTTTTTTTTTTCTCCTTTTCTTTTCTTCTTTTTCCTTGTTTTTAGTAAGCACGTAGTTAAGTGCTATTAAATTCGTTAAAGAGAGAGAAGAAAAATCAACATTGTCTTCGTATGGTGGTTAAAACTCGTAAAAAAAAAAGAACTTTGTAAGGGGTAAAGTAGAGTATATTAGTTTCCTTCGCGAAATAGTTTTGAAAGAGGAGATTAAAAAGTAAAGGGAAAGTTTGGGTTGAGTTGAGTTGGGTCGTTTCTAGTTTCTAAGTAATGGAACAAGACATTTTGGAAATCTGAGAAAAATAAGCAAAATATTTAATCATGAATTTTAGTTTCAGGTTTTGATCGATTATGGGCTTTTGCCTACGAAAAAGAGGTGCATAAACTATGTATAGATTATACGAGAAATTGGACAGACATAGAAAATGCGAAAATTATGTATAAACTTATTTAATTTTTTCATTTTATTTTTATCCTCAAATGCGATTGTGCATAAATAAGTATTAGGGGGTGTCCCTTATTTTGCGAATTTTCGAATTTGATGTCGGGCCTGGTGGAATCTCGTTCTCTATGGGGCCCTAATAAACCCTGAATTTTTTCAGATTTTTTACTGAACGGGAAGGCGTGCGTGCCGACTTGAGCTTTAAGCTTAAGTTCCAAAAATTCCCATAAGAGAAAAAAAGTCGACATTTTTTTTTTTTTTTTCGCGGAAAGACGTCGTTTCCTATCGGGAATTTGGCGTAGGTCACGAATCTGAAGTCCGTTATTTTATATCTGGGTTGGCTTTTGAATGAGGTTTGGCCTTTTATTTATTTATTTATTTATTTATTTATTTATTTTATTTTTTTCTTTTGAACCACTGCGCAGTGCCGATGCCAATGCCGATTCCATATTATTTACTTAACTTTTGATTCTGATTCCGATTCCGGCATCGACACCCAATGCCGATGCCGGCACCACCAAGCATAGATCATGTCCGATGCCGCCTTTGATTCCGATTTTAGTAAAAAAAAATCACAGAGCCATTTTAGAGATTTTTAAAATCAGGTGTTCGATTCCGAGGCCGGTGCCGATGCCGATGCCAATGCTGCCCCCATGGCCAACTGAGGGCCATGGGGGCACGCACCCCCAGTGCCTTTCAGCACCAATTTTCCGAATGATCGATCAATAAATTCTACGGTCCTATACACACATACATACATATCGATTTCGCCAGTGCTGGGAAACCCATCTCAAAAGTACTCAAAATTTCCTGGAATTTTTAATACAAGTTTCAACTGGTTTCGAGTAAATACGCGAACTTGGAAAACAAAATCTACGTTTTTCGACAGCAAATTTCTTTGGAATTTTATTTTCCGGTTTAATTCACAATTCAGACAAGTTGAAACTTGCCCTAAAAATTCCAGGGCACACCAAAGGAGTTCTTCAGATACCAAAAATTCCGATTTTTTTTCCCTCGTAAATCGAGTATTTAAAAAAAAAAAACAGCCGTTCCTTCCTGTATTCACTGAAGCCTATGCTCTTAACCTCGATATTTAATTTTCAATCAACCGAAATTGACGTTATCATGATTGAAAAGTATAGCTTTTAACTTAATATCGAATCTTCATTTTCGTCCGAAATTAATGAAATACACTTAAGGCAGCCATTCAACTGAATTTGACATTTTTCAACACTTGTACACGGGGCAGAATGACAAACTCAGAGAGTTGTCATTTCACTCCCGATCGATTATGTCAGCTTTTGAAAAGATCAAGTACACGGTTTTGTAATCACATCCCTCGCCCATTCAATATATCGAACATGTAAGGGTTCGACGATTTTATAAGAACGTTTTTCCATTGACAAATATTGTTAAAAAAAAAAAACATAAAACCTTTAAATTTTGTTTCGCAACGCGAGTTCCCAATTTTTCCACATAAATTACGAAAAACCAAAAAGTTTGTTTGTTACCGAAAAAAATTCTAAAAGGTTAAAATTCATTTTATTTGTTTTTCATTTATTTTTTTCCCCAAAAGGAACATTTTTTTAATAACAAGAAAAAACAAAGAGAGAGGGAAAAAAAAGAGACTACTAAACACCCACGGGAAAATTTTTCTTTCCTCAATGGTTTAATTCTGCTTTTTTAATATTCCCCATTTTTTTTTCGGGTTTACGCAGAAACGGTAATCGTTATATGTTGTGACGTTTAGTTTAAGCGAAAAGGTTAGATTTTTTCACCTCGATATTTTCACGTCAAGGTTTTTCCACCTTTGTTACAAAAATAATTACATGATATTCTTTTTTTTTTACTGCTCACAAATGCGCCATAAATAGTAAATCGAAAAAAAAAGGAAATAAAGGAAGAAAAAAAAAAAAGAATTATTTCGTGCAATCGGGAAATCAGTTTTTCCTTGTAAAAGGAGCAATATTTTAAAGGAAAGACAGAAATGTAATGACATCATTGGTAATATATTGCCGTAGCGTCAATGTTGCATGACTTACGTATTTACTTGGCTTAGTTTCATTATCCTTTTTAAACCCTGGAGATTTCTGCTTCGCGTCTTTTTTCCATTTTTCCCTTCTTTTTTTTGTTTTGGAAAAAGAAAAAAGAAAATTTTTATGTTTCTTTCTTGCCTTTTATTTCGGAAATTAGGCGATTTCATCCCCTCCGCATTAACTATCCCCTGTTGCATAATCGCGCCACATTTGAAATAGCTGACTTAACGAAATTCAATGTCAAAAAACTATTTTTTTTTTTTTTTGGGTGGAAAATCTTTTCACCCTCTTTCGGTGGAAAAATAAAAAAGGGAAGAGAAGAGATGTTTAAAACTTGGGTATTTCCAGGCTTTGCTTTAAGATTTCCCTTTTCTTTTTTTATTCAGTCTGGAGGGGGAAATTCTTAAATGGTATTACTGAGTCGTGTTTTTCTTTTTTTTTTTTTTTTTTTTTTCGCAAACTCTCGCCATATGAATAAAAAAAAGTTTCGGTTGGTTGGATGATGCTCAGCGCGTGAAGAAATATAAAAGATTTTTTTTCACCCCTTTTTGCTTTTCCGGTAACTTTTTTTTTCCTGAGATTAAAATAAAAATTCGCAGAGTGAAAGGACGGGAAAAAGTAATTATTGGTAAAACGGTGCCAAGGCAATTTAAAACAAGATTTTAATGACGGAAGGAAAAAAAAAAAAAAAAAAAAAAGAGAACCTTTCTTTTACTAATAATCGAAAGCTTTTCTTTCGCATTTAACTGTATTCGAAGTTCGGGAGTGGGGGGGAGAAAAGAATAATGGTTTGAATAATTATTGTTTTCTTTTTTCATGAATGAATGGTATAAAGTTATATTAGTTGAAAGCCATAAAGGAGTGATTTAAAAAAAAAATTATTTACTGAAGAAAAACGTAAAAAATGGAAAGTAGAGGCTCGAAAAACCAGTGATTTGCGTTTATGCAAGCTTAAGCTGCTCTCTTAACTAATGGTTCAGCATACAAACTGTTAAAAACTGACGCCCGAACGGGAAATTTTCCAGTTGGAATTTTTCGTTTGGGCGCCAGCTGTAAAAAAAAATTACTATAAATATCCAAAAATGATTACTAGTGGCCAGTAAAATTTGACTGGGCGCAAATTCTAGTTTAAATTTTACTGGTCACCAGTAGGGTGTCTTTTAAAAATGCAAATATGGAATTTAGGGGCGTTCGTCCCCTAAAAAATCTCTAAATCAATAAATAAATAAAAACATGTCCCGAAGCCGGGGTTCGTAACTTGTTTTTAACACGTGCCTGTGAGGCCTTGCTTTTTCCCATTTAAAATGCATGGGGATTTTTCACGACTATCCGATGTTATTTTTGAAGTGAAGATATTATTCCCGTTCCCGGGAAAAAAATTGTTGATCCCAGAAATCGGGAATTCTCGAAAATGAGAAATATTCCATTCCCGGGAAGTGGGATTCCCGACAGTTATGAAAAAATGTTCCCGGAAAATTTTTCGGGAAAAAAAAAACCGGGATCCCGGAAATTTCCAGGAGGAATCTCTGTTGCTCATCCAAAGCCAGAGTATCAGGAAAAAAATGTTTCTCTTGCTTTGAAATTATTGGAATATTAGCGTGTTCATCCTGACTCAGAATATTTTTCCTACAGGAAAAAAAAAAAGGTCAACGTTTTAATGGTTGCTCGTATATAGATTTCAGTCGCGTTTTATCAACAAATTCATTAGCATCTTGCTCACTCACTTATTCAACCCCTCCATTCATTTTCTCATTCATTGATTCTTTCCCCGACCTGGCAATCCATTAAAAACATTCACCTGTTTTTTATTTTTTTTTTTATTTTTTCCCTGCTGAAAAAAATATTCTAGATCAAAGTAAACCCTTAACATGCTTATATAATTTCGACGAAGAAAAGAAAACGAACAAAAAACAGCTTTCTTTTTGAACGAAATACAAAAAAAAATTTGTACGTTTTTCAATTTTTTTATTGAATAAAAACGTACCTATTACCGGAGTTTAAGAAGTGTAAAGTCAACATGTCTAATGTTTTTTAAGGAAATCGAAAATTCTCGGAAGTGCCTTTTGACTCAAAAAAGAAACAGAAAATTTCATTGAAATTATTTGACAATGGAAAACAAACACGAAACTTTTTTCCAGGTTTCCTTCTCTTCCCTTCTTCAACTCATAAATTCCCGTTAAAAATAATACCCATCTTTTCTCAGCTTCCGAAGTTTGTTTGCTTACAACGAGATCAAAGATCGAATTTTGATGTATGAGCCTTTGAAAAAAAAAAAAAAAAAAAAAAATGTCTTTTCCTGTGTCACGGACTTTTTTTAAAAAAATTAATAGGGTTTTTTTTTCACCTTAAGAATTTTTTTTTTATCATTTAGGTTTTTCCAGCAGGAAAAAAAATGGCGACTATATAAATGGGAGAGTAAAAAAAATAGGGGTAGGGCAGTTTTTTTCCCATAAAATTGGCAGTAGTAAATTTAAATATGGGGCAGTTTTTTAAATAAATTGGCAGTAGTAAATTTAAATATGGGGCAGTTTTTTAAATAAATTGGCAGTGGATTAATTTTCTTTGGGGCAGTAAATTTGCTAGAGGTATAGATGTTGGGGCAAAATGAAAGAAATGTATAAACTATATATAAATTATATATTTTATACTTTTCTTATATATAATTGATATATCTTTTACATATATTCTAAATATAATTTATATATAAATTATATAATTTTGCCCCAACATCTTTACTTCTACCGTAAATTTTTGTATTGTAGGGAAGAGCTACATTTTCCTTAAAAACCCTATGCGAAAAAAACTTTATCTACATCTTCCCAAGACAAGTTCAAACTTGTTCAAACTTGCATACAAGACAAGTTCAAACTTGTTCAAACTTGCACAAGACAAGTTCAAGTGGTAGTAATTAATAATCGAAGGGCAGCATTATTTTATAAAGCTTTTTTTTTTTTTTTTTTTCTTTTTTTTTATTATTTGTTTGCACAAATATTGCTTAAGAAGAGGCTTTAGATATTTATTTAAATATACCAAAATAAATTTCCATGGCTTAGAACTTTTTTTTGGAGATACAAATTAGAAATCTGGCTTCGTAGCGAACTTCATAGTAATACTGGCATCTTTCCTTCAAAATTTCAGATTCTCAGGTCGTAAAGAAACTCCGGAAAATGCTTTGGAAAATATATTCCCGACATGTATTTTTGAAAACGTTTTCCGGAGTTTCTTTACAACCTGAGAATCTGAAATTTTGAAAGAAAGATTCCAGTATGAATATAAAGTTCGCTACGAAGCCAGATTTTTAATTTGTATCTCCAAAAAAACGTTTTAGGCCAGGGAAATTTATTTTGGTATATTTTAATAAATATCTGAAGCCTTCTCTTAATGAACGCACGGCATTATTCACCTGCAGAACAAACATTATTTACTCGCTGAAACAGGCATACTTTTGATCACTTAAAAAACTGAAAAATATATCAAACAATGCTAAAAAAATGCCTTTTAATGCCAAATTATTTATTTCACTGCCAAAATATTTTTTTTTACTGCCAATAAGAAAAACTGCAATATTATTAAATTTTCTGCCAATCTATTTTAAAAAAAAATGCCATTTTATGAAAAAGTACTGCCCTACTATTAATAAATTACCGTCTTTTTAAATAGACGCCAAAAGAAACTACTTTCTGAAAAGATTTCCACCCCCTTCTCCCCCACCCCCGATTCAGGCTCTTGACTTCCGTGATTAAAACAACGGCCCGTTATTAACGGAAACCAACCAATTAAATCTTCTACATTAATAATGATAAAGGGTTCGGTGAGTCTTCCATTGTCGCTGAGTGCACATGAGAAATTAAATCAAGTGCTTCGGGGACATCGGTATAAGCCGGGAGAGGGGATCCGAAATTGACATTCGCGACATCGCCTAATCTTAAATTGGAAAGCTGGTTGTCCTTTCTTTCGTCCCGACAATCAAAAACGTATCTCCTAACAAAAGGAAGCGTAAGCTACTCCCCATCGTATCGGCTGAAATAACCATTAAACCCGATGGCTCTTTATACGAATCAAAGTCCCATATGTACTTAAAGGTACGCTATTAGGATGGGATTTAGGGGGAGACTATCCTATAAATCATCTCTTATATTAAAGAAAGGAAAAAAAAGAAGAAAAGAAGGAAAACGAATAAAATGGGATATTAAAAATGTAATGGAATTATGAATCCCGCAACGAGAAAAAAAAAGTATCGGGAACCGATCCGTTGCGTGAATTAGATTTTTGAAAAAAAAAAAAAAAAAAAAAAAAAAAAAGTTCTTGTGGAAACTTGTTTTATTTTTTGTCGAAATCATTTTACACGTACTCCCGGAGTCGCGAAAATCTGGGGCTGTTAAATTGGCAATTACTGCTGCTTTTCAAACGCCGGAAACATTCAAAACATTGAGAGGGGGGTTTTAAATCAAATTAATTATTAACTTCATCCCCAGCTTTACAAAGAGGATTTTAAACATCAAAAAGTCTGGCAAATTACATGGATCAGGTTTTTAACGGTATACAATAAAAAAAAGAAAATCCTATTTACGCGAACGATACGAAAATTTTCCATGGATCCCCGGGAATGGAAAATGCCTTGGAGTAGAAAATCGGATATGCCGATCCTTCCTCTTCCTCCCCTCCCGGTTTTAGCCAAAAAAAAAAAAAAAAAAAAAAAAAAAATACTCCCTCCTCTTCCAACCATTGGAAAATAAAACCGAAAGATTACTTATCTCAGGCGCATGTAAATCTCTAAATCGGATTTTTCCCTCTGTTATGTAATCTTCCATAGGAAAAACAATATTATCGATTCGGTGCATGTTCGCATTTCGATTTCAAACAATAAAAGAAAAAAAAAAAAAATATTCGGTTACTTAAATTCGGTCGGTGCTCTAAATAAAACTGAACACGATGTAATTAAAAAAAAAAATGTAAAAATGCAGTTCATCTTTTGTCCAAGTTTGACGTTCCCCTAGGGACGGTTATAATTACACTTAACAAGGTACCTTCTATGCATTTCATATTATCAAGCGGCATTAATCGAAAAATTAAAAAAAAAAAAAAAAAAAAAAAAAGAATGCCATTATCTAGATGCTATTATAATTAATTGTATTCAGGAAGTTTAATTTAAAAATAGAAAAGATAAAAAAAGTAATCCAAAGTTGCAGAAAATACTTTTCGATTTTAAATGTCACAAACAGCTGGAATCTTGATTGCGCTTTAAATGTCACGGCCACACACAACTACCAATTATCAAAAATTCCTTTTCCCCCCGGATCCCCTACGGGATAAATAAGACTATTATATACTTCCGTTGATACGGAACCGTGTACTTTCGTGTCTCGAAAATAAAAAAAAATAAAAAATAAACAAAAATTGAAAAATATAATCCATTAACAAAAATCCGCTGATTAATTTCCCAATATTTTTAAGCCCGTATGTTTAAGTAATAATCCATATCCGTTATGCTTTACGCCTTTGCTCGACATCACAGCTTCAATTTTATCCCTACTCGTAAATAAACACAGAGGGTTATATTTTTTATGGGGCGCATCCGGTGTAAACGAGACCGATAAAACAAAATCAAAAAACCATAGCCGTATTTAGTTCTCGGGCCTGCCGGGTAAATTATGGGCAACTCCCCCGAGTTTGGAGAAAACTTTACAAAAATTGAAATTCGTACGAAAATATGAGTGATTTTTGCTGCCGCCGTTTACGTCTTTTTTTTAAAAAAAATACCAAGTGGGTGTTGGCGCTTAGAAGGCTGTGAAATTTGAATTCATAACAAACTATTTTCGTTTACAAACAAAACACGATATGTTACATTTCCGAACCATGGATTTACTTTGAACATTTTTCCGGTTTTTTTTTACACAAAAGGTTAAGAAATCGCAAGTAGAAAAAAACATACTTTCAGTATTATTTAAACTGGTACTTTATATTTCACCTGAAATTCCTTTTAATCATTAAATAACTTTTTTTTTTTTTCACCAAAAGTAAAAACAATTTTTCAAGTAATGTTTCGTTTTTCAATTCCGAGTTACTTTGGACGCTCTTTTTTAAATCATGAAATACCTTCATTAATACAGCACTAATCGTAAGGAAATTCGTCGTAAAACATTAAGAATTTCCTAATGAACAAGTTTGTACTTGTCAAAGACATTAAATTACACCTACAAATCAAAAATTATTAAACATATTTGACGCAGTGAAATAATTTAATGGTTTTTCATGACAATACAGTTTTCAAATGCGTGACAAGACCGGACACGACGGAATTGGATTTTTTATTTTCCTTTTTTTCGTTATTTATTTAATGTAAGAAAATAAAATAAAATCCAGGGGTAGTTCCACGATTATATATCACATGTTCTTGTTCAAAAATTTTTTTCAATAAAATAGTGAAAGAAGACTATGTGCCAACGAAAAAATCGGGTAACGTGGTTTTCGACAACATCGTAACCTTGTGCGAACTTGAAACTAATTCTGATTGGCTAAAAACCAGATCGCCTGGTAGTGACGCAGGCATGTGCAAAATTGAAACAAATTCTGATTGGACGGTTTCTTCGCAACGCAGAATTTATCATACAATGTTTTATTTCACTATGCAGTCAAGCCTGGACAGGTCCGAGATCAAAAATTTGTATCGTTTTTTTTTTCTTCTTGGAAACGTAGTATCTTTTTAATAAAGCACATTTTATGCAATTTAATTGGTAAGCATAATTAAAAAATGTTTACATTTCATAATAAAAAAAAAAGTTTACATTTTAATAAGGCAGAGTTTAAGTATTACGTAAGGCCGGAAAGGAAGAAGGGGGTGCAAAAAATTTTTTTTTACGATCTCTTAGGAAGCGTTCAAGTATTACTAAAGACCGAAAGGGGGGAAAGGGTACTCGAAATTCTTACGATTTCTTACTTGGGGGAAGGGGGGAGTTTGGAAAATCTTACGTAAGAATTTCCAGTGTAACTTATTTTTCATAATTTTTTTAAATTTTAAAAAATTAAGTTGTTTTAATTCTTTTTAGACTGTCTAAAGTAGAAAAATTTTAAATTTTTTTCAAAAACTTTTAAAGAAATAAAAATTTATTTTTTGATGAGATTTTGTGCCAATTGTAGCCAACTTCAGGGATATGAGTATGAACTATAAATCTAGATTATAGAAAAATATTACTCCAATTTAAAATTGGCGTAAAAAAAAGGTGGGCGGGGGGGGGGGGGGTTCGCTAGAATCTTGCGTAATATGATAGGGGGGTCAAAGAAATCTTACTAATTCTTACGAAGGGGGGAGGGGGTCCAAAAACCGGAAAAAAAAGTCTTACGTAATACTTGAACGTTCCCTTACATGGAGGGGGGGGGGGGGGGGGGGTAAGGGGTCCAGAAAATTTTACCTAAGAATTATTTTTATTATTATTCATTGATGAAAAAATTTCAAATATTAAAAAATGGACACCCCTTTTTTGCCACCTTCTTTAAACAAAAAAAAAAATTTATTCTCTAATTTTAATAAAAATATTTTTTTAAAAATTCTGTAAGACATTTGTAAAATTGGCGGTAAAGAAGAAAAGGGGGGATCAGCGAAAATCTTACGTAAGTTAAAGGGAGGTCAAAGAAATCTTACTACAGGAAGGGGGGGGTCAAAAAACCCGAAAAAAAGTCTTACGTAATACTTAAACGCTCCCTAATCTGTAATGATATATACGTAATTTATGGTGTCTAAAGTCACCCCCCCCCCCCTCCCCTTACAATATGTGTTTCAAAAAAGGTACCAAGTGGAAGTTGGCGCTTGGAAGGTTGTGAAATTCGAATCCATAACAAAATAGTTTTGTTTACAGACAAAACATTTCAAGTTATTTTTCCCAGTTAGTACCGAACGGATAAACCCAGGGAGGGTAAAAAAAAACTTACATAATATTAACGGGAGAAAAAAAAAAAAAAAAAACAGTGCGTGGAAATTTTTAACGAACTAAGTTCTGTTTTTAGTGGAAAATCGAATTCGAGTTTCGAAGAACAAGGAAAGGAGGGGAATTCTTTCTTTGTTCAACGAGAAAAGGCACTCAGACGAATCCAATATACTCCTTTTTTTTCGGTAGTATATTTAAGGGAAGAAAAACAAGAGACAAATAGAATTTTCCCCCCTCCTTTTGTAAGTTTGTTTAAATCCTCGTTCGATTCTTAGACAAGCGAAACAAATTTAAAAAGTTGGGTTTTCCCCCATTTTTTCTATTCCCGCCATTCCGAAAAATATTGCACGATCATTAATTTTTAAATAAAAAATTAAAGACGAAAGAATCGTACGATGCTACCCTTGGAATAGGGGAAAACGTGTAAAGTTCGTGAGCAGTCAAGTCATGTTACGATACCGAAAATTTGATAAATTGAAATTCGAACGTCTTTTTAATTGCAAAAAGGTTTTCCAAGGAAGAATTAAATGAAAAGCGAAGTCTCAAAATAAAAGATTTAGTAGGAACTATTTGCTTATATGGTGGTTTTAATAGCTCGTTTTCAGCGGAATCTGAATATACAATAAAATCGTAAATAAAGGAATAATATGATTACTTCGAAAATCTCGAAGTATCAAGAGCTTTATATTAACATAAATTTCCATTTTTTCGAGAAGAGCATTTTAACTCCTACATAGAATTAAAACCATAACATAGAATTTCGGGAATTCGGTAGGAGCGGGGGGGGGGGGGGGGGGGGGGGTAGTTCAATTTGCGATGAGTTATCGATTCGATAGAAAAAGAGGCTGGGTGGGGGGGGGGGGGGAGGTGAGGCAGAGGGTAAGAAGGTGGAATATACCAGGGTTCTCTCATCCTGCTTTTGTGACTCACAGATGAGGAAAGGATTTAACCTCAAACTCTTCGGGAAAAGTCTTGGGTATAACTTTTCGAAAAATCGATTATGAAAATCTTGAATTTATTAACTCTTCACATTTCCTGACTTTTTGACAAGATTCATTGTAAATTTTGTGAAAAGAGAATGATTTCCCGAGCGCGGAAATGGAAATCACCCAACGATCCATCGCATTTAATAAACCTTTAAATTTTGCGTTCGAGCTTTTCCGAATCCGGATTAATTTGTTTCTTCTTGAGCCCTTTCCCCTCCTCCTCCACAGGGAGGAGGCTAAAAGGTATGCAAATTTATGAATAAATTCGAACTTGCTTTGTAATTATAAGTAGATTTTCAGTTTAATAAGTTTATTAAGGTTTCTAAGTATATGGTACAGTTTAACAGCCGACTCTTGCCTCTGTTTTGGGGGTAATGTCAACATCATTTGCATGTCATTTGAGTTTACAAAACGTAAAACGTAAAATCGGATAGTTTTGTCTTTGTCTATCTCATTATCTCCCGCGCTTATTACTTCGTAGGTTAAAATTTGTCCCTTCGCCCCCCCCCCCCCTCTCCCCACCCGTTCTGTCGGTAACACCCACTCCCTCTCATTTCCGCAATCCCGAAATCGGTTTCTTTTTCTTTTTCCTTGTGTGTTTGTAAGGGGTTGAAAATCTCGCCAAATTATGATGAGAATATTACGTGCTGGTTTTTAGATCCGACTTCGTACGTGTTTTATTTGATGTTTACCGGATGAAAACTTTTCCTCAGTTTTCCACCTTTGGTTTTTGTGAAAAGGAAGAAAAAGCCTTCGAGGTGGAGAAGTCACGTTTTTTAAGGACGACGTTTGGCAAACGAAATTTCAAATAACACGATATTTAGGGGACGTTATGTAAATAACGATCAACGAAACTTTTCCCGTCTGATTCGCATTTATAGGTGATTCTATGTGAAGTTTTTATTTAACAATCAATCAGGAAGCGTCTTGAATACAGTCAGAGCAGCCGGTGGTGAAGTTGTGGAACTAGAATAGCTCTCCCACGTAAGATTTAGTAAGAAATTCGTGACCTCTGCCCCCCGGTCGATGCCTAGGTAATAATTGAACGACCCCTTATCGAAAATTTTGAATTATTGCTCAACGTTAGTAATGATTACTAACTCTTAGTAATAATTACCTAATTTTTAGTATTATCAACTCAAATGTTCACGGGTCCCCACTCAACATTGAGCAACAGGAACCGATCTTTTTCTTTCCCCAAATAGTCAGCTTCGAATACAGAATGCTTATTATTCCCCTAACCAAGAGCCCTGACCTTGAGCAAAACCATTCCAACTCTAAAAATCGTTAAACTTTTCGCACAGTTTTTTTCCCCCTGCAATATTTTTTAAGCTGACAACTCAGATAAAAAAAACCTCTTGTAAGGAGTTAAATTTTGAAAGCGACTTCAAGATAAAATAATAAGCCTTTTGTTGAAAAGAACAAAAGCATGAGAAAACGTTGTTTAATTCCAAACGTAAAAAGAATTAGTGTTCCTCGCTTGTAAATAATACCCAAGCTAAAATGACATTGCAAGGAGCAGGGGGGAATGGGGTAAATGCCGGGAAGAGCGTATGGACTTCGTTATCGTTTTTCAAATTAACGGAAAATTGCGAGGGAAAGAGCGAATCAAGTTTTGCATCAAATCGTTTGCGGTTTGATTGATGAGCTATTAGAGCTTTCCCCCATTCGCCCATTAAAAGTCGCAAAGAAGAAACATTAGTATTGTTTTGGTATGCATTTAAATAAACCGTGGGCAGCAAAAGTTTCAACCAACAGATTCATTCATTAAGGATGGGGAAACAAAAAAAAAACCGGGATGTTTTAAGTCTCTTGAGGAGCAATTCATCTCATTTACCCAAGGACAACTGACAAGTCTTGGAGCACTATAATAAATTAAAGAAGGGAAAAAAAATCGATGAGTGAATATTGACGTGAAAAAGGGAACTCGATGTCCGTGGAAAGTTTTTTGCAAAACGGACAAAAGAAATTCGAGAACGAAAAGAAAAATAATACGAAAAACAATAAAAATCTTTCATTAAGTAAGTTGTCACATTCCGCAGGATATTTTATTTCTCGGAAGATGGAATTCCTTCCTGGGAAAAAAAAAAAAAAAAAAAAAGGGAAATGGTTTGAATTTCACAGCGTATATACTACAATCGAAAAACTCTTCAGGTCACTTCAGTCAGGGTCGTATTGAAAATGACAAAAACTTTTTGACAAAATCCGTTAGGCTTTTTCATCCTCTTCCGTATCCCCTCCCTTTTTCTACCCCCCGGAGCGACGCGTAACCGCAGAAACTTAAAAGATCAAACAAAGTTGAAGATAGAAACGCTTTAAAGATGTGGGCTTACCACAAAACCCTTTGTATCTTCATACAGGAACGTAAGATTTCGCCTAAGGGAAGATTAAAAGATCCAAAATGAATTTCAACGAGATTTACTTACTGGAGCAATCGCATAGCCATCTTCCGCCCGGCGGATAAATTAGGCAAATGGGTGGGAAGGGAGAAGGGGGTGAGGGGGGTTGAGTTGCGGGGAATTTTCCCAGCTTTTAACTTATAAAGAAACGATCCTTTGATTGATTTGCAAATCGCTTCTGCTGTAAATTAAGTACTTGTTAAGAATTTCCAAAGATCAGATATTCTGCAAACTACAGCGTTGCCATTTCGAATACTTCCTCCGGCGGCAGAAAACTTTAAGTTACGTATGGAAATATCCGCAGGTGGTTAATTAATTTCGTAGCGAACCTTAGTCACTGACCTTTTTCGAATTGATCAAAAACCTCCCCTTGAAAACTTCCAAAGGGGTTTTGCTGCCCTTCCGTGCTTCTGCAAAGAATGAATATTCCACTTTCAACCCCCCCTTCACGGTTAGTATACTTTAAAATGCCGCAACGAAAACCTCATGGTTTATTTACATTACACGCCAGCCATCTTGTAACCCCCTTTGAGTAAATATTTACGTTTAGAAATGTTAATGTTGTCCAGTCTATTTAAACCCATTTAAAAACAAATAACACAAACCAGCCTCCAGTGGAATTTTGAATTTACCCAAGCCTCATTATTATTTTTGATTTAATTGACACTAACATTTTTGTAGCCAGAAAAAAAAATTCAAATTTATCCACGATCCGAGCCTGGAAAAGCTTTTCCTCAGCACGTGTATACATCGTGAAAAGATCAATGTTGTAATCCTGACATGCATTTTAAGCTTCTCTCTCATCATCGAAATGGGACCGGAGGGGGACTTTTCGGGGGAAAACGGAGAGTAAGTTTCCAAAGGGGAAGACGGGGGCGGAAACCAGTTATTGCGTTTTCGTAGGAGATATTCCGTACATATGCAATCTGCAAAACAAGCAGTAATAACCCGATTCCAGGAGTATTAAAGTAGATAAAATTGTTTTGTTGATATACTGAGCTTATGTACAAAAGGCTTTTCGGTTTCAATTTATAGGTAAGCAAACTTGCATGAGTGTTTAATATGTAACCATTGAGGTGGATAATTAATTGATGGAATGGAACCTCATGAAAATGAGAATTTACATCTCAATATTGTATTACTGTCACTTACGGCAATTCCAAAAATTATAATTTAATAAAAACAAATAGAAAAAAAAATTATTTTTATTTTTACTTTCAACGTCGCTATTATTACTGAAAATACATAAAAATTTTCCTAATCCGGTTTTCGGGGAAATCGGATTAAAAAAGGAGGATAAATGCTCCGAAAAACACTCCATAGGTACGAGCTGTGTACACGAAACAGTTTTAAGCTAAAATAGTATGTATGCAGTTTCTTGGTTAAATTCGGCCTTTTTGATGGGGTGTGGAGACATAAGTAAACATCTTTGACCCCGCGGTTTCTTCAAAGTTGGAAAAAAAAAATCTCACCTTTACAGCCAGCTACTATTTTGTGTAAAGAAAAAAAATCAAGGGAAATAAAAAATATCCGTTAAATAAAACCTTGTAAAAAAGCTTTTATGTACTCACTTTCAAGAAACACTTCTCTTTTTATTTTCCTTCAATTAATTAGCGCTATCGATTTTTTAAAGCCGTTTGATTGTAACAAAATAAGTAAAAGGAGAGTTCATCTAATTTATCACATTTGAAATGATTTTTTTTTTCAGGTAAGTGAGAGCTTACCGCCGGAGACTTGACCTCTAGTTAAGCGTGAAGAATAAACATATTGTGTGACATTTTTAAGACAACCACAATTTCTTATATTCTGTTTTTTTTTTCTTCGACAGGCACCGAGCGAAGTGGGTAGTTCTACAATGGAAAAATTAAGTAAGGAGAACTTCATGAAATTTTTGATCCATAAAAGTATAAATTGAAACAGCAGTTGGATAACCCTAGAAGCCCTAGAACCATTCCAACACTCAAAAAAAAAGTAGGGTAATATATTTTTGACTGGACGCTTTGACTGGTCCAAAAACAAAATTGACTGGAGACTAATACAATTGTAATGGCTTCTAATCAATTTTTAATTAGGCGCAAAATCCAGTTTAAATTGTATTGGCGACCAGTATTCATTTTTTTGAGTGAAGATGAAATTCAAAGTTTAAAATGATTCCATTCAGTTTGAACTTGCCTTGTGCAAGTTTGAACTTGCCTTATGCATGTTTGAACTTGTCTTGCGCAAGTTTGAACAAGACTGAACTTGTCTTTTGCACGTTTCAACGTGCCTCGCGCAAGTTAAAACTAGCCTTGCATACAAGTGACAACAAGTTTGAAATTGTCTCGCGAAGTTTAAGTAGCGCAAGTTTAAACTCTAGTCTAAGTCTAGTACAACTAGTACTCTAGTTAACTTGTCCTGAGTTTAAGTTACAAGTTTGAACTTGTCTCGTGCAAGTTTGAACAAGACTGAACTTGTCTTATGCATGTTTGAACTTGCCTCGCGCAAGTTACAACCATCCTTGTATACAAATGAGAACAAGTTTGAACTTGTCTCGCAAAGTTTAAGTAGCGGAAGTTTAAACTTGTCTAGTTACAAGTTTGAACTTGCCTTGTGCAAGTCTGCACTTGTCTTAGGCGTGTTTGAACTGTCCCAAGTTAGACAGCAACTAACTAAAGAACATTTCTTCTAGTAACAGGAAAGCACGCTCCCGTTTGTATTACAATATTTGGCCATACAGTACGGCCAAATACACGACTTATTCCGCCTTTTTCAACTTCTTCAACTGAACAATCGTTTTTCTAATCTTTTCCCGGAATGCCATCGCTCTTTCCGACCTTAACCAATTTCAGAATAGTTTTTACATTTTTTTGACTTTTTTCAAATTTTTTTTCCGTCTTTCTCCACTTATTTCCAAGCTAAAGTAGACGAACGCCGTCCAGTTTATAAAGATGGCAGACTGAGATTGCGACGTTTTTAATTTTTCGATGCCTTCTTTATAACTTAATATCACTGTCCTACCACTGCAAACTGAAATCTACCCCTGCTGCCTTCTACAAATGGACCAGACTACAGTTTACTTCGTTCAACGTGAAAATCACTCCCCGCATTTCCTTTAATCGACTTTTCTACAATTTCATTGATTTTCTCAAAATCGAAAGCATACGTTGTCCTTTAACCTTAAGTAAAACTTTGATTTATCCTTCAGGCATCACGTATACCAGGTAAAACAATTTTGTGGTTGAAAGGGTAAACCAAAAGCATAATATTTAGCTTATGAAAACAAATAAAAGTTTGTTGATATTTGCAAATACGGAATTTGTTTCACCTAATATATACGTTTTAAACGTCGCTAAGTCCAACGTTTTTTTTTCTGCTACCGCAGTTTTTATGGACCTCATTATTACACTTCGGGCATAACTTCGGCTCTTAAACATATAAAATCCAACAGATTCTCCGCTTTTCTTGTAACTCTTAAACTCCCTGAAAAGCGGCGTAAAAAATTTAAAATAATTCTGCCCCAAAGGAGCCGTTTTGATATGAAATTTCCTCGAGGAAGGATTTCCGAAAAAGTAAGCCAACAAACCGCAGGAAAGTCTATATTTCATCAGGGAAGGGCAAACATTTTCCTATACGGTCGTTCCGATTTTTGCGAAACCTTCCTTCCCTCGTTTTTTTCCCCCCTCTTTTTTTTGCATCCAATATAAGTTACATTTTAAAAGCTAATGGAATATCTTATTCAAAGCACGAAAGGATTGCCATCTCTGAAGGCCTAATTACACCAATCGATCAATGTTGTTGTTGTTGTCGCTTTTGTTTCTTGAGGATTGTCCGGATAAAGGGTGGCATTTCAGCGCTTGACATTTCACTTTTTGAAAATTCAAGCTTAAAAACGACGCTTAGCTTACTGGCGGGACTTTAACCTCGATTTTAACCTAATCCAGCTTTATTTATTATTTGATCGTGATTTGAAAAATAAATGGAACAAGGTTTTTTTTTCTTTTTGTTTTTGTTAAAACAAAACAAAAAAAAAGGAAAAAGAGTGATGATTACGGTTGTCGTGAGCTTTGCGTCCTTAAAAAAAAAAGTTTCATTTTTATTCTTTCGCGGAAAATTTCCTCTTTAAGTACCTATGTAGGTTTTTTTCCCCCCGTATAAAGTTTCGAGCCAAGGGAGAAGTTACGTTGACTTTCCTTCTTCCTTTCCCTAACTCGAAAACTAAGCTCATCAATCCTTTTTTTTTCTTTTCGTCAACTTTTTCAAATGGCTCCATTTTGAAAAGGATTTTTTTTCCTTACCTCTCTCTCCTCTTATAACTGACCTTTGATCCGAAAAAAAGAAGAAAGTCTTATAACTGCCATATTTCATACCGTGAACATTATGTCCATTTCCCGTGACGTTTTATTTGTAATAAAAGGCTTTGTTAGTCTCTTCGTAGTATTTATTTCTTTTGGCTTTTTTTTTTTCTTCGATTTGTTGTCATGTGGTGTGTGCTGGGTTCTGTTTCGTTCAAGGTTTTGAAGAGTAATAAAAGAGACAGGAGAGATTCACACATAAAGTAAATTAAAAGTCCCGTTTGCTTTTTCCTTCCTTTTATTCTTTTCCAAAAAAGTTTTGTTCCATTAAGAGGGTTATAAATGATTTTTCTTCTTTTTTTTTTAAAGAGCTTTTGGAAATTCTTTTTTTTTAAGGGTAATGATTTTAGAAATGTGGAAAAGCGAAAAGAAAGCTCTTCCTTCGGATATTAACGCCATTACAGGCTTTGCAAAGTGACAACTGTTTAATGCGTTACTCTCAAATCCCAAAGTCAGACATTTTTTAGAAATGCCTAGGCAATGTTCAGAATTAGCGCATAAAATGAAAATCTGAGTCCTTATGTGAAAAAGAGATGTAAGAAATAATAGGGCCGTTTTTCCACGCATATCTCTCATTTTTTGATCAAGTTTGAACAAGTATTGGTTGGTCAAGTATTGGTGTTGATTAAGTTTGATCAACATTGTACAAGTTTGGACAAGTTTGGACTTGTCTTGTGCAAATTTGAACTTGTCCTGTGAATGTTTGAACTTGCTTTGTGCAAGTTTGAACTTGTCTTGTGAAAGTTTGAAATTGTCTTGTGAAAGTATGAAATTATCTTGTGCAAGTTTCAACTTGTATTCAAGTTTGAACTTGTCTTGTGCAAGTATGAAATTGTCTTGTGCAAGTTTCAACTTGTATTCAAGTTTGAACTTGTCTTGTACAAGTTTAAACTCGTACTGTGCATGATAGAACAAGTTTAAACTTATATTTTGATAGGAAGTTTAATACAAACAAGGGGGGATTTCTGAGAGTTAACTAAAAACTGGTATGGCAATTCCTAAAGTTTTGAACGCGTCTACGACTGTCTAAACATAAATTCAGCTCATTCTAGAATTTTTTAAGCTTAGACAATCCATAAAACAATCTTTTTCATGCTTACAAGATGTCCGAAAAAGCCAGAAGCAATAAAGAAAAATGTTGAACGATCTGAGGGAATATATTCTCTTCATGATCCTAGTATGTGAATGCAGAGACTCATCAGCCTTTTGCCCTCATTTGCCCCGTGGGGCAAAGATGATAAAAACTCATTTGGTAGCCGGAGAATTACATCCCTTCCCTTGGGTTAATATTAAGATGGACGTTTGTGATTGATTTACGAAAATAAATAAAATAATTTACCTTTCCGTCAATGTCAGATCTTAACGAATTTATTTTTAAGCAATTCTAGAAACTATTAAACATTTAGTAGGTACTTCTAGAATCGCCTAACGAATTTTTACTCACTTCTCAGAAATGATTAACAAACACTTTCATTTTATTCTGTAAGTAATAGCATATTCTCAGGTATTTTTATTTTCGAAAAATTTTGGTGTAAAAATAAAGTACCGTACATGAATTAAAAAAATTATTTGTGTAATAAAAAGTATTAAAATATTGTTTCCTGAATGCAATAATTTTTTATTGAAGGCATAGAAAATTGTTCAAGTTCAGATCTGCGTCCAGAATATTCAAGCAGTTTTTCCATTTTTCAGAATCGCCAGTATCCTTTATTTACAGGAAAAAAATATCCCGTAAAAAGTGATTAACAAATGAAATATTATTAAAAGTTTCACTTCAAGTACATTCATCCCTTCATTCATTCATTCACTCATTCATTCATAAGAAATAGGAAGAAACGAACTTGAAAGGACTAAGAAAGTTTTGAAAATATTAAAAGAGATCTAAGTAAAAAGAGACCTGTTTAGAAAAAAAAATGAAAAAAGGAATTTCATCTTTTAGCGCGGAAATTCATCATTTCATTTATAGCTATAAAAAAAATGATCGATATCGAAAAAATTAAAGAACTACATTCCAATTTATTTTTAAAATTAGAAGGAATAAGGAGCTTTCACGCGTCAATATAAATAAGCTTGAAAGACATCGCCATTAGTCCCCTTCGTAATTTTTACGCGTGACACTTTTATAACGTCAATAAATGATTAATCACCGCACGGGCTTAAAAATCCTTATAAACTATTATCATCATTAAGAAATATATTGTTATATAATAGCGACGGTAATAATCATTTCTTTTTTTTTTTTTTTTTTTTTTTTTTGGAATCAATCGGTTCATCGAAAACCAGAGTCATTTTTTTTACCCATTATTATTATTTGTCCCCCTCCCGTTAACAATATAGTAGTCAGAATAAAAATGAGGGAAAATGGTAGAGTCAAAATATAAAATTAAATGCGAATATAACAGACATGGTTTCAAGTCTCTTTTTCTCTATTATTTGTCAAAGCGAGGGGTCTCTCGTATTCACCATATGAAGTCACTTATTACCTATAGAGAGTCCTGTTTTTGTTCTCTTAGAAACGTATCATTTAATTTTAGGTTTTTGCGGTATTTTGAGGGGAAATGGTTTCGGTTTCTACATTTTGAATCAGTGGCGGATAAAAGGAGAATGATTAATCGTGCATTATCGGTTTATCAATCGATATTGATTTGTGCATATGTATCAGTCTTTGGATTTTTACGGTGAAATAAGGCAAAAAAATATCGAAATTGTAAAAAAAAAAAAAAATTGAACATTTTCAGCCCGAAAAAGAGATGCATAAATTATGCATAAATTTGCAGTAGAAAAACTTCAATTTTGTTTACCATGTGTTTATATTTACTTGGAGCAAGATGAAACTTGTACCAAAAATACAAAAATAAGTCAAAGAAGTTCGTTAGTCATCAAAATTTGAATTTCCCCTTCCCTAAATCAAGTATTAGACAAATCAGCCTTTTTTGTGGTATTCACTGAAACTTCCTCTTTAGGGAAATTTTTCTGCGAATTGTTTCTTTGGTAAAAGTTTCCTCCAATTTTTTTGAATGATCAGGCTACTTACAACGAACAAAAAAATACTCCTGTAAAGGGTGGTAGTTGCAAACTTACCTGAAAAGAAAAAGAAAAAAAAATTTTAGAAACTTTTTAAATACAAAATAAATTTTGACCTGAACCTATTTTTTGAGCACCTGAACCTGAAAGAAAACCGGAATTAAGGAAACTAAGAGGAAGATCGAAGAAAAAACATGGGCGGAATAGCCTATAAACCCCTACGAAAAAGAGAACCATACATTATATATAAAATGCATAAATTATGTACAAAAAACTTTACATTTTTTACCAGAAAATTTTTTTTTAATCCTCCAATATAATTATGCATAAATTATGCTTAATTAAAGTATGCATAAAATAAAATAAAAATTAAAAAGCATACTATTTGAAAATTCTCCTGCTTTGTGATTTAAGAAAAATATACGCATAAATAATGTAAAAATAACGCATATCCAGATTTTCATGCTTAAAAAAATTATGCATACATTTTGTAATAATTATGCATACATTTTGTAACAATTAAGCATAAATTTTGTAAACTCTATGCATAAATTTGTAACAATTATGCATAAATTTTGTAAACTCAATGCATAAATTTTGTAAACTCAATGCATAAATTTTGTTAACTCGATGCATAAATACTGTAAACTCAATGCATAAATTGGTAACAATTATGCATAAATTGGTAACAATTATGCATAAATTTTGTAAAAAATGATGCATGCTTGCGTTTTTGTATAAACGATGCAAAAATTTAATATATTTTTTATATATTTTTTTGCATTTATTTCGCAAAAATGTTATACACTTTTTGCATCACTTCTTCGTACGGGCAGTTAAAGAGGCCAAAGCCTTCTGGTCCTCCTTGGCTCACCAAGCAATTTTAACCATAGCAGACTCAATATCTGACTATCAACTTTCGTAAAGGCTTTCCTACGTCTGAGATGCAAGAAAAACTGGCTTTACTCCGCAAACATAAAATCGCCCCACATATCCGCCAAGGCTGAGAGACTGCCTCGATGTGTCTTCAAAATTTTTTTCCCATTTTTTTTCCTTCCATGCCTCGAGGGGAATGTGAAATAAGAATTAAAAAAAGAAAAAAAAAAGAAACCGTTCATGTAGAAAAAAGATGAAGAGGATTTGAAAACAGATGACGGGAGAGAACAAGCGGCGGGAATGGCAATTTCATTATTACAACATGCATACGGTTTTATGTGTGTATACTGATGACCACAAAAAACAAACCCGAAAAACCAAAATATTTCGTTCATGTCAAAAGCTTTATTAAACCGACGATTTAATAACAAAAATTGGAATCCTTTTCCTTTAATTTCGGGGAGGAAAAATGTCACGAATAGGAACGCATCACGTCAGGGCGTTGATGCATTCAACTTCCGAGATAATAACCTGGTTTTACATAATTTCGAGCAAAAAAAAATTCGAGTTCCGGTACTGAGAAGGGCGCTCACTGCAGGGCTCCAGCGAAGAGGGTGAGGGATGAGAGAGCGGGGGCGCATGCCTTGGATCAATACAAGTCGTATAAGACCCTCGTCTTCTACCACGGGGCCACCTGTCCGACATCAAAACCGTTTATTTTTTTTTCTTCTCCTCTTATCCTTAACATTCGAAGTAGCGATGTCGTTTCATTGAGATAAAAAAAAAAAGATATTGACACATTTTCGATTCTTAGCTTTTCTCGGAGTAAACTTTCAAGTTCGGGTTACATTAATTTATTGTCTCTCACCTGAAGTTTTTTTTTTTTTTTTTTTTTTTTTTTTTTTTTTTTTTTTTACCTGAACTGGCTTCCTACCTTTTTAACTACTTGAATTTAAAAAAACGCGCTTTTAGAGATAGAACCATCCAGCGAAAAAAAAAAATTGATAATTAATCGGGCGAACCCTTTCTCCCCTTCCTTTCCAATTCCTCTTTCGTTTCAGCAGGTGGGAATTAGAAAAAGACGGGCATGCATAAAGAAAAAAAAATTGAAATTTTTTTTTTTTTATGAACGAGCAGTTGTTGCCGAAGGAAATTAATCACCAACAGAGAAAGACAATAAAATATTTTTTTCAATAAAAACGTCAACGCACAAAACGAAAGCTCCCGACAGGAGAAAGAAAAAGGCCCCTTAAAAAACACTTTTTTGAAAAGAAAAAAAAAAAGGAAATAACATCCTCATTTATATACGACGAGCAGTTCTCATGTCTTGAGGTCTGATGATATTAATGTCTTAGAAAATGAGTTAAGCTCAAAATGTATCCTGCGCCCCCCCTCTTGGGATGCGAACAGCCACGATCCCATGTTCTTTTCGACAGTTTTCTTTTTTACAGTTGAGCAAATAGGAAAAAAAAGTGGAAGCGGAAAAGCGTCAGGGTTATTTTTTTATTTTTTTTTTTTAAAGGGAAACGCAAGCTAAATATTTGATTAATGCGCCTTGTAAGAGGTGATACTCTTGTCAAATGTTGTTGTTACTTTAAAACCTTTTTATACTTTGTTTACCGTGTTTATTGTTGCTTTTACCCTTTTTCTTTTTTTTTAATTACCTTGAATCGCCGCATTCAATTCGTATGTGCACCGTACTAAGGGTACAAAAGTAATTGTGCGTTATTTATGTTCGTTTTTCTTTCCTCCTAAAAATATTTAGTAGAGAATTTCCAGTCACTTTTCACGTCATCCTTTCTGAGTCAACGGTTATCGGACTTCATCTCTATTAGTCGAAAGGCGATTTTCTTCATGCAATAATTTAGAGCAGAATATTGTCTTAGCCTTTATTCACGATACCTGACTATCAGAAAATCACTCAACGAAAAATGTGATCGACTTTTCTACGAGTCAAAATGACCGATAATAAAATTTGTCAGTGGATGACGTTAAGAAGACGTCTAACTGACGTCAATAGAAGTCTTATTGACGTCTAAAAGAGATGACCTTAGACTTTCGAAATCGAGGTGACGTCAATAGGACGACAGTAAGACGTCAGGCACGAGCGTAAGACGTCATTTTGATGTCGAAAATCTCGTAAAAAAAATCCCGGAAAATAATTATGTCTGATGACCAAAATGCAAAGCGTCACCATCACCATCACCATCACCATCACCACCACGACAAGATGACGCCAAGAAGACGTTTTATTGACGTCTAAAGTAAAATAAAATTAATTAATTAATTAATTAATTAACTAAAGAGGTGACAATGTCATCTTGAAACAAAAATGACGTCAATAGGACGACAATAAGACGACATTAAGACGTCAAAAATCTCGTAAATAAAGTCCCGGAAAATGACCATGTCTGATGACCAAACTGTGAAGCGTCACAATCACGACAAGACGTCCTTTTTACGTCTAAAAGAGATGATGTTAGCATTTCGAAATCGAAGTGACGTCAATAGGATGACAATAGGGCGTCCTTTTAGGATGTCCAATAGGACTTATGCATCCACGAGCATAAAACGTCATTTTGACGTCGAAAATCTCGTAAAAAAAGTCCCGGAAAATGAACACGTCCGATGACCAAGTTCGATAACCAAAATGTGAAGCGTCACCATCACGTCAAGAAGACGTCTTATTGACGTCTGAAAAAGTTGACATTAGCATTTTGAAATCGAGGTGACGTCAATAGGACGACAATAAGACGTCACCCACGAGCCTAAGGCGTCATTGAGACGTTTAAAATCTCGTAAAAAAGAGTCCCGGAAAATGACCGATGACCAAAACGTGAATCGTCACCATCACCATCACGACAAGATGACATCGAGAAGATGTCTTATTGACGCCTAAGAGAAATGAAAATTTCGTTTTGAAATCGAGGTGACGTCGATAGGACGACAGTAAGACGTCAGCCACGAGCATAAGACGTCACTTTGACGTCGAAAATCTCGTAAAAAAAAACCGGGAAAATGACCATGTCCAATGACCAAAATGCGAAGCGTCACTTCACGACAAGCAAGAAGACGTGAATAAGACGTCTTCTTGTCGTGATGGTGATGGTAAAGAGATGACATTAGCATTTCGAAATCAAGGTGACGTCAATAGGACGACAACAAGAGTCACCCAATGAGCCTAAGGCGTCATTGACGTCGAAAATCAGGCGTTTTGACGTCGAAAATCTCGTAAAAAAAAGTCCCGGAAAATCACCATGTTCGATGACCAAAATGTGAAGCGTCACCATGACTTCACCTTTATCGTTGGGCAGTAATAATGTAAAAAAAAAACTTATTACCATCCCCATGTTTGCCTTATAGACAAATAATTTATCTTAGGAAAATTTTCTGAAAATTACACTTAAGACAGTTTAGAAGTGTAAGAAGAATGTATGAGTCTATGTTTAGCTTATGTATGTAAAAGGACGTCATATTTTTATTAACAAATTAAACATTTCCCGAGGGGTTAATCACTCACCAATGCACTAGCATTGTTACTCTACTACAGATTGCATTAGATGTGCAACCAATGCACCTGCATTAGATTGCACTATCTTTGCATTAGATGGTACTACTTCAATAGATGCAATCTTGTTCCATTGCCCGCATTATTGTGCATTATTCTGCGTTACCATTGCATGAAATGCATTACCTCTGCATGCATTATCAATGCACCTGCATTGGTAATACAATGGCATTGGTAATGTCACTTATAACTTCGCTCGAAACTTAATCAGCAAAGTATGCAAGCACATTAGCACCCGTTTCCGATTGTGAACACCGGAGAGGATGCAAAATGTATGGCAGCAACGGTGCATAAGAAAAACAATATCAAAGCTACTGGGCGTCGGAGACCACGGAACAGATACACTTTCATTTATCACAAATCGAATGTAATATATCTCAAGATGACCATGACCACTTCTTGGCGTGAAGATCAAGATGATAAAAACACAGAAAACTGAATTAGAACTGTTGAAAGGATTAAAGTGTTACATTTCTAAAACTTCGAATCAATGAAATTGTAATAAAACCTACGTGGGTACGGAAAGTGAAAATATCCCGCGGAGTGACGAATAGTCATATCAATTTAAAATGCACCTTAAGACTTATCAGCATCTCGACCTAACGGCTTCAATTACCCAGTAAGGCAAATGCTCATGTCATTCTTATTCCATTATTAGCGCCTCGATTAAAAAAAAAAAAAAAAAAAAAAAAAGGCGACTAACATGATTTTTTTCGTGCACTACCGATTTATTCTTGAACAACCCGAGAATAAAAAAAACAAAAAAAACAAAAAAAAGAAAAGGTCACATGTATTTCGAGCAAACAAGAAACACGTAAGGGATTTTTTTTTTTTTTTCATAAAAAGAAAAATTTAATCTTAATTTTTAAAAAAGACGTCATAAAAATCACGCAAATTTTATGATTACAAAAAATGTACTATAATTAATTGATGGTTAAATTTAGAGCTATAAAGGGCACGACAAAAAAAAAAAAAACATGAAATTAGGAAGGATGTGGGTCGTTACGGCAGATCTTTGGCGATATAAAAAGGCATCACAAATATAAGGTTTTTGATTTAACGAAACGGTCTTGATTCCTTAAAAATTTTTTAGGGTAAAAAAAAAACTTTTTAATTAAAAAGTTGTTTTGACAAATGTTTTTAAAATTTCTCGGAATTGACAATAATCTTAACGAGGAAAATATTTGAGAAATGCTGATGAAAAAAAAAAAGTACACATACTTTATGGCATAATAATTCAAAGAGTTTGTCATGTTGATGGATTTTAAACAGTTTTTTAAAAGCATTGTTGTGTAAAAGCAATCGGCATCATCTTTTTTTCACTAATTAATTACCCACGGGTTAAACAAAAAGCATCTAATTTGTAAAAATCTTTTTTTTTTCATTTTGTTTTTAAATTCGAAATTTTTAATTTACTTAAAAATGGAGTAGTTAAAAAAAATTTACTTTACGGCGTTAATAGCTTTTTTTCAGCCCCCTTACGAATCAAAAACGAATAGACATCAAACTTCTCAAGCAGTTACAACCACTTTTAATCATATAAGTGGCTTATAACAAATATATGTTGGGATTAAGCATACGGCCTTGCGGCAGCGTACAACATGAAAAAATAACTCATTAATGTCTCGTCCCCAGAGGCACTAGCACCGCTAAAGCTCCATCGCGTTTTTTTTTTTTTTTTTTTTTATTATTACCAAGGAACCCTAATATACACGACCCCCCTCCTGCCGGGAAAATCAATATTCAAATAACATTAAAAGTCACAACTGATTCGATTTCGAGACTAATGACATACAGCAAAACGAACAATGGAAAACATTATTACCAGTTTTCGCTTTTTAATGTGAATCTTGTCATTTTAGCGAAAGGCAATAAAAAGCACGCACGCATTTAAAAAAAAAAAAAAGAAATAAAAGTATTTCAATGATTAATGGCTTCAACTGTCCAACCCAAGAAAACAAATTGCGGACTTTATTCGTATAATAAATCCCTAGAAATTCGCCAGACACGTCTTATAAACGTTAAAAACGTCATGTGAATAAAGTAATCAACCTGAAAACCTCCGTCTGGGATGAATTATCTATTTTGCGTATGGATCTTTTTTTGTTCCCTTTGGATCAAGAAAAATGAAACGTTTTCTCGGAAAAAATTAATAAAATTGATTTTAATGCGATCCTCGACCGATTGCTGAAAAAGAAGGAGGAAAATAAAGAAAAAATTTGAATTCATGGAGAGCAAAAAAAAGAAAAAAAACTTACAAAGGCCCTCATGTTGAGACACCCCGAGCCAAACATGGTCCTATTCTCAAAAGTCCACGGAAGCCCTGAAGGTTCATGGTTAATCGCTAATTTGTCGACTGTCAAGTTTAAACCTGACAATGACAAGTTCTAACTTCACAATAAATGCTAGCGAGTTGCAAGTTGGCAACGCCAAGTTCAAACTTGACAACTGACGTTGACAAGAACCAACTTGGTATCGGCAGATCCCGACTTCACATTGTCAAGTCTGAACTTAGCATTGATTTGTTCAAACTTGACAATGTTACGTTCAAACTTCAGAATAAATGCTAGCGGGTTGCAACTTGTCAATGATAAGTTTGAACTAGAGATTTTGACCAGGGTTTCCAGTCCCGGGAATTCCCAAGATTCAATTCGGGATTGATTTCCCGATTCCCGAGATTCAAATTTTTCGGGATTTTCCCCGTCGTTTCATAATTCCCGGAACATTTCCAAGAACTGATGGGAAAATCCGGGATCCGGGTGATTCTAACTTGCCCGGGAATTACCTGGATCCTGGAAAATTTTAATTTCCCGAATCCCGGGAAACAATTTTTTTCTAAAAAAAAAAAAAAAAAAAAAAAAAAACAGGAAATTCCTAATCCCGGATTCAAAAATTTCCGGGAAATCAGAATCTCTACTTGCAACCTGGCATTATTAGTTCAAACTTAACATCGTCGAATTTAAACCTGACATTGTCAAGTTCCGACCTGACAATGGCATTTTAAACTTAGCAATGTCATGTTTAAACTGAGCATTGTCAAGTTTCAACTTAGCACTTCATATTTAAACTTCCCAATAAATGCTGACGGGTTGCAACTTGACAAACTCAAGTTTGAACCTGGCACTGCCAGGTAATTTTTCACGTTCAAACCGGCCATTGTCAAGCTACACCTCAGCATTTCAAATTTAAACTTCCAAATAAATGCTGGCGGGTTACAACTTGGTAAACTCAAGTTTGAACCTGGCATTGCCAGATCAATTGCCAAATTCAAACCTGCCAAAGTCAAGTTTCAACTTGACATTTCAAATTTAAACTTCCCAATAAATGCTGGCCCGTTGCAACTTGACAAACTCAAGTTTGAACCTGTCATTGTCAGGTCATTTCTTATGGATTTCTATAAAACGATTCAACTATGTCAGTTTTTACGAATCGCGTAGGAAAAAGTCGAAGATTTTAGACAACGTTCCTGCATCCTGCAGAAAGATTTCTTTTTCTTCTTCTTCTAGTGCCACTGACTTGTAATCGAGTATCAGCTACTTCCCTTCGCATAACCGTGTAATGCATCAATTCTAATGTACAGCCCCAACACTTAGTGCTGTCTGGCTCAATTTTGTGACATTTACCATATCGACGGATGTGTGTGTGTTAGTTTCAGTTTTTTCATGATAATAATAACTTTGGTTTTTTTTTTCTGACTTTCCCTTTCCGTATCGATTTCCGCGCCTACGATCTCATAAAAAGCTCTCTATTTTATCGAACAGGCCAACACTACAATTTTATAGATATCAAACGAATCCGAGTTGACATACCGTAACGATATTGATCGAAATTCTTTGCTCATCTTTCACAAACGTTGAGAGCATTTGAGATGAGCTCGCAGCTGCTTCTTTTTTTTTTTTTTTTTTTTTTCTTTTTTTCTTCCGGAAAGAGAATATTTAATTCAGGAAAAAAAAGGACAACAAAACGTTTAAAAAGTCCTCCCGTTTTTATTTTAATCAAGATCTCTCGCAATTTTCAACGGACCCGAATATCCCTGACCGTTTTAGGATTAAAAAGATGTGATCAATTTCGAATCGTATCAGGTTTAAACTAACCGACTTTTTTTTTTTAAATCGAAGCTTTATTTTATAACGAGTCATTGATGATTAAATGAGACCGAATCGAGTTTGTAGGCTTTTTTTTTAAACGAAAGCGTGGTCGTTTAATGTAGGCATGCCTTGAATTCGAAGTGGTAGTTTATGTTTTTTCTTCCTTCCAAAATTCCTTTTTTTTTTTTTTTTTTTTTAAAGATGATTGACAGATAAAAAGGAGAAAAAAAGGAACATTTAAAATATTCATTTAGAATTATTTTCTGGATCGCCAATTTTCTTTTTCTGTCTTCCTTGGAAGTGAAATCGGCTAGACAGACACAAAGGTTTAAAAAAAAAAAAAAAAAAAAAAAATCTCTTGCCTGATTTGATAGCAGTCAAAGGGTGATGCCATTGATCGTATCCGTACAACTGGTTAAATTTCAAACGGAATAAAAAATTAATATCCAATAAGTTTCCTTTCCTGTCTCCATTGGCCAATTAACCGAAGGTACAGTTAATTGTACCACCGGAAATTCCGTACAACTTTGGACTTTTTTCTTCTGTTACCTTTTTTTTTGTTTATAGTTTTGATTATTTTTTCAAACACCAAAAATAACATAAAACGAAAAAAAAGTGGTAGCAGAAGAGAAAAGTCCAAAAACATGCAGCATTTCCGGTCCAATTAATTGTCCAATGGAGACAGAGCATCCTTTCTTTTTTTTCGAGGGAAAAAATCGAAGCATCTTAGAAACACTCGCCAAAGTTTGGGTTTGTTGGGCGGGGGGAGAGAGAGGGGCGGTAGGGGAAGAAACGTCGAAAGCTAAATACTGATTACAATGTTTAACTTATTGAACTATGAGTTTAAATGAACGATTCAAATTAGCCTGGAGGCTATTCAAACCTTACGTCAGTACGTTAGGAGAGGAGGGAGTTTTCAAAATTGCTGACATTTGCTGACAAGGGACGAATGGGGTGTTTCACCTCTTACGTCAGCTTTTCGATTTTAAACAGCAAAGAAAGTTCAAATTGTTATACATAATTAATTAATTAAATAAATAAATCCTACTAGAATTTTTCTGCTTTCATTGGTTCTTTAATTAATCCTAGATCTTTTAGTAATTAATGAAAAAATTACTTTTCTGGTTTTCACCCGATTTTTTGATTTCACCTTTTTTTTTTTTTTTTTTTTTTTTTTTTTAGCTTTCAATGATTTAACTAAGGGGCAACAGGAAATACATGCAGAAAAAGGAAATTTTTTTAACAAGTTCTGTCTTGCAACAAAGCCGGCTGTTTGGACAGACAGGGTGTTTCTTGAGGCTTGACAAGATATTTTTAATGTTTTCGCATGATTTTTAAGAAAATGTTTTTAACAGAATGCATTTTTGTTTTCGCATTAGCCATTTTTTTTTCCTGAGTGCATCTACAGAAGGTTAGTTTGCTAAGAAGAAGGCTAAACTGACTTTTGCTGATCGAAAGGTTTAACTCTGCTGACGTGCTACAGACATGGCTTCCTGGAGCAGGAATCATCTTGTGTTCTTGAGGTTTTAGCATGCTGACTTAGGAGTATATTTTGCTGCTAAAATCAGAGGTAAAGTCAGTTTTTCGATTTGAAAGAAAATGCGAAAAATTCGGTAACCCATCCCTGCCCTAGGACTCGGCCAATTTAAGACATTTTAAGGTTTTATAGGGCTGTATGGATGGTTCGAAAGGTAGAATGTCAACCCTCAATTTTTTAGGTGATTTGGGGCATATTGAGATGTCGAATTAGCCTGGAATTGTCCAAAAAGCGCATATAAGGACCAAAACTGAAAATTTTTTTGGACATAAAAGATCATCGATTCCTATCGATAATTTAGCGTAGATTACAAATTTTGACGTCCAAAATTAGTTTTGGTGCACGGTTCTTCTAGAGACCCTAAATTAAAAGAGACTGGCAAAAAAAATTTGGCGCGAAAAAGCGGTGCTCATTGATCACGCGTACTTATTTTTGAAAATTTTTGGTTGAATCGCCGCTACAAACTGCAGCAAAGCCAAAAATGGCGATTGTTTTTGTTTATTTAAAAAAGTATTTGTTCACAAATTCCTTTAAAAAAAAAGTCGGATTTTCAACGCGAACATCGAAAGTGTTTATGAAGGCAACAAAACACTTATTGCTGTGCAGCTATTACTGAAAGCCACCAATTAAGTCGAATTTATTAGTTTTCTAATAGAGAGCAAAACAAAAATATTCGCCATTTTTTATTTTGCTGCAATTTGCAGCGGCAGTTTTGCCAAGATTCCGAAAATTCCAACATATCAGTGCGCATGATCAGTGAGAAACGATTTTTCGAGCCTATTTTTTTTTTTTTTTTTTTTTTTTTTTTTTTTGCCAGTCTCTTTTAATTTAGGGTCTCTAAGTTTTTCTGTTTGAATCTGGGATAAATTTGCGAAAAATAAAATTT
The DNA here is from genome assembly GCA_037577465.1 of Liposcelis bostrychophila. Lineage (NCBI taxonomy): Eukaryota > Metazoa > Arthropoda > Insecta > Psocodea > Liposcelididae > Liposcelis > Liposcelis bostrychophila. Next base: position 16,679,755 of record CM075211.1, on the reverse strand, counting down.
GAATCTGCGCAAAATTTCCGACACGAAGTGATGGTCTTTTACGCCAAAAAAGATTTTCATTTTTGGCCCTTATACGGGCTTTTTGGAAATTTCAACACCCCAATATGCCTTTACCGATGTAGGAGCTTTGAAATTGCAAAAAAAAAAAAAAAAAACTAATTTTCAAACCACCGCGCAGGCAACAAAGAAGTCAGCAATAGTGTAAAACATCGCCTATGTTTAGCATACGGAGGAATCATTTGTTCCGGAAAAATGTCCTGAAAATTTCTTCAGTCTTTCCCTTTGAATTTCACAACTCAAAAATGGCTTTTCTTCGGCCATCATATGTCAGGGAATACTATGTCCGAACGCAATAGGTCAAATCTTCAGACTGTGCCTGACGGATTGAAAAATCCACAGACAGGATATTCCCTTATCAATATTCATTGCCCTTTGCGCCATATATCACTTGCATTATCCTTTCCTCCATTATATCACTTCCAATTTCTTTTGACTAAATTTGAATATCAAATTCGAAACTTAACTGATTAAAATCTATGAGTAAAAGAAAAGCCACGCCCTTTAAACAATGTTCCTCTTCACGCCAAGAAGAAGACGAAAAAAAAAAAAAAAAAGAAAAAGGATATCGAATAATAAAATTTTCATGCCATCTTAATTATTTATTCAGATATCCCACCCTCACAAATTATGACGTTATAGTGCCCGTACAATCATATAAGGAAACATATTTTCAACCAATAGCCATAATGACTCTGCAAGATACCTACTTATTGTCCGAATAAAAAAAAAAGATGACAAAAAAAAAAAAAAAAAAAAAAAAAAAAAAAAAAAAAAAATTCAGGTACGCGTGTTCATTACTCAGATAAATGATCAGTCACAGTTCATTTTATTTACAAGTGAGGATAGTCGTAGAAATTTAGTTAACAAATTACCATGGTCATGTGTAACAATTTACCTTGACAACCGTGAGTTCCTTTCTTTAAACAGAGAGAGGAAAAAAAAAAAAAAAAAAAAAAACTTATTGCCTTTGGGCTAACGTCTTATTTTCTGAGGACGGGTAAATCATTTCTCAATGAAAATCGAATTGGTGGTTGTTACCTTTCGTGATCGATTATTCAAAATAACCCCCTTTCGATTTTTCGTCATCGTAAACATTTTGGTATAACAGGTGCATTTAAATTTGATCCGAGCTCTTCTTCATCAGAATTTTTTTTTTTTTTTTTTATTAGATGCCTTCTCATTCTCATTAAAGTCCGAATGAATATTATTTTGATTAATATTGTACAAATGACAGGGGCCTTTCATTTAAAGCTTGCCTGATGTTTCCTCGACTGTCTGACCCCAGGCATTTTATAAATCAGATTTAATAATGTAATTATAATCGTACCGTTTGCACCTAGTTTTGTGCGGGTACTATTTTTTTCTCCCCTTTCTGAATAAGCTGTCAAGAAAAAAAAATATGCTGCGCAAGAGCAAATGTGTCATTTAATTTCATAAAGAATAAAAAAAAAAAAAAAATGTTTTAAGACTTTCGTCTTAAACATTCTTTTTTTTTCTTTATTCCCGAGCTCTGTATACTTTGATAAAATTACCCAAGAGATCAGAGGCGGGCCATTTATATGCTGAAACTTCGTCGGGAAATTGTTCCCCATAAAACTATATCACCTACAAACTTCAAAAGATCCTTTCATTCTCTATATCGACTCTTCATGATGTAATGAAAAATTAATAGGGACGGTTCCGGCTTTTTTCTGCATTAGAATATTTTCATTATTCATGCTTTTAATGTATTAGGTTTTTTTTTTCCCTGGGTTTGTTTTTTAATGTTGATTCGCTCTTTTTTCGTTAAACAATCAAGAGGTCGTCTTTTCCGGGTAAAAAAAAAATGTTAAATTTATTGCGGTTGGGCTTAGAATAAAAAAAAAAAGTTTTTTTTTTTTTGGAGTTAAGAAAAAGAGTTGAAATTTGATACGATGATATAAGTTTCGCGTCTATTCATCTTATTCAGTTTTTATGCTCCAGCCTTTTTTTTTTTTTTTTTTTTTTTTTTTCCACTTTTTTGCAAGTTTCGATTCGATGATTTATAGCGAATTTTGTAGGTTTTCCGCGTACGTTTTTCATCATTATTTTGAAATATTTAAAGGAGCTGTATCACCCTTTGAAAGACGTATGTTCTTAATCTGGAACCCTGCGAGAAGTGAGAAATGACTAATGACAATTTAACGTGATGGAGGCAGGAATTATTACGATTGAGAAACGTAATCGTGCTTACCAGTGGTAATTTTCCCCGATTTAATATGTCTAGGCGCCTTTTAAAAATTATAGACTTGATAAAGCTTTTTTTTTCTTTCTCTACATAATCTTAAAAACATCAGCTGAAGAGTTCCCTGCAAAAAGGATATCAGTTCGAAAGCTCTAGCACTCGAAAAATTAAAATATTATCGTAACTTTCCGGCAAAAATTTGTAAAAAACAAAAAAGGCTAATTCAATTAAGACAATGACGTGAATGACAAGAACTTTTCCGGTAGTGATGATTTAATGTGATTAAATAAAATTAAGAAAAATTAAAAATGACCTAAATAGAAAAACAAACAAAAAAAAAAAATCTCAGAAAATGGTTGAAAAAGGGTGATTGATGGGTACCGAATTTTGAAAAAAAACTTTTGAATTCTGAAAAAGGATTAAAAAATGTGTGATTTTTGACGTGGATAGTCTTTGCCGAGGTTGAGCCCGTAAAACAATAAAATTTTCGACCGACATTTGTGACTTCTGTGAAATTCACTTTTCGAAAAGTCTTTTTCAAAACTTATCGAAAATTTTCCGATTCTAATTTTTTCAAAATTAACGAAAAGATCAAAAGATAGATCAAACGTTATGGGCGATATAACACCGAGACACACTCTAGAGTATTCCTTACCTAGGCACCACACACTCTAGAGTATTTCTTACCTAGGCACCACACACTCTAGAGTGTTTCCTGCCTAGGCACCACACACTCTAGAGTGTATCCTGCCTAGGCACCACACACTCTATAGAGTGATTCCTGCCTAGGCACCACACACTCTAGAGTATTCCTTACTTAGGCACCACACCCTCTAGAGTATTCCTTACCTACGCACCACACACTCTAGAGTGATTCCTGCCTAGGCACCACACACTCTAGAGTGTTTCCTGCCTAGGCACCACACACTCTAGAGTTTTTCCTGTTTAAGCACCACACACTCTAGAGTTTATCCTGTTTAAGCACCACACACTCCAGAGTTTATCCTGCCTAGGCACGACACACTCTACTAGAGTGTGTCCTGCCTAGGCACCATACATTCTAGAGTGTGTCCTGCCTAGGCACCATACATTCTAGAGTGTGTCCTGCCTAGGCACCATACATTCTAGAGTGTGTCCTGCCTAGGCACCATACACTCTAGCTCTACACACCTCTCGCTTCGCTCGAGCGGCAATTGTCGAGGTGTTAGGGCCAGGTCAGATCTCCGAAAATCAAATCCCCGAAAAATTATTTCGGGGATTTCTGCATTTCAATTATTAATTTAATTTTTAAATAATTAAATTAATTCTTTTTTGATTAATTATTATGTTTTATTCCTTGCTTTAAATTGTAAAAGTTTAACTATTTCAATTTTTCTCTTTTTAAATGGCAATTTTTCTCAATGCCAATGTTTTTAACAGCAATTTTGAATGACGTATCCCCGAAAAATCTTCCGGCCGTGTGGTGACACTGCCAACTCGGGGTTTTTAAAACGAATGTTGGTTTTATGTTGAAAATAAAATGGTTGAAAAAAGGGTGATTTTCAAAAACGAATTTTGAAAATGGTTGAAAAAGTGTTATTTTAAAAAAAAAAATTGAAAAAAATCAAAAAAAAGTTAAAAGTCAGTTAAAATTCGCCCAATCGGCGATTTTGGGCAATTTTAACTCTGGTGTGTTTTTTATTTAAGTAAGCAAAAAACAATGAAAAAAAAATGAAATTTATTATTTCAAGGTAAAATTGGTTGAAAAAATAGTAAAACGCAACGCCATAAGAAGTTTCACTTCAAGTTCTTACTTAACCGACGTAGAGCCTGTTTCATTTTTTTTTTTTCGTTTGACCGAAAATAACCAAAATGATTACGGATGATTATTCTTAGTCCTTTTTGGTTATTTTCGGTAAAACGAAATTTTTTGTTATCATTTTTGGTCACTTTTAATTTTCACTTAGGCTAATTTTTAAAGAAAAATTAAAAATGGCCAAAAATGATGACCCACGCAAAAAAAAAAAAAAAAATCGTTTGACCGAAAGTAACCAAAAATGATTACGGATAATTATTCTTAGTCATTTTTGGTCAAAACAAAAAATTATTTTCTTGTGTAATTATTTTTAGTCATTTTTAATTATTTCTGATTTTATTTAGTCATATTCGATCAAAAAGGGACCATATTTTACAACTTATGGTTTGACCACTTTTTTTGTAGGAAAAGCGTTGCACCTACGTTTAGCTTATAAAATCAACATTTATATTACAAACACTCCAATTTTATCTACCAGGAGTTCATTTTTTCAATTGCGCAGTTCCAGTTAATCCATTTTATTGCTCCACTTAGCGGTTTCCAAATCCCGCCAAATATATTTTTACGAGTTTCCTTGTTACAGAAACCCCGAATTAACGCCAAACGATCAAAAAAATGAAATGCCTGCAATATCAGGAGCTTACCGGTTCAGCACTTACAATTATCGGCTGATAATCGGTTTAATTGTAGAGATCAGTAAGTCACCTAGCCTGTCAATTGTTCTCACATTAAGATTGTCATTCGGAAAATCCTTTAACCGCACTTCAAGTTAAGCAACGTCAAAATTGTCACTCATGTCAGTTTGTTAGACAAGATTAAGGTGAAATACCAAATATTGAGGGGAACAGAGCATATTTAACAGCTAGGAAATTACATACATATCCCTCCTCTAGCAATTAAACAAAGGCATTTAATCAAATATAACTTAAAATTTAATTTATGAACAAATCGGTTTCGGGAAAGACTGTCATACTAAACCTTGGGTATATTTTTGAAAATACCATAATTTTCTTTCCAGTGGAACGCAAATAGTAAATATTTATTTTTGGCTCCATTTTTTGAATAGCAGAAAAAGAACTCGAAACCGGAAAAAAAACGAGGTTTTATCCCATTGTATAAATCGATATCAACCGATTTATCAGATAACTTTCTTTTAACTCGATATTTATTTAAAAAGAAAAAAAAAGGTCGGAATTTCTTTAGGGAATGCGTCACGCACGTTCAAGACCATGGAATTCCCATCCCGAAAACCCGAAAACATAAGTTTTTAAATAGAAAAAAAAAAAAAGATTAAATCGAAAAAACTTTTCTTTATACGGTGAATTTTTTTTCTTCCGGATGAAAAAAATTTCCACGAAAAAAAAAGATGACGTTCAACTCTAAAGGTTTAATCTGTAACCAAAAGTAAAAAATCTTGGAATAAAATAAGTATGACATTTTTAAAAGAGACCGAAAATAAGCCAACTTTTTTTTTCCACTTCTTTGGTAACAAAATAAAAGTAAAGGAGAGGAAGAGGGGGGGAAAAAATCCATTGTGTATGAAGAAATAAAAAGTGTGAAAAGAGGATGGAGAGACAGAGAAGAGAAAAAAAAAAACCTTTCTGATAGAAGATTTACAAATTTTCGGAATTAAATTCCCCGTATATTTGCATTGTTATTAACGTATTCAAGCATTTTAATAATCCATCGGGCCTTACACGATAAACAGTTTTGCTCGAAAATAGAATATTTAATAGGCGTGTTTCCTTGAGCGATATTTCGTTATTAGAAGATTATTGCTAACAATGCCGAGAATTATCCAGAATATTAAATCGCAACATCTTTCGGGACAATAATAGAACGCAGCGTGTGCATGTGTGGGAAGGATGGGGTTGGGGAGTTATTCAAATCAGAAAGGAAAATCTGTATTTCAAACATTTTTTTTTAAAACTACTTTACTTTCCGAGCTCCAGATTTAAAAATATAATAAAAAAAAGTAGGAGTAGGATATGCTGAAAAATTCTTAGTCGGAACTTTTTGACAATTCTTCTTCAATCCTTTGTCATACCTCATGAGTCGGGGAGCGGTGTGAGATTTCTCAAATGGTTTTGGTTCGTTGATAGAGGTAATCTCGCACGCCGCTCTGCATGTCTTAGATCGGAAGACTAGTTTCGGTATAAAAAACGAAAGCTTCGGTCTGAAAAACCAAAGTCTCTGTTTGAGATACCAAAGTTTCAGTCTACGGACATCAAACTTTCGGTCTCTGGCGAAAGTTTGGGTCTATAAGACTGAAGTTTCGGTCTAAGACAGTAAAGTTTCGTATCTAAGGTATCTAACTAGACCAAAGGTTAGGTCTGAAAGGCAAAGTTTCGGTCTAGACCCAAATTTTAGGTTTGAGACACAAAGTTTCGGTCTAGGAGACCAAACTTTCAGTCTACGTCACAAAGGTTTGGTCTGAAAGACAATGATTCAATCTAAGACACCAAAATCTGTAGATCTGGATCTAGATTTTGGTGACTTAGATCGAATTTTTGTCTTTCAGACCAAAACTTTGCGACACAAAGTTTGCAAGAGACACAACGTTCACTAAGACACAAAGTTTCGGTCTAAGAGACCAAAGTTTCGGTCTGAAACACCAAAATTTCCCCCTAAAGACACAAATTTTTGGTCTGACATACAAAGTTTCGGTCTAATAAGTTACCATAATCTCGGTCTCAGACCAAAGTTTAGGTCTGAAACACAAAGTTTTGATCTAAAACAGCAAAATTTCGGTCTAAGACACAAATTTTTGGTCTGACATACAAGGTTTCGGTCTAAGAAACCAAAGTTTTGGTCTGAAACAATAAAATTTCTATCTAAGACACCACTTTTTTGTCTAAGAGACAAAGTTTTGGTTTGAGATACAAAGTTTTGATCCAAGGAACCAAAATTTCGGTCTGAAACACCAAAGTTTCCATGTAATACACAAAGTTTTGGTCTCAAACACTAAAATTTCCGTCTAAGACAAAAAATTTTTGGTCCGAAATACAAAGTTTTCGTCTAAGACACCATAATCTTGGTCTCAGACCAAAGTTTAAGTCTGAAACACAAAGTTTCGATCTAAGACAAAGTTTTCGTCTAAGAAACCAAACTTTCTGTCTGAAACACCATATTTCCTTTTTAAGACACAAATTTTTGGTCTGGCATTCAAAGTTTTGGTCTAAAAGACCAAAGTTTCGGTCTAGAGACCAAAGTTTTGGTGTAAGAAGCAAAAGCTCCGGCAGCTTTGACTAAGTAGATTATTTCGATCTTGGAAAACAAATTTTCTCGAGGTCAGGTTAAGTTCTTTAAGTCTTCCGGTCAGGCTTAAGTGCAAGGTCGGAAAATTTTTGTGCAATGGCTTCCATAATTACCCATTCCAGTAGAAAAAAAAACTCGAGGAAATTCATACCCCCCCCCCTTTTCTCCTTCCCGCTAAGTTGAATGAAGCCTAATATTTGGGGTTAACCTCGCGTTCCGCACAGATCAAAAACAAAAACAAAAAATCGGATGCACTCCTCATTTTGCAAGACCTCAACGCATCCTGATACTACGAGACCACCCCCCCCCCCCCCTCCCTAGTCCTTTTTCCCATTATCCTCACATAAAAAGAATTCCCTTCTCTTTCTCCTCGGTAATTTTTTACAAACCAATTCGAGAATGAAACTGCTAGTTACAATTTTTCCCGGTCAAGGGAAAAGCAAGAAACTGAAAAGGGGAAAATGGAAGGAAGGGGGTTGGGGGAGACAACGGAAAAAAAAAATGAAAACAAAGGAATTATGAAGTGCATTGCACGTTAGCTTTCAGCTAACTTTATTACGTAACTGCTTTTACTGCTGCGAGATTTTATTGTTTCGGATGAAATGTATATATTTTGAACTCGGACAATAAACATCCATTTTCGGGATTTTATTTTTCTATTTTTTTCCCCTTTTTCCTTTATTATTTCCATGATTTCGCATTTTTTTCCCCTCTTTGTGCAAATATGGTCTTGATTTTAACGCTTTCCGGTTTTCGCTGACCTTTTTTTTTTTTTTTTATAAAAATATTTTCTCGGTTTGTTTACCGTGGAAAAAAAAGAAAGAATAATAATGATACCTTTTAAGTGAATTTTTTTTTTCCTCTCCTTCACTTTATACCAAAAGTGATACATTTTGGATGCAATCTCATTGTAATTCTATAATGGTTTCTCTTAATTAAGACTTGTACAAAGTTCAACTTAACTTTTCTGATCACCTCAGGCAACGATTCCCTAAAGTTTGGACAGCTCAAAGCTGGAAGCTACTGCTAATAGGAAACCATTTCATTATGTAAACTTCAACAATAGAAACCAATATTGTGTTTGGATTCCATTAAACAGTTTTCTAACTTTTCATTTAGTTAAAATTTCTTCAATTTTCTTCAAAGATTTCGATTGCCATTTCTTTTTTTTTTTTTTTTTCGAAAGCCTAAAATTTTGTTTTAAGGGAAACAAGCTTCCTTTGAATTTTAAAATATTTAAAGGTATGTACTTAATAAAAGAATAAGAGAACATTACGGGTAACAGGTTAAGAAAAAGAATGTGTGTTTCATGGTTTAATGAGTACTAACCTCTGTTTAGCATATATCTCATTAAATTTTATAGAATAAGCGATAATTTTTAAAATATTATCCTATTTTAATAGTGAAGGTGTCTGAGGCGATGTTTTAACCACTTATTCAGATCGATCAAATTTATATTCATTTATCACGTCCTGTTATCTAAGTAATCAATTATCGAGTTTACCATAACAGGCTTTAAGGGGATTTTTTTTTTTTGTTTAAGGAGGATCCCTCGGAGAGATAATATTGATTGAAGAGTCTTGTGAATAAAAAATAAACCGAACTTAAGCACATATTAAGAAAGTTAATTCGGATCATGTAAACACCGGATTAACTATCGCGTTAAATAAAAGGAAAACGGCTCCAACCCAAGTAGTAAAATTTCGCGAAAGTTTAAGAAGCTTTACTCAAGGCTCACGACACCTTTGACTTGCTCGCAAAGCTCATAATTTTTTATGTGAGCTTTCAAAATTTATCTCGGATGAGAACTGGTAAAAGCAAAGTTTTGAAACCGGGGGAAAAAAAATTAGAAATTCGTATTTTAAAAATCAGTAATACCGGTAATTCCTTTCGGTAATAAGACTTTTTTTGCGCTTAAAATTTTCAGTATTTTACTGCAAAACAGGGTGTCCTTATTTTTCGATCTTTCGAATTTGAAGGTGTGAACACCCGGAATCGGTTCTTTCTGCGGAACATTAGAACCCTAATTTTTTTCAGATTTTTTACTCGACCGGGAAAAGCCCCGCCTTGCGTTTCAAAGTCGGAAAATTCCCAAAAGGGTAAAAAAAAATCGATAATTTTCTTTTCTGAAAGAAGAAGAAAAAAAACCCAGTCATTTTCTTATGAATCAGAACTTAATTTTTTTTTTTTTTAATCTGGTCCGGTTTTCCAGCTAGAGCCAAAAAATGAGCCAAAAATCAGGACTTATCATGTTTTGTCACTTTACGCGGATCTTTTGCTCATTTTTTGGCTCCAGCTCGAAAACTGGATCAGATAAAAAAAATGGAGTTCAGATTCGTGATCTAAACAAAATTTCTGTTTTTTTCAAGGGTACAAATTCACCATGGAATGTTAGATCAACATGTTGTACCAACTTGTTGTACCAACATGTTATACCACCTTGTTGGACCAACTTTGTTGGTATCTAATATGTAAATGTATGTTGGTATGTTATGTAAATGTTGTGCCAACACAACACAACATGTGTACCAACATGTTGTACAACATGTTGTATCAACTTGTTGGACCAACATTCCACTAATTTTAGCGTAGGAGTTAAGTTTGCAACAGTCGATTCGATCGTTAGTCAGACATGTTGGTATAACATATTGGTATGACAAGTTGGTACAACATGTTGGTCGAACTTGTTGAACAAACATGTTGGTCCAACATTCCATTGTAAATTTGCACCCCAATAAAAAAATATTATCGATTTTTTTACCCATAAGGGAGTTTTCGGCCTTGAAGAGCAAGTCGGGGCGGTTTCCCGCCGAGTAAAAATTCTGCAAAAATTAGGGTTAACCCTAACCATAGAGAAAATCGATTCCGAGGGTGCACTCATTCAAATTCGAAAATTCGGGCAAAATAAGGGACACCCTACTGCACAACATTACCGTTTACTTATTCATTTTCACGTGTTGTAACAGGTTGCAAGATATGTGCTGCTACTACATAAAGCGATTACTAGGCACATCATTTTGTTTACTGGACTTTAGGCCTCCCTTACATGTTTTAAATTTAAAACACTTTGCTTGGCTTCAACTAAAAATGTCACTGATACTCAGATAGCCATATTTCTCCTGAGGTTCCTGATTAAAAACAAACGCACATCGTCATCGTCAACATTTGGTGTTCAAAAATCAACATGAACAGGTTGAGTCCACTCTTGTTGCTCAATGGATACTCCAATTCAAAGACTAGTGGATAAAGACTAGTGGATGAAAACTTACCTGAAAACAGAAAAAAGAAAACCACATTAAAATGCATGACAATAAAAATAAAAATAGTTCACTATTTGCACTACTAAGAAGAAAAGTCGATTTTTTTTTCTTACAAAATACCTTTAAACGCTTTAGGAATTACTGGATTTCATTGAAATTCGTGTCCTCGTTCTCGACAAGTTCAAACTTGCACTAGAAAAGTTTAAACTTGCTTAAGCCAAGTTCAAACTTGCTCGAAAAGTTGAAACTTGCACAATACAAGTTCAAAACTTCACCAGACAAGTTCAAACTTGCTCAAGACAAGTTTAAACTTGTTCCAACTTGCATCCTGAAAAGGTTTTCTTAAGGTTATGGAATTTCTATTGGCTTTAAATAACTTTTTCCTCCTGTTGATTCGGCCATTTTAAATTCAAATATTGGTCCCTGCAAAACGAATTCTTCTTTTTTCGAAAGACTTTTCGGATGCACAAAACTAAGTTAATGAGAAGCAAAATTATCTCAACAAACGAGTTATATTTACTGAGAGGGCTCCATGGTAACCGTTGCAAAAATAACATCAGACAAAACTTTCAAAAGATTATTTATTTTCATCAAGCTACATTCCTTTTTTTTTTTTTTAACTCGCGCTTTTGAAGTTCGAAAAAAAAAGGAGAAGGATAAAAAAAAAAAAAATTATAAATTTTTGAACTTTAGTTTTTGATTAGAGGGCTTTCCGAGATGCGGAAAGAGCTTTTCAGACTGTTTTCCATATATCTAAATTCCGAACTTGAGGGGGGAAAAGATAAGACCTTAAAACATTTGATCCTTGCAGAAACTTTTTCTAATCCCTTTTTCCTTCTTCATCTCGTTTTTCCTTCCTCCTGTCTCTTCCTCTTACTCGCTCTCTCTCTTCATCCTTAACTTTCACCTTTTGAATACAAAAATTTTTGAAACCATTTTTCTTTTCATTTAATAACATCCCGTCGTGAAAAATTCTTTAAGCCATTCTCTTTCTCTCGATTCGTTTATTAGATTATCTTTCTTTTCTTTATATAAGAAAAATATTTTTTTTTCCCTTTTTCCTTCTTTTCGTAAGAAGTATGATTAGTTATTGAGTGTTTGTCAGTTTGTTATGCTTTTTACATCATTTTATTAAAAAAAAATGAAAAAGAATTCGCGTTAAAGGCAATAAAATTTCTGCGCTCGTAACTTAAAAAAAAAAAAAAAAAAAAAAAAAAAAAAAAAAAAAATCTACCGGGAGAGACATGTTTTTACGACAAACGAAGCACTTATCATCTCGTAAAAGGTCACACGGATTTTTTTCTCCCTTCTGCAATTCTGAAAATAAATATAAAAAAAAAAAAAAGCGAGATCGCATGGGAAAAATCCTTCAAAATAATGAAGAGAGGACAAGGCAGTAAAAAAAAAAATCAATTTAAATGGAGAAGTTAAAAATTCGGAGGAAAAACGTATATATTCGCGGTTTTTTTATCATTGCAAATAATCTTTTGCGCTTCTCGTTCTGGGGTGAATTGATTAAAAATTCTTGAGTTTAGCTGTTGGAATTTTTTTTTTCCCTTCTCTTTTCATTCCCCGAGGTTAAGCTATATTAAATAGTTTATCGTTTTCATTAGAATGGACTTTATTTTAATATCATGACCCCGATCCCGTACATTCAGGGTTATTAAAATTTCTGACAAAATTTATACGAATGACCGCAAAAAAATTAAAAAATAAGTCCTTGGGAAATCAGGGGTCTGAGGCTCCCGTTTCACGAACCGGAGACCCGGCCTTGGGCCCTTTAGAATTTGGATCGTTGGAGCTACAGTGCATCCACCGGTATCGATAAAATAGCTTGTGTTAATAATTTAGTCCATCATGTTGAACGGGTAATGATATTTTTGCTCCAAGAGCGGCAGTATGGGGCTGTTTAATTTGTCCCAATTTCAAACTAGTGGGCAACCCAAATTAAATTGTACCAAAATTTGCGTAGGACAAGTTCAGACATGTTCAAACTTGCGCAAGGCAAGTTCAAACTTGTTGAAACTTGCGCAAGACAAGTTTAATTGTGTTAAAACTTGCGTAAAGCAAGTTCAGACTTGTTCAAACTTGCGCAAGACAAGTTCAGACTTGTTCAAACTTGCACACGACAAATTCAAACTTGTAGAAACTTGCGCAAGACAAGTTTAATTCGGTGCGTCGGAGGTGAACTGACGTACCTCAATCGTAAATATGATTGCAGATCAATTTCCTGAAGTGTCATGTGACCACAAGTTCACATCAACTTGAGCGTGTATAAACTTGCAGTCACATGATTTTTTCAAAACAGTCGAAACACACATTTCCCATTATATTTACGATGGAGATATGTTAGTTCGCCTCCGACGCACGGAATTATGTTCAAACTTGTGCAAGACAAGTTTAAACTTGCAAAGAACACGTAACCAGTTTTTGGAACATTTTAAACCGTTCCCCCTCCCTAAATTGATGACTCAATATTCGAATGAACCGAATCACTGGCATCCCTTCTTTCTTATTTTTTGTGCCTTTGTTAAGGGCCGAATGCCGAAGCAAACAATCGTAGGCTCCTTATGTCATTTTCTCATTATAAATCATCTCGCTCATTATCAACCAACCCACATAAAACAAGCACCTTCAATTAACTGTTTAAATATCCTACAAGACATCAAGCAATGCAATGACCTCATTTTTTTTTTTCCTGAAATAAAAAAAAAAAGGAATTCTTCAAAATGTCACAAAAGCTCTCTCTCGAAAGAAAAAAAAAAGTCCAGACTAAGCCTCCAAATATGATAAAACCGCGGACCGAAAAAAAGCTCTTTTTCATATTATGACAGAGCAGACGATTAAATGAACCATCAAAAATAACGGACGGAAATATCGCTAGCTCGTGCGTGATGACAGATCATGTATATATATCTACTGTATTTATCCCGAAGTGGGTGTTCCCTATCTTGACGTTTTCTAGACAAACCTATCTACTGAGCGAAGAATAGGGAAGGGGGGGGGGAGGGAGAATTTGCTATGGTGAATATGACCGAAGCGTTCCTGTATACGCAAGGAAATAGCTCCGAGGGATGAAATATGATATTTTATTAATTCCACCGGAAATATTCGACAACATGTGCGACTTTAGTGAGTGATGGGTTGGGAGCAACTTTCTTCCTCTTTTTTTTCCCTCAAAAATAAGGCAATTTTTAAACAAAAAAGAAATTTCTTTTATTTTTCGTTTGGAGGGAGAAGCAGCGGAAAACGCACACATAAAACATTCACGCTATGTTCTCCCCGCCACCCCCCACCCCCCCAATTTTTCAACTAAAAACAGACATTTTTTTTCTCTTTGCTTTTTTCCAAAACGGAAGCTCTTTAATTCAGATTCTCAGAATTGGACGGCATTCGTGTAATCGATGCTCGTCCAATTTTGCGATATTATGTCTCATCCAATTCCGCGCTTGAAAATAGAAAACAGCTTGAATCTATCGAGCAATAAGCTGTAGATCTATATATGTATTTTTTTTTCCAAAAATAACGACAAAAACGAGACTCGCCATTTTCAGAGTTTTTACGTCTGTAAAACAACTTTTTTTTTCTTTTACCTTTTCAGACAAGTTGGGAAAAAGGACATAAAAACAAGGCACAACGAGCAAATCGGCAAGCCCAACTCTGATTTAATATAATAATAAAAACCAAGAACTTCGGTGAGAGGGTAACAAACCACTTTATTACTTTACCTTTAAGCTAGATTAGCGAGAAACGTTAGTATAAAAACCTTTTTTTTTTTTTTTTTTTCTCCCTTTCTTTTGTTTTACGACTTTCAACAATCACGCAACTTTGGGCGACCACCGACACCACCAATGCAGTCCGTTTCCGAGATTCGGAATTAAAAAGAGTTTCCTTTACAAAGGGGAGCAGAGGGGGAAAAAAAATCTCTGATTTGAAACAAGAGGAAAATGCTAACATTACGGACAATCTGTAAATTATCAGAGCCAGAAAAGCATCGAATCAGAAAGCTGTCATCTGATAGAACAATTTTAAGCACTTCAAAGACGTCGAAATCTTTGTGCCTAAGGCTGCCCAAATGTTTTAATTTTTTCGAGTAAAATGCTCTTCCACATTGCACAAACTAATGCTTTAGACCTGCCTAATTTTTTTTTTTTTCGATACCCCTAAGCGTAAGTAACTTCAAGTCATCCTTTCAAAATTTTCGTTCCCAGATTCCCAAAGTACCAAAATTTTAAATCTTCAGATTCAGACCAAAACTTTTCGAATTTCTGGCCTAAAAATCTTGGTTGCCACCAGGGCTTCCAAAACGTTTTCTAAAATTCTAAAAAAAAAAAAAAAAAAAAAAATCGGGAGATACTTTTTACATACGGAAGTCCTACTTCTTTGTTTATTGTTAATTTGTTGACTGTCAGGCTTGAACCTGCATTTTCAGGTTAAAACCTGTCATTGCCAAGTTCCAACTTGACAATGTGACAATTCAAGTTCCGGCTTTTACAATAACTGCTGGAGGGTTGCAACTTGACAATGTTAAGTTCAAACTTGCCGTTTTCAAGTTCAAACTTGGCAAAGCCAAAATTTCACGCTGTAACATATTGCAGCGTTAGAAACATGTTGGCAACATGTTGAGAAACATTTACAAATTTTTATTTTTCATTTTTCAGTGTTGCGCTCATTTTTCAAAACTGCAACATGTTTCAAATTTTTGACATGTGTCAAATTTCGGCCTTAGGTTTAAACCTCACACTAAATGCTGATGAAGAACTGACTACGGAGAAAAATTTTAAGGTGGACCATTTATTTTTGACGCAGTCTAATATGACGTCTCATTTTTGCCACGAATATTTCTCTAAATCCCTGGATTTTTTTTACCGGGAAGCGAAATTCAGAGACCATTGAATTTTCTTCAGACATCGCTACACTGGGGTGATTTTTTCGAAAAACGATCATCAAGACAAATTCCCGATTTAAAAATATAAATCCGAAAAATTCAGCTAATTCCCTCCCTAGACCGAGAACTCAGCTCAAAAAATATTCCATTTGAACACGAAACACTGTAAAAAGACCCATCCTGCATTTTTAAATAACACAAATCTCTGAACTTTGAGCTTTCTGGCATTCGCCAAACGCTCATAACCTTCCACAAATATCAGAAATTTCCGACTGCAATGTTACTAAAAAGAAAAAAGGAAGAAAAGACGACAAACATTGTCCCCGGGTTTTCAACTACACTTAAAGAGAATTTAGGGAAAAAAAATGAATAAGGGGAAATGTCAGCAACATGACGTTGAACTATTAGAGGACAGAATCCAATAAAGCTTGAAGCTCCACTGCATGTTTTTACTCGTAGTACGATATATAGTACCAGCTAGTGCGGTTTCATAATGGCTTTTTCCACCCGACCTTTATCCTATTTCATATTAAATTCCAGCAACTTCTCTCTATTTTATTAGCTTTGCCGTTTTTTAAATTGGATATCGCTCCTGCTGGATGCAAAAAAAAAAAAAAAAAAAAAAAAAAAACGAGGAAAAAGACAAAAAAAAAAAAAGAGACCTGTCGCAGCATCGCGCTGCTTTAATTCTTTCTCGCAATTTCAGTTACGTTTATTCGCCTAAGAGACGGCCATTTTCTCTTAGAGACTTTGATTAATGCTTTAGGAGATTTTCATTTCCACCTTTCAGCTTGTTGATTGTATACGGGCATCCTTTTTGTCTCTCTCTAAAAAGCTTCGGAAAAACTTCCCTACAACCCTAAAACACGGTTCTGGTTTTTCAGTTCGGGACTTTGATTCTTTTTACCGGTTTTTTTCTTTAAAAAACAAGAAAAAAAATTTTTCCCGAATCTTTAAAAAAAAAAAAAAAAAAAAAAAAAAAAAAAAAAAAGTTACGGTTAATGTCGATGATCGGGGTGATGGGGACATTAACCGGTTAATGTTGCACATTAGCCAGCTGATTGTGAATATTAGACAATCGTTAAACATTGTCGACAATAACCGAAAATGCAGGCTAATGTGTTCCAGATGAGATAATGTTATACATTAACCATATTCGCCTGTTTAATTTCGTTACGGCTAATGAACAACATATTAATGTATAACATTAACGTTATGGTTAATGCATAACATTAACGTTATGGTTAATGTATAACATTAAAGTTATGGTTAATGTATAAGATTAACGTTATTATTATGGTTAATTTATAACTTTAACGTTATGGCTATGGTTAATGTATAACCATAACATTAACCATAACGTTAATGTTATACATGGTAAAGGTTAAACATATGGTTAATGTATAACATTGTTAATGTTATAGATTAACAATAATTGTATAACATAATAAATGTATAACATAATGTTATACACGGCTTAAATTAACGTTATGGTAAATTAAGGCCTAAATTAACGTTATGGTTATGGTTAATTTATAACATTAACGTTATGGTTAAAGTTAATGTATATCATTAGCGTTATGGTTACGGTTAATATATAACATTAACGTTATGGTTACGGTTAATGTATAACATTAACGTTAAGGCTATGGTTAGTGTATAAGCATAATCATAACATTAACCATAACATTAACCATAACATTAATGTTATACATACATGGTTATGGTTAAACATATGGTTAAACTATAAGGTTAGCCATAACATTTCATAACACGCACATGTAGTGACGTGTTCTTTTTTAGTTACTTTTTCTCTTTTTTTAATTTTTCTGGACAACTATCACCCATTAACCATGTTAATATACAAACGGTAACCATTCATTCGCCTGACTAATGAACACTAACCATGTGATTAATGTACAAAAACAACATGATTAATACGAAACAATGGAGCTGCACCTCTTCGACGGGTAACAGCCGAATTGGAAAGTTATGGACGATGAGAAAACTGCTGAGGCTTTTTAAAGCCATTTAAAAAAATCCACCAAAAAATCGGATACTGCCTGCATTAAATGGGCAAGAACGTGAATTTATGACTTACAAACTAGAACACACCCGTCTCCTGCTTCTGGAACATTAACCATATGCCCTATGTACAAAATTAATATGATTAATGTACCAACATTAACCATTCATTCGCCTGATTAATGTTATATGTTAACCCTGTACATTCGCCTGGTTAATATCATCTGAGAGACATTAACCTGCATTTTCGGTTATGGTCGACAATGGCGAACAATTGCATGACATTCACCAGTGTCGGACTAATGCTTCTGGAACATTAACCATATGGTTAATGTACAAAAACAATCATTCATTCCCCTGGTTAATGAATATTAACCATATGGTTAATGTTGCACGTTATATGCTGCATATTCGCCTGGTTAATCTCATCCGGGAGACATTAACTTGCATTTTCGGTTATTGTCGACAATGGTTAACAATTGCCTGACATTCACCAGTGCCTGGCTAATGGATAACATTAGCCAGTTAATGTCCACATCAACTGGATTACCGACATCAACCGTAACATGAATATACTCAGCTCTCGACAACATGGATTGAAATATACGTTCTTTTTATTTATTTTTTTATGGTTTCCGAAGTTATTTAAAAAACTTAGTCAAGCTACTTTAAACTTTTTTAACAATTTACTAAAAAAAAAAGTAAAAAGGAAAGTCTTCAGGGCATGCAAATTAGTTTCGTTATATACGGCATTATCCGTCAGATCCGAAAAAAAAGAACTTTTCTTTAACAACTTTACGGATAAAAAGAGATAAGAAAAAAAAAGAGCTTTCAACCCCCTCTCAAAAAAAATTTGCGAGGTTGCTTTTTTTTC
The DNA here is from genome assembly GCA_037577465.1 of Liposcelis bostrychophila. Taxonomy (NCBI): domain Eukaryota; kingdom Metazoa; phylum Arthropoda; class Insecta; order Psocodea; family Liposcelididae; genus Liposcelis; species Liposcelis bostrychophila. The sequence continues at coordinate 16,661,392 of CM075211.1, read as the reverse complement.
CCCTGTGATTCTAACGTTTTTTTTTTAAATATGTTAATTACGTAAATTTATCTTTTTATTTTCGGGAAATTTCCCGGCCGATAACTAATCTTCTTTCTTTTTTTTTTTTTTTAAATTGGAAAATTATTCCAAGTATCGAAAGGTCAGGGATCCGGGTTTCGGCTCCTGTTGAAAGGCTTCAAACCGGGGAATCTATCAGATTGATTAATATGCAAACAACTTTCTCGGGAAAGCGTGATATCCATTTCAAAATGAGCTTTGAGGGTTTATGACAATCGACTCTCTTCATTTTCATTCAAATTTTATAATTTGTGTGCGATTCCCGATCCTTCGTCCGGTGTTACCTTTTCTTTAATGTGAACGCTTCAGGGAATTCCTGAGCTTTCGAAAACCCTGTTCGGCGGTTTTAATCAAGAGACGGAAAATGAGATGCGAGAGGGAAATCGGCATCGGCGATCTTTGGCATTACATTTTTTTTTCCTTTCGATTAAAAAAATTCTCGAAAAAGACAAAAGGAGCTCGTTCAATTAAAAAGATAATCCTTTCTAGTATGACGTTTTAATCATAAAACTTTTATTTTTTTTTTTTAAAAAGAGCTCAGCTGAATTTTTTTTTTTTATAATCAGAAAAGGGTTTTGTTGTCGAATCGACTTTTTTTTGTCTTTTCATTTTTTTTAAACGGCTTGTTTTTTTCCTCCCTTTTTTAACGAAATTCCATGGTTTTTGTTTCAACCCACGTAATTTTCTTTATAAACAAAGTTCAAATCAAGTTTTTTTTTCTTGTCTTTGTAGGTGAATTTATCTTATTAGCTCCCGGACATTCCGACTAATAATGAAGTAGTATTGAGAGAGGCAAAACTGATAAAAAGAGATAAAATTAATAAAAGAGGTAGAAAATGATGAAAGAGGTATAAATGAAAGAACAAAATGAAAACGTTTGTTTGAAATTTACAAGGGAAAAACGGATCGAGCTAACATGAACTTTTCTGCATTCCAAATATTTCGTTTCAGTTTAAAACACGTTAACTACCCTAGCCGATAAACGTTCGAAAAGAAAGCAGAGAAAAAGAGGCCTGAAATTTATATATTTACGATTTCAAATTTAGTAGCTGTCTTTTTAAACCCGGCAGGGGAAAGCTTAGTTTTTGGCGGGAAAAAACCGGAGCAAGATGGAAATGAATTTTCGAAAAAAATTAAAAACTCGAAAAACAATAATAAAAAAAATGACAGGAAGGCAAACAATAAAATGATTGGAGGAAAAACAATAAAATCACTGGAGGACAAACAATAATAAAATGACGGGAGGACAAACATAGTTAAATGACTGGAGGACAAACAATAAAATGATTGGAGGGCAAACAATAAAATCACTGGAGGACAAACAATAATAAAATGACGGGAGGACAAACATAGTTAAATGACTGGAGGACAAACAATAAAATGATTGGAGGGCAAACAATAAAATAACTGGAGGACAAACAATAAAATCACTGGAGGACAAACAATAATAAAATGACGGGAGGACAAACATAGTTAAATGACTGGAGGACAAACAATAAAATGATTGGAGGGCAAACAATAAAATCACTGGAGGACAAACAATAAAATCACTGGAGGACAAACAATAATAAAATGACGGGAGGACAAACATAGTTAAATGACTGGAGGACAAACAATAAAATGATTGGAGGGCAAACAATAAAATCACCGGAGGACAAACAATAATAAAATGACTGGAGGACAAACATAGTTAAATGACGGGAGGACAAACAATAATAAAATGACTGGAGGTCAAACAATAAAACGACTAGAGGACAAACAATAAAATCACTGGAGGACAAAGAATAAGATGGCTGGAGGGCAAATAATAAAATGACTGGAAGGAATAAGGTTATTCGACCGAAATATATATATATTTTTTAATTATTTTCCTGCCGCCCATACATTTTATACAAGCTGAAACTTGTACTAAAAATTTCGGGATATACCAGATGAGTTCGTTACATACCTAAAATTTCGATTTTTTTTTCATCGTAAATCAAGTATTACACAAAACAGTCATTCCTTCCGGCATCCGAAAAGACTCCTCTTAAATTGTGATTTAATTTACTTAAATTTTGTTCTTTTTGGAAGACTAAAGACAGGGTGTCTACTGATTCATAAAAGTTAAAATATAGGACTTTTATAGGACTTTATAGGTCCATTTTTTCAAAAAATATAGGACCCAAAACAAGCCATTTTTAAGAGAAAAAAAATTTAGGCACACAAAATTCTAGAGGTAAATTCTTAAATTCTATCCTCCAAAATTTAGAAATAAAGAAGGAAGAAGAAAAAAGGTAAAACTTGTAAAACGGGTAATTACTAAAAAAGATAAAACAAAATTCTACAAAAACATTTTTATAAAAAATCTTGGGATCAAAAAATCCCGATCAAAAAAAAAGTTATAGCCTCTGCAAGTGTTTTTCAGAAGTCCCCAGGGTTATATGAGTAGTTCAGAAAATCTGCCCCAAGCTAAGAGCTAAAAAATTTAAAATTTTCTAAACGTAAAAAATTTTTAGACTACACGTAAAAATTTTTGAATCCTCTATAAAATTCTTAAAAATTATTTGAACTGGAATTAGTTTAAAATTAATTGCCTAATGGAACCCCGCCGTTAAGATTTAAAGGAAAAATTTCCTGAAACATTGAACTTTCTTTGAAAATTTCCCCAAAGTGCTTTTTCAATTATCAAAGCATAAACTATGAATCGTTCGTAGCCCAAAATGATTGGTTTTATAAACCAATCTATTCTTATAAACTATAATGATTGGTTTCCATAAAAGTTTAGGACTTTAGAGATTTTCGGCTTTTATAATATTATAAAAGGCGATAGTTTTTCCTCTTAATGATTGGTTTTCCTCGCTTTTCGGAATCTTTAAAAATCTAAATTATGGCAACCTGCATAAATCGAGCGAGGCTGAAGGCCGAGCGAGAAAATTTGTTGGAAAAATTGAGTGAAAATATAAAAAATTAGCTCACTTTGAACTAGGAATATAGGACCAGTAGTGCCCCAGCTCAAAATCACTTTTTTCGGTTAAATTATAGGACTTTATAGGATTTTATAGGTATATAGGACCAAAAAGAAAAATATAGGACTTTTATAGGACTTTATAGGAATATAGGACCAGTAGACACCCTGAAAGAGTAGTTTTAAATAAATAAATATCATTGGATAAATATGATTGTCGGTTTTGACTATTTTTCAAAATCATGTCAGCACAAGTTTACGCCAGCTCGAGCGAGTATAAACGTGCGCTTCACGGAATACGATCCTTTTATTGGCCGATTTCAACTCATTAGGTCATATTCCAGTGACACGGTAGTTTCTTCATTAATTCCACCCGCGCCATAGGGGGGCCGACTTGTATTTTTCAAACGGAGAACTTAAAATTTTCCAACAAATTACAACTTTAGCGTAAAGGTAAAATCGACCCGTAAAACGTCTAAAATAATGGAAGCACTTTATATTTCGCTATAAACATGTTTCAAACTTTATAACATCCAAGAAATTAAAAGCACTTTAATACTATTATAAAAGCTTTTTAATATTTACTTTGATGGTTGGGATTAAGATCTTTTAAATCAAAAAATAATAATAATAATAAAAATATTCCATACTGCATCGTCGTTATCGTGCAAAATCTTGCATGCTCAAATAATTCGATTTTTTTTTTCTCTCTCTCTCTACTCTTCCAAAGAAATCAAATCTCATACTATACCATATCAGGCATATCTAAATTCGTATATGTCGTAATATGACTTTGCGCCTGTCATATAAAATCACGATTTCCATGGTAACTAAAAGCTTAATCATTAACCTAATTTAATCGCGATTTCGCGGGAAGAATATTAAAACAAACAAATAAAAAAAAAAAGTTTTGCGAGACGAGTCAGCCTTTTCTTATTAAACGATTAATTAATTAGTTAATCAATTAGGTGTGAAACCGGAATGAAAACAAATTATACACAAGGTAATTTTTTTTTTACGGCGGATAAAGATTTTTTTTTTTTTTTTTTTAGATTTGTGACTTGGAGGGTCGTTTAGAAAACTGATGTCGAGTCCACAGAGAAAAGGGTTAATATTTTTCCAATGGGGACAGATGTCCCGGTTTGTGATATTTAAAATGATAAATGCGGAGTTTCCATTAAAACAGCCGATGCGTCCCTTGTCAGCCTGTGGTACCTAAAGGGTGAGTTGTTAAAAAAAAAAAAAAAAAAAAAGCCCTGAAGGTTAACATTTTTTTCAAGTTCTTACGGAAAAAGAGATGCATAAGTTGTAAAAATATCATGTATAAATAGTACGAAAAATTGGACTTCCATAAAAATGAAAAAATAATGCACAAACACACTTCACGTTTTTACCGAAAAATTTTTTTTATCCTCCAACATAATTATGCATAAATTATACTTAAATAAGTATGCATAAGATGGAAAAAAGTTGAATAAGCATAATATTTGCAAATTTTCCTTCTTTATGATTTATAAAAATTATATGCATAAACTATGTAAAAATTATGCATATCAAATTTTTTATACCTAAAAAAATTATGCATAAAAAATTATGCCTAGAAAAAAGCCTAGAAATTATGCATCCATCCTTTAAAAAATTATACCTGGAAATTATGCATAAATTTAGTAGAAATTATGCGTATTCAAATATTGGTGCTTAAAAAGAATATGCATAAATTTTACAAAAATTATGCACACCAAGATTTCCATGCTTAAAAACATTTTGCATAAATTTTATAAAAGTTTTGTATACTCCAATTTTGGTGCTTAAAAAAATATGCATAAACTTTGTAAAAGTTATGCATATCAAGATTTTCGTGCCTAAAAAAATTATGCCTATTCAAAAAATTAAGCATAAATTTTGTAAAAATTAGGTAATATATTCCAATTTTCATGCCTAAAAAAATTATGCATAAACTAATGCCTAAAGAAATGCCTAGAAATTATGCATGCCTAAAAAAGTTATGCTTAGAAATTATGCATATATTTAGATTTCCATGCCTAAAAAAATTATTCATAAATGTAAAAATTATGTATATTCCAATTTTTGTGCTTAAAAAAATTTGCATAAATTTTGCAAAAATTATGCATATCAAGATTTTTATGCCTAAAAAAATGTCTAGAAATTATGCATGCCTAAAAAAATTATGCATAAAAATATTTTCATGCTTAAAAAAATTATGCATAAATGTTGTAAAAAATAATGTATATTCCAATTTCGGTCGTTAAAGGGCAGTCTCCACTTAATAACGTTCACCGCATTCGCGTTATCCGCCTTCTCGATGAACGTGTTCGCACCGGAAGTTTTATGGATCTTTTACCACGATTTTTTTGATCATCTTCTGCTTTTTTTTATTTACAAACATTAAAAATGGCGGTTTTGAAGATGTTTTTACGGATTTAAAAACAATTCGGGCATGGGGAAGACAATAAATCTGTTCCAAAACAAATTCTGGGTAAGCCAATTTTGTATACTTAATTAAATATACGGTACTCTTTGTATGCCACAAACGTTTACGGAAGCAAAACCTGCGAAATACTTCCGGTGCGATCACGTTAATCGCGATGACGGACAACGCGAATGCCGTGAACGTCATCAAGTGGAGACTGCCCTTAAAAACATTCGCATAAATTTTGCATGAATTATGCATATCAAGATTTTCATGCCTAAAAGAATTATGCATAAATTTTGTAAAAATTGTCCATCCTCAAATTTTGGTGCCTGAAAAAATATGCATAAACTTTTCATAAATTATGCATGTCCAAATTTTTCTATAAACAATGCAAATATAATACATTTTTTTACATAATTTTTTTTGCATTTATTTGGCAAAAAGTTTAGCACCACTTTTTCTTACGGGCAATTACAAATCCACAGACAATTTTTTTTTTTCTCGATGTTAAAAAAAGAAGAAACTATAATCGCTTTTAATTAAGACGTCTCGAAGAAAAAAAAAACAACGTAAACTATCATAATACGGACTGAAATCTGAACAAACAAACAGAGTAAATTCGAAAGTTTACAACAAAAGACCGATTTTCGGTTTATAAATGTCAAGAATTTTTATTTTGAGAAGGGTGTTCCATGTGGGATATACTTCGCCCACATCGGACCGTCTTGGAGGAATAAATGATTATGATAATAAATCTTTAGGCTTTAAAAATAAAAATTATATAATATGCATTTCAATAATTTATATTTCTTTTATTTATTTATTTGCACTTGAGATAAATGAGTAAAGCCGCATGTGTGTATCAAGAATTTAAGGCCCAGAATATGATTTTTTTGTTACGCTAACTTTTTGAACGATCAGTTCTACGAAGAAATTTAAATTTTCATATTTCATATTATGAATGGCATTATTACCCTTGCTGCAAAATTCCACGTCAGTCTCGGAATGTAAATAGTTTCGTCTACCCACATAAACTTAGTTCACGTTCTGTGAGTGTCAGGTCATGTCGGTATGCAGAGGATGAACAATCAAATGCTTTTCATCCGGGAGCTGGGAAAATTAAAATATTAAGCTGAAATTAAAATCCTCAGGATTATCATCAAAAAATATTTATTTTTTTTCCTGTGCGAAACTTGAAGCCCCCACCGTGATGTGCCCGTTTCAAACTCTTCTTACGTTTTCCTACAGGATGCTCCTCAAACATACTGGAGGCATTCTAAAACTCATAAGAATATCCCTGCTCTAAAAAAATTGCTGTTGAAAATCCCAAAATCGAAATATTCTCAAAAAAAAATTTAACAATTTACTTCTTTATGTCTATTCAAAGAAAAAGATCGTTTTGTATTTATGTTAAGAAGGGAAAAAAGGGAGAAATGTCAGATAACGAGAAGAAAGTCAAAGCATCGTATTTAAACGTAAATTGACGTTAAGAGGATAACAGAAGTGGTTTCCAGATATATCAACAACCATTCGGGATGCTTTATTATAATTATTTACAGACTATGGTATTCGTTTTTTTTTTTTTTTCCACCCTGAGGGAGACTTTTAGCTATCTCACAAGCATAAATCAACAAAAAAAAAGAGAAGAATACGCATCTTGATTTACCTTCGGCAGCATTGCGGATTCCGGTTGATAATACAGGAAATAAAAAAGAAAAAAAAATTGAAATTGAAAAAATATACAAATAAATAAAACGAGAAGACACTGGAAGTAAAAAAAAAAAAAACTTGTATTTTGGAAAAGAAAATGGATTTTATATTATTCTATGACAGACATCCTTGGGTTTCCCTGACATTTCTACAAGTTTTACGCAATGTTTAATGGTGTTATCTGGCGATGTCTCTACATGCGAACTGGAAAATTGAAAAATAACTTTTCGGTTTCGTATTTAAAATAAAAAAAATAAAAATAAAAATTCTTTCCTTCTTTTATAATGCAAATGAGGAATAAAAAAAAAGAAAACTAAACTAAGTTAAAAAATGTTATAATTTTTAACGAGTAAGGTTAATAGTTCAAGCAGGGAATAATCAAATTATTCAAGTAATATCGCAAGAATTATAGGAAAAGCAATTTAATTTTTTTAAATAAGAAAAAAAAAAAAAAAAAAAAAAAAAAAAAAAAAAAAAAAAAAGAATTTCATTCCTTTTTTGCTTCGAAATAAAAGAAAATGATTGTTTAACGCGGAAACGGCTTCATTAATCCGATTTAGAAAAGTAATGTAAATAAGATGTAATTAAATTTGTCCTCTTAAAATCCTCTTTTATATAAAATTTGCATTTCCCTTTTTATAAGCATAAGAAAAATATATAAATTATTTTTAAGAAGCTGAATGCACCGAAAAAAAAATGTATAAATTTTAATTTAGAACGAAAAGGGAAACACGTATTTTTCTTATAAATATTAGCTATTTAGGTACTTTTTATTTAAAGTTATGGTGGACGCCATATTTAAAAATTTTGAGATAAAAGGAAAGACTTAGTCAACAGCTAACTGAAAGCAAAAACTGTCTTGAAGGCAAACGATGCATGGAATTTTAGGGACAAAGCTCACCACATAGCGCTGATTACCCTCAGTACGTAAATGACGTAGTATGCATACATGCTTAGCTTATGAGAAAATTTATTAAAAATTCTTGATAATCCTTCAAAATTTTTTTTTATATTTCAATGAAATTTATAATAAATGTTTTTACAAAACATTGTAAATTTTTGACTAATTTTAAGAAAAAAGGGGGGAAATTTTAGAAATTTTTTTAGATTTTGATGATTTTTGATAAAATATCGAAAAAGGGGGCCACGTGAACTAATATTAGGGCATGGAGGAAAGGGGGATCATTAACATTTTTTGAAACGAACATTTCAATGATTTTTGATTACTGAAAAAATTTATTTAAAATTTTATTGAAAAAACATTTTTTGAATTTTATTAAAGCTGTTTGGTAAAAATTTTGATAATGCTTTGTGAAAAAGGTTATCAAAATTTTTTGAAACGACGATTTTGATGATTTTTGACAAAATTTTATTGAAAAAGGGAGCCACGTGAAATAATATCAGGGCTTGGAAGACTTAGGAGGATCATTAACATTTTTTGAAACGAAAATTTTGATAATTTTTGATCATTGAAAAAATTTATTTAAATTTTATTGAAAAAACCTTTTTTTTAAAAACATTTTTTGCAACGAAGATTTTATAAAATTTTAGATAAATTTTTTTTTACATCTTTCATGTTCCAAAATGTAAATATCAGAAAAATTTTTACTGGAAATTTTAATATAAAATTTATTGAAAATTTTAAATGAGATCATCAAGGACTTTTGATAAAATTTTATTGAAAAAAATTTATCTAATAATTTATCTTATTTGAAATTTTTTCATAAAAATTTCTTGGGACATGATTTTTGTCGGTTTTTCTAATTTCCATTCCCACCTCGGAAATTCGGCCCCAAACAAAAATTCTAGAAGTAGTCCTACGTAGGGATATGCCTCATATCCCCTGGCTGTTTTCTCTTATGATTATTTTTTTTCGCCAATATTGAGTACACCATCTTGAATTTCAAATTTTTTTTTTTTAGTTTAACAACATTTATAGGTCAACAGAATATAAGACATCTGTAAAAAAAATCGATGAGAACTGTTTTAAAATTCAAATCGAGTAACAAAACGAGAAATTTCGAAAATTTTACATCGTTTACTGGAAAAGAAAACCGAGAAAACTCATTAAAAGCTCTTTTCTTTTCCTTTCATAAAAACACTCCTTCGAGCGGAAATCATTTGTTTTTATAGATATTAACACTCGAAAAAAAAAAAAAAGAAGCAGTCGCAACTTTTTAAACCATTCAATTAAATCAAATGGATCGAAAGCATTAATTAATAACTTGAGTAATTATTATGATCTACGAGAATGACGGGATACTTATTTACGCCTTTTAAGGTCTGAAGAGAAAAGGAAATTTTACTCAAGATTATCAAATAAATTTTAACCGGATGATTTTTTTTTTTTTTTTCATACTTTATCTTAACACAAAACTTTTAACGAACCTTTTTTTTCCCCGACCCGAGGAACGTGTAGAACAGTCGCATCGTAATAAATTTTAAATATTAAAAAAATTTTTTTAATACCGAAAAAAAAATCGTCCAATTAAGAAGGCTATTTAGACTTAATCGACTTCAGCAAAAAAGTTAACTCGTCTTAATTTAAAAAGAAAAATAAATAAAAAAAAAAAGTAAACGCGCTAATAGTTTAAATACTTTTAAGCTGATTAAAATTTATGTTAACTTATGATAGGAACTCATTATTAGAATGGTTTGGCATAAAACTTCAAATTTTACGACCTGAAGATGAGATTAAAAATAGAGGAAGACGAAGAGAAAAAAAAAAACAAGATGAGCACTCAGGAAAAAAAAATAATAATACCGCGATAAATCCGATGGCTTTTTTTTTTTACTTTTAACTGTCAATTCAGCGATATTCGTGATATTTAGGTGCAGATACCCATTATTTCTTCTTTTTTTTTTTACTATCGAAGGCCCAACCTACGATTACGCCACAGGTGCTTTTTATAAAGAAGGTAAACACATATTATCTAAACGGCCTTTTTTAAAATAATAATCGCATTGCGATTCCACATTTTATTAATAACAGTCATAAAAAAAATTGTTTTTAGGCTATTAAGACGGTGCAAAAATCGAAAAAACGGGCAAAAATATTCATTAAGAAAACATTTTGTAAGAAAAAAGAATTACATCCTGCAATAAAAAATTCCATGCGTCGGAGTGCAACTAACGTATCTCCATCGTAAATGTGATAGGAGATTGTCAGTTTTGATATTTTGTGGAGTGTCACGTGACTGCAAGTTTACGCAAACATGAGAGTGTAAACTTGCAGTCACATGACCACATGATTTTCGTAAACAGTTGAAACAGACTATCTCCAATCATATTTACGATGAAGATATATTAGTTGACATCCGACGCATGGAATTAAGAAAATCTTTTCTGCCGCATTGGAATTTTTTGAAATCACTTTTTTATATGTCCATATAATAACCATATATGGCTACGAAATTAAAAAAGAAACAAAAAATTACGTTTGAAAAAGAGATGCATAAATTAAATAAAAATCTTGTGTAAGTTATAAAAAATTTGGAATATTCATAACTTTTTACATCATTTATACATAATTTTTACTTAATTTATGCATAATTTTTTGAAACATAAAACTCTGGATATGCATAATTTTTTTGAAGTTTATGCATATTTTTTTAGCGCGAAAATATGAATATTCATTATTTTTACATAACAATGCACAATTTTTCTAAACATAAAAATCTGGATATACATCATTTTTGCAAAGTTTGTGCATATTTTTTAAGCACCAAAATTTGAATATGCATAATTTTTTTAAGCACAAAAATCTGGATATGCATAATTTTTTGCATAATTTATGCATAGAAAAATTTTCAAATCATAAAGCAGGAAAATTTGCAACTATGTTTATTTATTTTTTTTTATTTTATTTTATTTTATTTATTTACTGCTCTTTTTATTACAACAGTTACAGGTTAAAAAAATATTAAACTTTTATCCATTTCTTCCATCCTTATGTTCATCCATTCCTTATTTAACTTTTTTCCATTTTATGCATACTTATTTATGCATAATTTTTTTGAACATAAATATCTGGATATGCATAACTTTTTTCAAATTTTATGCATATTTTTTTAGCGCAAAAATTTTCATAATTTTTAAAAATTTTGTGCATAATTTTCTTATGCAACTGTGCTTATTTAACTTTTTTCTATTTAATGCATACTTATTTATACACGATTTATGCATAATTTTTTTGAATATAAAAATCTGGATGCAAATAATTTTTGCGAAGTTTATTTATATTTTTTAAGCACAAAAATCTGGATATGCATAATTTATGCATACAAAATTTTCAAATCATAAAGCAGGAAAATTTGCAACTATGTTTATTTAACTTTTTTCCATTTTATGCATATGTATTTATACATAATTTATGGATTTTTTATGTATGTCCATTTTTTTGTATTTATACTTGATTTTTATATAACTTATTATGCACCTCTCTACGGGATTACAGTCCTTAAAGAAAATATGCTTTTGATTAAAGACACTTTAAAGGAAAAAAATCCGAAGTTTTTCGACAGGTTCCCCTCCCAGGAAAAAAAAAATCATTTACGCATTTCAGATACACTTCCATGTTTTGGCTTATATATTTTTGTACATTTTTACGATGCTTGCATAAGCTAAACATGGGCGCAACAAAAATATAGGTGACTAGACGAAAAATCGGCGTTTTTTCTTGTTCATACGTAGATATACGCAAAAGTTGCTCCCATGTTTAGCTTATGGGAAGAAAAACAGTATAAATATTTAAGTCAAAAAGTGGATAGTTTTTTACACACGTATGTAAACGGATATAAACGACTGGGATTTCAGACATTTTTTTTTCTTCCTGGGCTACTGGGTCCATTTTTACAGACAGTTATGGAAGTTGACCAATGGCCATACCGTCATATATCATACCATTCGATTAAAAATTACGATCATGCTTGTTAGCACTCTTTTTTTTTCAAAAGAAATAATTCGTGAAAACCAATTTTTTTCTTTTAAATTTACGACTAAGAACTTCAAAAAAAACCGAAAGCAAGTCGATACTTCTTTTTATTACATGTTGCCGTAATAACGCAAAATCAAACGCCAACATTCATGCATCATCCATTTATGGAAATGCAATAACAAAAGAAACAAAAAAAAATTACACGTATTTTTTCAATCATAAAAATAATGTCCGGGAAGAACGAGACTTTTTTAAAAGGTCCAAGGCCAATGGCATTTTTTTTTTTTTTTTTTTTCAAATAAAATTTTTGTTTGAAAGGGAATGTGTAACGTTAAACACCGAACTAAATTCAGTCAGTTGAGACAGAAGAAGGCATCATTCTCACGTTAATCTAAAGCCTATATATATTTTTTTTATATATAAATTTTTACTTTTTTTTGTGGTGTTGTTAATTTGTTGAGTATGGGTGTGGTGTGGGTTGTGTCTCCTCTTGAAAGACATGAAACTTTGATAAAAACTACATAATTTTTTTTTTCTTCATACCGCTAATCATTAACACGTTTGACTTTGATATAAAAAGTTTTTAACTTAATATTTTCTTTCGTTTTTAATTTTGTTTATTGATCGCTCTCGATGTTTAAATACGATACAGTTTACATCGTTTTTTTAAAAAAAAAATCATGTCAATTCGGGTTAAAGAATAAATAACAAAGCAACATCGTTATACGAAAGTTGTCGCGGCGACCGACGTTATTATCGACCTCAAATTAATTAATATCGAATTTTTTTTTTCCTTTCGCAGATTAGAATCTTGTCAGCAATGAAACTTGGGAAACTCGCGTTCCACCCGCCTTCCCCCAAACCGACCTATTAATATCCATCCTTTATCCATATTTGCGGAAATGTTTCGCGAGGGAAGTTTCAAAGTTTGACATCCTGCTAGATAGACACGAACCTGGGGTTTTCCTATATTTCGTCTGCGGTCAAACCGCTAAGAGATATGCAAGTGGGAAATTAAAAGCCCTTTCCAAGTAGAAGAAAAAGGGGTTTGCCTAATGGAGTCAAAATGCGTTTTAAGGAGGAAGAAAAAAATTAAAAAATGGCTTCGAACCGCAAAAATTGTATCAAAGTTTTCGAATACGTTTTTTTTAAATCCTCATTTTGATTGTTAAGTGGCTTCTTCAAAACATTAAAAATTAGGAAGTCTCTTTATTTTGTCAACTTCCCGTAAGAAACCGAGATGCATAAATTACATAAAAATTATTTTATAACTTATGCAAAAGTAATTATTTTAACACAAAAAATGCATAAATTATGTATAAAGAATTTAATTTTTTTTAACGAAAATTTTTTTATGCTCACAATATACTTATGCATAAATTATGCATACAATTGGGAAAAAAGTTAAATTAACATAATACTGGTAAATATTATTTTAATATTTTTTTAATATTATTTTAATGTTTTTTTAATATTATTTTAATATTTTTTTAATATTATTTTAATGTTTTCTTAATATTATTTTAATTTTTTTTTAATATTATTTCAATATTTTATTAATATTATTATAATGTTTTCTTAATATTATTTTAATATTTTTTTAATATTATTTTAATGTTTTTGTAATATTATTTTAATGTTAATTTTTAATATTTTTATTTTAATTTTAATTTTCTTAATATTATTTTAATATTTTTTTAATATTATTTTAATGTTTTTGTAATATTATTTTAATATTTTTTTAATATTTTTTAATGTTTTTGTAATATTATTTTAATGTTTTTGTAATATTATTTTAATGTTTTTTTAACATTATTTTAATGTTTTCTTAATATTATTTTAATATTTTTTCCCAACTCATGATGAAAAATAGGATTTTAACTGACAAACTTTTGCGGTCAAAGTACGTCTTTTCCCCACGTAAAATTTCGTCCCGTTGAGATATTATGAGTATATTTAAACGGCTGTTCAGTTTGAGATAAAGATGTTCTTTGCCTATAAGGTTGACATAGGCGAAACACGAATTCTAACGAAAGTTTCTGTGAAAAAAAAAAAGAAATCTGCTACTACGATCTGCAAAACGAATCGTAACTTCAATATGTTCCATAAGCGAAACACGAGATTTGATGCGAAAACGACTATGCGTGCGAGGAGTTGTTTTTGTTTTTTTTAAGATTATGTTCACTATGTGCAATATTGATGAAAAAAAAAGAACGTTAAATAACTTAAAACTCCAAATTAGTTAATTAAAATCGGAAAATGATTAAAAAAGAACAATATAAATTTTTATCTTTAATATTATCCAAAACTTTTCATTCTTTAACACGTACACATGACTTTTTTTTCTGTCAACTCCGCACTTGTGGAGGGGGAATCTTCACTCCAACTTTATATCAATTCATTTAAGCCTCACCCGCATTAAAACGACACCAAGAACTTTTTTTTTTTACACATTTTTCAAAGGTTTTCTGCCGTTTCCCATCCTAAATTTTTCAAAAAATCCCGTGGTTTTCATCACTCGTTGGGAAAAATAGCTACCCCTAAGGGTTAGGCAAACGGAGTTGTTTTCCAAACGGGGTGGGCGTTAGCCACACTCGAGGCTCGCTTCGCTCGCCTCTCGTGTGGCAAAAAGCGCCCACCCCGTTTGGAAAACAACTCCTTTGCCTAACCCTTGGGATAATATCTATTTTAATATTATTTTAATGTTTTTTTAATATTATTTTAATATTTTTTTAATATTATTTTAATGTTTTTGTAATATTATTTTAATGTTAATTTTTAATATTTTTATTTTAACGGAAAAAAGGTTACCAATGAAATAGAAATTTTCAAAAAATTAGATGTTTTACCGATCACTAAGTTGTATAAGTTCAAACAGTTAAAGCAATTTCATTATGATAATAAATATAAATCAATGAGAGAGGAAAAAATTAATACCCGAAATAAATTTTATACTGTACCGCAAGCCTTTACAAAATTTGGTGAGAAAAAGCTAGAATATGAAATTCCTAAATTATTTAATGAAATACCAATGAAATCAAGAAACTTAACCACGTTTAAGGAGATTAAATTAATTCTTAAACAACACTTGTTGCAATAATAATAATCAAAATAAAAAATTTTACGGTAGGAGTATATAAAAAATATACTCGTTGTAAAATTAGATTTAAAAAATGTAAAACTTTTTCTTTCAATTACAATTACAATTAGGAATTACAATATTTTTTTAATATTATTTTAATGTTTTCTTAAGGTGGAATATCAGCCACTTGTGAGTCAAATCAGGTCCTTGGAAAATAAAAATTAAATTCACCCGTTAAGTAAATTTATCTTAGTTAAAAATTAATTTAAGACTTTTCCTTTTTTTTAATAACTAGTATAATTTATTTATTTATATATACGTTTACAATTTTTCGATATAAGATGCTTTGTTTGTAAACTTTTTGCCATTTTCTTATTTTCCGTTTTGTTACCAACCATGAAATCAAGAAACTTAACCACGTTTAAGGAGATTAAATTAATTCTTAAACAACACTTGTTGCAATAATAATAATCAAAATAAAAAATTTTACGGTAGGAGTATATAAAAAATATACTCGTTGTAAAATTAGATTTAAAAAATGTAAAACTTTTTCTTTCAATTACAATTACAATTAGGAATTACAATATTTTTTTAATATTATTTTAATGTTTTCTTAAGGTGGAATATCAGCCACTTGTGAGTCAAACTGTTTTTAAAAGGATGCTCAGTTGAGCATCTTATGTCGAAAAATTGTAAACGTACATATAAATAAATAAATTATACTAGTTATTAAAAAAATGGAAAAGTCTTAAATTAATTTTTAACTAAGATAAATTTACTTAACGGGTGAATTTAATTTTTATTTTCCAAGGACCTGATTTGACTCACAAGTGGCTGATATTCCACCTTAATATTATTTTAATGTTTTTTTAATATTATTTTAATGTTTTCTTAATATTATTTTAATATTATTTTAATGTTTTTGTAATATTATTTTAATATTTTTTTAATATTATTTTAATGTTTTTGTAATATTATTTTAATGTTAATTTTTAATATTTTTATTTTAATTTTAATTTTTTTAATATTATTTTAATGTTTTCTTAATATTTTTGTAATATTATTTTAATATTTTTTTAATATTATTTTAATGTTTTCTTAATATTATTTTAATATTATTTTAATGTTTTTGTAATATTATTTTAATGTTTTTGTAATATTATTTTAATATTTTCTTAATATTATTTTAATGTTTTTTTAATATTATTTTAATGTTTTTGTAATATTATTTTAATGTTTTTTTGGGTCTAAGGATAAATCCGACCGTCTCTTCTAGTAGAATCCACAGGAGACTCCGTTTGTAGTGGAAAAACCCGGAATTTAATTTTTTTAATTTTTTTAAATTATTCCAGTTAATTCCACTACCGGCATCTCAAAACCCGGAAAATATAAAATAAAAATTTTTTTTAATTTCTAAAATGACGGATGAGCGAAGTAGTGGAATTTACCTGAAATAGTATTAAAAATATTATTTTCAGTAAATTCCACCCCCGTAGTCTCCATAACTGGAATATACCATAAATAAAGTATCGTTTTATTTTTAATTAAAAATGCTATATGAACATAGAAGTCGAAATTGCCGCCGAAATTCATTACTTTTTCTGAAAATTTTCTTGAAGTTGATAATGATATTGATGATATACCGTAAAACGAGGTGAAATTGACCGGCGGGGTGAAATTGACCACAAATCCCAAATCAGCTTTTGGCTTTTCTGGACCGATTTCTGGGACATTTATTGTATTTTAAGATTCGTCATAATTATTTTCAAGGTTAAGACAGAGCTAAGCATGAGAAAAAATTTGGGCATTGTTAGGTCAACTGGGTTAAAATTTGAATTTTGTTTTGTTATAAAAAAGCAGGTTTTTTGAAAGTTGTGAAACTTTCATCTAAATAAGGCCCTTTTGATTTCGCGAAAATTTTTTAACCTGGATATTTTGTTTCCAAATTTATTTCAGTTGAAGATCCATTCGTTAATATTCCCATGTTTTTTGCGTTTACAAATAAAACCAGCCAATTTAAAAGAAAAGGGTTCTAATTTTTCAGGTATGGGGTGAAATTGACCAGGGTCAATGCACTAGTTTTTTATTCTTTTAATGCAAATGAATGAAACAAAAGGCAATACAGGAATTTAGAACAGGTGTTGGCATGGACAGATTACAAGAATTTCATTCTCAAGTCAATTTTGGCAAAAGTAGGCCTATGAGCCATTAACTAAAATATCAGAAAACCTCTCGGTAATTTAGAAAATATTCCAATCTTTTGGAAAAGAAACCCGCGACTAAATGGAAAATCAAAAAGTTACATGAAAATAGAGATTAAAACTCGGAACCAAAGAACCGAAAATATACACGGAAAAAGTAAAACTAGATAAAAAAAAAGAAAAAAAAATTTAATTAAAAAAAATAATGAATAAATAACTGTAAATGACACCCCCAGGTTTCCAAAAATAGTCAAAAATTTTTTTTACTGATATTTTAGCTTATTCGTATATCGATTATAAGTTTTAAGGCCAATAACATTTTTTCGAAAAAAAAAGCTGGATTTTTTGTCATAATTTGTCATTTTGCACCTTCATACATATAAAATACATGCCGGTCAATTTCACCCCTATACGGGGTGAAATTGACCAAAAACTGTTTTTAATTTTTTTTGAGCTTAAGACCATAACCTGCAAATTTGAACTTCATAGGGTTAATAGATCTAATGGTCCCAGATAGTATTCCCTAATTTTTTTTTCGACTTTTGTAATAGAAAAAGCTACTGCTTTAGTCAAAGTTGAAAACTGGTCAATTTCACCCCGTTTTACGGGTAACGGAAATAGAAGCACCTCCGGTCCTGCGAGAGGTGTGGGAAGAAGAGGCAGACCCCGAGGCCCGGGAAGAAACGCTGGAAGAAGAGGAAGAGAAAGAGGAAGACGCCCAGGTTGAGGCAGAGGGAACATCCCTGAAAGATTGTTGCTAACAACTTGGAGTCTTCCTCTTCCTCTTCTTCCAGCGTTTCTTCCCGGGCCTGGGGGTCTGCCTCTTCTTCCCACTCCTCTCGCAGGACCGGAGGTGCTTCTATTTCCGTTATAGCATCAATATCATTGTCAACTTCAAGAAAATTTTCAGAAAAAGTAATGAATTTCGGCGGCAATTTCGACTTCTATGTTCATATAGCATTTTTAATTAAAAATAAAACGATACTTTATTTATGGTATATTCCAGTTATGGAGACTACGGGGGTGGAATTTACTGAAAATAATATTTTTAATACTATTTCAGGTAAATTCCACTACTTCGCTCATCCGTCATTTTAGAAATTAAAAAAAATTTTTATTTTATATTTTCCGGGTTTTGAGATGCCGGTAGTGGAATTAACTGGAATAATTTAAAAAAATTAAAAAAATTAAATTCCGGGTTTTTCCACTACAAACGGAGTCTCCTGTGGATTCTACTAGAAGAGACGGTCGGATTTATCCTAGGTCCCGTTTTTTTAATATTATTTTAATTTTTTTTTAATATTATTTCAATATTTTTTTAATATTATTTTAATGTTTTTGTAAGGGTCTAAGGATAAATCCGACCGTCTCTTCTAGTTGAATCCACAGGAGAGTCCGTTTGTAGTGGAAAAACCTGGAATTTAATTTTTTTAATTTTTTAAAATTATTCCAGTTAATTCCACTACCGGGATCTCAAAACCCGGAAAATATTAAAAAAAAAATTTTTTTTATTTCTAAAATGACGGATGAGCGAAGTAGTGGAATTTACCTGAAATAGTATTAGAAATATTATTTCCAGTAAATTCCATCCCCGTGGTCTCAATACCTGGAATATACCAAAATAAAGTATAATTTTATTTTTAATTAAAAATGCTAAATGAACATAGAAGTCGAAATTGCCGCCAAAATTCATTACTATCTCTGAAAATCTTCTTGAAGTTAACCATCATCATTGATGGTTGGAAGAAGGGGAAAAGAAATTGGAAGAAGGGGAAAAGAAAGAGGAAGACGCCCAGGTCGAGGCAGAGGGAACATCCCTGAAAGCTTGTTGCAAACAATTTGGAGTCTTCCTCTTCCTCTTCTTCCAGCGTTTCTTCTGACCTGGGGGTTTGCCTCTTCTTCCCACTGCTCTCGCAGAACCGGAGGTGCTTCTATTTCCGCGAAATCATCATTATCATTGTCAAGAATCATCATTATCATTGTCAGAATGGCCTTTTTAATATTAGCTGGAATAATTTAAAAAAATTAAAAAAATTAATTTCCGGGTTTTTCCACTACAAACGGACTCTCCTGTGGATTCTACTAGAAGAGACGGTCGGATTTATCCTAGGTCCCTTTTTGTAATATTATTTTAATATTTTTTTAATATTTTTTTAATATTATTTTAATGTTTTTTTAATATTATTCTAATATTTTTTTAATATTATTTATTTTAATGTTTTCTTAATATTATTTTAATATTTTTTTAATATTATTTTAATGTTTTTTTTAATATTACTTTAATATTTTTTAATATTTCTTAATATTATTTTAATACATTTTAGTTTGGAAGGTAAAAAAAATTTGGTTTTAAAAGGTTAAAAAAATTTTTGAAAAGAAAAAATCCCTGCGTACGGACATCGCCCGCCTTTTATATATAGAGATAGAGATAGAGAAGAGAAGAAGATTTTGCTAAACCTATGCATATTAAAATCTTCATGCTTAAAAAATATGCGTGAATTTTGCAAAAATTATGCATGTCCAAATTTTTGTATAAATTATACGAACTTTACACTTTTCATGCTTGAAAAAAATAAGCAATTATTTTGGAAAAATTTTGCATATTTCATGCATCTCTTTTTCCCTCATTTGTTTCATAGCTAGAGAACGACGATCACCTGAATTTTTATCTCCTTTTTTTTTCCTTCAAAATTGTGAACTAATTATGCTTTTTTTTATGCCACTCCACACCACAGTCGGATTTTTCCACCTGGCGCACGACCTAACAACTTCTCAAAATATGTATGTCTGTTCCACGTCGAATACTCTTCATCCAAAATTCATTTTAAAAAAAAAGCACCTGCAAATTGACCAGCTTCCACCCTACTAAAAAACGCAAAAAGCCAGAAATCTAGGGCAAGACGATGACGTCACTATTCCCGGACGGTAAAATCCGTTTCTTGGCACGGACTTTGCCAAATTTGTCCTACGGGCCTGAAAACGGCAGGATGGCCATGGAGAAATGGATCTCTTGTCATTCTCAATCAATTACCTCCCGTGCTGCATTTCCTTCCTTACAGTGACTAATTTAGTAATTAGATCAGTTTACCGGATTCGTGAGCATTTTCGCTTCTAATTTCCCTTCTAGCCATTCCTAGACAATTAATTAATTATTTCACCTTTGAATGAATACGATTCTAATGTAATGACGCCTCTGTGATATATCAGCCGTGGGGGAAAAAAAATTATATATTAAATGAGAGAGCAACGTTTAAATCCGTGGAAAAAAACAAAAGGAGGTCGTTTTTAGGATTCGATCGAATCTAATGATATATGCAGTATTAGCTTTAAGTATATACTGTTTTAAGTGTAAAGCTTCAGTAAATACCGAAAAGAATGGCTGTTTTTTTAAATTGTTTAAATTTTTTATATCGTGTAGATTATTCAATAACTGCAGAGAACAATGTAAGAGCAACATCCATTAGAAAAATAAATCTCTTGAGTGTTTTACTCCTAAAAAAAAAAAATACTACTTTATTAAGCAATTAATTTTTCCGGTAAACTCATTAAAAAATGTAATTCTTTCGACTACTCTTTAAAAAAAATGAACAATCAACAACCAAGTCCTCGGCTTGGGAATAAACAATAACTCAAAACGACTAATTAGCAGAAAAGCAAACGATGCAAACTTGACACAAACATACGTATATATAAATGAAAGAACCCAACGATGGAATAAATCACATGAATAATGACTGCTCTACAACGACTGGTAATCCGTGCACGGTAAATATTTAAAAATTTTATAACCACAACTGTTTTACGAACCATAATGCAAGAGAATTTTTTTTTTTTTTTTTGCGAATTTAATTTCTGTTTTTATTTAGTCTTTCAAAACGAGAATCGCGTTCTCATATCCTCGATTTCTTTTTAAAAATATATGGGGTTCACGGTTTAAAAAGAAAAAAAAAATCTTTTTAAAGACATTTGAAACGCTTCCTGAAATCCATCCGATGACATAAACAAACTTACGAATGAATTACAGCTGAGAATGATTAATGAGATAATTAGAAAAGCATGATAACCGAGGAAAAAATTAAAATTAACGTATGTGTAAAATTAATCTGGAGACAACATTTTCTGTTTTTTTTTTTTTTTTTTTTTTTTTTTTTTTGTGGAAAGGAAGCATGATAATACGCAGTTCGTCAAAGTCAAACCGCGGCCTTTGTTGCATTTATCACTCGGCGTTAAAAGGGACAAAACGAGGGTGAGGAAAATATTTATCCGATGATAGATGAGTTGAGAAGCTGTAGGATTTCGCAATTACTATCTTCACTTTATCATGAAAACCGTCTCCATTAACGAAATAACAGAAACAGGAGAAGTGATGAAACAGGATGACAAGCCGTAGTATCCGAGCCAAAGTACGCAAGCGCTTTCTTTTCAGGGATGGCAAACCGAACCGAACCCGGATTTTTTGTTTCGGAAAAACCAAACCGAAGAAAACCTGTTGGAAAATTTCAAATTAAAAAACCGAACCTAAAGCCGAACCCATTTAAAACTTAAAAAAGGGTTTAAAACCAAACGGAACCAAATTAGGAAAGGAAAAAACCGGAATCAAAATCAAATAAGAACCATTTATTAAAAAAAAAAAAAATATCGGACTGAAACCAAACCGTTTAGAAGAAAAACCGAACCTAAACCCGAACTTATTTAAATTTAAAAAAAGGTTTAAAACCAAACTGAACCAAATTAAGAAAGGAAAAAACCGGAACCAAAATCAAATCCACTTAAAAAAAAAAAAAAACTTGACTAAAACCGAAACCAAACCGTTTATAAGAAAAACCTAACCGAACCGAGCCGAACCAAAACCAGGTTATCTTTACCAAAAAACCGAACGGAACCGAATCGAACTAAAACAGTTTTCTTTCCATTTAAAAAAATCCCGTTTTCTACTAAACACTGGAATTAAAGCCGGAGTTTTTTACTAAAAACCGAATCGAAACCGGGGTTTTTTACCAAAAACCAAACTGAAACCGGGTATTTGTAAACAACGAAAAAAGTGTTTTTTAAACGGAAAACCGAACCGAAACCGGGATGACTGGGGCTTTAACAAAAAACCGAACCAAACTGAACCCAAACCGGTTTTCCGTTTAAAAAACCCCAACTGAACCGGACTTAAGAAAAAAAAACCCAATTGAAACCGAAACCACACCGGATTTATAAAAAAAAAAAAAAAAAAAAAAAAAAAAAAAAAAAAAAAAAAAAAAAAAAAAAAAAAAAAAAACTAATTGAACGCGAACTCAGTTAATTTCAAAAACCGGTTTTTTACTAAAACGAAAAAGAAAACCAATTTGAATCGAACTGTATTCAAAAAATTTTGGATAGACACCATATTGAACCGAACCGAACCGAACCGAACCGAACCGAGCTGGACAGAACCGAACTGTATTCAAAAAATTTTGGATAGACGTTAAATCGAACCGAACCGAGCCGAATCGAACCGTATTCATAAAATTGTTGATAGATACGAAATCGAACCGAACCGAACCGAACCGAGCCGAACAGAACCTAACTGTATTCAAAAAATTTTGGATAGACGTTGAATCGAACCGAACCGAACCAAACCGAACCGAACAGAACCGAACTGTATTCATAAAATTGTTGATAGATACCAAATCGAACCGAACCGAACCGAGCAGAACAGAACCAAACAGTATTCAAAAAATTTGGGATAGAAACCAAATCGAACCGAACTGAACAGAACTGTATTCATAAAATTTTAGACAGATACGAACCGAACCGAACCAGACCAAACTGTATTCAAAACATCTCGGATCGGTACCAAACCGCACCGGACATTCCTGGTGGACAACATTTCAACAAAACCAAGCCGAATTCAACTTTTTAACTTAAAAAGAATCCGAACCGAACCGAACCGAACCCAACCCAACAGTTTTGATTTTCGGAGCGGTTTGCTATCCCTGTTTGTTTTTTTGAAAAATTTTGGTAAACAAGCCATCGAAAAAAAAAAAAAAAAAAAAAAAACCGGTGTTATTGCATCTCGAAAGCAGAGCCAGTGAAAAAGCTGCGCGATAAATATTTAAAAATATGATTTATAATATCAGTCTGACGGAACGAGAAACGGGGAGAGATGGAACAAATGTGGTAACAACATATATCAACATGAAGATTGATGAAATCGAGACATCATAAACGCACAAAAATATGCTTTCCTATTTTTTCTGATTTTTTTTTATTAAACGTTACGCTTCCCGAACCTAATTTTTCCAATACGAAAAATAAAATAAAAATTCACCCGGAAGCGTGTCGGGGAAGATTTTGATCGATGTTTATGTTAATTGAAGGAAAAGGTATTAAATGGTTATTTAAAACCGTTTGGATTGAACTGGGTAAAATTAAAAAGAAAAAAAAAATGTGGGATGGCGCTTTTGATCGATTGTGGCATTATTTCAAAATCTTCCATTTAACAACCACTTATGATAATAAGTTAGCTTTAATGCTACAATAAAACTTTTTTTTTTTTTTTTTTCGTTCAAATATTAATGGTTTTTTATTTCGCGCCGCAATGCCGTAAGCCTTACGAGACATGCGAAATGTATGGGCGGAAGATTTATGCATTTTTGTCTGGGAAATACCAATTTGAAGATTTTCTTTTAAAGGAATTTGGTTTAACATTTATTTCTCGTATTCTGAAAATTTTCTTTCAGCCGATCCGACCAATATGAAATATTCTTTTCCGTGCGAAAAAGGGATGCATAAATTACATAAAAATCATGGATAAATTATGCAGAAAATTCAAAATACATAAAAATGCATAGTTTAAGAATTTTTTATGCATGTATATACAGCATTTGTTATTTACAAAAAATTTAAAAACATTAAAAAAAAAAAAAAAAATTATCCTTCAATACAACTATGCATAAACCGATAGGATTGAAAGATGCATAAATTATATAAAAATCATGTATAAATTATACAAAAAATTGGACATACATAAAAAATGCATAAATTACATACAAAGGACTTCAGTTTTTCATCCTCCAATATAATTTATGCATATCCAGGTTTTCATGCTTAAAAAAATATGGATAAACTTTGCAAAAATTATGCATGTAAAAATTATGCATTTTTTGGTGACTAAAAATAGATGCATAAACTTTGCAAAAATTATGCATATCCAAAATTATGCATTAAGCATTTTACATGCATAATGCATAGTGCATGTCCAAATTATCCATGCAAAAATTATGCATATCAAAATTTTCATGGCTAAAAAAAATCATGCATAAATTTTTTTAAAATTATACATATTCAACTTTCGGAGCTTAAAAAAAATGCATAAACTTTGCAAAAATGATGCATTTAAAAATTTTTATATAAATGATAGAACAATAATAGATTTTATATATAAATTTTTGGCATTTATTTTGCAAAAATTTTATAGATTTTTTTGCATCACTTTTTCGTATGGAAATTATGCATAATTAACTATCCACAAACTGGGAAAAAGTTTGAATAAGCAATTTTCAGGAAAATCGATTTAAGGTTATCTTAAAATTTAATATTGTGGAGTCAGTTAGAGGCCTAAACTTTTTAATCAATTTTTTTCCGGTACGAGCAAAAACTTTCGCCACTGTACTATAAGAAAACGTCCTACTAAGCTTTTGAGCTGTTTTTTTTCCCGGTAGAGACTGAAATCCCGGATAATTTTGTCAATCCCGGGATCTCGGGATTAATGTGAAAGTATGACCGGTTATTAAGACGTCAGGAAATGGCGCCTGGTAGGCTTATAAAAAATGTATCCTCTTTAATTTTCATTTTACTATTATTACTTTCCGGCATAATTAAGCAGGTTATAACTTGTTATTTTATTGAAATTAACAAAATTTTGGAAACAGGGTGAAATTTAAGAAAAAAAAATGGCAATTTTCGGGATTGAAAATCCGGGGGGTGGATCCCAACCCAAAATTTTCTGAGGTTCCGGAATTCGAAATTTCGTAATTGACTCTCTAGTGAATGAGCCCAAGAAAAATAAGAAAATATCGAAATGTTTTTCTCAATTTTCAGGAATTCTTACTTCAATTTTTCAAACTTCTATTTTTTTTTTTTTTTTTTTTTTTTTTCCTTGTTGAAACAAATGAGGGGAATCTCGAAAAACATCTTGCCGGTAGCTGTAAGTTATGGGTTTTTCGTGACGACCCCCCTTCAGAACGACATAGACACCATTGTCCGAAAATCATTTACCTGGCCATCAACAGGCACATGAATGTCATTTATCACCTCAAACCGAATAGAGTTCAAAAATTTCTGAAGCAATATACAAGTGTTAGATCTAACTCCAGAACAAAGTCTCAAAAAATCTTGTTGAATTTCCAGCAGGGAAATTTGGCTAAATTTCGGTATCGGTATTACCGGTAATTTAAAAAAAAAATTTCTTTTTAAATACTACAATTTATTAAACATTATTAAGTATTTTTATGACAATTTTTACGCTGCGTTCATTCTGGCATTAAATTCGAAATAAGGATTCTCAAAAACTACTAGGTTTAGAAACTTTTAGCTAATTTTACTTTAAAAAAAAAAAAAAAAAAAATTACTAAGCAACTAGCAGCACAAATGTAGCTTTATTTCCCTAATCGGATTCTTTTGAATTGTGAAAAGTCCGTTACAAGTTATTTTTAAGTTGTAAAAAATTTTATTACCGGTATTACCGGTAATGAAACAAAAATTTACCGTATTACCGGTAACTGCAAAATCCGGTAAAATTGCAATCCGTAATTTCCAGCTATGGTATTTTTAAGAAATAGCTAACCTGTTTTGGCCCGAATTTACTAACCAATTTTTTTTTTTTTTTTTTTTTTTTTTTTTTTTTTTTTTTTTTTTTTTTTTGCCAAACGCCACTTGTCTTGTGCAATTCAACTTTGAGTTTACTCTTCAAAATAAACGAAATCCGGAAAAAAATAAGGCATGAAATAAATCTTTCGATAATTATAATGACCTCAAACCCAAAAATCACAAAAATCTATACTCGCCTAAAGCGTTTAAACTCGCTTTCCTATCCTCTTTTATTTTTATAAAAATCTTTCAAGAAAAAAAAAAAACTTATTATTTCTGATTTCATATCTGCTCTAATAAATCTGAGTCTTTTTTTTTTGTATAAATCCCGTGTTATCATTATCAGGAATCAATAAACAACAAATATTTCACGAGACACAAAACCCGACTTCCACTCCCGCTTCCAGTCTTCGGGAATGTGAATGAAGCAATTAGCAATGTTTGTAATTGACAACTGATTCAATCATTCTGGAATGAATCCAAATCAGTTGGGAATTATCGATGAAATTAATGGACACTCCACTAGCCACGGACATAATTTAATTTTTTATTTAACCGTAATTTATCACAAGTAATCAACTGGGATGATTTAAATCTGCGAAAACCGAAAACGAGGACTACAAAAAAAATATTGCGGATCGAAAAAAAAAAAAAAAGACGGCTTACTTTTTAACGATCTCCTTTTTTTTTTTTTTGTAATAAAAACTCGACATATCCGTACCTGTTTCCTCAGGTAAATTTATAACGTCCCATGTGCAGATTTGCCCTTTACCCCTAAAGGTGCACATAAAAAATAATAATAAAAACATATCCCACACTAATAAGAATTTCAAAATTTTAACAGTGGCTATTGTGTATTTTTTTTTTTTTATTCTCAGGAATTCTTCCGAAAATATTTTTCGGATTATTAAAAAAAAAAATTTCCTTCGATTTTTTTTTATCAGATAAGACTGGTTTGTTATTTTGCCAGAGCACATGGTCGAGTTGTTTTCGTTAAAGTTCGATAAATTTATTTAAATTTTTTTTTTTTTTACTCACCAGCAATGGCCAGAACGAAAAATATCCATAAATCCATCAAAAAGTTTAATTTGATAAATACGCCTCCTCCGTTTATATGTTTAAAAAAGGCATAGGTATTATCAATTTTGATTTTTGTTATTTTTTTAAATTAACCCGCTTTCGGATCCCATCCTAACCATCAAAACAAATTTTATTTCCCAAATTAAAATGGAAAATTATCACACTCTTCATTAACAACCGACAACGACACTGATACTGTTTGTTTTCATTTTTCAAAATTCGGTTTTCGGTTTTAATTATAATTTTAGACACCAGTCATCAGGGGGTAATTTACGCCCCTAAACTGATAAAGTCACATAATGCCGATAAAATTATTCCCTCTCCATTCAATAACATAATTAATTTTTCGAATTTTTTTTTTTCTCTCAAACCCGATTCTTTTAAAAAAATAAATAAATAAATAAAAAATTATCTCTGTTTTACGAGAATATTCGGTTTAAAATCCGACCTCGATCATCTCACAAGTCAGCACGACCGCAGCTCGGCGAGTATTGACCGTGTTGCGCGCGCCACCCGATACATTCAACGTAACTATCAGCCATCTCTCTTCACTAGGGACAAATACCTATATAAAAACAAAACGTTCCATATGCGAAACTTTTTTTAATTCTCTTGAGACGGGAATAGCAGCGCATTCTATCGGCGATATAAACCTTACTAACGACGGGTTAATTTTCTGTACGAATTCGCGTTTCTTACGATTTTTTCTTTAACCCCTTGGGATTATTTTTTTTTTTTTTCCTTTTGCCTCTCAAGTAAAAAAACATAGCATTGACTCAAATTTTTTCCAATGTTATCACTTTTCGGCTTAACTGAAGAGATATATGGATGAAGGAGGTCGTTCAGGTTACAACGAAAAAATTCAGTCAACCTTTAGGGTGGCTCATTTTCAAGGTAAAATTTTTTATTTTCTCTCCCTGGGCAAAAAATCATTCATTTATATGCAAAAAGAAGCCTGGATTTTTTTTAGGTCGAAAAAAAATTTTTTGGCACAAACCCAGGGGTTTGAAGTTTTTAGGGCCGAAATAATACTTCATTTTAAAAAAAATTCGCCCAATTAACATCTTTTGTATAAAAAATTGTCCTTTACAGGTTATATTAGGTACTTATTGAGCCTCCTAAAAAAAATGTTAAGTTCGAAAATATTGACTCGTTCGCCGCCCAGGCAGGGTTATAGTAGAAAAACGGGGATGGCTGTAACAGGGTTAGGGCAGAAAATTTTGAAAATTCGAAAATAGCCCAAATGTGTCCAAAATATGCAGCAATAATAGCCCAAATGTAATGTCGATGCCAAACCTTTTTTACCCTATGTTAATCCCATTTTTCCTTATTTTCGGCTCTTTTTTATCTACAAAATTGCTTTAAAGCCAAAAAGTGAATTTCCAATGCATGGAAGTACCCAAATTAACAAAACTAAGTTCTCCAAAATAAAAAATTAATATTTCAAATGTTTGGGAATTTTTAATTTTTTTAAAAATTTTACTTAATTTTTAATATTTCAAATCTTTTTTTTAAATAGGAAGATCAAAACATACCTAATATACCCTATGCAGGACAATTTTTTACATTAAAAGATGTTAATTAAATTCGTCCAAATTAAGCACCATCTTGGCCCTAAAAACTTCAAACCCCTAAGCCTGGACCAAAAAATGAATTTTCGACCTAAAAAAAATTCAGACTTCTTTTTACATATAAATGAATGATTTTTTGCCCTGAGAGCCGAAAATTAAAAATTTGACCTTTAAAATGAGCCATTCTAGTCAACAAATGAAAATCAAAAAGTGTTCCGGTTTAATTTTCATTATTTTTTCCTTATTTAAATTTTTTTTTATTTTAAACTCATAAAATCAAAATTATTGGCCTTATTTTCATCGGTTTTCCGTTTTTAAAATTCTGTGTTAAAACGTACAAATCAAATCCTTATTTTAATGATTTTTTTACGATTTGTTTCGTTTTGGGCGCAATTTCACGCCAAACATGTTTGGCGTGAAATTGCGCCCTTTGTTTTATTGTTGGAACCAAAATGGTGTCTGAAATTTTTTTGAGGCTCCCAACGACCTCCTTCATCTACCCATGTGTTCAATTGGTCAGCATTTAAATTGCTTTGTTCAGTGCTTTAATTAAACTGAGTATTTATTAAGCCATAGTTTTTTATTCTAAAATAAATGTTCAAATTCCGTTTTTCACGGGTGTGTCTAAAACACCTATTACTGACATTGGCAATGTAACAAGTTCCGGAAACTTTTTAAATTCAGCAAATCCACCTCCACATCCAAAATAATCACATATTAGGCCAACCAAAGTCTCTACAAATTTTAGCATCAAATTATTTTTTTACGCGTTTTCTGCACAGTTTAAAGGAATGCCAAAATAATAAAAATACTTCATCCAAGACATTGAGACTTTTTTCAGCTTTCACAAAAGCATACTGTGGATATCTTCAAAATTTGGCCTTCAAAAACATGGGAGCTATTATGAAGATTATACTGAGCAGCTAGTTTTCTTTACCGATGCAGTTTATCATTTCTTGAACTCTTAAAAATTCTTTGAATTTTAATTTAATTTTTACTTTGGTTGGTGGGGAGCTTTATTAGGCCAATTTGTCAATCCAAAAACCAGAAAATTTAAAACATTTAGAAAACAGATTTTCTGCACGCCAAAAAGTGGTATTCTTAAAAAGGTGTTACTGTTTCCTAACTCTTATATAAGGCATTCAATTTTGTAACTTGTGATTTAAGATATATCTATATTCCATCATAATTTTCATGTTCAAATAAAAAAAAACCAGCTTTCTGGGTGAAAGCATCATACATTCATTTACAAAATCCAGATAGAGCATTTTCGCTTCCATGCCTTTGCACTAGTAGTATTTTGGCACTGGAATATTGCTAAAAAATTTACCTTAGCTGTTCCACATTCCAGACCTCTTGATGACGGCTGACTATTTCAATTCTCATACTTGAAGAGGAAGGTCTCACTAAAACAATAAAAAATAAAAAAAAAACCATAAAAAAAATTACTCAGGAAAAAAATAAATAAATAAATAAAACAAAAATTTAAAAAAGACTTAAAATTATTGACTTTTGTACAAAAATTCATTCTTTTGGTCGAACTAAGTCACTTATAGAACTTCAAATCTAAACAATTATTTTTGTACTTTCCAAAAGTGACATGCGTAGGTTTAAAAATTATGGAAAAAGGCAGGCTGCAATTCTCTTACAACTCGTAAAACAAATGTAGCATTGACCTAAAGTTAGGACTATCACTTTTAAGTTTTCAGTTATTTCATGGCATCATGCCAATGTTAAAAAAGCTTCATTTCAGACTGTAAAAGTTACAAGAAAATTCTGAATAGAAAAACTGACACTAGATACCCGGGATTATTTTTAAAATGATAATTTTCAATGCTATTAAATGGTGTTATAAATTACAGACTTCATTGGACACAACCAAGACGTCGGCTTTCAAGGCCTAGGTTTATATTCCATAACAATTATAGATGAAACATTACAAAGCAATTTTAAAATGTTGCTAATGTTGTGTCAAGACCTGCACTGATAATGTGTTTTTGAAATTCGTACCTCGAGTTTCTCCACCAAACATTACGGTATCCCTGTCCATTTTCCGTTTTGTATCACCCTTATTCAATCAGATTAATTACTTAATTAATTAACTAATTAATCACGTACTAAATAAAGAAAACCCGATTTATGAACAAAAACTAAAACCAAGGACTACAAAACAAGACGCCATTTTTAATCGGAAACGAGCGAACTGCCGCGAACTGCGCGTTCAGTAATCCACGAGAATGATGTAAACAGAAAAATAGGGCCCCGAAAAGTCGCTAAAGGCGGGATTCTTTATTTACTTTTAACGTGAATTAACCTATTGTTAAAATTGACGAAAAATTAGGATTTTTAACATTATAATGGCAGATTTAGAAGAAGACCGTAAGTTAAAACAATAAACTGATACACAATGTTTACTAATGTATTTATTTGCTTTTACAGCGAATTTAACAGATGAAAAAAAACGTAAAAGAAAAAATTTGGCGGACTCCACAATAGGTAAAATGTTTGAAAAGATAAGGACAAGACAATCCATAAAAAAAAAGGAAAATCCCGTTAATAGTAAAGAGCCTTCTAAAGATGAAGAATCTTGCAAAATGGCAGATGAGGAGCAAGGTAATGTCATGGTAATCTTTGTATTATGATGTATGATTTCATTATCTCTTTATTTCTAGCAGAACCTGTAGCTAAAAAAATTAAATTAGAAACCGAAAAACAAAATGAAATTCAAAAAAAAAAAAAAAATGTAAAAGAAGCAAAAAAAAATTCAGAAAAACAAATTAAATCAAAAAGAAATACTTGCAAGTCGTGTAGGGAAGATCTCGATGGAGATCTTCCCATGTTTCAAGGACCACCTAATGGTGCAGTTGAGGAAGAAATTGCTTTGTTTGATCCAAAATTGTGTCTTTTTAACGGGAATGAAGAACATGTTGATGATGCTGATGTCAGACCACAAAATAAACTTACTCATTTTAGTGTGTTTGATGAGTTTGGCCATTTGTGCTTTTTTGATGGTGGATTAATAGAGAAAAATGTATTACTGTATGTCACTGGGTATATCAAACCAGTTTATGATGAAAATCCATCACCTGAAGGTAATTTATAATTTTTTCTTTTTTAATTTTATTAAAAAGAAGAAAAGCATAATAATTTTTATTATTTTCTCAGATGGAGTTGCAGCTAAGTTAGGACCCATCAGCGAATGGTGGATTTCAGGTTTTGATGGTGGGGAAAATGGATTAATTGGGATCTCGACACCATATTCTGAATACTATCTAATGGAACCTAGCCCTGAATATGAACCATTTATGAAGTTGGTTCGACAAAAATCTATGCTTATGAAAATTGTACTTGAATTCTTGTATGATTCTCCTGATCCAACTTATGAGGAGTTGTTAAATAGATTGCAGGTTAGTGAAGATAATTTGATTACAGAGAAAAAAAAAATATATTTCTTTTAATGTTGATTTTTTATGAAGGCCACATCAGTGCCAAAAAATGTCCCAAGGTTTGATGAGGATACTCTGATGAGGAATGCCCAGTTTATAATCGACCAGGTTTCAAATATGGATAATGCAGTACGGGAGGATGGTTCTGCTGATGATAATGAAGAATTATTAATTACAACTCCTGCTATGAGAAGTATTATAAGACTTTCTGGAGCTACTCTTGGCAAAAAGTAAGGGAAATAAATTTTTTTTATTTTGAAATGAAATCATTTAATTTTTTTTTTTTTTTTTTTAGGAAAGGGACCAGGCGAATGGCTGCCAAAAAGATGGAAAAACCTAAATGGACAAAAGCAACTACAACTTATCTTGTTGCTGAAATTTTTGAATCATTTTTCCCCAAGCAATTGGATAACGATGATGAAGAATCAAAAATGAGGGTAAAGTATTTATTTTTTAAACTTTTTAAATTTTGGTATGGGTTCAGAAGGAAAATTTTTTTTAGACGGAACGGCGTAGGAGATGCGGAGTATGCGAAGCTTGTCAGCAACCTGATTGTGGCGAATGCGTTCATTGCAGAGATATGGTGAAATTTGGAGGGTCTGGGCGAGGAAAACAGTGCTGCAAAAATAGAAGGTTTTTATTTTAACTTAATTTGTTTTGAGAAATTTTTACTTAAATTCGATAAATTTCTTTCCAGGTGCCCTTACATCGCCGTGCAGAATGCCGAAGAGTCGGATCCGGAAGACGAAGAAGAGTATCAAGCAATTTCGGAGAAAAACGAAACAAAGAAAGAAAAGATATTCGACAACGGCCAAAATTTATCAACGAGAAAAAATCCATACAAATGGGACGGAAAATCTGAGCATGTGGAAGTCGATGGGGAAAAAGTATCAGTCGGGGATTATATTTTCGCTTTTGAGGAAGCCCCCAGCCAACCAATGCACATTGCTCAAGTTGAATATTTTTATAAAAAAAATAATGCTGATAAAGTGCATTGTAGACTTCTATGGTAATTTTATTTATCAGTTGTGTAGCAGTACATTTTTTTAAAATTTGCATTTTTTTTTCAGTCGAGGCTCCGAAACCGTCTTAGGAGAAATGAGCCACCCTCAAGAGCTGTTCTTCCTTCAGGATTGTGAAGACTGGCCGATTTCGAAAATAGCCATGAAAATCAATGTTACGATACGCAAACCCCCCCCTGACTGGCACAATTTAGGCGGCATTAAAACCGAAAAAGAGGAAATTGAAGACGACGGGAAAACGTTTTTCGTACAAAAGAGGTTCGCATAAACCCCCAAGAAATTTGATAACGTTTTTTCGAGAACAATGAAATAGCTTTTTCATTGTTTCATTTTCTATTATTATCATTTTAGATATTGCACGAAATTCGCAAGATTCGAAGATATTATCGATTATGAAGAAAGGGAAGCGAACGACGAAAACAAAAGTAAAGGAGATAATTATTGTCCCACGTGTGAATGGGTGGAAAAGGAGCGGAATAAGGAGACCCCGACGGTTCGTGGTCAATTGGATGTTATGAATGCTTCTGGGGATAAAATACGGTACTGCTGAGTTTTTCTGAAAAATTTATTAAGAATTCTGGATTTTTTTTTTTTTTAGTTTTTTTTTTTTCTTAAAATAAATAATTTTTTTTTTCTACTTTTTTAGGTATCGGTGTGTAGATTGGAGAGGCGAGGAATATAAAATCGGCTCTTCTGTATTTTTACAACCAGAAACCTTCAGTTTTAAAGCTTTCAAACCGGAAAAAGAAAAAGAGAAGCCAACATCAAAAACCGAGGTAAGCCATGACATTTTCTTTTATTTACTGATTTTGAGGAACGTCCCCATAATTATTTCCTATAATCTGCCTTAGACTTTTTATTTAGGGGAAGGGGGTAAAAATGGCAAAACAATGATATAATATTTAAATTCTCTCTTAATCCATAATTTTTTTTTAGATTGACGAGAAATACCCCGAACTCTACCGAAAATCAAACGAAAACAACATAAAAGGATGTAACGAAAAAACCCCCGCTCCGTTCGACGTCGGATACATCAAAGAAATATTCGTAGATGGATCGAAAAATCCAGTTATTAAATTACGCGTCAATAAATATTACCGCCCGGAAAACACTCACTTGGTCCGAACGAAAGCGAACTTGTATCACGATTTAAATCTTCTTTATTGGTCGGACGAGGAAGAAATTATTTTCTTTTCCGATGTCGAAGGGAAATGCCACGTGCGTTATTTAGAAGATTTGACACCTAGTTTCTGGGCATCGGAAGGCCCTAATCGATTTTACTTCAGAGAAGCGTACGACGTCAAAACCGAAACGTTTATGGAGCCCAAGGGCTATTTATCCACGATGAAAAAACCGGATAAGGTTTGTTTAAAGATTTAAAAAAAAATAATGGTTTCATTTTTTATTATAATTTTTATTTTTTTAATTAGGGGAAAGGAGGAAAAGGAAAGGGCAAAAAGTCCTTAAAAATTTATGACAAAGAAGGTGAGAAAGAATGTTGGCCTGAAATTGACGTTAAAAACAAGCTAAAAGCTTTGGATATCTTCGCCGGGTGCGGAGGCTTATCCGAAGGCCTACATCAAAGCGGAGTTGCCGAAACTCTTTGGGCTGTAGAGCAGGATCCGGACGCTGCCAGAGCTTTTAAAGTAAATAATCAGAAAGCAACGGTTTTTACGGAAGACTGCAATGTCCTTCTTAAAGATGTTATGTCGGTAAGTGCTCATAATTTTTTCACCATTTTTTTGTGACTGCAAATAAATTTTTAATTTTTTTATTTTTAGGGGAAAATTAAAAACGATAAAGGTCAACTTTTGCCTCAAAAAGGAGAAGTGGATTTACTATGCGGCGGACCTCCTTGTCAAGGTTTCAGCGGGATGAATCGTTTTAATTCGAGGCAGTACTCTCAATTTAAGGTAAATACTTAAAAATAATTAACGGTTAAATGGCCCATAACAAAATAGAAAACGGATCGATTCATTTCTATATCTCAAATTTTTGCAAACTGTTTTTGCGAAAATAATTTTAATTTTAATTATTAGTGGCAATAAATTTTTTTTAATTTTTTTTTTCAGAACTCTCTGGTGGTGTCATACCTCTCTTATTGCGATTATTTCCGCCCGAAATATTTTCTGCTCGAAAACGTTCGCAATTTTGTGGCTTTTAAAAGGTCCATGGTTTTGAAACAAACGATATATTGCCTTATCTCCATGGGCTATCAAGTAACGTTCGGCGTGTTGCAGGCCGGGAACTACGGTGTTCCCCAGACTCGTAGGAGATTGTTTATCCTTGCCGCCTGCCCCAATTTAAAACTTCCCCTGTTTCCGGAGCCCACGCACGTGTTTAATTTGCGGACTTCAAATTTAGAAGTCATGGTAGACGAAAAACGGGTAAGTTTTTTTTTTCCTTAAAAAATGAACTTAATTTTGGCACAGCCGAAAGCTGTGCAGAGTTTCAGAGCTTTTTTTTTTATTATTGATGGTTCTGACGGGCAAAAGCACGTCATACAACCATTATATTGCCTATTTTTCTTCTTAAAAGTTATAATAAAAAAAAAAAAAAAAAAGTCAACAAGCATCTGAAGTTACCTCGAAAAAACATGAAGAGAATTACTTATAAGTAACTCACTTTTTTTTCCCTTTTTCAGTTTCGCAATAATTGTAGATGGGTATCATCAGCACCTTTCCGAACAATCACCGTTAGAGATGCCTTGTCTGACCTTCCTGAAATCGCAAATGGAGCAGATCGATCCGTGATGAATTATAGTGACGATTGCAAAACTCATTTTCAACGATTGGTTAGTAATAGAGAATTTTTCTCTTTTTTTCTGCCACAGCTAAACTGCCTATCAGTTGTTCTAATTACCGGCATTACTTTTTTGCTTTTAGATGAGAGGAAATGAAGAACGATCATCGTTGCTCACGGATCATTGTTGCAAAATGATGTCTCCTTTAGTTGAAGCTCGGATACGTCTAATTCCCATTAAAAAGGGATCTGATTGGAGAGATTTACCCAATATCGCTTTAACTTTGTCCGATGGAACCACTATTAAGCCATTGTAAGTCATATTTTTTATTTCAATAAGTCAGAATCAGGGGTCCGAAGCCTATGCAGGTGCCGGCGCCGATGCCAGCCGCGGCCCTGCTAAAAACTCAGGTCGAGGCCGAAGCTGGTGCCAGTGCTAAATAATTTATTTTAAACTTTATGCCAGCGCCGGTCTTGTAGTTATGACCCGATGAAAATGCTGAATATGATTGAGAAAGGCCACAAGTTTTGATCATATTAGGTCGCCGGTTACTGTAACAATTTTTTTTTTTTTTTCAAGTAAAAAAAAAAAAAATGAGAAAATTGATGGTGGTGCTGGCACCGATGTTGGAATCAGCTCCGGCACCAACAACAGCGACAAAAATTTTGCTATTCCGGTGGCGGCGCTAGTTTTAGCACTTTTAGATATTTCGGCGCCGATGCCGGTGTCGGCTCCAACCAATTTTTACCGGCTTCAGACCCCTGGTCCGGATACAGGAGGAAGCTGTGTGAGCAGCCCCTGAATGATGCACTAATCGTGATTTTTTTTTCCCCGGATGCATTCCTTAATCCTTGCCTAATCTACCGGCCTGTCTACGGGCTTGAGTTTCGAACAGATCCTTTTTTTTTTTTTTTTTTTTTTTTTTTTTTTTTTTTTTTAAATAAATTAAGTGTTTTATTATTTAATTTTTTCAGGAAATATAATCACCATGATAAAAAAAATGGAAAGTCCCCAAATGGTTTGTTGAGGGGAGTTTGTGCGTGCGCTAGCGGCAAACGTTGCGACCCGTTAGATCGGCAATATAATACGTTAATCCCCTGGTGTTTGCCACACACGGCCAACAGACATAATCATTGGTCCGGTTTGTACGGTCGGCTCGACTGGGACGGATTCTTCAGCACAACTGTGACTAATCCTGAACCTATGGGAAAACAGGTCATTTTTTTTTTTTTTAATACTTAAAAAAAAATTCCCCTAAATTTTTTTCATCAAATTTAAATTATTAAATTTCATTCTAGGGAAGAGTGTTGCATCCAGAACAAGCCAGAGTTGTTAGCGTACGGGAATGTGC
Source organism: Liposcelis bostrychophila (assembly GCA_037577465.1). Classification (NCBI taxonomy): domain Eukaryota; kingdom Metazoa; phylum Arthropoda; class Insecta; order Psocodea; family Liposcelididae; genus Liposcelis; species Liposcelis bostrychophila. The sequence continues at coordinate 16,623,971 of CM075211.1, read as the reverse complement.
ACGGTCACAAGGATTCCCGGATTCATATCAGTTTCACGGAGCCATTATAGAAAAACATAGGCAAGTTGGAAATGCTGTTCCACCACCCATGGCCCGGGCCATAGGATTGGAAATCCGAAAATGTTTAAGCTAGCGTTTCTTAAATTCCAAACCTATGACGATAGCTGATTTTAATTTTAATTATTTTAAAAAGTTTTAAGTATATTTTTATAAGCTTTTCAGATTTTCTGAGTTATTCAGATTCGCAAGTTGATGTCTGCCAAACAAAAAAAAAAAAGGTTATGCAAGATATATGTTTTTATAGCAGCTTTGTCGATTGATGTTACATACGCAAATTATACATTCAGTAAATTATGCATTTCTTTTTCATTTTAATTTTTTTTTACTGTACCATGTAATATTGCTTAATAGTATTTTTAAATAATTCTAAATGTAAATATTAAAGCAATTTTTTTAAGTCACTTTGTTTCTTAATATTTGACAATTAATAAAATCAATATTTCTTGTCTTTATGTAAGCACATTTTAAATATCACTGATAAGATAATTTCAAACAGCAAATACTTCCCAAGAATTGAGATACTTTCATTCCTTAAAATGAGAGTTATTTCTTATGATACCACTGTTTACCAGGAATGGAAACTTTTTACAAGTCATTCATATTTACAAGTTGACGTCTGCCAAACAAAAAAAAGTTATTCAGGATAAAACTTTTTAAAGCGATATTTAACTTATCAATTAATAATTCATATACAAAAATATATTGAGTAAATTATGCATTTCGTTTTCATATTTTTTTATTGCACCATATAATATCACTATAGTATTTCAAAATAATTTTATGTGTAAACTTTAAAGCAATTTCTTTAAGCCACTTATAGTTTCTTAATTATTAATAAATAATGAAATCAATATTTCCCGTTTTTATGCAAACTCGTCGTAAATATCATTGATAAGATAATTTAGCAAATACTTTCTAAAAAGTGAGATACTTTCTTAAAATGAGAATTAATTCTTAAGACGCCAGGAATGTTAAATGGAAATTTTTTTTTACGTCACTTAACTTTTATCTGCCTTTATGTATTTGTTAAGATCAGCATCGGCAGCCGGATCGACCTTTGATAATTCTCTGAATCCTTCTTCATCAACAAAACATATTTCATGTTTGTCCTGAAAAAAAAAAAAAAAAAAATTAATCACTTTTCTTTTTTTTTTTAAAATTTTTAAAAACTTACAGGATCTGCTAAAATCACAACAGTAACTGTTGCTTTTCCTGGAGTATCCAGTGAAATTAAAGGAGTCAATATAGTGTTCTTTGTTTCTTCCATCTTCTTTTGAATAAGTGGTAACGAGTCTTTAGGTACAGCAAAGGCAATTCTCCCATAAGCCTTTGCATGATTAACTTCTTGTTTAATGTCTCTAAATTCTAAATTACACTGACTCTCATTGAAAGCAAAAACAGCTAAATCTTTTTCCTTGTTCATTATTTTCAAGCCTAAAACTCCATTCCAATATGAGATTGTTTTTTCCAAGTTTGAACTGGCTAAAGTAACTTTTTTAACAGGATCTTTGTCCTTTGGTTCAGGTTCATTTATAATGTTGAATTTATAACCACCAGGTGCTTCAATTATGAATCTTCCCTGTGATTCTTCAAAAGGCCAATCATGCTTTTTAGCCCTTTCAATAATATCTTTGGATTGTATAGTCACTCCAAGAAAATCATTTCCAACTTCATACGATTTAATGCCATAGTTATATGTTAGCTCTATAACAAAATGAGTATCTTCAGGTCCATATCCTATCATAGTTTTGCTCCATCTTGTGGCATAGGGTCCGTTACAAGCGGCATCACAACCTTCAGAAAATTCCTCATGACGTAAAACCTGAAAAGAAAATTGACAGGTCGACCTTGATGACGAACTATTTAACGAAAATTTTGAGATTGTTGCGTTTGTACTATGAATGTCCGTTCAGAGTACTAAACCATTCTGATAATAAAACCGTGTAAATACATAAATGTAACAGGAAAAACTTACCTTCATTCCCAAAATTTCCCGGTAAAACTTGGCAGTAGCAGTCCTGTCAGCAACTTTGAAAACAAAATGCAAAGCCCTTCCTTGGAGAGACAAAGCCATCTTTTTAAATTAATTGACACTGAAATTTGACAATATAAAAAACACTTCACAACCGAAGATAATCAGAAATGAAGGAGACGATAAAAACACTTCTCCACGAGACCCCGATCAGCAGCAAACAGCGCCTTCAATTGGCAAGCCGAAGAACATAAAAGTCAATATGGCCATTCCCGCCAAATGCAACCATAAAGTTTTGAACTCCACTTTTCTATGATATTAATCGATAACGCTTCGTAACGCTCCCATTAAATGTTAATCAGGTTTCAATTATAACGCTTATTCACACCGATATTTAATTTTAATTGAAAAAATGAAAAAGATTTTGAAAAAAAAAAAGGTGGAGGATTATGCCAGCGCCTCTAGGTGGTCAAATCATGAACTAAATATTTGAATAAAAAAACAAAAATGGCAGTCAAATTTTCGAAAAACACGTTTTTTTTTTAATTTCAAAACGGTTATCTAAAAAGTTCTTGCGTACTCACGAATAAGAATACGGAAAATATCAAGACGTTTAAATTTACAACGTTTCTTAAATAATTATCATTGTGAAGAAGTTTAGATCGATTGTTATCGGCTTTAGTATTTATTATTTTAATGATTCAGATTTATAAGTTGTTTTGATAATGAAAATTATAATTCCACTTACATAAAAAGAATAAAAAGTCATTTGTGCAACACGTGGAGCTTAAATTATGTTCTCATCTATATTTAAATTTGCGTCTGCAACCGTGAGGTCTAACGTCACGATCGGAGGTTGTAGATATTACCCGAGAACTAATCCTGTGTCAAGACTGTTGAAACCTAAAAGTAATAATAATACATCATCCGAGCAGAATGTAGAAGAGGTAGATTATGATTATGGAAAAGAGTCTTTTGACTACAGTGAAATAAAAGTAACTGGGCGTCATATCAACTCAAGAATTCAACAACCAAGGTATGAGCAACAGTATCAGGAGGAATTTAGTTACAATGATGACAAAGAATCTCTTGACTATACCAGAAGGAAAAAAACTGGACATCATTCCAGCTCAGGAATGGAACAGCCAAGATATGGCCAACAGTATAATCAAGAATTAAATTATGATTACAAAAAAGTATCTCATGATGACAATGAAATAAATGAAGCTGAACGTCAATCCAGATCAAGAACAGCACAGCATAAAACTAACAGGCAGTATCAACAAAACATAGGAGACTTTGATAATGAAATGTATGAAGAACAGGATGACCTTGAAACAGAAATTGTTGAGCTTAGTCCAGATGAGGTCACACCAATTGAGGAAGAACTCAAAACTATTGCTAGAGAACAAAAGAAAATTAGCCGTAAGCCGGGAAAAAAGAAAGATAAAGCACCTGATCATGATAGGACTGGAGTTGTTGAAATTGGTGAAAATATATATAAATATAGAGTTTTAGGACGAGATACAAAATCTTTGGCGTAAGAATTTTTTTTTTTTTGGTTTGATGTATCCATATTTTACTTGTTTCTAAGATTTTCATTTTTATTGCAGCCAAGAATCACTTGAATGTAAGTCATCCAAACTAAGAGAGAAAAATCAGAAAATAATGGTAGAAGGAAAGCGATTAATTTATGATGCATTAACAGCTAATATTAAGCCCTTGAAAATATATTTTACTAGAACAGAAGATTTGAAAAAATTCAAATTACCACTTAATATTGAATTGTATAAAGTTTGTTACGAAGATCTGCAGGTTTGGAGTAATGTGAAAACTAGCCAAGGAGTAATAGGTTTGTTTTAATAAGATAATTTTTTTTTTTGCTTTGAAAGAATCATCCTTTTATTTTTCTGTTTTATTTTATTTTAGGTATTTTTAAATTACCGACTACGGAATTACTAAAACCGAGTCCAAATTCATTACCATTGACAATCATATGTGACCAAATAAGAGACCCAGGAAATATGGGATCCATTATGCGGGTGGCAGCAGCCGTTGGTTGTGAAAAATTAATTCTGACAAAAGGCTGTGTCGATGTTTGGGATGCTAAGGTCTTAAGAAGTGGTGCAGGAGCTCATTTTCGAATACCAATAATCAAATCTTATACCTGGGAACAGATTATCCCGAAATTACCGGATGACTACAGTTTGTATTTAGCAGATAATGAAATGCCCCTGGATTTGGATGACGATTCCATGGAAGAAACAAAAACAGCAGGATTGGCTTATAGGAAGAAAATAATGGTGTCTGACAATGTGCCGCTTGGTGCTTATGATTCTCAAAATTTTTGGGGGAAAAAATCTGTTGTGCTTGTGATTGGAGGAGAGACAGTTGGCTTAAGTACAGATGCATATCAGTTAGCAATGGAAAAATTAGGAAAACGGATTTACATACCATTATCAAATGGCGTGGATAGTTTGAATTCCGGTGTTGCATTAAGTGTTTTGTCATATGAAATTAGAAAGCAGTATTTCAGTGAAAAAAAGGAACAAAAAGAAGATCATTTAAGTAATAACGAATCTTACCAAGCTGTAGGATTGTATTCAGAATAAAGATTTTAGTTAATCCGTAATTGTTTGAAAATCAAGTTTTAAAGGGAAAAAAAATTCCTGGACAAATCCATTTCCAAGCATGGGAACCGTTCTAAAATTTTACTCCAGAAGTACTTAGTTGTTCTAGTTTTTCCAGGAAGTAGTCTGAGTGACTGGAAAAGAATTTAAAAAAAAAAGAATATAATAATAAAAAAAAAAATCTAATAACTTATTTTCAGTAAAGTATATAAATTTTAATGTATATAAATAATTTTAAAACACATCAATCTGAATCGGATTGCTCTTTATTACGGTAATATTCGTCATTATCTATTTCTATTTGCAACGGAGATCTGTGGTTAATGTCCTTCTCATAAAAATCTTCATCATCATCATCATCGTCATCGTCTTCACTTTCCTCAACATCATATTTTCTTATCCTACTGGCCTCTCGTTTTTGTTTTTTGTTTTGTTCTATTGATTCTCTTAAATCGTTATAATGCTCTAATGCCCAATCTCCTGAGTCTTTGTCTTCATCACTATCTTCACTCAGTCTGGATGGTTCAGCTCTTTGAAGCACAGATTGTTTAGTCTTACTAATCACTTTCTTCCTATTAATTTTACTCCTTAAATCTACAACTTCATTTTTAACATTTGCTTCTTTCTTTTTTTCTTCTTCGTCAGCATACATTTTCATTCGAGGAACTTTCCTTTTCCTTTCCCAATGGTCAGACGAATCACTATCGTCAGAATTTTCATGTTTAACTTGTTTGACTTGTTTTTCTTGTTTTTTATTAAGAGATTGCCTTAAATCTGGCCCTTGATATGGCTGACTTCTTTTTAAATTTGGTTGAGTTCTTTTTAAAATTGGTTTTTTATAATTGACAGATTTATTTTCTTCCTCCTCATCAGATGCCCATGTTTGTGCTAAATCACCCCAAGGATTTTTTTTATCTTCCATAACTTGGTCTTCTTCCAGAAAATCATCATCCTTTCTTCTTCTTTTTTGAAATAATTTCTCCCGTTTTGTTTTTGACAGCACTCCAGGTGTGTTTCCAAAATGAGGATTACCATGTTTTTTATAATATTCACTTAAACGTTCTGCATTTTTTGGCTTTTTATCACTCCTAGTGGCATACCTTAACAGTATTGTGTCACTTTTAGGGCTGGGAACACCGATTCTCCAAAAACCAGGAGGGATTGCCACTTTAATGTTTCTTGCATCCACAATTTCACTGTCATCCATATTGTCAGTATCCATCTCTTTTTCTTTAAGGTCTTTTTCAAATGGATCTGCATTCAAATGCACTTTGTCCAGGTTTTTGATTTCTTTTGATAGGCACCATAACGCTCGAGCTGCTGAGACATCATCCATCCAAACAACATTGCAGGATACATCATTTACCCATTCAATGTTAGACGGACCATATGAAATAAAGTACTCAAACACATCATCTGTACTCATGTCCTGTGTACCTCTCATGTGAATAGTATTAAACCTGTAATGCCTTTCATTTTCCTTGTCAATTCCCAGGCTCCTATACAAGTTTGCAAAATCTTCACTGCTTATGTTCTTAGAACTTAATTCATTATTTGCTAAAGCAAATCTTTTTGCCCTTTCAATTTTTTTCCGATTTTCTTCTTCATCGAATAAACCAACGCTACTCACAAATCCAGTGTCTTTGTTGTTGTACTTTGAAAATATATTATCACTTTGCAATCCTTTTTTTTCGCCAGTTTCATCGTCACTACTAAATATTTCTCCGTCTTCTTGTAATTCGGTTATATCCATAGGCTCGGCTTGAATTCTACTTTTCACTGATGCGAGATTGGCCATTTTTTTTTATACAAATACTTGAACTGTAGTTCAAAATAAAAATATTTGTATCACAATGTTTTTATTTGAATAGTAATGGCAAACATCTTGAAAATATTTTTTTGGGGCCCTTAAGCGTCTATTTTTTTCGAGAGATCGATCGATATATCGAAAAATAACATCGCCATGTTGCCTGTTTAAAAATCTTTGTTTTGAAGTCTCGTCCAAATTAATTTTTGTCATTGTTGTAACTTAATGGTCAATTGATTAACACTAATTAAGAATTTCTTGTATAGTAAAAATATTGTGTAAGGGCGACATTTATTATTGCAAGGTTTTTCGATGGTGGCATGCTGTTGAATAGGCAACACTGCTAACGGCCGTGCTTCAAGAGTTGTTTTGTTTTGAGATATGGCTGCTGTTGCGACAGATGCTTTTTCGGTAATTATTTTTAAACGATACATGTGAATATTTAAAAAGTCATGAACTCACCTTGCCTTATATTTAAACAATGATTTTTTTTCCAGGTGCAGGTACGATTGCGCAATGCACTGTATTTGTACCCGATTCAAAGGAGAGTGGCAGAGCTGACAGTTATTTTGTCAGAATGCAGCATGAAAGATTTGCAGGCATTGTACCCATTAATGGTAGAACACATTTTTGGAATAAATCCATCATTAGGAAGCAGTTGGAATTTATTAAGGATTTCAAGGCATTTTAATAATAGTGATTTTGATGCGATATATAGATTTTTGCACCCAAGCGGAATTTTTTTTGAAGTAATTTATAAACTACTGGGAGATGTTTATTTGAAATATGAATATCCAATTACATTTTTACCTCCAAGACTGAAACAAATGATACTGGATGGATCAGTGCCTTCATTTTGTATGGATAAACTTCAGATTGATCCAAATGTTAGAGTGCCTACAGCATTAATTTTAAGTATCCTTTTATGTTAAAATATTTATTGAATTTAATTACTAAGGGAAAGTAAAGGCTGCAGGTCAATGCTACAATCCTGTAATTTTTTTTTCTGTTTTGGTTAGAACCAAAAAGCTTTTAAAGGTTATTAGGTTTCCAAATTAGAACATATTAATTCTTAACTAGTATTTTAGATTCATTTGAATTTTACATGTTTCATTTTGCTTATCATTTAATTAATCCATGGCAAACTCGACTTGATATAAATACATCTGGACATGAGACTGTATATCTTCATTTAAGTGACCAATATTTATATCATTTTTTACCAGTTGATAAGTCTGTCGTTTCACCTAATGTTCCTATTCATCAGACAATGCCAATTCCTCGAACTCCACCTCAGGTAATTAAACTTAAATAATAAATTTCAGTTATAAGATTTACTGTAATAATTTATTACATTTCAGACGCAGCCATTAAAGACACCGAAATTATTCAAAACATCAGTTGTAAAACTTGGATCAACAAGTTTATCGCCTCCTTCAGTTTCTCCACATCCACATGCAGAAGTTTGGAGGAGTGAAACATTGCTCCAGATAGCAATATTTATCTGGTTATCTGTTCCTGATTATCCAGTTAGTTCAAATCCTTTTGCAAACATTCAATCTGAGGTAATAATCTTTTGTTTATTTTTTATATACTTTAAGTATATTGAGAAGGGATGCAGGCATTTGATTTTATGTAGACACAGACAGATTCATTATTTTTTTCCACAGACTGTTTATCGCTACCCTGATGATTTTGGTCCTTATACAAGATATGGTTTTGTAAGATACTACCCCGTAAGTTATGAACAACTTATGTGGTTCGTTGAAAAAGAAAAAATTTAACATCCAGCTTGTTGTGACTAATCGTTAATTTTTTAACATGTTAATGTCAAAATGTGTAACCCAGGCTTTATGAAAGAATAAAAGAAGAAGAAAAAAACGTAGGAAATTCTTTTTAACTTTTGTTTTTCTTTTCAGGACGTACGAAATTTTGAAGATTCATTACCAAAAGAAGATCATTTGCGTGTCGTTCGAAATATGATTAAGCACATTCATTATTTTTCGAATAATTTACATAACGATGGAAGCGCCATGGACGAATTGCGAAAAGTAATTTTAAACCTGTGCCAAAAGCCGTTATATATTTTCCTCCGTCGTCATATTCATCACTGGCCGCTGGATTCGTCGTTTTTGCTTATTTTGGAAACGTATCTGAGTTTCATACAACCTTGGAGATACGTTAAATACAATCCAGGGTAATTTTTTAGAAATGATTAATCATCCGATTTTTTTTTTTTTTATGGTACTCAATTTTTGTTATTTCAGTTTTCAAGGAGAATCCACGACGGTGGACCACAGGTGGTTTAATTACATCGCCGAAAATCTCCTCTCGTACTCTGTAATTATTCAAGAAATCATCCCGAGGTTCGAACGACTTGATCTCACCTCGCCAAAACACGCTCACATGCTCTACCGAGTGGCCAAAGTCTTGTCACAACAAAATTTAGCTCATTTGCTCCGAGAAATCGAAGCTTGCTTGGGAGACATCAACGCTTTGGAAAACAATTCTTCTTATCTGTCCTCCAGTCATTTCGGGACTCCGAAATCACCCGGGAGTCCTTACCTTCAAAACTCTCCGACCGGATCCAATTCCCTTTCTCTTCCGTTATCACATCGTTTAAATGCTATCATCCGACAGGAAATCCAAGAGTTGGAACCTCCGAATTTCGTGTACAAACCTTTATTCGGGGAGGAATTTCAAAAGAAAATATTCGAATTCATCCTCACTCTGCAGCAGTCGTTGATGTTGGTTAAAAATCAATTGAGTTGCGCAATTTCGGATAAAAGTTTAAAAAAATCCGGATTCGTTCAATCCGTTAAGGATTTTTTCATGTTGTCACCGAGCAGCGAAGACTATTCGGTGGACGAAAGGCAGAAAACCGTTACGTACTTAGACCATTCGATTAATTTACTGGCGGAAGTATTCGAGATTACTCCGCCGGCGTTGTCGAACGAAACGAGGAGCCCGTTGGATCATTCTGGATCTTCAAGCTTGAATTCGTCGAGCCCAAGTCAGATGGGCTCCGTCGAACCGAGCGTTTTAAATCCTAGAGAATGGCAGAAACGCACGAAATTGATTCGATACGAATCTAATCCTGATTTAGAGCCGATCAAATCGACGGAAGTTACGGTTTTAGTCAGATTTTTCCATCAAGTTTCGTCGAGGATTAACGAAATGGTAAGATTTTAACGAGGATATGTTGCTATTTTAGGATATAGTGTGCACTTTCATGCCAGTGTCTTAAAAAGACTCAAAAAAAAAAAAAAATTACACAAAAAAATTAAAAAGTAAATAATACCGGAAATTCTGTTTTCTTTCTTTTTCTTTTCAGTACGGAAACAATTTAAACGAATTATATCACCGGAACGATGTTTGGGGTGGAATAGCAAGGCAGCTTCTGGCACCACCTTGCGTTTATCATTACTTCGACAAAAGCAACCCCGGGAATTTCGCACCTCGAGTCGCGGTTAATTTACCTCCCAGAGTTTCCCTTCGACCTCTTGCAAGCCATCAAACACTCGCGTACTTATTCCTTTGCGGATTATTTGCATTTATTTATGATTATCCGATAATCCCTTTTTATTTTTTTATATTATTTTTATATATGGTGTTAATTTTTTCGAGAGCTTTGATTTCTCCGTATTTGCGAAGGAGAAACGCTCCGTCTAGTCCCGAACCGTTTGTTCCACTTGACGTCTCCTTCAACGAATGATAATGTTGTAATTGTTAATTAATTATTTAGTGAGGACAGTTTTCGTTAAAAAGAAATTTTTTTTATAAGATTTTTTTATGTGAATAGTCAATAAGAAGTCTACTTTTTTTTTATATTTTGTGGTATTTACTTAAAATTTTAAGAATCCTAAAGGTGTCATTTTGCTTGGCGAAAAACAAGCATGTTCAAAATTTTTTACAAAAATAATTTTTGCCTGCGATGTTTGTCTGTTTTAACGGAATCAATCCACATTTGATCAATAAAGTCAAAAACATTTTTTTGAAAAAAAATTTGAATGCACTAAAATTTTTGGAAGTGAAACTGCACCTTAAAAAAACCAGTAAAAAAAATTACAGATGAGTTTTTGATATGCTAAAGGATCGATTGGGAGTTAAACCGGACCGGTTTAACTTGGTCCAAGCCGGTGAATTCGATTAACGCATTTTTATTAATTTATTAAAATTTTAACATTTTTGAGGAAAAACTAACAATATTGAGGAAGTTTTTTTTTGGTTACCGGTGGCCTGCTTCAATTGTTGGTTCTTCTTTTATGTTGCCTAAATTAGGACCGATTTTTTTCCCTGCTAGACTTCGCGTTTCGTCACTGCTTAAAGTATCTTCCTGTTAAAAAAAAAGAATTTGTTTAGAAAATAAATTGCCATTTCAGGGAAAGCAGGGGTTGGCTAATAATTTGAGAGAGGGGCGAGTTTGGAAAATAACGATATCATCATTCAAGGGACCGAGGCCATGATGGCTAATGCTGACAAACGCTTGGGAGGAGGTAATAATGTGTTTAAAAAAATAATGATGCCCCCTAATTAGGAAAACGGTTTACTATAGGGTATTTTCATTTTATTATGCTTTTGTACTTTCTCGATTATTTAGATTACTGAATTTTTCGAAATCTTAAATTAATCAACCCTCTAAGAGTTTTTCAAAATTGTTTTCCCCCTCTTAATTTTGGGATGAAAATAGTCGATGTTGCCGCTATAACCCATCGCCGTCAAATTTAAATACAAGATAATAAAATCAAGCCATGTGACGTATAAAGCCTGATTTACTGGAAACTTTTATCGTAATTTCATTTACCATTTCCTCGGAACCGCTTTCATATTCTTCCTCGGAGCTATCTTTCGCAGCCCTTTGAAGAGATAATTTCACTTTCCTTAAGCTTTTCAAGGATGACAAACTTGACGATCTGACTGGCCGCGGGGGAGCCAATCCCGTGAAAATGTTTTCCGGTACGGGAGGCAAATTCACGACGTTACTTAAATCCACGAGAGATTCCCTCGACCAGCTTTCCGGATACTAAAACATTTTTTATTTACAAAAAAAATAAATGTGGGTATGGATAATAATGCCCAAAAGAGAGTCTGTCGTTGCTCATTTTTTTTTTTTGCGCTATATTTTGGTGCGATTACCGGAAGGCAACTTTTTTTTTTCTCCTACCTTTTCGTCCTCTCCTGGTTTAAACATCTTCGAGCTGGATGGCTGAGCTGCAACCGTCGGATCCGATTGTTTTTGTCGGATTTCCAAATGCCTTATTTTTTCTGACAAAGCTGTTAGGTTCACTTGACTATAATCATTACTTATAAAAGTATCGGATGTTTCGTGGTCCTCCATATCTAATAGCTCACGGTCTAAAATAGCTACAAAAACAATTTTTTAAATACAAAAAACTTATTATTTTTTCCTACTTGTTTTTGGCATACTTAAAAGTTTTTCATATTCGATTTTTAAATTATGGAAAGAAGCTTCTCCCGAAGGAACCAATTCCATCGTTTTGATTGCGTTATTTGCCATTCGCTGAGACAAAGCTAAAAATGACTTCCCCGAATTTTTCATAGCAACTATGGCTCGAGCTGCTCTTACAGCGATACTTTTTAAGTAACAAACGTATTTTTCACCGGCTAATGATTTTTCTTTTAAATCCATCGCCATTTCCGTTATTAAAACTGCATTTTGTAGCATTTGCTCCGTTTGTACGCGAAGGTTAATTAATTTAGCGGACTGACAATCCATTTTAAGCCACACGGAAATTTTATTTTTAATCCGAAATTATCTTAAATTGCTTTGTTTTGAAAACAAACCGCCATTTTACCCTCAATACGGTCAGCGCTATCTAACGGTAGCTGTCGGTACTAGAACTCCCAAAGAAACTAAAGCGCGCTTTTATCGATTGGGAATGAAACAAAAACATTAATATTTTATAATTTTATCTTTATTTTTTCTTTTGGAAGTGTAAATGAAATAAATGCCATTTTTCACTTTTCACTCCTATAAAAACTAAGATCAATAAAAAACTTATAATTATTAAATCTTTTTGAGCGAATTCCAATTTGCTTTTGTTTGTCCCGTATCGCAAAGCATTGTGGGATCGTCCATGATGCTTTGAGTTAAGAAATTGCCGTGAGCGTGACTCGTGTACTGTCATGTATTGTTTACGGAATTATCGGTCATATTTCGGTTTTTCTCCTTTAAAATTGTGTTTTTCTTTTCTTTTTTTGGTGCTGATATTAGGTTAATAATTAGTCCTATGTAGTTTTTGTTGTTTGGTTAGGATTAGTAGGGCAGGTGTTATAGGGCAATCGACAACTCCAAACCCTGGTGGAATGATGTAGTGCTGAGCTGTTCATAACAATAGGAATTGGCTCTAAACAAGGTAGGCTATTCTTTATCATTTCCTGCTTAATCGCCTGGTTCTTAACGGGACATTGAACAAGAGTTTTATAGGCACAGATTCAGTGTTTGGGCTAAAGGCATCTCTAAGAGATCCGCATTAACTTAATTTTTTTACTAAATAAAATTATAATCTCAGCCCCAAAACTTTTCCGCTAAAGCTGCTCGATATCCTTAATGGTTGGTAGCAATCAAAACTTCTGGTCGGAAAACATCGTTGGCAGTCATTGACTGCCGAAAGGCCTCTAGCAATAGCTGTCAGAAAAATTTACAAATCGACTAAATGGGATAGGGAAGGGCACAAATTGGTGCCTTGTAACATGAAGATTGGAAAACACTGTTTACTGGGTCGAAAAGGGTTCCAAAATGTTTTTTTAAGGGGGGTTGATCCAGGGGGTTCTGATCCCCTGGCCTGCAGCCAGAATATGTCTGCAGCTGGGACTGACGTGTTGAACGTTGCTGATGTTGGGGAAAGACAGTTAATTTGCTGCTTTATTGTTTTTCTTTGCTGCGGATTATTGCCTTTTTAATTTGAGATTCATTATTACATGGTCAAAATGGAAATTATACTTCTCCTCTTATTTGAGATAAAGAATGATTGTCTGTTCAGAAAACAGTAATTTTGAATAAAAGTGGAAGAAATTAGATTGAGCCGAAATTTGATTTTTCTATCCATACACATGGGGAACCTTTTTAAAAACAAATCAAAGTCAGATAAAACATTTGATTTTAAAAAAGTTCATGGGAATTTTTTTTTTTTTTTTTAATTATTATTTAGTAATAAGTGTTAAAATTTTCAAATTCAGAAATTATCAGAATCCAAAAATATTCCCCATTTTTCGAATGCTGAAAATAAAAAAATGAAAACACTATCTTCGAAAAGTGCAATATTTGTAAAAATGCATATCCTCTCAACCAACCAGGGGACCAAAGTTTTTTTGCCCATATCAAACCCGACGCATTTTAATAAAAATATTTTTCAACAAACCAAAAAAAACCTCCCCTTTTCCTTTAAAAACAAAATTTAAAAGTTTTGCTGTAATAATTCGAAATGACATTAATCTCGAGTTAAAATCCTTCGAAATATTATCCCAACCCTTGATTAATGTTGACAAAAAAACATTTTCAGTGGTATTAAATTACCCAAATTGAAATCTTTTTATCTTGATATCGAAATTAAAAACTTCGCTGTCGATTTTTTTTATTTTTTGTAACTAAATACGGAATTCGAGATTTTTTTTTTTCCATAACGTCGGGGATTTTAAAAATCAAAAACTTAGATAACCTATGATTAGAAAATGATTATGGTTACAATCCCGAAAGAAGAAAAAGTAACATCGTGAGTAAAGCACGACATCACCGGTGATTTACCATGGGCCAAAAAAAAAGAGAGCCACCATATTTTTCTAATTGTCCCTCGTGGGTGTAATGAAATGTTTTCGTTCCACTCGGTAGCTTCTGTCTTTTCGTCTGCACGACAGTCTGACAGTGGCCCCAAGTCAGGGTTACACCTTTTACACATGACTTCATTTTCTTGTACGCACTTTTTGTACCTCCCTTCCTTCAGTTTAATGTAAGAGCTGGATTTCATACTTTAAATTTTTTTTTTTTTAACATGTCAAAGTTTAAACAACGGGAATTTCATTGAAGCGATTCTAAGAATAGTAAATTTAAAAATGTTAAGTAGTTCGAAGTGTAATACACCTTGTTTCTGAGAACCGAAGGAAAACAAATAAAGAGTTTTAAAAAAAGAGTTATTCGATTTCAGTCTTTTTTTATTTAGTTTTGAGAATGGTTTGAGCGGCATCTTTCGAGCAGTGAAGTCAAAAAGTATCGGCCCATTGCAAAATCCTAAGGTTTGAGGAATGCTTGATGGCAATATAAGCTTTCCTTAAAAAAAATTTAATTTTTTTTTTTCTGGAATAAGTTGGAGGGGAAAAAAATTACTAGCTCCATTGTATGTAACATAGAAAATCGTTTTCAAGAATTTCTTACATTCGGAAATGAATAAAACTGATTCGAAGTTTTTATCACTAGTCCATATTTTGCGAAGTTTGCTTAGGGACCATTCAGGTCTCTAGTCAGCCCTTCGAAGGGCCAGGAGGAGCTCAAGAGTTGTTAACCTTTTTCTGACGGCGGCATTATATCAATATTTAGTGACAATTTATTTTAATGCAAAATCCCCTTTATTTCAACCTAGAGTATCTGAGCGACTTAGTTTTTTGTGAAGTGTTACGGGGTCCAAAAAAAAAGAAAAGAAAAAAAAATTGAATATTTCGAAAAATGTGATTCTTATGCTTAGCTTATGGGACTATCTTTTTAAATTTAAAATTAAGTTTCCCTATCAAGTAATTTAAAAGCTTTTGTAATAATAATCGATATTAAAGATAAAATATAATCAGAAATTATTGATTACAACATCCTTTATTTACGTTACGAGCATTCCATCTGCCTATGCTTAGCTTATGGAGAATGGAGATAATAAAAAAATTACTGATAAATATAAATTTTTATTTGTAAAAAAATGCTAGATTTTTATCAATTAATAAAAAAAATCAGACTGGGATATGGGGGCATACCCCCAAGTGGCTTATGTCTTTGGGGTAATATCCTAATATTGCTAAATTTAAATATTGAAAATAGTCAACACCTTGAGGATTTTCGACAATTTTCTCTCGATGTTATTTCTCCCATAACTCTTGATGTTTTTTTCCTGGCACGAAAAAAACTTAAAATTTTTGATAAAACAAGATCCAAGTTGAAAAAAATTAGTCAAAATTTTAATTAAAGTCTTCAAAGTTAAAATTTCAAATGCAAAATACTATTTAAAATTTTCGAAATTAAAATTATAATATAAAAATGATTAAATATAAGTCAACACTTCAAAAATAATCAACACCTCGACGACTGTAAATAAATGAATTTTGACTAATTGCTTTCAACTTTTGACCTTTTATATCAAAAATTGTAAGTTTTTTTTTTCTTTTTTTTTTTTTTTTAAATTTTAACTTCCAAAATTTTAAATATATTTTGACCATAAATCCTTTAGCTCATATTCTTGGCTAAAGAAAAAAGGACAAAAAATGAAAAAAAAAATAGTCAAAATTTTCGAATTTTGACTATGTTTTGACCATAAATTTTTTAAAATTCTCGAAGTTACAATTTTAATTTCAATTTTAATTTAATAAAAACATAGTCGAAATATTATTTAAAATTATGTACGAGCTGAAAAAAAGAATAAAAAGTAGGTAAATAAAAAGGCCAAAAATGAAAAAAAAAAATAAATAAGAAAATTATACTGGGATATGGCAGCATATCCCTACGTAGGACTACGTCTATGGGGTACTGTTTTAATACAGTTAAGCTCTCCAAAACATTTAAAAAAAAATCTTTTTTTAAATTATTATCAAGCTGCATTTTTTAATTATGTTTACATTCTTCTTTAATTAAGTAGCACCCCAAAAACCAGAAATAAAATTTTTAAATGTACATCAGGTTAATTTTCGCAACATAAATCATTTTGATACTTAGCTTGCATACGGTACAACTTGTATAGCAACGCAAGCTAAGTTTTGATAATTCACCCAAAATAGTTACGAAAAATGGCAACATAGCGCGCCATGTTTGCTTCATGCAAGGTGCAGCAACGTGTCAATGCGTGTTTATTGATAGGCTGGTCTCCGGACATGAAAAATTTCTGCAATAATGAAAAAATTCGCGAAAGGATTTTTTTCTCATAGGACATTAGTATTGGGTGTAAGGAACCTTGAGTAAAAAATGTGACCAAATCCGAGTCCGGGTCTGTGAGTTATGGCACAAAAAAGGGCCCAGTTTTGCATTTTTTGCGATTTTTCCGCTGACAGTGGATTCGGAGAAAATTCGCGTTAAAACCATATTTTTCAGCGTAAAATTCTGCGTTGATTAGTTTTTTATTCGACTTTCTTCGATTAGTAGAAACGAAGTTAAAAATTTTTTCGTGAACTTAAAAAAATAACGGAAAAAGCACCAAACCAGGTACTTTTTCTTTCTTGGCTTGCACATCGAAAACGATGAGTTGCACAAAAAAACTGTAAATGGGGGATAAAAAGCGCATTAAATTGCGAGTAAAATGGGACCAAGTACGATTTTCTACGATGAACTAAAGCTGACTTAAGACAGGTTATAAGTGGAGTATTTTAATATTTTTTTTAATTTAAACGCAGAATCTTCTTTTTATCGTCCAAAAAGGAATGGATACGGACTTTTTTTGTCTCGTAATGTATGGCGGTAAGTGAAATGGTCGAGTTTAAGTTGGAAGATGAATGATTTGATTTGGTGGGCTTGAAGCTAGGGAACATTTTAGCCAAAAAAAAAAAAAAAATTAAAATTAAATCAAATCATCCATCTTCCAACTTAAACTCGACCATTTCACTTACCGCCATACATTACGAGACAAAAAAAGTCCGTATCCATTCCTTTTTGGACGATAAAAAGAAGATTCTGCGTTTAAATTAAAAAAAATATTAAAATACTCCACTTATAACCTGTCTTAAGTCAGCTTTAGTTCATCGTAGAAAATCGTACTTGGTCCCATTTTACTCGCAATTTAATGCGCTTTTTATCCCCCATTTACAGTTTTTTTGTGCAACTCATCGTTTTCGATGTGCAAGCCAAGAAAGAAAAAGTACCTGGTTTGGTGCTTTTTCCGTTATTTTTTTAAGTTCACGAAAAAATTTTTAACTTCGTTTCTACTAATCGAAGAAAGTCGAATAAAAAACTAATCAACGCAGAATTTTACGCTGAAAAATATGGTTTTAACGCGAATTTTCTCCGAATCCACTGTCAGCGGAAAAATCGCAAAAAATGCAAAACTGGGCCCTTTTTTGTGCCATAACTCACAGACCCGGACTCGGATTTGGTCACATTTTTTACTCAAGGTTCCTTACACCCCATACTAGTGTCCTATGAGAAAAAAATTCTTTCGCGAATTTGTTCATTATTAAAACCTCCGGAGACCAGCCTATGAACGTTCCTTTTTTCGTTGATTTGTTCATTTGTTCTGCGGTGAGAAATGCTGTAGAAAAACGATATTATCAGGCTTCGATTTCGGTTTATTTTAAATCAGGAGTTTTTTTTAAATTTGTGTGAATAATTCGAGCATTTGGAACGATTAATAATGTGACGCTGTTTCTTTTTTGGGATGTGTGTGTAATTAAACGGCTTGAAGAGGAATCGGCGTGCAGGTTATGACATCCATCGGAATGATTGTGCGAAACAGTATGTTTCACGACTTTAATTTTAGAAATTAAAATTTGCGTTTCTTTTTTTTGGATCGAAACATGATAATTTAAGGTTACGATGTTTTTATAGGCATAGGTAAAGAAATCCAAATTGAAATTATCCCAGGGATTCAGGTGTTATTCAAAGTCATATCAAGGTCACAGTAAAATAAGCTTTTGTGCAAACCATTGAGAATGCCAGATTGCTAGCTCCTATAAAGTGGATCATAGGTGTGAATAATTTTTTTTAAAAATTTTATTTAAACAGGATTAGCTTAGCGAATAATTATTTTTCATTTGATTTTGATATGACTTAAAGGATGATTTTTTTATCATCGAGTTTAGGAAATTTTACCAGCTTTATTTTTTTATGTTTTACCATTTTTTTAAAAATGTAATGTGAATGTGTCGTACTGAAGTGTAAATGATCATTACCTTTGCATCTTCATGCTCAAAATGAAATCTACAAGCAAAGGGGTTTTACACTCAACGTAATCAGAATTGTAGTTCATTGGGAGCTAACCCAGACTCAGACTTGTATTACCCCTTAGAATCTTCTTTGGCTAATTGCACACATGAGTTTGCGATGATTTTTGTTGCTTAAAAAATTTTGTGTTACATGCAGGTGAGCAACAAGCATTTGGAAAATCGAATATTGAAGATTGAATTTCTGGAAACCTTTTGATGCTTTAATTCCTAGGTTCCAGTTGTCACTGGTTCATTAATTAATATTCTGTATTTGTTTTGTTACAGATTATCAGTGTTCTCATTTAGGATGTTTTGCATAAAGGTTGGTGCCTAGGTAGATCTCTGCCAGTGGATGATGTCACAGCAGATGAGGTAAGACCGTTCCAGTTATTTATGTTCTGGATAAGAACAAAAAGCAAGAGTCAAAAAGCGTATGTATGTTTCTTGATTCTTATGTTTCCTAGCAGAAATCATAATTAAATCTAGAGGTTAATAATGTTACCTTCGATTCCAAAATTTGGAGATTGGTATGTTATCGCAGAAGCTTGCACTACAAAATAGATTTTGTGGAATTTTTAAATGTATAAGCCAGGAAGTGAACAGCAAATTTATATTTTTGTAACTTCATTCAGGTCTGAGAAAAAAACTTGCTACAATGGTTTACAAAAGAAAAGCTAAACAAAATTTATTTAATTGCTCATGACTTATTAAAAAATTTGGAAATCATTTACTTTTAGTTTACATGTTAAGCATTCAGTGCAGTCGGAAGAGTTTGCACTGTTGTTGCAAAATATTTTATGTATGCTTACATGTTTAATCGACCATTTCTAATAAATCTTTTTCCCCCAAAATGTTAACGGTATATTCTGTTTTGCAAGTGTTTCTTTATGCCAAAATTTTACAACAGGTAGAAGTTTTTAATCATGGCAGTACATGTTTGCCTAACAATTAGGATTCCAGAACTTGGGATTTTTTTTTTTTGAAAAATAAAATTGTTGGGAGATTAATCCTGGCTAACTGGAATATTTCCTGGTTTAATGGAAATATTTTGAAGGTCCCAAATTAAAATCTGAAGTCTCTTTCATCTTAAATTTTTCCCAAGAGCTTCGGTGGAGTGATTATTTAGGCTGCTTTAAAACCCTGAGCTACTTATTTTCGCAAGCTGTAAATGAATTCTTAGTTTTTCAGTCGTTTATTTAAATATTTTTTTTGGGCTTCGAAGCATTCATATTTTTGGAGCTTTCGAATTAATGTACTTTATAAGGTATATTTTAGAATATTTTGAAAATTGTATAATTATTTTATGAATTTATGCCAATATAATATAATGCCAAAAGCTTGTTCTTATTGTAAAACCTGTCTTCTTGATTGACTATTGATTGTTTTAGCTACTAACAAATATCTAAGCCAGATCTTCGGCAACGCCCATCGTTAATGGCTGTCTTTAAATGCAATTGGGAACTGTCACAGGCTGGAACCACAATCAGAAGAGGGTACGAAATAGTTTATCGCCTCGATGGAATTGGAAGAGATCTTGTGTTAATATCGTCTGGATTCTATTATTAGCAAATAATGTTAAAAGATTATATAAGTACATTAATTTGAAAGCCCGAAAAAGAGTTTTAAACCACTTTACAGAAATTAAGAAATGAGAATTAAAATGCTCTATTTGGAGCGGAAGGTCAGAACTTAAAAAATTGAACAGTTTTTAATGAAATCCATTGAAAGCTTACATCGAAGCCAAAAATGTTTTTGAACTGTGACAATTTGATCTGTCAGTCCAAATTACAATCAAGATAGATTTTCTTTGGTATTTCTGAAGTTTCTAATTAATGCATTTATTTATTTTGTTTTATGAATTCGTTTTTAAAACCTTTTTACTATTTTTGGATTGAATTTTACAAATGAAATAAGTATTTTGTGAATATATATAAATAGCAATGAAACCCAAAATCATATTTTAAACCTATCCTAACCTATTCTAAAACCTATCCTCCTGATTAAAAGAATTAAATTAAATTAAATTATATCCTCTTGATGTTTTTTGATTGTTTTAGCTACCCAAGTGACATTGGTTGGTTGAATAACCATCCCAGCAACGTTGTTCCCCGACGTCTAAAGACGGTCGGTGTTAACGGACATTATTACGTTGAAATGTCCGGCCTAAATAACGGTCCTGGCAACGGTTGAAAAAACGTTTTTTCAACTACGCCTTTGACTATAAACCAACTATGAAAAGAAAAGAAAAAAGAATGAATTTTGATATGACTATTATAGCACCAACATGAAGAGTATTGTATCTTTTTCTCTAAATAAGTATTATCATAACGCGAACTTATCCCTAAGTATTACGGAACACTACATTTTACTCGTCTATTATAAATTTGGAACTTCTATATATAGTGCAAAAGAGCAAAGCAAACTGTACGCCAAAAACCTAATTTTTTGTCTTAAAAATCAGATTTCAGGTATTTTTGTGTACTATTAGTATTTTTTCATTTTTATAGACCTATTAAAGGTCCTCAAGTTGAGATTTTGCGATTTTATATTTTGACTTTTCCAAAATCCGGGAAAACTTTTCCCATAAGCTAAACATTAAAATATACATAACGAAATTAGACGTTATTTAAACCGACTGCCCGGGTATTGGTTAGTAGTTAACGTTGTCTTGTAGTATTATTCAACCTAGTTGAAAAAACGTTCGTTTAATCGAAGGTTGACTTTTGGGCTCTGACGTTGTTCGTCGCAATTCAACGTTGCTGGGATGGTTATTCAACCAACCAATGTTGCTTGGGTATTAAAAAATTTGAAAAAAAATCGGAGCCAGACCTTCGACGAAGAGTTTTCAACGGCCGGAGCGGAGTTTTCTTTTTCCTTTTTTTATATTCATTTGGGATGGTAACAGGACCGGAGAAGCAACCACAACAGAAGAGGCGATGAGATACGAATTAATTTATTACTTTGATGTATTTGGATTGATTTTCACGTGGCATTCATTATCAGAAGATTTCAACTCATTTTAGAAATATTAAAAGAGTATGTACTTGCATTAATTAGAAACTTCGAAAAAAAAAAAAAAAAAAAAAAAATGTAAAATACTGTAAGGTGTTATAGAAACTAAGAATTCAAACTTTTGAATTTTATATGGGGGGGAGGGCAAAACCTCTTAAAAGACATCAAGCGAACAATTTATCGGTTTTAGCATATATTTAGTCTTTCATATTCAAATGAAGATAAAACAGTTGGAAGTGAGATGCATGTTTAACTGACCAATTGGAAACTTTAGCTTACAAAGAGAATTCAAAAGAAATTTTTTAGCCGAATTTTTGTATTCAGAATTAAAAGTTTGATTCCTAAATATTAAAAAGTTAGCGGAAGGGTTTTAATGGCTGGCTATACTGCTTTGGGATCGGGGAAATGTTTAAGACTTTTCGATTCCCTCATTCCTGGGAAAAAGACAGTCTTTCGTATAAGATCTGGGTTCGAGGACGGTGGTTTAGCTCGGCAATTATCACTGGTCAGTGATTACCCTGCCCCATGCAATATGCACGTTCCTTTTTTATTTACTCGTAGGTTAAATTCTGTCAGAATTGCCGTAGGTACTTTCGACTCAAACGTGGAACTTCGAATTTAAAGAAAAATTATCGATATCTTGATATAATCGAAAAATATCGATATTACCACTTAAACAGCTCTTGTATTTTTTTTTTTTTTTTTTTTTAGATAACATTTTAAATTCTGGATAAGCGCCATGAAGAACGAGGATGATTGAATGTTTTCCGAGGATGAATTGTTATGTTCAAAAATACCGCCATCGTTTTCTTTTTGTTCCTCATTTTTCCTTTCAGGGATTCGGATTTATTTTAAACTGCCGGAGCATCTTTTAAACTGGGGACAAAGCACGAATACTTTCTTAGAATTTAAACATTTACATGATCTCAATTTTATTTTTAGCAACTTCTTAGAGCAGCAATAATGATGGAATCACCTGCGGACGACTATCTTTTCGACGCCTTGCGGTATACACTTCTAGATCGACCGACAATACCAGAAAAACGATTCTTAACTTCTCCATGCTTGGCATACTCTAGTTTTCCGGCTTTTACTAAATTAGTACCGGTATGTATTCCGTTTGCAAATTCAGGCATCATAGTTATCCTAAATGTCCTATATTTTGACAAAACATCCTGTATGTCCTATAAAAGTCCTATTTTTTGAGTTTATCCTACATTTTTGTAGATATAATTAAAAAATGCCTAAAAAATCCTTTTTTTTCTTAGCTAAAATTAATATTTTATGATTTTCTGCTGCAATATTTAATTTTTTCAATATTTTTTTTTTCTTACTTGACAAACTTATTTCTTTATAAAAAAAAAAAAATATTTTTTAAATTTCTTTGTCAAAAAATTTTGATCCCTTAAAAAAAAAGGAAAATTAAGGAGGAAAAAAATAAAATAAAAGTTTTTGTTAAAAAAAAATTTTTTTAAACAAAATTAATTCAGAATAAATATATATATATTTTATTGCTTCAGGTTGATTCAGATGAATTCCTTGTAGTAGAGCAAGTCAGTGCTGCTTCTGGGGAAACTGCTGCCATTCCTAACGCCTTTCGGTATGCACTTCTAGATCGACCTACGATACCATTACCATTTACCAGAAAAACGATTCTTAACTTCTCCATGCTTGGCATAATCTACTTTTCCAGCTTTTACTAAATTAGTACCGGTGTGTATTCAGTTTGCAAATGATTTTATCCGAATTACTATCGTAAAAAATGAGTTAGAAGAAAAGAAAATAACTTTATCGAAAAATTTGTACCGACTATCAACTTTTCAGTAGTTTTTTCGGAATTTCTTGTCGCTGGCAGTTGTACTTTTTTAAGCATGTCATTATTTTCTGCTAGTTTGTAAATTAGTCAATTCTATGCCTCAGTGTAGGATTAGACGAAGTTATTTCACGAATTGAATGGACTTTACCAAGTTTCTATAGCTTTAAGAAAAGGCGAAGCAGATTTTTTTCTTCTGCTCGTTCATTTTGAAGTAAAGCAGAAAAATCATCTTGCAGAAGACACTAATTAGCGTTGCCAACCTTGAAACTGTGCTTGCTTTCCGAAGTCAGTTTGCAATGAGAAGTTACAATTTGTGAAAGGACTTGGTCTAGTTTTGTACTGAGGTACAAAATTAATTGGTTAGATATTTCTTACATTTTTTTCAAAAGCCGAAAACAATATTTATGTCACTGTCATTTATTAATGATCAGACACTCTTAAGGCATCACGGCATAGATCCATTCTAAATGTTTTTTTTTCTCTTTTTAGATATTTCAGGTGCTGATTTTCAGATTGGTCAGGGGTTGCTCGGTTCTTTTACGCGGCCGGTTTTCTCGGATTCGTATACTCGTAACAATAGCTTCGTTGGCCACCGTCGCCCGGTAGAGCCTTTGTTCGGTTCGGCTTCGGTTCAGTAGGTTAGGGACTTTAAAATACGTTCTTCGAATTTTTTTATTTTATATTTTAAATAAATAACCGTGTTTCGAGTTAGGTCGGAGTATATCGTTTATGATGCAACCCCTAGACGAAGCATAATCGCTTACTCGGATTTTTACACCGGCTGAAGCCTTGCTGGCGCAAAATGGCGTAATCCTTAGATCGTTGGAAAGGTCGTAGGGACACCAAGCCGTCTGCCATCGTTGATTAGGTAAGTTCTTTTAATTTTTATGCCTTTAAAACGAATTCGCAAATCATAGTTTTGTGACTCTTTGAATGTGCGAAGATTGAGTTTGGAATTCGATGGACGGAGTTTTTTGAGTTTTTTCTTCCGGTTTTGAAGTTTTAGCCTGAGAAAAAAAGAAACGGAATTAGAAAAGAATTCGATTTCATTTCAGGCCTATAAATTTTTTTTTTACCTTGACTGTCGTTATACGGGCGAAGAACGTAGACTTCTAGTTTAGTGAATTTGAGATTCGGCGTTGGGGATTGTGCTTGAAATGAGACATTGTAATGAAAATTGATGAAAGAATGATTAATACTTGAAGTATTCAATCAAATTTTTTTTAACGGTACCGGGACTGGGAGCGTTAAATATATGTTTATATATTTACCCTATTCATGTTATAAGTTCCCCCCTCCGCTGGCGGATAGCTTGTTGCCGCTCCTATATTTTAGGTCTGGTTTTGGGCCCAAGGTACCCTAAACTTCCATTTTAAATATTTTCAAAAATATTCAAAACTGTTTGTGAGCAGGTTTTATCTTGCAAACAGCGACGCTTTGAGCAAGTTTTATCTTGCAAGAACAATGTTTTGAGCAAGTCTTATGCCCAATACATATCTTTAAAAATATCGTAGTAGTCAAAAGTATTAAATCCAGGATTAGACTTTGCGCTATTGCGTTATTGATTTATTAACTTTTTAATTTAATTAACATAAAAAATGCTGCTTTATTGGGTCTAATCTCTGCTTTTTGGGTGCACGTATTCTAAAATTAAATCTACCAGAAACTAAAATTCGATCCAAATTTGTTTTTGACCACCCAGCTCTCCTAATCCTTAGATATTAAAATTAGATATTAAAATTTTAATATTAAAACATTGAGCTCATATTCTTGGCTAGAAAAAAGGACAAAATTAAAAAATGTAGTGAACATTTTATTTATAATTTCTAAATCCTTGTTTTTGTTCATGTCGTCTAGTTTTACTATTAAAAAAGGCCCAAAGTGAAGAAAATAGTCAAAATATTATTTAAAATTTTCAAAAGTTAAAATTTTAATATTAAAATAATTAAATAATTTTTGGTGCGAACAGACCGACACCCGGACAGACACACCCCTCAAATTTTAAGAACTATACCAGGATTTTGATTTTTTTTTCGAGCTTTTAGCAGAACCAAATTTTAAAATTTTGTGCTTTTTAAATTAAAAAGTTTCATTACATTATCAATTTTGTACTGCTAACCTCCCGGGCAGTACAATTAAAAGCTCAAATTTTAAAATAGATATCGTTTTGTGCCCCTAAATTTGTAATTCATATTTGAAAATTCTTCGTTTTTTAAACCTGATACGGCGAAGAGGTAGAAGCATAGTAATTTAATTTTTTTTTCTTTTTTATTATATTTATTAAAGGAAAACATTCAACCCTCTTTAAAGAGGGTTGAATGTTTTTATTTAAGCCCCAAAAAATTTTGTCGTCTAATTCATTTTCGGAGACGAAAAAAAAAAATGACCAGGTTTTCCAGCTCGACATATTAAACACGAATTTAAAAAAAAATATACATCAAAGTATAGAAATTTAAATATGAATAAATAAGTATCTCCCGAGTATCATTTTCCCGCATCCCGCTTCGAAAACCAATTGCACATCATTTTATATTGCATTATTACTGACTATGACTGATCATCGACCATTTATACGACTCCTTATTTATATTTAATCACAAACGGTAAAATCAGCTAATGCCTATTATTGATCTTATGCAACTCTCTTTCAACTTGTCAGCAAGCTGTCTTTTTAATTATTCATCCTGACATAACCAGGAATAATACCACCAAATGCAAAATGCAAAAAACTCCAATGCAATTATTTTTAATAACACACAAAAAAAAGAAACAAAGAGTGATTACTAAAAAAAAATTTTTTTTTCTCTCTTTTGTTTTTTTAATTCCCTAGCTGCGCATCCAAAAAAAAAAAAAAAAAAAAAAAAAAATACGATTTTTTTTACTTCTTTCCTCTTCAATAGTTTTTGGTTCCATCGTGACGGAGCGTGTTTCCCAAAGCTTTTTTCATTAATCATCTTAGGTGAGTCATAGGGTATAAAGAAATAAATATCATTGTCCATTTGTTACGCATCTAATGGAAGAAAGTAATCAAAATTTTTGTGTAAAATTTACATTTTTTAAATTAAACAAAAAGAAGTTTTGGGTGACTACTGCACAATTTTTTTTATCCCTGTTTTTCAGCTGCTGAAAAGCACCTGCCAAATATTTCAGGTTTTTGGAAAAAAAAACCTGATTTCAGATGCTTCTGGAACAAAGAGGGAAAAAAATCAAGACATTTAAGCTAGAAATGCTGTCCATTTAATAAAATTTTTTATACATTTGTCAACTTCCCAAGAAACACGAATGATTGATTAGCTTATAATGATTTTTTTTTTAAAATATTGTTTAAAGTATCCCATTGGTTTTCACTTTACAAAAAATGTTTGATATTTAATTACGGCTCGGCGTTAAAATTTTCTAATATTATCAATCATTAAGGAAACAGGGATTACGTATGACCTTTTGACACGATCCTCTTGTAGCGTAATCAATCAAAAATGGAGGATACACCGTCCAAAAAAAATTTTTGATATTATTCGACCTTGAGGAAATACCACCATCCATTTAAAAAAATGACAAAAACGAAGCACCAGAGGAGGGAAGAGAAATTGAATTTAAATTCAAAGGATATTGTCATTTATCTCAATATCAATCGAATTTTAAGATTTTTTTTTTCTTCCTTTTCCTTTTTAAATGACAGCAACTTCTGATCAAAAATGTTTAAACGGTTTTTACGATTTCTTTATATTGTGGTTTAAGGTACAAAATGATGGGCTGTAAACATAATGAAGACGTTCTCGTTAAAGAACTTTCACCTTCAAGGGATAATTAAACGAGACTTGATATAAAATTATTACAATGTTACCCAACTCGACTGGTGCTTTTTTTATTTTTTATTATTATTTAGGCAGGTTAGTCAGATGTGTTGACCGTAAACGAGACGTGCAAGAACATGAAAGCAGGTGTTAATTGGGAGGAAAAAAAATGATAAAATTTAGAAAAAAATAAAGGAAGAAACGAAAAAAATGAAGCGAAATTGTTTAAGAATTTTTTTTGATTTTTGTCTGCCGTGCGCATGAGGCACCCCTCGACAAGTAATGGCAAGCAACCCGACCGACCGAGCTGTAATTGCTACGGCAGGTCGGAACCTGCGTCAAATTTGAGTCCTATACACCGTTGAGCGCAGGCACATGTTTATGTGAGTAATGATGGCGATAAAATATTGACATTTCGGTATATCGGGAAATTGATATTTTTCTTCCATATCGAAGTTTGATATCGAGTTCAGATTCTGGAATTTTTGACTGTGTTTAACTTATGACCGAATAAAAAAGACAAACATTATATTTTAGCTAAATATATTCTTAATTTACAATTAGATACTAAGGTATCCTTGTGACGTCATTTTGAGGGGAAATCGAGGGGAAGGCATAAGCTAAGTATTGAGGAAAAAATGGCTGCTATACACGGGCTTATGGGAGCATGGATACGGTACATAGGCTATTTTCATGTATTTTTATTTTTTTTAAAAAGTTTGGTGTAAAAATAATGTGCATGAATTTGAAGAATTATTTGTGTAATAAAAAGTATTTAAAATTTTTTTTTTCTGCATGCAATAATTTTTATGGATTGGGGGTTGAAAATTATAAATCAAAAAGCAGGGAAGTGTAACTCTTATGAACGATTTTGTTTGGGATCACATCATGTTTAGCTTACGGATGACGTCATTCCTTCATAAGCTAAACATGATGTGATCCCAAACCAAACTTTACCATGGGAGTTCCTTCTCTACGTAGTCTTCTTTACTCTGTGATCAAAAAGATTGGAATAAGAGCGGAAGCTCTGTGACGTCGCAAGTTAATATTGTTCTGCTGGAAAATTTGTCATAGTATGCTTTCAATTTTTTTACAAACCAAGCCACCGCATTCTTGGAAACTTTTTTCGGTCTGAACGATATTAACTTATGACGTCACAACGCTTTCGCACTTATTCCGACCGTTTTGTCTTACAATTTTCAACCCCAAACTTTAACAAATTTTTACGAACAGAAAAAATTTTTTTAAATAGTTTTTATTACACAAATCATTTTTTTAAGAGGAGGCTTCACGAAATACCGGAAGGAATGGCTGTTTTGTCTAACTACACTTGATTTACCGGAAGGAAAAAAATCAAATTTTAGGTATTTAACGGACTCCTTTGACTTTTTCTTGTATTTTTACGTACTTTTTCGTACAAGTTGGTACATGCTGGTTTGAAATATTGATATTTTTAGGTGGCTCGGAACAGGCGCACAATCTTTTTTTTTTATTAAACAAAATAGACTTTTTTAACGCACCCCCTGCGGGTGAATCTAATTTGCCTAAATAATGGGCTCGCAACGGGCCCGCAACGAGCCCGTTAAAAAAGTCTATTTTGCCTAATAACAAAAAAAAAAAAAAAAAAATTGTGCGCCCGTTCCGAGCGACCTAAAAATATCAATATTTCAAACCAGCACGAATTTTTCTGCTTTCAAATCAACAGGATAATGTTTTTCCTCTTCAAAAGGTGCAGAAATGCTTTCATCCAAGTCATCGTCGGAAAGAATTGTTTCTTTCTTGCTTTCTGAATTGCCACCATCAGTTTCTTTTCGCCGCTTTTTCTTGTCCTCAGTGTCGGAAGTATGAGAAATGTTATCACCATAAAATTTCCTTTTGGTGGTTTTAAGTGTCAAAGTTTTGATGCCTTGTTCTCTAGGAGAAATTAATGGGCTTATATCCGATAAAATATCGGGTACATGGCCAACGTCCGAGTTATCACCAATGTTTTCCGGTTCTTTTTTTATCATCTATTTTGTTCGACAATTTTTCGTTACGGAATCGCTTTTCGTTTTGTTTTTTTGATAAAGTATTTATACGTATTGTATCGTGAGATCGTCGAGCCGTGAGGTCTGCATCTTCACAATTTTCAACTAACGTCAAATCTTGTGATGGTTTTGAACGTTTGCTTTTTTCTAATTCTGATAGTTTCACGTCTTTTTTGAAGAAAGGCCCGGCTGATATTCAAAAGCGGAAATTTTTAATTGGAAGCGGAAAGCAGTATTATTTTGTACGACTTTATCCGAAAAGACTGTGTACTTGTCCTGCAAAAATCGATTGCCCTCACATAACAGCTGCTCTGCTAGCAATTAAGGCTATGGAAGAGCCTTAATGAAGCCTAAAAAAGTTATTTTCTTCTACCGGGGGATGATTTTTTCGGAATTTTTTCTTTCTAACGGGTTGTTTAGGACGAGAGCTTTCATTTTCCGGTCGGACTCGGTAAATTTTTTTAGTCCTAACAGGAGCTCGTAGGCCATTTCTGACTCGGGTATTGGAAAATTTAAAAAAAAAAAATTTCTTCTACCGGGGGATGATTTTTTCGGAATTTTTTTTCCTAAACGGTAGTCTATGATGAGATCTTTCATTTTCCGGTCGTGCTGGTTTGAAATATTGATATTTTTAGGTAGTGTCACAAGGCCTTTTCCTTGTAGGCCTTCCTTTGGTAGAGGATGCGAATATAATAACTCCTTATTTAGGCGATAAAATAATTTATATTTCTTATCTGGAAATATTTTGGTCAAACAGGAAACCAACCTGGGTTTGCCAGGTTGAAAATTAGAATATAAAATTTATAACAAGAGAAAAAGAATCGAGCACGTGGTACTTACGCCTTAGCGTTGGTTTCCTGTCGGTTTGAACGACCTCACCTTGGGGCGGTCGGCTACGAAATAGGACGAGCTGATGGCCGTGCTTGCGCACGGTCATTCTCTCGTCCTATTTGGCGATCGCGAGCGCGTGCGCGGTTTCGATTCGGTTTGTAGTTTGTATTCTTGCGCGTACTAGAACCCGGAGTTTTATACATGATTAATTAAATAATTAAGGGCGGGATTTATGCCCGTTACAACCTCCCCCCCGTTCTTTCTGGCTGGGTTCAGCTTCCAAAAATTATCATCACAACAGCGAGGCTAAGTGGTGAAAATTTAGGAAGAAGCTGGAACAGCCACAAGGATGCTGAGGTTCGGATGTAATTCGTTTAAAAGAAAAGAAATCGACGAACGGTACCAAAGACGCAAGTAAGTAAGAACCATGTGCTTGTACAAATCAAAAAAAAATTTTGGTTTAAATATTAAAATACAGTCATCGTAAATTTCGCGAGAAAAAAAAATTTTTACCAAGTTTAATATAAATAGAGTTAAAGTTATTTAATCAAGTTAAAGAAATTTGTTTTAAATATTTGAATATGATATACCATCAATGAGGTTTCGTGAGAAAAAAAAATTTTTGTAGAAAGTCGAAGACCAAATTTTATGTATAAAAAGAATCTCGATATAAATTCGTAGTACGATTGCTTGTATGACTAGAAAATTACATTTAAAAGAGAAAAAAAAATTTAAATTGCTCGGATAAACGTTTCTTACATTTATCGAGAAAAATTTATTTACAAGAGTGTTAAATAAAAATTTTAATACCTTTGTCATTAAATTTAGACGATGATACAAATTAATTATTATGAATTAAAATTTTACTTTAGATTAACCGGAAAATTATTTTAGAAAAAATTTTAGTATAAATTTAACGCGATCGTATTGCAATTATTTGTATATAAAAAAAGGAATTTTGATAAAAAACAATTTTCCATTAATTAAACGGTAAGATTTAAATTTATATTAAAATTTCAACAAATTTTTAAAAGAAAAAAAAATATTTTGTGAGAGGCATAAAGGAATTATTAATTAATTAATATTTATTAATATGAATTGAAGCTATCAAGCTTATTCAATTTCGTGATTTTAGTTATTTCAACTATTTAAATGGGAATTTAGGTTCAATGTTTGACTATCAAAATTTATATACAGGCGCTGACATTGTCAATGCAAAAAAAAATTTATTACACAAAGTATTTATAACAAAAATATTTATTAAATTAGAAACTTTAAATCACTAATCGCGATTTTTTCAAGTGAATGCCTTTACACTAGGACAAACATGCGAGTATGAAGAATCAAAATCGAACATTATCAATTAACAAATTTTAATTTCTTCTTTCTCGAGGGAAGGAATGAATTTTCCATCAAACATCACGGTTTTTGAGTCTTCATTTACAAAATCATACGCGGCTTTTCGTCACGCGAAAAAAACATATAAAACATTAAATTTGAATGTTCCTGTGTATGAACAAAAACAAGGAAGACAGAAAATATTCTTTGAGTCAAAACTCTTGACTTTAATTAGACGTAATATCACATAAATGGGACTAGACTAAATCTAGTGACAACAAAATTTAAAATATGCAAGCAAAATTGCATTGTAACATGCATCCTTCTGATGCTTAGTTTTTTTTTTTTTTTTTTTTTTTTTCTTTTTTTTTATTTTTTTTTTTTTTTTTTTTTTTTTTTTTTGGCGAATAAACGTTATTACCGTAAAAATATGAACGTAAGGCGAATAATTAAGAATCGTATTAGATATTTGTCCATCCCTTCGAGGACAAACGGTTTCAAAGGGGAAAACTTGCTATGATATTGCATAAGCAAGTGGGGAAGAGCCAGGCTGTGACCCTTGGAAAAATAATCATAGACATATTATTTACCAATTAAATTTTCGTGGGCACGAGTTTCGATATTTTTCTTATTCTGAAAACTTGTTTAAAAGACACGAAGAGAAGTAGAAACAAAACATAAAGACATATTAAAATAAAAGACGATTTACTTCATTTTTAAGTTAAATCAAATTAAGAAGCTTATCTGAGCTTGAAAGTAGCGATACGAAACTATTATTTAAGTGGGGGAGGTACCGCAGTTGCTTTTAACCGTTGTAGGAATATTTCGTTGCTGGTGGAGGGGAGAATGACCGTAGTCGTGAATCGGGGTAATTCGCATGACGAATACAATATGTGTATCTCCTAAGACACACAAAAAAGACGCAAAACGTCGAATCAGTACGGACGTTTTCTGCTCGTTCGACTATTTAAACGAGTATAGGGAAAAACTTGTCAAAAGACAAAATGTTTAAAAGCTTTCTTCAGCTTTAAAGAGCGGCACGAGAAATAAACACTATAACAGTTTGGGAGTAAAATTTTCGAATAAGTCAGGATCAGGATAATTAATTATTGTCTTAATTGGGATGCCACTTGTTTTTATAAAAAAAACAAGAAATTGTCAAAAATCAGGAGAATCATCTTCGTTAGAAATGCGATCGAAACGAAGTTCGCTTAGCCGAGAGGCGTTTCATCTAATTTGCGCTTTTCAATGAATTAACTTTTTATTTATTTATTCAAATTTATTTTTAATTTAGAAATTAATTTATTAATTTTAAGTTTAAGCAAATTTTTATTTTTAAGATCTTAATTTAGTTTTATAATTTAAGATTTCAATCCGAAATTTTAATCGAAAATTATTTTTCCGATTTAATAAAAAAATAATGGCATAAGCGTTTGTTATTATTTTCATTTTTAATTTATTTATTTATTGATAATTTATTTTATTTTATTTATTTAAAATATTTATTTAATTTTTATTTTAATTTTAATTTATGATTTAAATTTCTTTTTCAATTTTTTATCCTAAATCGCTAGTTTGATTTTTATTTTAATTTTAATTATTTATTTTATTATTTTATTTTAATTCGGTTTAGGGCTCGAAAATGGGATCGTTGAATCCCGCAGGTTTTAAATTTTTTGCAATTATTTCTATTTTAAATAATTACGTTTTATTTGCAAATTTTGTATCTGCTGTCCCGTTTTGTGGGTTCGTTCGGTTTCGTAATCTTATTTTAATTTAGAAAAATTTCTATTTCGAAAAGTTTCCTTTGCTTAAGGATGGTGTCCCTTTTTAAATGATTTTCGTCTTATTTTTTGAAACTATTTTCACTTATTTTGATTTTGAATTATTTTCAATTTAATAAAATAATCTAAGAATATCATTCTCGAGCAGATTGAAATTTCTTCTTCGATTCATTTGTAAATTTATTTTGTTTGCAAATTTACGTTTAAGCAACAACTCAAGGGATAGAGCTTGCCTTAAATTTTTTTATAAAAATTGACTTTATTAGTTTTATCGGTTGTCCCAATTTGATGTGGGTCCTTGTTGATTCCTCGAAAGTTAAAAGCGATACCGTAGCCTTTAACTTATAAAAATTTCAAGTTCATTTTAGTTTGTCACTGATTATGGACAGTGTTTTGTCTCTGAATCGGGAGATCGGTAATCCGTAAAACAGAGGAATCTTTACAGATGGCTCTGTTTTACGAACAGACCAACTGTACATTTCTGGTTTTCCGCTTGCTATTTTGGTGCAAGGGTTTGTCAATAAAGTTCTATCTTTAATTGATGAAATTTCGAGGAGTGTAGACATAATCCTCGTTTTGCGTCTCTTTGTTTGGGGATTAGGTCATTTTTATCTTACGTGACTTTATTCACACAAACAAAGTAAATCGGTTGATCTGTGGGGTATATGACCACAGATTATGAAACAGTGAAGTTTTCCCCTTTCCTGAAGCGGGAAGACGACTTTTTTGCACAACTAAATTGTGGGTTTCCCTTCTGATCTGACCCAGCTGATTTGGGTAGTCAGCGAGGGAGATATTTGAAAGAGGCACGGCTTGAAGCCGGAAGGTCAGGGTTAAAAACCCTGTAATTTTGCACGACGGGAAAGAACCCGAGGGGGCATGGCTTGTTACAGCCAAGAAAGAAGGTCATAATCGGTTATTTGCACAAGTCGATGGTAGAAACCATCGGCAAGGGTACTCGTAGAAATTTTGCAGCATAAAAGCGGACGAGTAGTTTATTACGTAAAATCAGGGATGACAATTCCGACACAACCCGTTCGTTAAGAGATGGGCGGCCTGAGAAGGGATCGACCACAAGAATTGTGACCGATTGGACCCATCTTCCAACGAAAGGGGAGTATTGGAATCGTGATTTTGTCATTTTCTGTTAATAGTAGCGATGCAATCCTTGCCAGGAAATTCGCTTATCTGTCATATTCGGGTTTTGTTCAAAGCCGGATACCATGAAGATTTTCGATTTTTGGTTATTGCTTTATCTATAATATACTCAAGTAGACCTCGCTAAGGAATTCATTGATTAATTCGTGAATTCATAGTTTCTATTCCAATAGGTTCTGATTATAAATAAATAAATTATACTAATAATAATGCAGTCGTCTTGGGAGACGGCAGTATTCCAAGTTGAACTCAGAATGATAATATAATTGTTGAACCTTTAATAGGGATTCTCTATTTTTTCCTTTTAAAAGAGAGTAGGAAATATACAAGGTCAGGTTATGACAAGATAGGTTTCTTTAGCTTCTGATATTCGAGTATGTAAAGGGATAGTATCAGGTTATTATTAGCTGGAATTTCGAGTATAAAAGGATGAAAATAATTTTGGATTCCTAAATTGGCGACAAAGTTAGGATATCATCATGGTATGAGCGGTGTCCAATTAGGGTAGATTTGTCGGATTTAGGTTTTGAATCGACGAATCGGGTAAGCTCCTTTTTACAGAAGAATCGCGGTCACGAATCTGTGACAACTTATGGTGACTAAATCATGTTTTAAGTTTCCAGCCAGTGATAAAGTTTTCTTTTAGCTCACATGATGAGGCTCAAAATCGGTTTCAGCTTTAACTCCTTCGGTTTCATTTTCTATTTCGATCTTTTGACCTTTTCTCAAACATTTGAGTTCCTTAATTACTGCATTAACCCACTTCGGGTTCATTTGGCGAGTGGCAAGGAGGCCTTTGATCCTGGTTGGATCATTTACGATTTCGGTTGCTAAGACCTGTGCTCTAGAGTATAGGTTTTTCTTTTTTGGGTTTTCCAGTTTATTTGATGTTATAGAGGTAGGATTAATGTCTTGGGTGACCAAGGGAGCATTAGCTTCTCTTGCTATAGGCGTCGGAAGTAAACGAGACAAACCATGATTGGAATCTACGAGTTGCTCAGACTCCGTAAGAAGGTTGTCTCCATAGAGAGAGGATTTCTTGGAGAAAGGATTCAAATTTTTAGGGGTTATCCCCATTTCCTCCCCCCCTTTCTGGAAGGCGGATTGAGGGGGCGGTGGTTGTACATCCAGTAGCGGTACAGGATTGACGGGAGGATTTGCGGCGAGGGTTGAAGGAGAGTAAAAAATAGGGGTCTTTAATGGAATTGGTGTAGGTGTGGGGTCGGTATGCGTTTTCGAATTCAAGAAGATCTGACTGGCGGATATTGTACCGGGGTTTTCTCCGGTCTTGGGGGTTTCACTTAAGTCGATCAAGGTCTGGTCAGGCTCAGGTGGCACCAAATACGCTGGCCGACTTGTTGAGCTCTGGCTATTTTTGGGTTCCGATAAATCGACCAAGTCGTACACCACTTGTGGTGTGTCAGGGATTCCTCGACCGTACGAAAGCAGCGTTTGGTTTTGGTTACCCTTGATAAAGCGAGGTCTCACATTATGCATATGAAACCTATCCCCACCCGCATATTGCTCAATTCGTTTCATTTTGACGTAACGGCAATAATCACAACAAGCAGAAGCGGAGTTTAGTAAAAAGGTCTCTACTTAAAGATGATACAGTAATTTTATTCTAATCGTTGAAAATTGTTAGGTTAAGAGCCAAAATAATTCCGGCCTATAGTTCGCGATTGGGAAAAAAAAAAAATGGAAGCCTTTTGGTTCAAGTATAAACTTGAAAAAGAAAGAAAGTAAAGGAATAAATAAAGAATGAAAATTAGATTTGAAATTAATTGTCGCAGTTCGTAGGTCCGAGAGCCTTAAAAATTTCTTATATTTTCAAATAAGAACTAAATAATTATGAAAGTAAAAAGAAAACATTAATGTCGAGAGACGAAAGAAAAAAAAATTTTTTAGTCGAAAGGAATTTTTAAGGGAAGGGTCCAAGTATGCTGGTAATAATACCAGGATGGTAAAAAGTTTTACCATCGATTGATAGTCAGGAAAGTGTAGATTTAAATCTACAAATTTCTCTTTTATTTCATAAAGAGAAGAAGAGAGAAAAATTAAGTAAATAAATTTGCATTGAAAGAAATTAATCGAGCAATTAATTAACAACCGTTCGATTCAAAAATCATAGGAAAAGTTTTTGGATACGAGATAATTTAAGAAGTAAAAGATTTATTTAAGTTAGAAAACAATTCAAAAAAATGTTGTATTTTGAATAAGCATTTTTGATACTAAAATTAATTAGCGGAAAAGGCAAAAATAGAATTTAAATAGATCGGCCTTGAATCTAATTAGAAGGGCTAACAGGTTAAAATAAACAAGTTGTTTACCAAGGGTATAATAGAACGGCTTAAAACCAGTACAGGACTATTTCAGCTCTGAGCAGGTTTTAAGTTTCTTCTTTTTAATTAAAAATTTGACCTTGGTTTGAAGTAAGCAAGCTAATCGGCGTCCGACTTGCTCAAATTTGTCCGGATCCGGTATAAATCTGATTTTAGAGAGGAAAAAGTAGACTCTCAGTACTCGAAATTAAATATGGTTCGCACCAAATTTCGTTGGAAATTCCCTATGTAATTGCATAAAAATCAAAATGCTAAAAGATAAGTCCTTCTATAAAATCAATTTGGACCTCAATACTGTTTATATTTTATTTTATTATTGCTTTACGTAAGCTAAGTATAAATTTAGCCTTGAACTCAGATTAAAGCTAGTTGATATAAATGACTCATAAAAGCATTACTGAGTAAACATTTATTCGCCAAGGTGCCCTTGTCTATTGTTTCAGGTGAACAACAACTTGTTTATGAGCTTTAGACAATAGGACTAGCTAGTTTGTCCAGACTTGTTCTGATCCTGTCGTGAACATGCATATGCAGAGGGTTTAAATAATCCTATACTTTTTCTTATTTATTACAATGTAATATTTTCCCTTTTTGAAAAAAGAAAAGAGAAGAAAAAAAAAAAGTTTGACTTTTTCTCAGAGAAAGAAAGCGAAAAGATTGCCAGTCATTTTTCCCGAATAAATGATTTGAGCAAATTCGGCCCCTCCAAATCAATAAATATTTTTCCCTTTTCGAAAAAAATTCGTCATTTTCCCGGAAAAAAAAAGAAAAATTTAAAAAATTGCCCAGTTGTTTTCTGCAAATGGGTTTTTAATGCACGTTTTATCCAAAATTATTTAATCATATAAACAAGAGAAAATAAACTAATTTCACTATTATATTACTTCCCGTTTGCCCTTTTGTCAACTGATGATCAGTTTAGAATAGACCAACGATTAACAAAAGGGAAAAAGACTCGATTGGTGTTTTACTGTTAAGATACGAAATTAATTCGAACCTTGAAGTTTATCGGAAAAGAGGGATGTTTTTCTCCCTTTGGAGGAAGCTTAGAACTTTGCCCAAAAAAGAGGAAAATAAAAAAACTCTTCCTCCTTTCCTTTAAGAAAAGAATAAGAAGAAAAAGAAAAGTTTTCAAGAAATTAAGATTATCCGTTTAGAATTTAATATATCTATTTTTGGGGGTGGGCTGCTGGGTCAGCTGAAAGACAGTTCAAGTGGCGAGGACAGCACTCGTCCACTGGTAAAGATAAAAATAGTGGTAGAGACAGAGAAATTCTCAGCGTTGTGGAAGATATTCACTTCCGTGAGCTTACTTAGCTCAAGCCCAACAAAAAAAAATTTTTTTTTTTTTTTTTTTGCAAAAAGATTTGCAATTAATTTACTCAATAAAAAGAGAAGAAAATTTATTTGCTGACCCAGTAAACTGGGAAGGCGACGGCCATGACGACTTTTTAAATCTCTATTGACGATAAATTCGATATATATTATAATAATAATATAAATATTTTTAAATGTTCGAAAAATGACGAAAAGTTACTAAAGCATTCACTTGGTCGAAATTACTATAAAGAGCGGTATGGGAACTCTTTCTCTCATCAAGTTTTCAAAAGGGTTTGGGTTTTTGGCAAATAAAAAAAACTTTTCCTTTTTAGGCTAATTTTATGATCGATAAAATTTAACTTTTAACATAAAAAGCGATACCGATTTTATTGAATGAATAAAAAACGATTGGTTAATTATCGTAAAAAGTGAAAAAATGTGCCTGCCTATTTAAAGAAATCAACGACGGGAAAAAAAATGAATCCCTATGATGTATATAGAACGGTTACTTGGGTTACCATATTTAACTTACGTAAAATAAAAAAAATTTGAATTTTTTCGATAATTACGAAAGAGAAAAACTTTTAAATTGTATTTATTGATATTAAATTGAAACTCGGGTAAGCTAAAAATATTGTTTTCCTACTTTTTAACGGAAAACGTTTTAAATAATTATAAATGAGTTTAAACGTTATTTTGAACGAGTAAATACGACCTTGACCCTTAAATAGGTTTAATTTTGGCGATCATGAGTGATCATGTCGGAAGTGAAAAGGAAACGTGATTTCTTTGACGATTTAGTTATGAAAAAAATCTTATGCATTATCAATATGCAATTTAAAGCGATTTGGAGATAATTTGATTAAAAAGAATAAGCAATCATTTTAGAGAAATAATTAAATGCGAATTTACCTTACGTTGTTTATCCGTTATTTTATGATTTAAAATAATAAATTCCTTTTGATTAGGATTAAATATATGATTTTAACGCGTTTTGCATCGATTTTTATGATTTCCGATGAAAATTTTTACAATTTTCCTTTTATTTATGAGAAAAGGAATTTGCTACAGGTTTCCCTATTCGTGCATTGATGCACTTTAATGACTGAAATTGTCAATTTTACCTCCGATTTCGATATTTGCGAACGTGAAAGGAGGGACAAAATAGAAAACTTAACCGGAATTTTCTGATTCACTTCCGAGAAGATTTTTAAATTTTTTAAGATTGAAATTTTTCTGAGAATATTTTAATTTTCCTTCTGATTTTAAGTCGATTTTTATGATTAAAAACAACGAATTTTATTTAAGTAGAATTAATTATATGATTTTATCCTATTTTTAAAGATTTTTTTCCTTGAACTGGATCAAAAACTTGATTTTCAAATATTTTCAAATTTTTAACATGATTAACTCGCGTTTTATCTCGCGATTCCCTCCCCCCCGTCAAAAATTGGATGAGAGAAAGAGGCTAATAAAAATGCTCGCTTTTTTAAGGCTTACCGATCGGTGGGACCGCACGCTTCCCAATTTACAATTGTTCGTGGAGTAAGGGGCGGACGGTTTTACCCGCGCCAGCACGCCTTCCCTCCAAAAAAAAACACGATTGGGAAGTTAGTGGATCCATCGCTGTCCAAAATTGGTTGGAGATTCAGGCTCACATCAATTGGAAAGGGTGAATCCTGGTCGAATTTGAAAATCCGTGTCGAATTGATCCTTGGATTGTTTCGATGAATCCGTGGATTGAAGTTGAAGTCGAGTTTGTGAAGCAGGTCCGTCCGGGGAAAGAAAAAAAATTTTCCCCACGTCCGGGGATGCCAATTGTCACAAGGCCTTTTCCTTGTAGGCCTTCCTTTGGTAGAGGATGCGAATATAATAACTCCTTATTTAGGCGATAAAATAATTTATATTTCTTATCTGGAAATATTTTGGTCAAACAGGAAACCAACCTGGGTTTGCCAGGTTGAAAATTAGAATATAAAATTTATAACAAGAGAAAAAGAATCGAGCACGTGGTACTTACGCCTTAGCGTTGGTTTCCTGTCGGTTTGAACGACCTCACCTTGGGGCGGTCGGCTACGAAATAGGACGAGCTGATGGCCGTGCTTGCGCACGGTCATTCTCTCGTCCTATTTGGCGATCGCGAGCGCGTGCGCGGTTTCGATTCGGTTTGTAGTTTGTATTCTTGCGCGTACTAGAACCCGGAGTTTTATACATGATTAATTAAATAATTAAGGGCGGGATTTATGCCCGTTACAGTAGCTCGGGACGGGCGCACAATTTTTTTTATTTTTTTTTATTAGGCAATATAGACTTTTTTAACGGGCTCTTTGTGGGCTCTTTGGGCGCCCGTTGCGAGCCCGTTATTTAGGCAAATTAGATTCACCCCCAACAGAGCCGAACTTTGCAATAGGCAAAATAGGCAACTGCCTAGGGCCGCACATTTTTAGGGGGCCGCGCGTCGTTGAGGACCCGCGGATATGAGAGGGCAAGGTTGTTTCTTCACTTCTTAACTACAGTTTCTAAAAACTTTGTTGCAAAAACGATTTTTTTTTTTTAGCTTTAAAAGACCGTACCGGGCCGTAATTTTTGTTAAATATAAATAAATAAAGGTACAAAGATAAAGGCTGAAGGATTCATGCAAGACCGAACCTGAAGTAAGAATTCATGCCAAACATTTCCTAAACTCATTCCACCACATAAAGCTTTTCATCATTTTGTAATGTCCGCGAGCCCCAAACCGTAATTTTTAGCCTTTTCCCTTGTCTTTTCCCTGCAAAATTAAAAAGGCTGCTAGATTAACTGCTAGATGTTTCTGATTGACATGCTGTTCTATTGTGGCTAGTTTTGGTCCGCCCGAGGAATAAATCCTCATACTCTCTGATTTCGGAGAGCGTTCCCCTATCCGCCACCTGGGGAGGCGCCCGATGGGGGACTAGCCAAAAACCCCACACGGGTTGGGGGGAAAACTCGGAGACCGCGCCCGACCGAGTTGTCCCCCCAAGCCAGCTTCCAAGGATCACATCCTCCTAACGCCACAAGTCACCAACCCCGTACGGATCGACATAAAAATGACGTCCTTTTCACATCGATCTGCACGACATTGGATCCGCATGACATAAGGAGGACTTTACTCCTCTAGCTGACAACTTAAAACTAATACAATACCTATAACTAATACAATAACTAAAGCTAATAAAATTAATACAACTAAGCTTAAACTAAATATGCTTTTAGATTGTACGAATGTACAATGTACGGCATTAGACGTTCATACAATTTACAATACCAGACATTAGAGACAAGATTGTCGAGATACTATTCGACAACCTTTACGCGAAAAATGAATTCGATTCTTTTTTTTTTTTTTTTTTTAATGTCGTTTAACCGCTTTTTTAAAAAAATTGTAATCGACAGCTTTTTCAAACTATAATAGGCTGCCTTTTAAAGTCCCGTTTTGTTTTATTTAATTTTAATTTTTTTTTTTTTTTTTTTTTTTTAATTAAAAAATGTAGGAGAGGAATAGAAATAAAAAGAAAAATAATAATAAAAAAGTAATAGAAAAAATTGGAAATAAGAAAAAGAAGAAAAGGTAAAAACCTCATAACCCAAATCCATGCCAAACCATACCCATACCATACCATACCACATCCATACATACCTATACCATAGCCATGCCCAAACCCATTGCCCAAACTCAAACCTCGTTGTTGAAGCTTTTGGACTGCGTTGAGGCTGTGACGATTCCTCTGGTTGCGTTGATTCCTCTGGCTGCTACTGTGAAAACTGAAACAAAAAAAAACAAAAAAAAAAAGACGATTAAAAAAAGGGGGGGGGATTGGAGACCCTCACAATGGAGTTTATCTCCCGCGGTATGATTGAAATAAAAAAATTAATTATTTTAAATTGTAATGTTATTATTATTACTATTTTTGTTTTTAAATTAATAGTTTGAGATTAAAAAATAATGCAAAATTGCAAAAAAAATTCGGATTTCCAGGCGTAAAAGGTTAAGACCTTCCGCATTGGACCGGCCGTCTAGGGAACTATGCCATCAGAGCTAGCCGGAGACCTATCGGCTTTAACTCCACATATGTACAGTTAAGGCTTGCGGTGCGCCAATAACCTCGGACACCCAGTCATCCGAAAGAAAACCCTGGAGACTCTCACTATGGAGCTTATCTCCCGCGCCATGCATGTTCGAATCGAATAGAATATACAGCCTAATTAAAGTCTGCAGCTCCAAGAGAGGGGCTGACTCGTAACGTAACGATTTGCGGGGGAACCTAACACTAAACCCTTAACACTAATACCACAAGGCCAGTAGCTGGGTCTATACCTAGGCCTTACTACGATGGGAGACTAAACCTCCTGGTTTGCCTCCAAGCCGGACCGATTTTTAGTAAATTAAAAAAAAAAAAAAATTATATACCGTATTTAAAATTTAATAACTAAATTATTTTTAAAAAAATAAAATAAAAACCGAACACTATTTTATTTAAATTAAATAAAACCCGAGCTAAAATAATAATTTATTAAAATTAAAGAAAAAAAAAAAAAAATTCACTCACGGACACCGGTGAAAAAAACCGATCCGACACCTTCGGACGTTAAGGCCGGAATGAGAAACTCCCGAAAAACACTTGGCGTCGATTGGTCTGCGCATGCGTCTTGATGACGTGAACAGATTTCCAAAATGGCGATTAAAACATTTTTAGTGCATTTTTGTGTGAATTTAACATTTAACTGTATTTTTCCTGTTCTTTTTTGAATTTTTTCAATTTAAAAAAATGTAAATTCAATTTTTGGTAAAAAATTGACTCTAATTTCGAAAATCGTACAGCTTTTTCCTACAGAATAAGCTTAATACAGAAGAGAAGAGTTTTGGAGAGCTGTGGAGTTACGTGGGTTTTGTTGTCATTGGCTGTAAAGAATAATGGAATTAAGCTTATTCTTCATTTAAATTGTGAGAAAGTTCTTTCGATCCGATAAGCTTAGTCACTGTCGAATGAAATGGTGCCAGAGCCGAACTTTTCAATAGGCAAAATAGGCAACAGCGTAGGGCCGCGCGTATATGAGAAGGCAAGGCTGTTTTTTCATTTCTTAACTACGGTTTCTAAAAACTTTGTTGCAAAATTGAAGTTTTTTTTTTTTTTCATACAAAGACTCTAGGTACCTGCTATAAATCCAAATCGCCTGAATTGTTATTCAGAACTGTGCAGACGTGCCGTTCAAATGAAAAAACAAAACAACTATAACAAATTATAAAAAATTCTATCCCTTTTCCCATTCTTTAAAATTATAAATAAAAAAAGGCTATTATGATATGATGGCATTAACCTTATTACCCAGGCTAACTTCTGTATGCATACCTGCCATTGAAAAAGTACATCAGCACAAGCGGTGATGTTTTATTAATTATTCGAATTTACTTTAAACAAAAGGGGAAAAAGTCCAATCGTACAAAACTAAAACAAAATTTTTGTGGAAAAATTCCTAAAAGATAAATATCTTATTTTGTGTATTAAGCGAGGGAGGTTTGGGGGGCCGCATCGAGACGGTTGCCTAGGGCCTCATTTGTGTTAAATTCGGCTCTGACCCCCAAGCAAGCAAAAACCGGTGAATCTGTGTGG
Source organism: Liposcelis bostrychophila (assembly GCA_037577465.1). Classification (NCBI taxonomy): domain Eukaryota; kingdom Metazoa; phylum Arthropoda; class Insecta; order Psocodea; family Liposcelididae; genus Liposcelis; species Liposcelis bostrychophila. The sequence goes on along the minus strand of CM075211.1, from coordinate 16,580,330 downwards.
GCATGGTATGAATGTACCGAGCTCGATCGCTGTGAATTTTTGCTGAATCGGTGTGAACCCACGGAGCTCGATCGGTGTGAAATTAGCAAGGCCAATCGATGCGAACCTGTGCTCGAACGGTGTGATTATACCGAGCTCGATTGTTGTGAATTAAAAAAAATTAAAGCTCATAGACTAACTCTCATTATCATTAAAGTTACAGGGAGAACAGTCTCATAGTTGAACAGTCTATGTTGTTGTTATGCCCTCTTAATGTGTTTATTATCACTCAGTTTTTTCGCTCAAAAAACCTACTCCTTCTGGTCCTCCTGAATATCCCATCTTATATGTGCTTCCTATCTTTGGACCAATCAAAAATTAATGTGCTCCTAACAACTCCTTCGGCTTTTTAATTGTATTGATTTACTGATTTTTTTTTTTTTATCCGGTACATAGCGCGCCAATCAGTCTGTAATTTTAAGAGGAAAACCCTAATCCAGTTTCTTGACCTGAAGAAGTTACATATAGACCTAGTCAAATTAACTTGAAAACCTTGGAAACCGAATCCTACTTAAATATGTATAGTAGGTCAATTCTTAATTCTCGGTTAAAATGCATTTTAAATCCCACCTAAACAGCTACTAAGGAGTGTATTAGTTTATTAGTGTATATTCATGAAAAAAAAAAAAAAAAAAAAAAAAAAAAAAAAAGGAAAAAAAAAGTTTTCATTAGAGAGCCAGCACTCCTTTTTCAAGTTTTCGATTGCGTAGGTTTACGGGTCAATGTCGTTTTTCGATCGCGTTAAAAATTTTTTTCCATCCGTTCTGATGTCTTCTAAATACTTTTGCTTTAGTCCCCCAAAGGAAACTGACAGTTCAGATAGCTTTTTTTAAAAAAAATTGCATTTTAAAAAAATTTAGATTTTTTATGTCAGAATAAATTCTTCATTCGGCTCCACTAATTTGGAGTTTTTTGAAGCATTTAACGCCTCGCATGCGTTCAACTCAACCTTGAAGCAAGAGGGGGGGGGGGGGGGATGGGAAGAGGGAAGGGGCGCAAGGTTCTGTCTTCAAATGGTCCCTTTTAGCATTGATATAGGGAATATAAATTGGCAAAAATACATTTGACAGAACTCAAGCCTTTGATGATTTTCTACTTCTAGATCACTTTTTTGCCCTTTCCAGAACTAATGCACGGGTTACGTGAATAATTCCAAACCTGAAAGGTCCTTGAAACAAGATGAAACTTGCATTTAAAATTCTAGAATAGACCATGTAAATCCTGTTCAGTGTCATTTATGCGTTCCCGACGATTTTTCCTAAAAAAATTAATTCCTAATTCATTTTTCCTAAAATTTTGGTGCCTGAAATTTTTTTTCTAATTTTCAATTTTCCTAAAATTATTTGATTCCTAAAATAAGATTTCCTAAAATGAATATTTTTCCTAATTTTTTAAATCTTTTAAAATTTTTGTAATAATTTACTAGGCAAAGCTGCGAATTTCGGGTTTTCTTTTTATCCTTGTTTTTTTAATAAACCACTACAAACAATGGCCAAAAGTTAAAAAGATTTTTTTCCCTGCGAAGATGACGCTGCACGCAAATTTCGCTAAAACCGCGTAAGAGCACGCAAAAAACTGGCCTAGATACGAACATTTATGGTTTTTTCCTCCAACGACCAAAGTGGCCATAAAATGGCCAAAACTTAAAAAAAATTTTTTCACCACGAAGACCACGCTGGACCCAAATCTCGCGAAAGTACGGAAAAAATTGGCCCAAAATCTTGTATTTCGCCTTGGGACCCTAAGGGCGAAAGTGGCCAAATTTAATGGCCAAAATCATAAAAATCGCAAAAATTTTTCTTCAGTGATCCTAAACTCTGCTGGTTCAAAATTTCGCTATCACCACGTAAAAGTACGCAAAAAAATAGCCTAGGAACATATTTTTTTGTTGGAGAAAAAAAGGTTGAAATAGGCCGAAATTTACGCATTTTGGTTACTTTAGGCCATTAGTTTGGGCCTCACCAAAAAAAAGTCAGATTCAGGATATCCCCCCCTCCCCATTTCGCTCGCATTAAATTAAATTAATAATAATAATATAGTTATAAAAGATTAATAAAAAAAAAAATTAGAATAAATAAATGAATTGATTTTTTACCTGTAGATCCCATTCTTGACCATTCTTTTACTCATTCCTTTCGTGCAGAAACTTGTTTTTTTTAAAAAAATAATGACCAGTACACCGCAAACCCCTATGATTTTTTTGGCCATGGGAATGTTTAAAAAAAAAAAAAGACTAGAATTTTCTTAAAATGATAAAAACTTTGGACGATTTTCACAACAAAATGCTGACGTCATGTGTGTGCATGCAACCTCCCTCTCCAGCAAAGATCAGCTTTTGAAGTACCCCCTAACGTGTTGACGTAATATTTGAAGGGCCCCTGATAGCCGATAATTTGATAGGACACGTCTCGAGCTTAATTTAAACTATATACCAGTTGTTTAAAAAAAATAAATAAATAAAAATAATAATTATTATTATTAATCAAAAGAAATTTTTGCGACGGCATTCATATAAATCTGGAAAATAAAGAATAAGCTAAAAATTTTTTATTAAAAAAAAAAAAAAAAAATTAATGATATTTAAAAGATCAGAATCTCAACCTGGCGCCGAAATCGCAAAAACCCAAATTTAATTGCTTATTAAAGTAATAAAGAAAAAAAAAAAAAAAAAAAACACCGGCTGCTTAGGAAGGCAGGTGTCGAGCATTTATAATATAGAGTGTGTCGATAACCGAGGCAGACATGATGGCATTACCCCAACCGTATATTCTTATGAGAGCGCCACCGACGAAAACTGCTTCACAAATCGACCGCTCGGATTATAGACTCAGTTGTGCCGCGGGAACCAACATGTCCAAACGCTTGTGTATAGCTTTTTTCTCTCACGAACGTTTTTAGTCGTGCATCTTTTTTTTTTTTTTAATTTCTTAAAATTAAAAAAATACGTTTTAATCGTTATCATATCATTATTCGTGTTGTAGTTTATTATCGTCGTTTTAGTGTCGTTTTCAATTAATTGCAAGTGAAATTAGGGTATTTATTTATTTTTTTTCGTATATATATATGCATTTTTTTTTTCTATTTCCTGTATTATTTCCCTTGACATCTCAAGAAATAAACTGTAATTGTAATTATGACAGCCTTTTCGTGCGATGTCACTAAAATTACTACACACTTATAGATTCGTTTTTGCGGTGTAAAACCGCATGCAAAATTATTATTCCGGAGATTTCCTTTTTAAGAAAAAATAAAATGTGTATATAAATACGAACGGAGGGGACGTTCGTGTGGCAATCGCTTCGGGAGGGTTTCGAAACGAAGGGTTTTCACAAACAACAGCGTCGTTTTTGTTATTTATCAAGGGCCCCCAATTTTCCGGATAAAGGGCCCCGAAAAGGAAATTTCCCGCTTAACGGTTTTTTCTTTTTTCCATCTACAGGCTTATCTTACATTAAAAATTATTGTATGGAAAGTGTGTGTTACATATCGTAATTAGTAACAGTTATATCCGTAATAAGTGTTGCTTAAAGGAAATAATATCGTGGTAAAAATTTAAAAAAAAGTTTCGATGACAGCGATATGAGAAAATGATATTAGTGTAAACGTCCACGGTGTGGGTGGACTCTAATGTCAATTTGGGGGTAGGGTGTTTGGAGACATTGATAAAGGTGTTTCTGGATGTCTGGAATTGTTTCATCTTTTTCATATTAGCACAGATGTTAGGCGTATTGAAGAGACGTCTCAAGCCTAAAAGGTATGTCTATGTAAATTTATTTTTGCTCTTTTTTTATTTTCTTATTCTATTTATGGGCTAATCTTACAATCTGTGATTCTTGATAGATGTCTCCCACCCATAATATAATAATTAAAATTTTTTGCGTCAGTTGTTTTCCATTGTCTTCCTTTATATATTTTAAGGTTGCTTTTTTTTTAACATCTGATTGTAATTGACCTAGAAAAATCTATATTGTTCATTGAGCATCAGGGAAAAAAATTACATGGAGGTTTGAATTTTATTTTTAAAAAAAATTGTATGAGTAATTTTAATATTCGAATACTGTTAAGCCAGCGAAACAGCTCAAATTTAAAAAGTACTGTTTTTAGTTGCAAGGAAAGGGTTGAGTTCAATTCTTCGGTTACGAAACAAGTTAGAAAGCTTGACAATACTGCTGGGTATTACTGCTTTGGTTTTTAATGCAATTCATTTTGGGAAAAGTCTTACCGATTTCTTAAACAGGTTCAAATCAGTCACCAATTTCTTGGACAGGTTCAAATCAGTCACAGATTTCTTGGACAGGTTCAAACCAGTCATAGATTTCTTGGACAGGTTCAAACCAGTCACCGATTTCTTGGACAGGTTCAAACCAGTTTTTTCAAATGTCTTTTGTTCCAAGTGGTTCATTTTTCCACGATAAAGCCCAATAATAATTTAAAACTTCACCGTTATTCAATCAGAAGAAGCAATGTTAACAGAGCTTTTTTAACCGATCATCCAGATTTTCAGGAAGTAGTTATTCCAATAAATTTTGGGAAATCTTATGAGTATTTGCACACTTTTCGTTGTTGAAGAGTTTACTGATAGTAAATTTGATTACATATGTTTCCCAAGGTCCAGCATGTAACAACTTGTTATACGAACAACTATCTGCATGTTATTTTATCAGTCGTTGATATGCTTTCGAAAAATTGATTTTAAACTAAAAATCAATTTTTTTTTTTAGCATTTGTTGTATGAATTGAATGCCTATTCATTGAATTGAAAAAAAAAATGCAAAATTGTTTTTTTCAGTAAAATTTTTGTTTTCAGTTTTTTGGGTCTTAGACTAAATACAAAAAAAAAGTCAAAACAGAATTACTATCTGTGTTTAGCATTTAACATACCTTCTCGTAATCAAAGTTTACAATTTAGTTAAATTAATTCCTCATAAAATTCATCACGTTATAAAATAATAAGGATGAAAGATTGCCCGTACAACATAAAATTCTTTTTAACTTTTTTTTTTTTTTTATTTATTCTTGATTGCGGTCAAATGCTTAAGATCTTTTTCTGCAGAATCATTTTCTGCTATCTATTATTGTCACGTACCAAAGTTATGGATAATAATCGTAATGACAAAAATTTTACTTGTGCAAAACTAAAAACTATTGCAAATAGGATTTCATGATAAAAATATATTGACCTTGATGTCGTATTTGTGCACGTGCATCGTCTCAGCTGATTCCGGAGATGAGTGATATAAAATTACATTAAGCGTAGAAACCGCTATGCCGCGACCGTTAATTAAGGTGAAACCAATAGACTGTCATTATCTTTTTTTTTTTTTTTTTTTTTTTTCCTTTGGAAAATTGTTTTGCTGTTTGTTCATATGCTAATTATGCAATTTTCTTCTCTACCGCTATGAAAGCCTTAAGGAGTTAAAAAGTTCAAGAGCTAAATCCAATTTTTTTTTAACTTGACACTTGTGAAAAATTTCTTTTTTTGCGGGAAAAAAGAAATAAGGCAGGCAGACCCTTACTGGGATACACATTAACTCATGCATGCCGTGTCAACTTCCTGGATTTCTTTAACCTCGAGAAAAAAAAAAAAAAAAAAAAATTACGGTCGGAGCTTTGACATATATTTTTTTTCCTCCCGGAAAATGATTTTTTTTTCTCTTGATTTCATATTTTTCCATGTTAAATTGGGATCGGGTATTTACTGTTTGCCCCGCGGGGATTCGAAATCTTTGATAAAGTTGTCAGGCTGACGTTGTCAGTCTGCACAGGTAGAATGAAGTGAAGAAAAAAAAAAGTATCTCGTTTCTGGCTTTTTTTTTTTTCTTCGTTTCCTTCCAAGAATGATTTACAACCCTTTGGAGCGTTTTCAATTAAAATGATAATCAAGTTTTAATTATGAAAGCGATAGGAGTAAATCGAATTTTGAATATTCAATAATGAGGTTTAGGTTTATGAAAAATCGAAAAAAAAAGAAAGAAATTTAACGATACAGACAGAAGTATGATGCAGAATCCGAATCGCGTTATCGTTTATTTTAAAAAATCTTAAATAACACAGTTTGCGTTCGCTGAATGCATTTAAAAAGAGGAAATGATTGGAACAAGTTCGGTCTTGCAACAGAACTGGAATGATTCGTAAGCAAAATTTTTCGCTACAACGGAGATGTTGTTTTTTTGACAAGATATTTTTACTGTTTTCGCGTAACTTTTAAGAAAATATTTTGTGAGAAGCCATTTTTTTTTTTTTTCTGAGTGTGAATCCTTTTGGAGAGGATGGGCACTTTTTCAATGTACCCATATGAGTTAACCCTTTGTCTTCGGAGCCATACGAAAAAGAAATGCATAAATTATGCATAAAAGCATCACTTTTTCTTTTTTCAACCTCCTAAAAAATGATGTATAAATAAAAAAACAAAAAATAGTTGTGCATAAATAGATGCAAAAAATTATTATGCATAAGTAGATAAACAAAAAAAAGTTAAATCAGCATAATATTTGCAAATTTCGTGATGTATGATTTAAAAGAATTATGTGCATAAATTATACAAAAATGATGCATATCCAGATTTTGATGCTTAAATAAATTATCCATAAATTTTGTTAAATTTTATGCATATTCAAATTTTGGTGCTTAAACAAATATGCATAAACTTTGGAAAAATTATGCATGTCCAAATTATTGTATAAATTATGCAAAGATTATGCATATCAAGATTTTAAATAAATTATGCATATATGTAAAATTGTATATTCAAATTCTGGTGCTTAAATATGCATAAACTTTGGATAAATTATGCATGTCCAAATTATTGTATAAATTATGCAAAAATTATGCATATCAAGATTTTTATGCTTAAATAAATTATGCATATATGTAAAATTGTATATTCAAATTCTGGTACTTAAATATGCATAAACTTTGGATAAATTATGCATGTCCAAATTTTTGTATAAATTATGCATAAATTATGCATATCAAGATTTTTATGTTTAAATAAATTATGCATAAATTTTGTAAAATTTTATGCATATTCCAATTTTGGTGCTTAATTATGCATAAACTTTGGAAAAATTATGCATGTCCAAATTTTTGTATAAATTGTGCAAAAATCGTAAATTTTTACAATATTTTGCATTTATTTTGCAAAAATTTTATACACTTTTTGCATCACTTTTTTTGTACGGGGATGTACCCTAACGCTTACGTTCATTAACTGAGTGAAAAAATATTCTGGGGGCTGCACTTTTTGCTCGAAATAATACCCCGGAGGGTGCACTATGCTCCCACTTTAGATTTCCAGACTGAAAGGGTAAAAAAAAAAAATGAATTGTGACGAAAATTTTTTGCTAATATGAAAAAAAAAAAAAGCTAAGAGGAAAAGAAAATTTTTTGTTTCGCCTAACACGGAAAAGGAGAAATATTGTGGTTCGGGCTTTGACATGACAGACTGAAAGAAGCATTTCGCATATACGTTAATTTATATTCAGAGAATATTTAAATAAAGGAACGGGATTGCCGTGCCTGACGTCATTCAAATGAATCTTTTTTTCTAAATTTTTAATTCGAAAAAGGGGACAGAATAATTTTTTTTTTCTCTTTTATTTTTTTAAACGTATTGCATTACGGAAACGGATATGTGGGGCAAAAATTAATAAGCTAGAATTTTAATCAATTAGTTACAAAATCGATGTTATTATACCCAAACAAGACCTGGTCACAGTGTTTGATTGAGAGCAATGAGTGTAAATCGCATGGTTGATTTTTAACTGTTGTTCATTGAAAAAAAATATCAAGTTCCTAGCTTTTTTTTTTTTTTTTTTTTTTTGCTTGGAGGTCCCTTGTAAAATTCAAGCTTAATCCTTTATCGATTTCTTTCATCCATTAGCATAACGTTGTATATCAGGGGTGTGGATTTTTTTTTTCTTTTTTTAAACTGAACGCTGAATGATTCTCTGCTCGCGTGTTGTTGCGGTTAATCATGTGAATAAAACATTAAAGCCTCAGCGGGAGTTCATATGAGATCGGTTCGTTTTTTTTTTTTTTCGGGATAAAATTTTTTGACGGGTTTGTGAAATCAAAAATCACATAATCCCACAGATTGGAATACGTAAAACTCGTTATTTTTTACGATCCCAATCAAACTTTTTTTTTTTTTACGTCCGTTTATCTTTTGCGATCAGTGATCCCTAAAGAAGAAATTCTTTTTATTAAAATAAACCCTTAGCCGGTGGAAGTTTGTTTACTTTCATAATAAATCGAAAGTAAAATATTAAATGTAGAAAAATCAATACACAATAAAAGCTATTGATAAAAATCGTGAGCGTTTTTCGATCGCCAGACGAGTCTACTTCCACTTATTTATTATATCTGTCTGCTTCTTTCAAAAAAAATCTATTATTAGTTCCTCCGCGATTACATTTAAAGTTTCAATTATACGTTGCAGTACAAAAAAAAAAAAAAAAAACTTATTCTCTTTATTTTTCTCATCTGTACTTTTTTTTCCGATCTTTGAGTTCCTTTTCATCTTTATTTTTTTCCCGATCGTTAGTTTCCATGTTAGTCCTTGCTCCAGCTCTTATAATTTTGTAACATTTTTGTTTGACTTATGTGGGAGAATCAGCTTACACTCAGAAATAGAAAATGTTTTGAGCAAGTTTTGTCTTGCAATTAAAGGGGAATGTTTTGTAGCAAATCAAAAATTCTTCGCGACAACGGACATGTTGTTTCTTGATATATTGCCCTCCCGAAGAAAAACCTGAAGATTCCTTACCATTTTTCCTAAAAAAATAAATTCCTAATCCATTTTTCTTAAAAAAAAATTAATTCCTAATTCCTAAAAAAAAAATAAATTCCTAATCCATTTTTCCTAAAAAAAAAAATTAATTCCTAATCCATTTTTCCTAAAAAAAAAATTAATTCCTAATCCATTTTTCCTAAAAATGGTTTCTAAAATTTAAGAAAAAAATAAATAAATAAATAAATAAATAAATAAATAAATAAATAAATAAATAAAAAAATAAATAGAAAAATAAATAAATAAATAAAATTAGGGATTTAAAAAATTAGGAAAATATTAATTTTAGGAAATCTTATTTTAGGAATCAGAAAAATTTTAAATTAGGAAAAAAATTTTAGGAACCAAAATTTTTAGGAAAAATGGATTAGAAATTTTTCTTTTTTTAGGAAAAACGGTTCGGGAACGAAGCCTAACATAAAGCAACTAAACAGTTTTGAAAAAAAAAATCTGAATTTTCTCAACTTTTGTCGCCATGTTAAGTCCGCGACCTTGAGTTTTAATAAATTTGTCTCGCATAATGACATTTAGCTTTTCAGCATCATCTTTTGCTTTTAACATTTTGAAGCGGAGAATCCATATCGTCATATTGCAGGAGCACCAAAAATATTTGGTGTATTTTAAACTTTGCTGCTAGCTGGATAAAATTCAAAATAGGGATCCCAATATGGGACCCATCGACATGCACAGACCACCCATCGCCCACCCATGCTATATCACCCGTCGACATGCACAAACCTGCACAGTTATGCACAAGGCGTGCACACCTATGCGTAAACATGCATAGACGTGCACAGGCATGCACAGACTTGCACATGCATGCATAAACATGCATAGACTTGCACAAAGTTGCACATCTATGCGTAAACGTGCACAGGCATGCATAGGCATGCCCTATTATTATTAAAAAGCAATCCAATTCCTATTCCAATTTTATTCGCTAAACTATTTGAGCTTTTTCATAATTACATTCGGTCTTTCTTTTTTCATTCTCTGAATTTATTCAACAGGATAATTTATTAAGATTAAATCCGTAACATATTGTAATCGAGTCCAATAATTTGCCTGCTAAAACCTATATACACTTTCAAGCCTCTTGAATTATTTATCGTTTCCATAAAGTCTGCTGAAAGATGTGTTGATTATAATTCCGCCATACAATTTACTGTAAAGGCAACACGTCTAAAAGTGTTCTTCACAGACTTAAACCGCCCAATTTTCCAACGTTGTTGAATAAATAAAAAGATTAACGTTATGAAGGGAGGATATGATGACACCAGGAACAACAACAACAACAACAAAAAATACGTTAATTTTGGCCTACTTATTTTACTACATGATGAATATGGAATCATCTTTAACACGGAGTGCGATTATGTCGACAAACTTTTAAGATAAACTTTAAAAGACGTCATGTTTTGTTAATGGTACATTAGTCGCAACGCATGCGATGAGATCAGTAAACTTTATCATTCCTGTTTTACAACCTTTTTAACTCTTTCTCATTTTTATTTCAGGTTTAAAAATTTATAAAAATAAAAAAATAAAAATTATGTGAGAAGCATACAATTTAGACAAAAAATCGATCGCAACCGTGAGCTATTACAGGTTTTTCGCAGGATTGATGGAATCACGGCAATAATGATGATTGGCCATGGCGAGTTTCATAAAAATTAGATAATTTTTTTTTTAAATGATTTTTTTTTTCATTTAATAGCTTCGATGATTTCCAAACGGTTGAATGACATTAGAAGGAGAGAAAAAAAATATAGTAACATCCGAAGGGACACTCATTCGTGTTGCTATGGTTACAATCAATCACGATTATGAATATTTGATGATTTCCATTGTTACATTTTCCCTTAAAAAAAAAAGGAAACATCCTTTGGGGTAGAATTTGGATTAGAGAAGCTTTCGGAGAAAAAAGAAAAGGGAAAAAAAAAATGAAAAGAAAAAGGGTTTGATAAAATAAAAAGGAAAAATTCCTTCTGTTTCGAATGGCTGGAAGAAAAATATTGAAATGAAATTTTTTAAGATTAACGGTGAAGGAGGGTTGTAGGAATTAACAACAACAACAACAACAACCACGAAACAATCCCTTTGGGCGGTTTAGGTTTGATCCATCTATTTAGATAATTAAAGCATATTTCCAAAGATAAACGATTTCTTTTTTCTTCGTGTACTTGCCCGTTGGTGATTTTCTTTCTTTACAATAAAAAAAAGGTGGTTTTAGAAAAGGTTTTTGAAGCTGGAAAAGTTCTCGGTATAGGTTTGTAAACGGAGAATGTATGAAAAGTGCAATAAAATTTGTATTAGTTGGGAGCTAAAACTCGTAATTTTTCGAAAATTTATTTTTAAATGTTTCCGGAATACGGACATTTTTAGAAACACACGATTTGGAAAAATCGGATAACTCCGATGGAGTCATTTGGGAGTGATTTATGGATTTTTTGCTTTCATAAGATAAATATGGGAACCATGTATTTTTGGCCGTCCCCCCTTAAGCTTGGGGCATATGTTACTCCGTACCAAGACAATATTGCCCAGGGTTGCTGTTTAAAACATTTTTTAATAAAAAACAGTTTAAAATGTTTTATATTATTTTCCCTTGTTTTAAAACGCTTTAAAACGTCTTTTATTCGGTCTGGTTTTAAAACGTTTTAAAACATGTTTTAAAACACGTTCAAAATGTTTTAAATTCGCTTCTATTTTTATTCAAATTTTTAAAACGGTGTTTTTTATTCAAATGTTTTAAAACGTTTTAAAACACCGTGTTTTAAACCAATTTGTTTTAAAACAATCATCCCTGCGATTAAGCAACCATTATGAATCTGAGAGGCTCATACAACCTATGGTATGGTCCATACCATAGATTGTATAAAATGAGTCGTGCGCGACAAATTGCGGGCTCGGGCCTCTTAAAATGCATTTTAAAACGTATTTTATTCACTTAATAAAATACGGTGTTTAAAACAGTGTTTTAAAACGTTAGTGTTTTAAAACGGTGTTTTTTATTCAAATGTTTTAAAACGTTTCAAAACACCGTGTTTTAATCCAATTTGTTTTAAAACAATCATCCCTGATATTGCCCTCCCGAAGAAAAACCTGAAATAACGCAAATGAAAAATTCTGGAAAAAAAATTGGATTTTTTCAGCTTTTGTCGCAATATTTTTTTTTATTTTTTTTTATTTTATTTTATTTTTTTTTTTTTTTTTTTGTTTGTTTCGATTTACCACTAGAAGGTGAACGGGAGATTTCAGCTTCTGGCTACTTTTATTTTTTTGGAATTTCGAGCGATTGGCCGCTATTAAATTCAGACCTAGGCTTTTTAAGCGTCAAAAATTCCAAATATTTTTTTAGCTTTACTGCTTGCCTCAATGGATCATACTATATCAAAATACTGCCGAAAAAGACCGAACAGCATCTACGCCCCTAACGCTTCAGAGAAAAAATAGGCTTCCGACAGCAAAATAATTAAAAATAAAATCAAAAACATTTTTTAAGCATAAACCGTAGTGATTTCCTGCCGTTTTATTTTTTCGACAAGTAAGCTTACTTTTCCAATTTTTTTCAATAATGAACCCGAAAATTGGTCATTTTTTCCTGAAACCGGTTTTGGTATATGTCAATTCGTTATAACCGAGGCCATATAAGTGGTTTATATACGAATTGGGACAGGAACCGGTTACTTGGGTTTGTCATAGCCGAGAGTTCGTTATAACTGAGATCGTTATAACCGAGTTCTACTGTATAAAATGTTCGTTTGAGTTACGGGCTGAACGAATGAATGGTCATCCGTTTGATTTCGGTCACGATGTCATTTGTAAAAGAATTTGTGGTGAAACTAAAACATTCAGAGCAGATTCGAACAAAAAATAGAATGAAGTTCAAACAAACGCAGGTTAAAAATCCAGATCATATATTACTATTGAAAAAATAAAATCGAAATCCCATTAAATATCGCATTTATTGAAGTTTCGATTTTTTATTTTTTATTTTTTTATAATCTCCTATTTAACCTTGACCAGAAAAAATCCTACGTATTTCAGCGAAACGTTCTCCTGTTCTTTTTGAATATTGGAACTTTTCCAATTTTTTTTTTTGAAGAATACTCCGTAATTCTCCTTTTTTTTACACGGCAAAATTTATTGTTTTTTTTTTCTTCTCCTCATTCTCCTTCTAAACGTTCAATTCATTAAACTTTTAAATAGAAGAGTTCGACATAATGTTTATTTACTCTTGCAAACTCATTAATAGGTCTTAATTTTTGTGCCGCCCCGCAGGGGACTCATTTATTCCTTGTTTTCGTTGCCGATGTAATGTCATCGTCGCCCTTTTTCGCTCCGTTCACTTTAAAATTTTTTTTTTATTAAGCGGGGATCACAGAGAAAATAAAATAAAAATTATAGAAAAAAAAATGTGTCGTCATCAAATGAATTAAATTAAGTGATTATACAGATATTTTATGAGATCTTGGGTGGCTCATCCACAAATTGTCATCATCATTGTCGATCCTTTCTTTCTTTTTTTTTTTTTTTCAAAAGAAATAATCATGTAGTTCCTTTGATTTCCTCCCCTTTTCGGAAAATTAAAGGGGCCTCCTTAAGTAATTATAATAATTAGGTTACGGTGGATGACGATGATAGCGCATTTAGGAAACGGGCCACATATGTTAAAAAAAAAAAAAATGTAACGTTAGATAGTTGGTTGGGACCACCCCTATGTGTAACAAAACGAACTTCCTCGGTTAGTGGGAAGGTCGAATCAGCGCTTTTGGAATGGGACACGGTTCAGCAGGTGCGATAAAAAAAAATGAAAAAAAAAAATGAACTTGTTTTTTTTTTAACTTCTATTGTTTCAGGTCTTCACACTTCTTTAAATATACATGTCAGGTCCGTGTGTTTGAATTTCACACTTTATTTTTTTCCTACATTTTCCCAAGGTTTTATTCCGGTTTTTGACTTGCGAGGGTGGATGAATTTTTTTTTCTTTTTTTCTTTTTTTTCTTTTTGTTATTAATATTTATTAAGTTGTCTTTTTTTTCTCTCTCTTTTTTTTCACATCGTAACGTAATCTTATTGGTAACGGTCTGGAGATTTTACCGATCATTCACTCTTGAATTTCTAAAAACCCGTATTATCAATCCTGGATGACAATGGAAAAAATTAAGTATAAGGGTTCCGCCTCGATTTTCGAATGGAAATCATGGGGAAATACTGCGGGAATTTTAAATCCAAATGATGATTCACAGGGCGAAAAATCTATTTTTGGGAAAATGTTTTGGGCATTGAATATTACTGAGGAAGAATGGAGGCAAATTCTTCACGGCAACGGACAAGTTGTTTCTCGACAAGATATTTTTATTGTTTTTGCTTGGTTTTGACGTAGGGCTAGGTTATAGGGCTCGGTTTTGGAGAAATCTGTCTGTCCGGGTGGTGTCGGAGTGTTCGCACCAAAAATTAATATTTAATTTTTTTTTAATATTTAAAATTTTAAGTTTGAAAATTTTAAATAATATTTTGACTATTTTTTTTTTTTTGAACTTTTGGCCTTTTTTAATAGTAAAATTAGACTATTATTAGAATAATTTCTTGTAATTTTTATTTAAAATTTTGAAAAATTTTTGCAGTTTTTTTTAAAAGTAAAATTTGCAAGAAATTTAAAATTAAAATTTTATTTTAAAATTAAGCGACGTAAACAAAAGCATGGACTTTTAAAATTTGTTGTAAATATTACTTTTAAAAATTTATTTTAACTATTTTTTTTAAATTTTTGGCCTTTTTTTGTAATAGTAAAATTAGACGTCATGAACGAAAGCAAAGACTTAAAAAATTTCGTTTAAATTTTTAAAAAACTTAACTTTTACAAGAAACTTTAAGTTACAAAAGCAATGACTTAAAAATTTCTTAAAATTTTTTTTAAATTATTGCCGTTTTTTTTAAATATATATTTTTTTAAAATATTAAAATTACACTACATGAACAAAAACAAGAACTTAGAAATCTTCTATATAAAAAAAGGGAAAGTGTCTCTGTCCAAGGCTCAATCGATAAATCGATAAATCGATCGATAATAGGTTAGGTGAAAGTGTCTCTGTCCAAGGTTCGATCGATAAGTCGATCGAAAGTGTGAAATTGATCGAAAGTGAAAGTGTCTCTGCCCAGGGTTTGTACGCAAGACCGATCGATAAATTGATATATCGATAAATCGATCGATAAATCGATAAATAGATAAATCGATCGATAAATTGATGGATAAATCGACCGATAAATAGATAAATCGAGCGATAAATAGATAAATCGATCGATAAATAGACCAATCGATCGATAAATTGATAAATCGGTCAATAAATCGATAAATCGATCGATATTAGGTTAGGTCAAAGTGAAAGGTCAAAGTGAAAGTGCGAAGCGGCCCGCAGCGGCTAGTTTGAAATAAAAAATTACTACATTTTTTAATTTTGTCCTTTTTCTTTGAGCCAAGAATATGAGCTAAAGCAATGTTTTAATATTAATATTTTAACTTTAAAGACTTTAATTAAAATTTTGACTAATTTTTTTTCAACTTTTGACCTTTTTTGACGTAGGACTACGTCTTAGGGGTCAACATGGAAAAAATAGTTTGTGCGGACCGTGTAGTGGTCACAAGAAAAAAAAAAAAAACATATTTTTCGTAAATATTTCGAATTTTTCGTTAATCTTTAACTAATAATAATAAAAGTCCCTATCAAATTTTACTTTTTTGAAAATTAACGAAAAAATAACGAATATTAACTAAAATTTAGCGAAAATTGTCGTGAATTAACCGAAATTAAAGGAAAATTAACAAAAATTAACGGAAATTTTATATTAACGTGTAGTTGTCACAAGAAAAAAAAACACATTTTTCGTAAATATTTCGAATTTTTCGTTAATCTTTAACTAATAATAATAATAAGAGTCGTGACTTATATTTTTAACGTCAAATAATCTGGATAATTTAGAAAAATTAATGATGAATTAAGGAAAAATTCACGAAAATTAACAAAAACTTTCTAAAAATTTGTCTCGGTGTTATTTCCCCCATAACTTTGATCTTTTTTTATCATTTTAAATAATATAATTTAATACCATAAGATAAATAATAATAACATAATTTTCAAATTAACGGAAATTTTATATTAACGTGTAGTTGTCACAAGAAAAAAAAACACATTTTTCGTAAATATTTCGAATTTTTCGTTAATCTTTAACTAATAATAATAATAAGAGTCGTGACTTATATTTTTAACGTCAAATAATCTGGATAATTTAGAAAAATTAATGATGAATTAAGGAAAAATTCACGAAAATTAACAAAAACTTTCTAAAAATTTGTCTCGGTGTTATTTCCCCCATAACTTTGATCTTTTTTTATCATTTTAAATAATATAATTTAATACCATAAGATAAATAATAATAACATAATTTTCGAATTAATTTTCCTTAATTAAAGGAAATTATGGATTATCTTTTTGATATAAAAAAAATTCAATTTAATATTTTAAATTTTTCATTATTTTCGTTAGTTAAAAAAATTAACAGAAAATTGACGGATCATTTAAAAAATTAATGATGAATTAAAGAAAACTTCACGAAAATTTTTAAATCTTTTTAATTTTTCATTATTTTTCGTTAATTTTTGAAGTGAAACTTCTTATGGGGGGGGGGGTCCTGCGTAAGCGTAAGTGTCCGCGTAACTTTAATTTTATGAAAGTTAAAAAGTAAATAACGAATATTAACTAAAATTAACGGAAATTATCGAGAATTAACGGAAATTAACCAAAAATTAAATTTTTTAATTTTTGGTCAGAAAGTTTCTTAAAAAATGACATCTTATTAACTTCTTATGGGGGGGGGGGGGTCCACGTAAGCGTATGTGTCCGCGTAACTCTGGTGTGTTTTGATTATTTTAATTAACTTAATTTAACTTAGAAATCGTTAATTTTTAAATTAACAATTAATATTAATTAATTAATTTTCTTAATATAACATTAACATAACATTTTGAAGTGAAACTTCTTATGGGGGGGGGGGGGTCCTGCGTAAGCGTAAGTGTCCGCGTAACTTTAATTTTATGAAAGTTAAAAAGTAAATAACGAATATTAACTAAAATTAACGGAAATTATCGAGAATTAACGGAAATTAACCAAAAATTTAAATTTTTTAATTTTTGGTCAGAAAGTTTCTTAAAAAATGACATCTTATTAACTTCTTATGGGGGGGGGGTCCACGTAAGCGTAGGTGTCCGCGTAACTCTGGTGTGTTTTGATTATTTTAATTAACTTAATTTAACTTAGAAATCGTTAATTTTTTAATTAACGATTAATATTAATTAATTAATTTTCTTAATTAACACCGAAATAACACCGAGACAAAATTGCCGCTCGAGCGAAGCGAGAGCGGCAATTGTCGAGGTGTTGGGGCCAGGTCAGATCTTCGAAAAACAAACCCCAAAAATAATTTTTCAGAGATTTAAAAAAAAAAAATTGTCAAAATTTTAATTAAAATTTTCGAAGTTAAAACTTTATAGCCTATATTTTATAATTTTAAAATTCTACATTATTTTTCGTTAATTTTGAAAAAATTAACGAAAAGATCAAAAGTTAGGTCAAAAGTTATGGGTTTTTGCCGAGGGTGAGCTCGTAAAACAATAAAATTTTCGACCGAAATTTTACAAAAGTGACAAATTTTGCTCGAAAATTTCACCGTTAGGACATAAAAGCTACAAATTTAAGTCGAAAAGTTCCCACTAGTGACAAGTTTTGCAAAACTAACACATCTGTGAAATTACATGTCGCAAAGAAGGGACTTTAAATGTTTTTGAGAGAAAAAAGTGAAACTTTTTACTATTAATGTCCAAAAATGAAATATTGAAGGAACGCAAATATTTTTGGTAAATATTTCGAATTTTTCGTTAATCTTTTAAATTTTTCATTTTTTTTTCGTTAATTTTTTAAAATTTTCGTAAATTTTTAGAAAGTTTTCGTTAATTTTCGTGAATTTTTCTTTAATTCATCATTAGTTTTTCTAAATTATCCGTTAAATTTTTTAAATAACGGAAATTATGGATTATTTTTTTGATAAAAAAAAATCAAAAGTCATGGGCGAAATAACACCGAGACAAAATTGCCGCTCGAGCGAAGCGAGAGCGGCAATTAGTTGAGGTGTTGGGGCCAGATCAAATCCCCAAAATTGCCGAGGTGTTGACTATTTTTGAAGTGAAACGTCTTTAGTCACAAATT
The DNA here is from genome assembly GCA_037577465.1 of Liposcelis bostrychophila. NCBI lineage: Eukaryota > Metazoa > Arthropoda > Insecta > Psocodea > Liposcelididae > Liposcelis > Liposcelis bostrychophila. The sequence continues at coordinate 16,562,237 of CM075211.1, read as the reverse complement.
TTATTGAAAATCGATTTTTGAATCATATTTTTCGATCATTTTAAATATTAAAATTGTAAATAACTTCGAAAATTTTAAATTATAATATTCATAATATTTTGAATATTCATAATTTTAACTTTGAAAATTTTAACGTTAATTTTAACGTTAATTTTTTAAAATTAACGAAAAGATCGAAAGTTATGGGCGAAATAACACCGAGACAAAATTGTCGAGGTGTTGGGGTCAGGTCAGATCTCCGAAAAACGAATCCCCGATTTTATTTCCCCGAAATAATTTGTGTACGTGCATATGAAAACCTCCCACTTATACAATTCGGATAGTTTGTTTTGAAAAGATAGTTTATTTAGATAGTTTGTTTAGAGAAAATAGTTTGTTAAAAAACAAAACACACTATGCGGATTGTATAAGTGGGAGGTTTTCATATGCACGTACACATTTGTCAAAATTTTAATTAAGACTTCAAAGTTAAAATTTCAAATAGTCAAATTACTATTTATATTAAAATTTTAACTTCGAAAATTTGAGACAAGCGAGAGCTGTCGGACTATATTTAAAGTGAAACTTCTTTAGTCACAAATTTTATTGAAAATCGATTTTTGAATAATATTTTTCGATCATTTTAAATATTAAAGTTTTAACTTCGAAAATTTTAAATAATATTTTGACTATTCAAAATTTTAACTTTGAAGATTTTTTCATTATTTTTCGTTAATTTTAAAAAAATTGAAAAAATGGTTGAAAAAAGGGTGATTTTCAAAAACGAATTTTGAAAAGATCAAAAGTTAGATTAAAAGTTATGGGCGAAATAACACCGAGACAAAATTGCCGCTCGAGCGAAGCGAGAGCGGCAATTGTCGAGGTGTTGGGGCCAGGTCAGATCTCCGAAAATCAAATATTAATCTGCATTTCAAATATTAATTTAATTTTTAAATAATTAAAATAATTCTTTTTTGATTCATTATTATTTTTTATTCCTTGCTTTAGGAATTGTGAAAGTTTAACTATTACAATTTTCCATTTTTTTAATGGCAATTTTTCTCGATGCCAATGTTCTTAATAGCAATTTTTAATGACGTATCCACGAAAAATCTTCCGGCCGTGTGGTCACACAGCCAACTCGGCGTTTTTAAAACGAATGTTGGTTTTAGGTTGAAAATAAAATCGTTGAAAAAAGGGTGATTTTCAAAAACGAATTTTGAAAATGGTTGAAAAGGGTTATTTTAAAAAAAATTGAAAAAGGGCAATTGGGCGATTTTGGGCAATTTTAACTCTGGTGTGTTTTTTATTAAAATTTAAGTAAGTAAAAAACAATGAAAAAAAATTGAAATTAATTATTTCAAGTTAAAATCGGTTGAAAAAATAGTAAAACGCAACGCCATAAGAAGTTTCACTTCAAGTTCTTTAGGCTTTACCGACGTAGAGCCTTTTTCATTTTTTTTTAAAATTAACGAGATAAAATTTACGAGAGTAATATTAAAACAGTACCCCATAGACGTAGTCCTACGTAGGGATATGCTGCCATATCCCAGTATAACTTTTTTATCAAAAATTTTAAGTTTTTTTCGTGCCAGGAAAAAAAATTATATTTTAATCAAGACATTCGAATTTTATAATCAAAGCGAGAAAAAAAATACCTTAATTTTTAAATCGTTTCCTTGTTTAAATTTAGCAATATTAAGCTAGCATCCCTAAGACGTTGTCCTACGTAGGGGTATGATCCCATTTCCCAGTCTGATTTTTAAGAAAATTTTTTGTCACAAGGAATTTTTGCTTTCGCATTAACCATTTTTTTTCTGAGTGTTTATTTCGTTTTTAAAAACATATTTTTCGTCGACACCGGATCCTTGATACGAAAATAATCTTAACAAGCGGAAATATAAAATTTTCTTTTTATCAATATTTTTCTTTAAAAATAGAACGCTGAAAAAAAAATGCGTAATGAAGTACGGTACCGAGAAAAAATAACGTTTGCTAAGCCTAATTTAAAAAAAAAAAAAAAGGAAGTGTATTTACAATCGAGATGTAATTATTTACAAAACGATAAAGATGCTTTTTTTTTCCATAAATAATAATCGTTAGTTGAAAGCCACTTTAAATTAAGTAAACCATCTACCTTGTCTCACATATGTGATAAGAAGAGTTCATGTTTGTCCGTTAAATTTTTTCGGACTAAAAAACGCATGCGCGTGTCTTTTTTTTTTTTTTTTTTCATTATTAAATGAACTCGGAAAATTCGGACGTGATGGGAATTTAAGAAGTGATTAAGATTAAAGCGAGTTTTATGTAGGAAATGGGCGATTAATTATATAAGATGTTGGACGGATTTTTTTTCCGTTTTTTATTGTTTTTTTTTTTTTTTTTTTTTTACTTATGCATGCCAAAGGAAGAATTCAGTTAAACTAATTCTATATCAATCACATTTTACTCCCCCGAAAAAAAAAAAAAATCGTTCTAGATGAGAAAATTAATGAACTGTAAAGGTGATCTATCGACTTTTTAAACATTTTACACCTGGATTCGTTCGTCCATTAATCTTTTAGTCGGGCCTATGAATCGCGCAGATGTCTTTTTTTTTTCCTGTATTTTATTTTATTATCATTGTTCCCGGGTGAGGAGGAGAAAGAGGTACGAACCCGATAAAATAGGCCAGGGACGGGTAAAAACTAATTTTAGATGGGTTTTATGAGATCGGTCCGTGTAAATTCATTGAAGAACACTATAGGGACTTTTATCTTAGAATGGAAAACAAGGAGTAGTTTCGGGATATATATGCCAAGAGATCACGAGGCAACAATGGCTTCAGCCCGTAATTAAGAATGATGGCTTTCTTGATGAAAAGGAGGAGGGGTGGAAAGTTGATTATTTTGAAAGATTATTCTGGGAATTTTGACTTAAACTGTTTTTTTTTTTTTTTTTTTTTTTTTTGTGGTTTTTAATTTTTATGCGATTAATCTTTATTTCTCATGAAGGCGGGGGAAATCGAAAGAGCTAGGGATATTTTTCACTGTTTGACTGCAGCCCGTACGAAAAAAAGATGCATAAATGATATAAAAATCATGTATAAAATATGCGAAAAATTGGACATGCATAAAAAAATGCAAAAATTATGTATAAAAAATTTAACTTCTTTTACCGGAATTTTTTTTTCATTTTTTAAATATAATTATGCATAAATCAGTGAATTTTTCAATAAAATGAAAGAAAAAAAAGTTGAATACCAATTTGCACATTTCCCTGCGTTATTATTTAAAAAAATTATATGCATAAATTATGCATATCCAGATTTCCATGCTTAAAAAATTTATGCATATACAAGTTTTGGTTAGTGGTTTACAAAATACAGTACTTATTTTCTCTAGTATATGTAATGAAATATGTACCGGAAATATTTTTTTTTGTCAAATTATGTTATAAAGAACTTGACTTTTTACCGGAAATATTTTATTCATCCTCCATTACAATTAAGCATAAATAAATATGCATAAAACTGAAAAAAAATTGAATAAACATAACATTTTTGCAAGTTTTCCTGCTTTACTTAGGTTGCTAATTCATTATGGAATATTGGAACGACATGTTGGTACAACAAGTTGGACCAACATGTTTTACCAACTTGTACTAACTTGTCGGACCAACATTCCACACTAATTTTAGCGTAGGAGTAGATTCTGCAATAGCCGATTCGTTTGCTTGTCAAATATGTTGGTACAACAAGTTTGTCCAACATTCCTACAAGTTGGTATAACATGTTTGTCCAACTTGTTGTACCAACATGTTGGACCAACATTCCGCAATAATTTTGCACCCTATTGCAGTATTTATTCCTAAGCCAAAATTAGTGTCGAATGTTGGTCCAACAAGTTGGTACAACATGTTAGCCCAACTTGTTGTACCAACGTATTGGAACAACATTCCATTTCCACCCTTAAGGTGCATGATTATTATTTATGATTTAAAAAAGTGTATGCATAAATTATGCAAAGATTATGCATATCCAGATTTTCATGCATTAGGTGGCAAATTCACTTTGGAATGATGAACCAACATGTTGTACCAACTTGTTAGACCAACATTTTACACTAATTTTGGCATAGGAGTAAATTCTGCCAAAGTGGATTCCATCGCATGTCAAACATGTAGGTACAAAACAAGTTCGTCCAACATTCCGACAAGTTGGTATAAATGGTATATAACATGTTTGTCCAATTTGTTGTACCAACATGTTTGACAAGTGAAGGAATCAACTATTGCAGAATTTACTCCTACGCCAAAATTAGCGTAAAATGTTGGTCCAACTTGTACCAACATGTTGGTTCAACATTCCGTAGTGAATTTACATTAAACAACTATGCATAAATTTTGTAAAAATTATGCATAAATAATATTCCATTTTCGGTGCTTAAAAAATATGCATAAACTTTGCAAAAATGATGCATGATTTAATTTTTGTATAAATGATACAAAAACAATACATTTTTTTATATAATTTTTTTTGCATTTATTTTGTAAAACTTTTATACACTTTTTACATTATTTTTTTGTAGGGAAACAATCGCCATTCAACATAAGAATCTTAGGCCGAACTTTCTTACCCAAATTAGTCGGGATCATCAACTGAATTTGCGCCTTTGAAAATTTTTTATTTTTTAAGATTCCCGATACATTACCGGGAAAAATTCTCTAATCATTTTTAAAGACAGTCGTTTTATAATTTTTTTTTTATTTTTTATTTTCAGGTAAGTTTTGTTGGAATTTTCAAGAGTAATCGATCAAAGTTTGTATAAACTTCGAATGCGGTCTATTCTCAATTTGAATCAGAATCGGTTAAAACCTGTTCAGTTTTTTTTCTTTAAGTATGGGAGTGAGCCCGGAAAAAAATCAAAAACGAAATTTTTTTGAATATAAAGCAATTAGTTATCTGGGGCGGCGAGAACCGCTGCGCCCAACGCCCTTGAAAAAAAAAAATTAATTATAATTCCCCAAAATTCCCAAATGTATACTTTTGGTATTTATTTATTAGGCATACATACCAAAAATGTATAGGTACTTAGAAAACCAATAGTTTTGGTGTTTCAAAAAATATGCATAAATTTTACAAATATATATAAAATATGCATGTCAAAATTTTTGTATATATGATACACAAATGTTACATTTTTCATACAATTTTTTTTTTTTTTTTTTTTTTTTTTTGCATTTATTTTACAACAATTTTATGCACTCTTTGCATCGCTTTTTCTTATATACGGGAGGTCATCTGGTAAACCTGAAGGAGCTGGCAAAAGCAAGGCCAAGTACCTCCACTAAATTCCATTGCTCAATTCCTGTTGAATGGACGGGATTTATAGAATATCAGCGTTGAAAAATGAGCGCCTGTCAGCTGGGATCATTTTCTAAATTTTAATTGGCGGTGTGAAATGTTTAATCTACGGGACAAAAAAAAACTTGGTAATTCTTCGAAGCCATGAAAAACATTTAAAATCCTGTCAGCGAGGCTTTCGTGGAATGAAAGCAATCAAAAACAAATTTATCATTGCTACAAATAAATCGATTGATCGATTTCATGTCGATTCATTTGCAAAGAAAATTATGATTAATCGTGCTTTTTTTTTTTTTTTTTTTACCTTTCTATACGTTTTTGAATAATCAAATCCGCGCGCTGGCGCCTTCGCCGATCGATTTATAACGCTTAAGAATTGCGATTCGTCATGGCCTTGGAACACCTGCATACTCTTTTCTTTACAATCTCTTTTTCAAGTGTAAGATAAATAACAATCGAAAATTTCGAACCTTGACCGGAGGGTTGCGAACTCTTCTCTACCCTTTCGCTTGTGTATATGAAGTTTCCAGGAAGTGTCGAAAAAAGATTGAAGTTGCGACTATGGAGTGGAGTGAACTTTGATCTGCTGTATTTGATTTAGGCTTAGGGGGAACGATTTCAAAATAGGTCGAAGAAAATGTTCAATTTTTTTATTTTTTCCAGTTAAAGTGACGGGACTAAAAGCTGCACTTGCATATACTTGTTTGCACTCGAATTTTTCCCGAAAATGGTGAAAATTCAAAATTCAAGATTTCTCGTTTGTGTGAAAAATTAAAATTAGTCGTGATGTTGAGTAGTTTCTGGATCCAAATTGTAATTTCCCAGGAAATTTGAAATCCTGGATTTGATTTTCTCGTTTTTTGGAAATAAGACTTCCGGTATTTGGAAATAATAAATCGGAATCTGGGAAATTCCAGAAATTTTTTGCGATAATTTTTTAATGAGAAAGAAAGCGGGAAAAATCCCCAAAATTTAATTCCCGGAAATCGGGATTAAAAAGTTTTCCTGGATCCCGCGTATTTTCGGGACGGGAAATGCCGAGAAGAGTTTCTATTATTGGGATTTTTTTTTTTTTTTTTTTTTTTTTTTTTTTTTTTAAGGGGGTTAAAATACTTGAAAGACTGGACAAATTCCGAACAAATTTAACTCTCACACACGGAATGGGAAAATTTTCTGAGATATCGAAAATTTTCATGGGATCCTGAGATTTTGCCAGGCTGAGTTTTCATGTGCAACGCGTTCGAGAAAGTTAAGTGTTTTAGAGATCGCCATCCCGTATTATTTTTAATTCCCGTTCTTTTTAGTTCCCGTTCGATATTTTTTAATTCCTAATCCATTTTTGCTAAAAATTTTGGTTCTCCAAATTTCTTTCCTTACCATTTTTTTCCTATTTTTTAATTTTCCTAAAATTTTTTGATTCCTAAAATAAAATTTCATAAAATGAATATTTTTCCTAACTTTTTAAATCCCTAAGGGTGCAATTCACTATGGAATGTTGGACCAACATGTTGGTCCAACATTCCATAGTGAATTTGCATCCTAAGGGATTTTAGGAATTTTAATTTTAGGGATTTTAAGAAATTTTATTTTGGGAATCAAAAAATTTTAGGGAAATTAAAAATTAGAAAAAAAAATTGTTAGGAAAACAATTTTACGAGCCACAACTTTTAGAAAAATGGATTAAATAATGGATCATTTTTTTTTTAGGAAGAATGGTAGGGTAGGGTAGGGTAGATATTCTTTTAGTTTTGAGAAATAAAATTTTTCCCCTCATTGATTTTGTTGAAATGTTAAAACTCCTTTTGATTTTGTTAATTTTGCTAAAACTCCTTCACCCAAAAAAATGAATATGCCTCGTTCGCAATACAAGCGATGTTGCTTAGCGACAAAGCAAATATGCTTTGCCGCAAAGCAAAATCGCTCGACTCGACGACATTATGATTGCGGCAAAGCAATCACGAGTCTTGACACAAAACATTTCTACTGCTTAGACCTAAGTTACGCAAAAATGCTTTGTCGCAAAGCATTTTTGCTTAGACCCAAAGCAGCATTTTTTTGGGTGTTAAAATACCTATATTTCCGGGATTGAACTCCCGGGATTTTCTTTTTTCTAATCCCGGGATTACCGGGATCAAAATTAATCCGAGACCTCGGATCTCTGGACTACAAATTTTTTTTTTTTTTTTTTGCGATTTGAAGAGTGAAAACACATTCTACATCGAAAAAAAAGGGAAGTTTTAAAATCAGACGCACAATCACCCAGGTCGTTTTAATATCCGCCGAGGAAAGTGTCATCCCGAAAGACATATAAGAGCTTAAATGAGGGTGAACCATTCACAAGGCATGTTACGTACTCAGAATTGATGGCGGGAGTTCATTACCGGATTTTCACATTTAGGAACTCATTTACGTTGCAATATACAAGGCTTTCCATTATTAATTTTCAAAGTCTTAATCCTTGTTTGGATATATCAAATTAATGGAATAAGGGTTTTGACACTCACTCATTCATTCACTCTCTCTCACTGTCTTTCCTTTTCGCCGCTCGGAAACTCGGGGAAATTATTTGACGTAATAAGAATAAACGCTTTGGTTTAATTCTTGTTCCTAACGTATTTATGAACCTTTCATCGATTGACAAATTGACGAGTCGTCGGAAAGAAGAGGGGGGAAAAAAATCGTTCTTATTACGAAACAAATCGTATCGTGATATTTATACGTTCTTTTTGATTGTAAACAAATGCGGAGTTTACAGTTTTATGGGCCATCTTTTCTTTAGAGTACAAAATAAAATTCTACTTAATTTGTAGCGTGAGGGTTCCCTTTGACTTGTTTCGATTAATTGCACATTTGAAATAATATTTTTTGATTTTTTTTTTTTTATCTTCTTCCGGTTTAGTCATATTTCGTGTATTTTTAGACAAAGTGAATTTTATCAAGATGACCGAATTTTGTTCGGCTTTTTGTGTTGTGATGGTTGATCGTTTCTTTCTTTCTTTTCTTTTTGTGTTACTCTGCTTTTTTCTAAAAGTTTTTTTTTTTTTTACCAGTTATTTGGAGGAAAAAAATATTGTCAGAAAAATTTTATTATTTTTGATCATACAGTAGAAGCCTTTAAAACACGATGTAGGATGGTTTGGACAATTTTTAGAACCCCCATTGAATTCTCGTTTCGCTATTTGCAAGATAAAAGAGGAAAAAAGTAGCCTAAAATTACCAAAATGGCCCATTTTAGGCCCTAGGATTTTTTTTCTCCCCCGAACACTATTGCTACCTTTGAAGAATCGTAAAGAAGATGTTATTCTTTCAAATTTTCTTGTGCAGAAAAAAAAAAAAAAAAAAAACTTTCAAAAATTACGACCTTGGAGTTCAAATTCACTCTGGAATGTTGGACCAACTAAAGTGAATTTGCACCCTTACCTGGATATACAGTCGACTCTCTCTATAACGTCATCGGTTATAACGAAAACCCCCGTAGTACGTAAAAATTGGCACGGTCCGGCCGAATTCCCATATAACACCATGTATTTCAACTCCGCTTTATACGTAACGTTACTCCCTGTAGTACGTAATGAAATTTTCGATTTTGAAGAAAAATTCGCCATTTTTAAAGGGAAAATGACCATTTTTACATGTAAAAAGGGCAAAATTATATTAATATTTATATAGAAACGAAAATGACGTCATATTTTTTTAATAAATATTACACCGCAAAAATATTTTTAACGCGCGATTTTTAAACCTGTAGTATCTTGTATCAAAAATTACACCTTTGAATCAAAATTTTATTTTGTTCCGTTTTAGTTAGTTTATCGGTGGCATTTCAACACGGCAAAATTAAAATCTTTCTTAAAATTAACCATTAAAATAATTTTTCTTATTATATATGAAAATTTTTTTTTTTCGAGAAAAAATTCCATTTTATGTCAACATCGGTTTCTACGTAACTCTCTGTAGTACGTAAAAATCTGTTCGGTCCCTGCGTTTACGCTATAGAGAGAGTCGACTGTATGTCTTTTTAAAAATTAAGCAGCCCCTCCTAATCAGCTTAGATCCAGAAAAAAAAGGTCAAGCCATTTTCATTTCTACACCGCCGAATAAGCCATTTTTAGTAAAGTCTTCTTAAAGATGATCGTGAAAGAACGTTCATCTTACCTGAAAGCAAAAGAAAAAAATTGTTAAAAAAAAAAATAAATAAAAAGAATTAAAAAAAAACCATCTAAACGATCCAAATTTATTTTCCCGCGGACTTAGATCTCATTTTATTACATTTCCAAAAGCTCTTTTAAAATTAAAATAAGCCGAGAAGTTTCATTCGAATAAAAATAGATTGCCCTACATTTCAAAAACGTCGACGCACCGTAATTTTTATACAAACATACTCAACTCATCAATAAAAATGGGAGAGAAGAGGAAGAAAAAAGATAAAGAAAACTAAATAAAAAAAAGAAGGAAAAAATAAAACCTTAAGGGTGCAAATTTATTGTGAAATGTTGTACCAACATGTTGGTTTAGTTTCATTACCAACTAAAAAAAGGTCCCCAATTTTTTTATTTCATTTTTTTTTTTTTAATTAAATTTTTAGGGTGCAAATTTACTATGGAATGTTGGGTCAAGATGTTGGTACAACAAGTTGGTATATCATGTTCGTCCAACTTGTACCAACATGTCGGTCGAACTTGTTGTATCAACATGTTGGTACAACTAGTTGGACCAACATGTTGTATCAATTTGTGGGACCAATATTCCACACTAATTTCGGCGTAGGAGTAAATTCTGCAATAGTCGATTCGTTCGTTTGTCAAACATGTTGGTACAACAAGTTGGACAAGCATGTTGTACTAACATGTTCGTTCAACATCCCATGGTGAATTTGCACCCATTGGGTGCAAATTGCAATATTCGATTTGTTCGTCCAACATGTTGGTACAACATTTCATAGCGAATTTGCACCCTTGAATTAAAATTTTCCTAATGACAAATTCACCGCAAAAAAAAAAAAAAAAAAAAAAAAAAAAAAAAAAAAAAAAAAAACAGGAAGACAACATGAATTCTGTTTATGTGAAGGAAATTTTGAGTCCGTAACTTCGTGAAAAAACCTTTTTCCAGTTTACTCCCTTTTTTATCTTTGTTTTCATCGAGTAATTTTCTTCAAAAAAAAAAAGATAAATAAAGCTACTTTTCCACGAATAATATTTTAGGATAAAAAAAAAAAAATAAAAAAAATAAAAAAATTAAAAAAATAATGCTTATTACCAAAACGATGACTGCGCCGAAGCGTGGAATTGAAAACATCTGCGTTTACGGTTCATCTCATTCTCCTTCCAGACGTAAGGCTCGATCAGATTTCCACGAACCAAAACGCAAATAAGATACACATCGGTACAAAATTAAAAGAAAACAAAACAAATAAAAAAAAAAAAAAAGAGGGAAAGGGGTTTGTATTTG